>CM065473.1:40814762-41474774 GCA_032872505.1 Leptopilina syphax | reverse complement strand
ATGTTTGATGCAAGAAAACTTTAAATTGACATAATGGTGTTTTGGGCATTATAGTTTAAAAATTAAAAAAATTATTTACTAAAACAAATAATTTTTTAAGCTCTAATCCGGTAATTAAAGTTTCATGTCCTTAAACTATGTATCACGTATACGTCCTTCAAGTGTTAGGCTCTAACGCTGTTCTTGAATTTTTCGATTACCCTTCTGAAAACAATTTATTTAGTTTAAAATTTTGCAGTTCAAACCAAAAATTTTTTAAAATTTATATTTTTTATTTTTGTCAGAAGTGGATTTTTTGGAGAATGTATTTTTAGTTTTTGGCTATAATTTTATCATTATTTTGATGTTTCATGCAAGAAAGCTCTAAATTGACATAATGGTGTTTTGGACATTATAGTTTATAAATTAAAAAAATTATTTACAAAACAAATAATTTTTTAAGCTCTAAGCCGGTAATTACAGTTTTATGTCCCCAAACTATATATCACGTTTACGTCCTTCAAGTGTTAGGCTTTAACGCTGTTCTTGAATTCTTCTTTAACCCTTCTGAAAACAATTTATTTAGTTTAAAATTTTGCAGTTCGGACCAAAACTTTTTAAAAATTTATAATTTTCATTTTTGTCAGAAATGGATTTTTTGGAAAATGTATTTTTAGTTTTTGGCTTTAATTTTATCATTAATTTTTATGTTTAATGCAAAAAAGCTCTAAATTGACATAATGGTGTTTTTGGCATTATAGTTTATAAATTAAAAAAATTATTTACAATACAAAATATTTTTTAAGCTCTAATCCGGTAATTACAGTTTCATGTCCCCAAACTATATATCACGTATACGTCCTTCAAGTGTTAGGCTCTAACGCTCTTTTTGAATTTTTCGATAACACTTCTAAAATCAAATTATTTAGTTTTAAAAATTTGCAGTTCGGACCAAAACTTTTTAAAATTTATAATTTTCATTTTTGGCAGAAATAGATATTTTTTGGAGAATGTAATCTTAGTTTTTTGCTATAATTTTATCATTAATTTTTATGTTTAATGAAAGAAAGCTCTAAATTGACATAATGGTGTTTTGGGCATTATAGTTTATAAATTAAAAAAATTATTTACAAAACAAATAATTTTTAAGCTCTTATCCGGTAATTTAATTTTCATGTCCTCAAACTATATATTACGTATATGTCATTTAAGTGTTAGGCTCTATCGCTGTTCTTGAATTCTTTATAACCCTTCTGAAAACAATTTATTTAGTTTAAAATTTTACAGTTAGGACCAAAACTTTTTAAAATTTATAATTTTCATTTTTGTCAGAAATGGATTTTTTGGAGAATGTATTTTTAGTTTTTGGCTATAATTTTATCATTAATTTTTATGTTTAATGGAACAAGGCTCTAAATTGACATAATGGTGTTTTGGGCATTATAGTTTATAAATTAAAAAAATTATTTACTAAACAAATAATTTTTTAAGCTCTAATCCAGTAATGACAGTTTCATGTCCCCAAACTATATATTACGTATATGTCCTTCAAGTGTTAGGCTCTAATGCTCTTCTTGGATTTTTCGATAACCCTTCTGAAAACAAATTATTTAGTTTAAAATTTTGCAGTTCGGACCAAAACTTTTTAAATTTTATAATTTTCATTTTTGGCAGAAATAGATATTTTTGGAGAATGTAATCTTAGTTTTTGGCTATAATTTTATCATTAATTTTTATGTTTGAGGCAAAAAAGCTCTAAATTGACTTTTTTGGTGTTTTGGGCATTATAATTTATAAATTAAAAAAAATTATTTACTAAACAAATAATTTTTTAAGCTCTAATCCAGTAATGACAGTTTCGTGTCCCCAAACTATATATTACGTATATGTCCTTCAAGTGTTAGGCTCTAACGCTCTTCTTGGATTTTTCGATAACCCTTCTGAAAACAAAATATTTAGTTTAAAATTTTGCAGTTCGGACCAAAACTTTTTAAATTTTTATAATTTTCATTTTTGGCAGAAATGGATATTTTTGGAGAATGTAATCTTAGTTTTTGGCTATAATTTTATCATTAATTTTTATGTTTAATGGAAGAACGCTCTAAATTGACATAATGGTGTTTTGGGCATTATAGTTTATAAATTAAAAAAAATTATTTACTAAACAAATAATTTTTTAAGCTCTAATCCGGTAATTACAGTTTCATGTCCCCAAACTATATATCACGTATACGTCCTTCAAGTGTTAGGCTCTAACGCTGTTCTTGAATTTTTCGATTACCCTTCTGAAAACAATTTATTTAGTTTAAAATTTTGCAGTTCGGACCAAAACTTTTTAAAATTTATAATTTTTATATTTTTGTCAGAAATGGATTTTTTGGAGAATGTATTTTTAGTTTTTTGCTATAATTTTTATCATTAATTTTGATGTTTGATGCAAGAAAGCTCTTAATTGACATAATGGTGTTTTGGGCATTATAGTTTATAAATTGAAAAAATTATTTACTCAACAAATAATTTTTTTAGCCCTAATCCGGTAATTTAATTTTTCATGTCCTCAAACTATATATTACGTATATGTCATTTAAGTGTTAGGCTCTATCGCTGTTCTTGAATTCTTCTTTAACCCTTCTGAAAACAATTTATTTAGTTTAAAATTTTACAGTTAGGACCAAAACTTTTTAAAATTTATAATTTTCATTTTTGTCAGAAATGGATTTTTTGGAAAATGTATTTTTAGTTTTTGGCTTTAATTTTATCATTAATTTTTATGTTTAATGCAAAAAAGCTCTAAATTGACATAATGGTGTTTTTGGCATTATAGTTTATAAATTAAAAAAATTATTTACAATACAAAATATTTTTTAAGCTCTAATCCGGTAATTACAGTTTCATGTCCCCAAACTATATATCACGTATACGTCCTTCAAGTGTTAGGCTCTAACGCTCTTTTTGAATTTTTCGATAACACTTCTAAAATCAAATTATTTAGTTTAAAATTTTGCAGTTCGGACCAAAACTTTTTAAAATTTATAATTTTCATTTTTGGCAGAAATAGATATTTTTGGAGAATGTAATCTTAGTTTTTTGCTATAATTTTATCATTAATTTTTATGTTTAATGAAAGAAAGCTCTAAATTGACATAATGGTGTTTTGGGCATTATAGTTTATAAATTAAAAAAATTATTTACAAAACAAATAATTTTTAAGCTCTTATCCGGTAATTTAATTTTCATGTCCTCAAACTATATATTACGTATATGTCATTTAAGTGTTAGGCTCTATCGCTGTTCTTGAATTCTTTATAACCCTTCTGAAAACAATTTATTTAGTTTAAAATTTTACAGTTAGGACCAAAACTTTTTAAAAATTTATAATTTTCATTTTTGTCAGAAATGGATTTTTTGGAGAATGTATTTTTAGTTTTTGGCTATAATTTTATCATTAATTTTTATGTTTAATGGAAGAAAGCTCTAAATTGACATAATGGTGTTTTTGGGCATTATAGTTTTATAAATTAAAAAAATTATTTACTAAACAAATAATTTTTTAAGCTCTAATCCAGTAATGACAGTTTCATGTCCCCAAACTATATATTACGTATATGTCCTTCAAGTGTTAGGCTCTAACGCTCTTCTTGGATTTTTCGATAACCCTTCTGAAAACAAATTATTTAGTTTAAAATTTTGCAGTTCAGACCAAAACTTTTTAAATTTTATAATTTTCATTTTTGGCAGAAATAGATATTTTTGGAGAATGTAATCTTAGTTTTTGGCTATAATTTTATCATTAATTTTTATGTTTGAGGCAAAAAAGCTCTAAATTGACTTTTTGGTGTTTTGGGCATTATAATTTATAAATTAAAAAAATTATTTACTAAACAAATAATTTTTTAAGCTCTAATCCAGTAATGACAGTTTCGTGTCCCCAAACTATATATTACGTATATGTCCTTCAAGTGTTAGGCTCTAACGCTCTTCTTGGATTTTTCGATAACCCTTCTGAAAACAAAATATTTAGTTTAAAATTTTGCAGTTCGGACCAAAACTTTTTAAATTTTATAATTTTCATTTTTGGCAGAAATGGATATTTTTGGAGAATGTAATCTTAGTTTTTGGCTATAATTTTATCATTAATTTTTATGTTTAATGGAAGAACGCTCTAAATTGACATAATGGTGTTTTGGGCATTATAGTTTATAAATTAAAAAAATCATTTACAAAACAAATAATTTTTTCAGCCCTAATCCGGTAATTTAATTTTCATGTCCTCAAACTATATATCACGTTTACGTCCTTCAAGTGTTAGGCTCTAACGCTGTTTTTGAATTCTTCTTTAACCCTTCTAAAAACAATTTATTTAGTTTAAAATTTTGCAGTTCGGACTAAAACTTTTTAAATTTTATAATTTTCATTTTTGTCAGAAATGGATTTTTTGGAAAATGTATTTTTAGTTTTTGGCTTTAATTTTATCATTAATTTTTATGTTTAATGCAAAAAAGCTCTAAATTGACATTAATGGTGTTTTTGGCATTATAGTTTATAAATTAAAAAAATTATTTACAATACAAAATATTTTTTTAAGCTCTAATCCAGTAATGACAGTATCGTGTCCCCAAACTATATATTACGTATATGTCCTTCAAGTGTTAGGCTCTAACGCTCTTCTTGGATTTTTCGATAACCCTTCTGAAAACAAAATATTTAGTTTAAAATTTTGCAGTTCGGACCAAAACTTTTTAAAATTTATAATTTACATTTTTGGCAGAAATGGATTTTTTGGAGAATGTATTTTTAGTTTTTTGGCTGTAATTTTATCATTAATTTTGATGTTTGATGCAAGAAAGCTCTTAATTGACATAATGGTGTTTTGGGCATTATAGTTTTATAAATTGAAAAAATTATTTACTCAACAAATAATTTTTTCAGCCCTAATCCGGTAATTTAATTTTCATGTCCTCAAACTATATATTACGTATATGTCATTTAAGTGTTAGGCTCTATCGCTGTTCTTGAATTCTTCTTTAACCCTTCTGAAAACAATTTATTTAGTTTAAAATTTTACAGTTAGGACCAAAACTTTTTAAAATTTATAATTTTCATTTTTGTCAGAAATGGATTTTTTGGAAAATGTATTTTTAGTTTTTGGCTTTAATT
The DNA here is from genome assembly GCA_032872505.1 of Leptopilina syphax. Lineage (NCBI taxonomy): Eukaryota > Metazoa > Arthropoda > Insecta > Hymenoptera > Figitidae > Leptopilina > Leptopilina syphax. The sequence goes on along the minus strand of CM065473.1, from coordinate 41,469,638 downwards.
TTATCATTAATTTTTATGTTTAATGCAAAAAAGCTCTAAATTGACATAATGGTGTTTTTGGCATTATAGTTTATAAATTAAAAAAATTATTTACAATACAAAATATTTTTTAAGCTCTAATCCGGTAATTACAGTTTCATGTCCCCAAACTATATATCACGTATACGTCCTTCAAGTGTTAAACTCTAACGCTCTTTTTGAATTTTTCGATAACACTTCTAAAATCAAATTATTTAGTTTAAAATTTTGCAGTTCGGACCAAAACTTTTTAAAATTTATAATTTTCATTTTTGGCAGAAATAGATATTTTTGGAGAATGTAATCTTAGTTTTTTGCTATAATTTTATCATTAATTTTTATGTTTAATGAAAAAAAGCTCTAAATTGACATAATGGTGTTTTGGGCATTATAGTTTATAAATTAAAAAAATTATTTACAAAACAAATAATTTTTTAAGCTCTTATCCGGTAATTTAATTTTCATGTCCTCAAACTATATATTACGTATATGTCATTTAAGTGTTAGGCTCTATCGCTGTTCTTGAATTCTTTATAACCCTTCTGAAAACAATTTATTTAGTTTAAAATTTTACAGTTAGGACCAAAACTTTTTAAAATTTATAATTTTCATTTTTGTCAAAAATGGATTTTTTGGAGAATGTATTTTTAGTTTTTGGCTATAATTTTATCATTAATTTTTATGTTTAATGGAAGAAAGCTCTAAATTGACATAATGGTGTTTTGGGCATTATAGTTTATAAATTAAAAAAATTATTTACTAAACAAATAATTTTTTAAGCTCTAATCCAGTAATGACAGTTTCATGTCCCCAAACTATATATTACGTATATGTCCTTCAAGTGTTAGGCTCTAACGCTCTTCTTGGATTTTTCGATAACCCTTCTGAAAACAAATTATTTAGTTTAAAATTTTGCAGTTCGGACCAAAACTTTTTAAATTTTATAATTTTCATTTTTGGCAGAAATAGATATTTTTGGAGAATGTAATCTTAGTTTTTGGCTATAATTTTATCATTAATTTTTATGTTTGAGGCAAAAAAGCTCTAAATTGACTTTTTGGTGTCATGTCCCCAAACTATATATCACGTATACGTCCTTCAAGTGTTAGGCTCTAACGCTGTTCTTGAATTTTTCGATTACCCTTCTGAAAACAATTTATTTAGTTTAAAATTTTGCAGTTCGGACCAAAACTTTTTAAAATTTATAATTTTTATTTTTGTCAGAAATGGATTTTTTGGAGAATGTATTTTTAGTTTTTGGCTTTAATTTTATCAATAATTTTGATGTTTGATGCAAGAAAACTCTAAATTGACATAATGGTGTTTTGGGCATTATAGTTTAAAAATTAAAAAAAAATTATTTACTAAACAAATAATTTTTTAAGCTCTAATCCGGTAATTAAAGTTTCATGTCCTTCAACTATGTATCACGTATACGTCCTTCAAGTGTTAGGGTCTTACGCTGTCCTTGAATTTTTTGATAATTCTTCTGAAAACAATTTATTTAGTTTAAAATTTTGCAGTTCGGACCAAAACTTTTTAAAATTTATAATTTTTATATTTTTGTCAGAAATGGATTTTTTGGAGAATGTATTTTTAGTTTTTTGCTATAATTTTATCATTAATTTTGATGTTTGATGCAAGAAAGCTCTTAATTGACATAATGGTGTTTTGGGCATTATAGTTTATAAATTGAAAAAAATTATTTACTCAACAAATAATTTTTTCAGCCCTAATCCGGTAATTTAATTTTCATGTCCTCAAACTATATATTACGTATATGTCATTTAAGTGTTAGGCTCTATCGCTGTTCTTGAATTCTTCTTTAACCCTTCTGAAAACAATTTATTTAGTTTAAAATTTTACAGTTAGGACCAAAACTTTTTAAAATTTATAATTTTCATTTTTGTCAGAAATGGATTTTTTGGAAAATGTATTTTTAGTTTTTGGCTTTAATTTTATCATTAATTTTTATGTTTAATGCAAAAAAGCTCTAAATTGACATAATGGTGTTTTTGGCATTATAGTTTATAAATTAAAAAAATTATTTACAATACAAAATATTTTTTAAGCTCTAATCCGGTAATTACAGTTTCATGTCCCCAAACTATATATCACGTATACGTCCTTCAAGTGTTAGGCTCTAACGCTCTTTTTGAATTTTTCGATAACACTTCTAAAATCAAATTATTTAGTTTAAAATTTTGCAGTTCGGACCAAAACTTTTTAAAATTTATAATTTTCATTTTTGGCAGAAATAGATATTTTTGGAGAATGTAATCTTAGTTTTTTGCTATAATTTTATCATTAATTTTTATGTTTAATGAAAGAAAGCTCTAAATTGACATAATGGTGTTTTGGGCATTATAGTTTATAAATAAAAAAAATTATTTACAAAACAAATAATTTTTAAGCTCTTATCCGGTAATTTAATTTTCATGTCCTCAAACTATATATTACGTATATGTCATTTAAGTGTTAGGCTCTATCGCTGTTCTTGAATTCTTTATAACCCTTCTGAAAACAATTTATTTAGTTTAAAATTTTACAGTTAGGACCAAAACTTTTTAAAATTTATAATTTTCATTTTTGTCAGAAATGGATTTTTTGGAGAATGTATTTTTAGTTTTTGGCTATAATTTTATCATTAATTTTTATGTTTAATGGAAGAAAGCTCTAAATTGACATAATGGTGTTTTGGGCATTATAGTTTATAAATTAAAAAAATTATTTACTAAACAAATAATTTTTTAAGCTCTAATCCAGTAATGACAGTTTCATGTCCCCAAACTATATATTACGTATTTGTCCTTCAAGTGTTAGGCTCTAACGCTCTTCTTGGATTTTTCGATAACCCTTCTGAAAACAAATTATTTAGTTTAAAATTTTGCAGTTCAGACCAAAACTTTTTAAATTTTATAATTTTCATTTTTGGCAGAAATAGATATTTTTGGAGAATGTAATCTTAGTTTTTGGCTATAATTTTATCATTAATTTTTATGTTTGAGGCAAAAAAGCTCTAAATTGACTTTTTGGTGTTTTGGGCATTATAATTTATAAATTAAAAAAATTATTTACTAAACAAATAATTTTTTAAGCTCTAATCCAGTAATGACAGTTTCGTGTCCCCAAACTATATATTACGTATATGTCCTTCAAGTGTTAGGCTCTAACGCTCTTCTTGGATTTTTCGATAACCCTTCTGAAAACAAAATATTTAGTTTAAAATTTTGCAGTTCGGACCAAAACTTTTTAAATTTTATAATTTTCATTTTTGGCAGAAATGGATATTTTTGGAGAATGTAATCTTAGTTTTTGGCTATAATTTTATCATTAATTTTTATGTTTAATGGAAGAACGCTCTAAATTGACATAATGGTGTTTTGGGCATTATAGTTTTATAAATTAAAAAAATTATTTACTAAACAAATAATTTTTTAAGCTCTAATCCGGTAATTACAGTTTCATGTCCCCAAACTATATATCACGTATACGTCCTTCAAGTGTTAGGGTCTACCGCTGTCCTTGAATTTTTTGATAACCCTTCTGAAAACAAATTATTTAGTTTAAAATTTTGCAGTTCGGACCAAAACTTTTTAAAATTTATAATTTTCATTTTTGGCAGAAATGGATTTTTTGGAGAATGTATTTTTAGTTTTTAAGTTTAATTTTATCATTAATTTTTATGTTTGATGCAAAAAAGCTCTAAATTGACATAATGGTGTTTTGGGCATTATAGTTTATAAATTAAAAAAATTATTTACAAAACAAATAATTTTTTAAGCTCTAATCCGGTAATTACAGTTTCATGTCCCCAAACTATACATCACGTATACGTCCTTCAAGTGTAAGGCTCTAACGCTGTTCTTGAATTTTTCAAAAACCCTTCTGAAAAAAATTAATTTAGTTTAAAATTTTGCAGTTCGGACCAAAACTTTTTAAAATTTATAATTTTCATTTTTAGCAGAAATGGATTTTTTGAAGAATGTATTTTTAGTTTTTGGCTTTAATTTTTTCATTAATTTTTATGTTTGATGCAAAAAAGCTCTAAATTGACTTAATGGTGTTTTGGGCATTATAGTTTATAAATTAAAAAAATTATTTACTAAACAAATAATTTTTTAAGCTCTAATCCAGTAATGACAGTTTCATGTCCCCAAACTATATATTACGTATATGTTTTTCAAGTGTTAGGCTCTAACGCTCTTCTTGGATTTTTCGATAACCCTTCTGAAAACAAATTATTTAGTTTAAAATTTTGCAGTTCGGACCAAAACTTTTTAAATTTTATAATTTTCATTTTTGGCAGAAATAGATATTTTTGGAGAATGTAATCTTAGTTTTTGGATATAATTTTATCATTAATTTTTACGTTTGATGCAAAAAAGCTCTTAATTGACTTAATGGTGTTTTGGGCATTATAGTTTATAAATTAAAAAAATTATTTACTAAACAAATAATTTTTTAAGCTCTAATTCAGTAATGACAGTTTCGTGTCCCCAAACTATATATTACGTATATGTCTTCAAGTGTTAGGCTCTAACGCTCTTCTTGGATTTTTCGATAACCCTTTTGAAAACAAATTATTTAGTTTAAAATTTTGCAGTTCGGACCAAAACTTTTTAAATTTTATAATTTTCATTTTTGGCAGAAATGGATATTTTTGGAGAATGTAATCTTAGTTTTTGGCTATAATTTTATTATTAATTTTGATGTTTCATGCAAGAAAGCTCTAAATTGACATAATGGTGTTTTGGACATTATAGTTTATAAATTAAAAAAATTATTTACAAAACAAATAATTTTTTAGGCTCTAATCCGGTAATTACAGTTTCATGTCCCCAAACTATATATCACGTATACGTCCTTCAAGTGTTAGGGTCTACCGCTGTCCTTGAATTTTTTGATAACCCTTCTGAAAACAAATTATTTAGTTTAAAATTTTGCAGTTCGGACCAAAACTTTTTAAAATTTATAATTTTTATTTTTAGCAGAAATGGATTTTTTGGAGAATGTATTTTTAGTTTTTGGCTATAATTTTATCATTAATTTTGATGTTTGATGCAAGAAAGCTCTTAATTGACATAATGGTGTTTTGGGCATTATAGTTTATAAATTGAAAAAATTATTTACTCAACAAATAATTTTTTCAGCCCTAATCCGGTAATTTAATTTTCATGTCCTCAAACTATATATTACGTATATGTCATTTAAGTGTTAGGCTCTATCGCTGTTCTTGAATTCTTCTTTAACCCTTCTGAAAACAATTTATTTAGTTTAAAATTTTACAGTTAGGACCAAAACTTTTTAAAATTTATAATTTTCATTTTTGTCAGAAATGGATTTTTTGGAAAATGTATTTTTAGTTTTTGGCTTTAATTTTATCATTAATTTTTATGTTTAATGCAAAAAAGCTCTAAATTGACATAATGGTGTTTTTGGCATTATAGTTTATAAATTAAAAAAATTATTTACAATACAAAATATTTTTTAAGCTCTAATCCGGTAATTACAGTTTCATGTCCCCAAACTATATATCACGTATACGTCCTTCAAGTGTTAGGCTCTAACGCTCTTTTTGAATTTTTCGATAACACTTCTAAAATCAAATTATTTAGTTTAAAATTTTGCAGTTCGGACCAAAACTTTTTAAAATTTATAATTTTCATTTTTGGCAGAAATAGATATTTTTGGAGAATGTAATCTTAGTTTTTTGCTATAATTTTATCATTAATTTTTATGTTTAATGAAAGAAAGCTCTAAATTGACATAATGGTGTTTTGGGCATTATAGTTTATAAATTAAAAAAATTATTTACAAAACAAATAATTTTTAAGCTCTTATCCGGTAATTTAATTTTCATGTCCTCAAACTATATATTACGTATATGTCATTTAAGTGTTAGGCTCTATCGCTGTTCTTGAATTCTTTATAACCCTTCTGAAAACAATTTATTTAGTTTAAAATTTTACAGTTAGGACCAAAACTTTTTAAAATTTATAATTTTCATTTTTGTCAGAAATGGATTTTTTGGAGAATGTATTTTTAGTTTTTGGCTATAATTTTATCATTAATTTTTATGTTTAATGGAAGAAAGCTCTAAATTGACATAATGGTGTTTTGGGCATTATAGTTTATAAATTAAAAAAATTATTTACTAAACAAATAATTTTTTAAGCTCTAATCCAGTAATGACAGTTTCGTGTCCCCAAACTATATATTACGTATATGTCCTTCAAGTGTTAGGCTCTAACGCTCTTCTTGGATTTTTCGATAACCCTTCTGAAAACAAAATATTTAGTTTAAAATTTTGCAGTTCGGACCAAAACTTTTTAAATTTTATAATTTTCATTTTTGGCAGAAATGGATATTTTTGGAGAATGTAATCTTAGTTTTTGGCTATAATTTTATCATTAATTTTTATGTTTAATGGAAGAACGCTCTAAATTGACATAATGGTGTTTTGGGCATTATAGTTTATAAATTAAAAAAATCATTTACAAAACAAATAATTTTTTCAGCCCTAATCCGGTAATTTAATTTTCATGTCCTCAAACTATATATCACGTTTACGTCCTTCAAGTGTTAGGCTCTAACGCTGTTTTTGAATTCTTCTTTAACCCTTCTAAAAACAATTTATTTAGTTTAAAATTTTGCAGTTCGGACTAAAACTTTTTAAATTTTATAATTTTCATTTTTGTCAGAAATGGATTTTTTGGAAAATGTATTTTTAGTTTTTGGCTTTAATTTTATCATTAATTTTTATGTTTAATGCAAAAAAGCTCTAAATTGACATAATGGTGTTTTTGGCATTATAGTTTATAAATTAAAAAAATTATTTACAATACAAAATATTTTTTAAGCTCTAATCCGGTAATTACAGTTTCATGTCCCCAAACTATATATCACGTATACGTCCTTCAAGTGTTAGGCTCTAACGCTGTTCTTGAATTTTTCGATTACCCTTCTGAAAACAATTTATTTAGTTTAAAATTTTGCAGTTCGGACCAAAACTTTTTAAAATTTATAATTTTTATATTTTTGTCAGAAATGGATTTTTTGGAGAATGTATTTTTAGTTTTTGGCTTTAATTTTATCAATAATTTTGATGTTTGATGCAAGAAAACTCTAAATTGACATAATGGTGTTTTGGGCATTATAGTTTAAAAATTAAAAAAAAATTATTTACTAAACAAATAATTTTTTAAGCTCTAATCCGGTAATTAAAGTTTCATGTCCTTCAACTATGTATCACGTATACGTCCTTCAAGTGTTAGGGTCTTACGCTGTCCTTGAATTTTTTGATAATTCTTCTGAAAACAATTTATTTAGTTTAAAATTTTGCAGTTCGGACCAAAACTTTTTAAAATTTATAATTTACATTTTTGGCAGAAATGGATTTTTTGGAGAATGTATTTTTAGTTTTTGGCTGTAATTTTATCATTAATTTTGATGTTTGATGCAAGAAAGCTCTTAATTGACATAATGGTGTTTTGGGCATTATAGTTTATAAATTGAAAAAATTATTTACTCAACAAATAATTTTTTCAGCCCTAATCCGGTAATTTAATTTTCATGTCCTCAAACTATATATTACGTATATGTCATTTAAGTGTTAGGCTCTATCGCTGTTCTTGAATTCTTCTTTAACCCTTCTGAAAACAATTTATTTAGTTTAAAATTTTACAGTTAGGACCAAAACTTTTTAAAATTTATAATTTTTATTTTTGTCAGAAATGGATTTTTTGGAAAATGTATTTTTAGTTTTTGGCTTTAATTTTATCATTAATTTTTATGTTTAATGCAAAAAAGCTCTAAATTGACATAATGGTGTTTTTGGCATTATAGTTTATAAATTAAAAAAATTATTTACAATACAAAATATTTTTTAAGCTCTAATCCGGTAATTACAGTTTCATGTCCCCAAACTATATATCACGTATACGTCCTTCAAGTGTTAGGCTCTAACGCTCTTTTTGAATTTTTCGATAACACTTCTAAAATCAAATTATTTAGTTTAAAATTTTGCAGTTCGGACCAAAACTTTTTAAAATTTATAATTTTCATTTTTGGCAGAAATAGATATTTTTGGAGAATGTAATCTTAGTTTTTTGCTATAATTTTATCATTAATTTTTATGTTTAATGGAAGAAAGCTCTAAATTGACATAATGGTGTTTTGGGCATTATAGTTTATAAATTAAAAAAATTATTTACAAAACAAATAATTTTTAAGCTCTTATCCGGTAATTTAATTTTCATGTCCTCAAACTATATATTACGTATATGTCATTTAAGTGTTAGGCTCTATCGCTGTTCTTGAATTCTTTATAACCCTTCTGAAAACAATTTATTTAGTTTAAAATTTTACAGTTAGGACCAAAACTTTTTAAAATTTATAATTTTCTTTTTTGTCAGAAATGGATTTTTTGGAGAATGTATTTTTAGTTTTTGGCTATAATTTTATCATTAATTTTTATGTTTAATGGAAGAAAGCTCTAAATTGACATAATGGTGTTTTGGGCATTATAGTTTATAAATTAAAAAAATTATTTACTAAACAAATAATTTTTTAAGCTCTAATCCAGTAATGACAGTTTCATGTCCCCAAACTATATATTACGTATACGTCCTTCAAGTGTTAGGCTCTAACGCTGTTCTTGAATTTTTCGATTACCCTTCTGAAAACAATTTATTTAGTTTAAAATTTTGCAGTTCGGACCAAAACTTTTTAAATTTTATAATTTTCATTTTTGGCAGAAATGGATATTTTTGGAGAATGTATCCTTAGTTTTTGGCTATAATTTTATCATTAATTTTTATGTTTAATGGAAGAACGCTCTAAATTGACATAATGGTGTTTTGGGCATTATAGTTTATAAATTAAAAAAAATTATTTACTAAACAAATAATTTTTTAAGCTCTAATCCGGTAATTACAGTTTCATGTCCCCAAACTATATATCACGTATACGTCCTTCAAGTGTTAGGGTCTACCGCTGTCCTTGAATTTTTTGATAACCCTTCTGAAAACAAATTATTTAGTTTAAAATTTTGCAGTTTCGGACCAAAACTTTTTAAAATTTATAATTTTCATTTTTGGCAGAAATGGATTTTTTGGAGAATGTATTTTTAGTTTTTAAGTTTAATTTTATCATTAATTTTTATGTTTGATGCAAAAAAGCTCTAAATTGACATAATGGTGTTTTGGGCATTATAGTTTATAAATTAAAAAAATTATTTACAAAACAAATAATTTTTTAAGCTCTAATCCGGTAATTACAGTTTCATGTCCCCAAACTATATATTACGTATACGTCCTTCAAGTGTTAGGGTCTTACGCTGTCCTTGAATTTTTTGATAATTCTTCTGAAAACAATTTATTTAGTTTAAAATTTTGCAGTTCGGACCAAAACTTTTTAAAATTTATAATTTACATTTTTGGCAGAAATGGATTTTTTGGAGAATGTATTTTTAGTTTTTGGCTGTAATTTTATCATTAATTTTGATGTTTGATGCAAGAAAGCTCTTAATTGACATAATGGTGTTTTGGGCATTATAGTTTATAAATTGAAAAAATTATTTACTCAACAAATAATTTTTTCAGCCCTAATCCGGTAATTTAATTTTCATGTCCTCAAACTATATATTACGTATATGTCATTTAAGTGTTAGGCTCTATCGCTGTTCTTGAATTCTTCTTTAACCCTTCTGAAAACAATTTATTTAGTTTAAAATTTTACAGTTAGGACCAAAACTTTTTAAAATTTATAATTTTTATTTTTGTCAGAAATGGATTTTTTGGAAAATGTATTTTTAGTTTTTGGCTTTAATTTTATCATTAATTTTTATGTTTAATGCAAAAAAGCTCTAAATTGACATAATGGTGTTTTTGGCATTATAGTTTATAAATTAAAAAAATTATTTACAATACAAAATATTTTTTAAGCTCTAATCCGGTAATTACAGTTTCATGTCCCCAAACTATATATCACGTATACGTCCTTCAAGTGTTAGGCTCTAACGCTCTTTTTGAATTTTTCGATAACACTTCTAAAATCAAATTATTTAGTTTAAAATTTTGCAGTTCGGACCAAAACTTTTTAAAATTTATAATTTTCATTTTTGGCAGAAATAGATATTTTTGGAGAATGTAATCTTAGTTTTTTGCTATAATTTTATCATTAATTTTTATGTTTAATGGAAGAAAGCTCTAAATTGACATAATGGTGTTTTGGGCATTATAGTTTATAAATTAAAAAAATTATTTACAAAACAAATAATTTTTAAGCTCTTATCCGGTAATTTAATTTTCATGTCCTCAAACTATATATTACGTATATGTCATTTAAGTGTTAGGCTCTATCGCTGTTCTTGAATTCTTTATAACCCTTCTGAAAACAATTTATTTAGTTTAAAATTTTACAGTTAGGACCAAAACTTTTTAAAATTTATAATTTTCTTTTTTGTCAGAAATGGATTTTTTGGAGAATGTATTTTTAGTTTTTGGCTATAATTTTATCATTAATTTTTATGTTTAATGGAAGAAAGCTCTAAATTGACATAATGGTGTTTTGGGCATTATAGTTTATAAATTAAAAAAATTATTTACTAAACAAATAATTTTTTAAGCTCTAATCCAGTAATGACAGTTTCATGTCCCCAAACTATATATTACGTATACGTCCTTCAAGTGTTAGGCTCTAACGCTGTTCTTGAATTTTTCGATTACCCTTCTGAAAACAATTTATTTAGTTTAAAATTTTGCAGTTCGGACCAAAACTTTTTAAATTTTATAATTTTCATTTTTGGCAGAAATGGATATTTTTGGAGAATGTATCCTTAGTTTTTGGCTATAATTTTATCATTAATTTTTATGTTTAATGGAAGAACGCTCTAAATTGACATAATGGTGTTTTGGGCATTATAGTTTATAAATTAAAAAAATTATTTACTAAACAAATAATTTTTTAAGCTCTAATCCGGTAATTACAGTTTCATGTCCCCAAACTATATATCACGTATACGTCCTTCAAGTGTTAGGGTCTACCGCTGTCCTTGAATTTTTTGATAACCCTTCTGAAAACAAATTATTTAGTTTAAAATTTTGCAGTTCGGACCAAAACTTTTTAAAATTTATAATTTTCATTTTTGGCAGAAATGGATTTTTTGGAGAATGTATTTTTAGTTTTTAAGTTTAATTTTATCATTAATTTTTATGTTTGATGCAAAAAAGCTCTAAATTGACATAATGGTGTTTTGGGCATTATAGTTTATAAATTAAAAAAATTATTTACAAAACAAATAATTTTTTAAGCTCTAATCCGGTAATTACAGTTTCATGTCCCCAAACTATATATTACGTATACGTCCTTCAAGTGTTAGGGTCTACCGCTGTCCTTGAATTTTTTGATAACCCTTCTGAAAACAAATTATTTAGTTTAAAATTTTGCAGTTCGGACCAAAACTTTTTAAAATTTATAATTTTTATTTTTAGCAGAAATGGATTTTTTGGAGAATGTATTTTTAGTTTTTGGCTATAATTTTATCATTAATTTTTATGTTTAATGGAAGAAAGCTCTAAATTGACATAATGGTGTTTTGGGCATTATAGTTTATAAATTAAAAAAATTATTTACAAAACAAATAATTTTTTAAGCTCTAATCCGGTAATTACAGTTTCATGTCCCCAAACTATACATCACGTATACGTCCTTCAAGTGTAAGGCTCTAACGCTGTTCTTGAATTTTTCAAAAACCCTTCTGAAAAAAATTAATTTAGTTTAAAATTTTGCAGTTCGGACCAAAACTTTTTAAAATTTATAATTTTCATTTTTAGCAGAAATGGATTTTTTGAAGAATGTATTTTTAGTTTTTGGCTTTAATTTTTTCATTAATTTTTATGTTTGATGCAAAAAAGCTCTAAATTGACTTAATGGTGTTTTGGGCATTATAGTTTATAAATTAAAAAAATTATTTACTAAACAAATAATTTTTTAAGCTCTAATCCAGTAATGACAGTTTCATGTCCCCAAACTATATATTACGTATATGTCCTTCAAGTGTTAGGCTCTAACGCTCTTCTTGGATTTTTCGATAACACTTCTGAAAACAAATTATTTAGTTTAAAATTTTGCAGTTCGGACCAAAACTTTTTAAATTTTATAATTTTCATTTTTGGCAGAAATAGATATTTTTGGAGAATGTAATCTTAGTTTTTGGATATAATTTTATCATTAATTTTTACGTTTGATGCAAAAAAGCTCATAATTGACTTAATGGTGTTTTGGGCATTATAGTTTATAAATTAAAAAAATTATTTACTAAACAAATAATTTTTTAAGCTCTAATTCAGTAATGACAGTTTCGTGTCCCCAAACTATATATTACGTATATGTCTTCAAGTGTTAGGCTCTAACGCTCTTCTTGGATTTTTCGATAACCCTTCTGAAAACAAATTATTTAGTTTAAAATTTTGCAGTTCGGACCAAAACTTTTTAAATTTTATAATTTTCATTTTTGGCAGAAATGGATATTTTTGGAGAATGTAATCTTAGTTTTTGGCTATAATTTTATTATTAATTTTGATGTTTCATGCAAGAAAGCTCTAAATTGACATAATGGTGTTTTGGACATTATAGTTTATAAATTAAAAAAATTATTTACAAAACAAATAATTTTTTAGGCTCTAATCCGGTAATTACAGTTTCATGTCCCCAAACTATATATCACGTATACGTCCTTCAAGTGTTAGGGTCTACCGCTGTCCTTGAATTTTTTGATAACCCTTCTGAAAACAAATTATTTAGTTTAAAATTTTGCAGTTCGGACCAAAACTTTTTAAAATTTATAATTTTTATTTTTAGCAGAAATGGATTTTTTGGAGAATGTATTTTTAGTTTTTGGCTATAATTTTATCATTAATTTTTATGTTTAATGGAAGAAAGCTCTAAATTGACATAATGGTGTTTTGGGCATTATAGTTTATAAATTAAAAAAATTATTTACAAAACAAATAATTTTTTAAGCTCTAATCTGGTAATTACAGTTTCATATCCCCAAACTATATATCACGTATACGTTTTTCAAGTCTTAGGCTCTAATGCTGTTCTTGAATTTTTCAATAACCCTTCTGAAAACAATTTTTTTAGTGTAAATTTTTGCAGTTCGCACCAAAACTTTTTAAAATTTATAATTTTCATTTTTGACAGAAATGGATTTTTTGGAGAATGTATTTTTAGTTTTTGGCTTTAATTTATCATTATTTGTGATGTTTCATGCAAAAAACTCTAAATTGTCATAATGGTGTTTTGGGCATTATAGTTTATAAATTAAAAAAATTATTTACAAAACAAATAATTTTTTAAGCTCTAATCCGGTAATTACAGTTTCATGTCCCCAAACTATATATAACGTATACGTCCTTCAAGTGTTAGGCTCTAACGCAGTTCTTAAATGTTTCGATAACCCTTCTGAAAACAAATTATTTAGTTTAAAATTTTGCAGATTGGACCAAAACTTTTTAAATTTTATAATTTTCATTTTTGGCAGAAATGGATATTTTTGGAGAATGTAATCTTAGTTTTTTGGTATAATTTAATCATTAATTTTGATGTTTGATGCAAGGAAGCTCTAAATTGACATTATGGTGTTTTAGGCATTATAGTTTATAAATTGAAAAAATTATTTACAAAACAAATAATTTTTTAAGCTCTAATCCGGTAATTACAGTTTCATGTCCCCAAACTAAATATCACGTATACGTCATTCAATGTTAGGGTCTACCGCTGTTCTTGAATTTTTTGATAACCCTTCTGAAAACAAATTATTTAGTTTGAAATTTTGCAGTTCAGACCAAAACTTTTTAAAATTTATAATTTACATTTTTGGCAAAAATGGGTTTTTTGGAGAATGTATTTTTAGTTTTTGGCTTTAATTTTATCATTATTTTTGATGTTTAATGCAAAAAAACTCTAAATTGACATAATGGAGTTTTGGGCATTATAGTTTATAAATTAAAAAAATTATTTACTAAACAAATAATTTTTTATGCTCTAATCCAGTAATGACAGTTTCATGTCCCCAAACTATATATCACGTATACGTCCTTCAAGTCTTAGGCTCTAACGCTGTTCTTAAATTTTTCGATAACCCTTCTGAAAACAATTTATTTAGTGTAAATTTTTGCAGTTCGCACCAAAACTTTTTAAAATTTATAATTTTCATTTTTGACAGAAATGGATTTTTTGGAAAATGTATTTTTAGTTTTTGGCTTTAATTTATCATTAATTTTTATGGTTGATGCCAGAAAGCTCTAAATTGACATAATGGTTTTTTGGGCATTATAGTTTATGAATTAAAAAAATTGTTTACTAAACAAATAATTTTTTAAGCTCTAATCCGGTAATTACAGTTTTATGTCCCCAAACTATATATCACGTATACGTCCTTCAAGTCTTAGGCTCTAACGCTGTTCTTGAATTTTTCGATAACCCTTCTGAAAACAATTTATTTAGTGTAAATTTTTGCAGTTCGCACCAAAACTTTTTAAAATTTATAATTTTCATTTTTGGCAGAAATAAATATTTTTGGAGAATGTAATCTTAGTTTTTGGCTATAATTTTATTATTAATTTTTATGTTTAATGGAAGAACGCTCTAAATTGACATAATGGTGTTTTGGGCATTATAGTTTATAAATTAAAAAAATTATTTACTAAACAAATAATTTTTTAAGCTCTAATCTGGTAATTACAGTTTCATGTTTCCAAACTATATATCACGTATACGTCCTTCAAGTCTTAGGCTCTAACGCTGTTCTTGAATTTTTTGATAACCCTTCTGAAAACAATTTATTTAGTGTAAATTTTTGCAGTTCGCACCAAAACTTTTTAAAATTTATAAATTTCATTTTTAGCAGAAATGGATTTTTTTGGAGAATGTAATCTTAGTTTTTTGGTATAATTTAATCATTAATTTTGATGTTTGATGCAAGGAAGCTCTAAATTGACATTATGGTGTTTTGGGCATTATAGTTTATAAATTGAAAAAATTATTTACAAAACAAATAATTTTTTAAGCTCTAATCCGGTAATTACAGTTTCATGTCCCCAAACTAAATATCACGTATACGTCATTCAATGTTAGGGTCTACCGCTGTTCTTGAATTTTTTGATAACCCTTCTGAAAACAAATTATTTAGTTTGAAATTTTGCAGTTCAGACCAAAACTTTTTAAAATTTATAATTTACATTTTTGGCAAAAATGGGTTTTTTGGAGAATGTATTTTTAGTTTTTGGCTTTAATTTTATCATTATTTTTGATGTTTAATGCAAAAAACTCTAAATTGACATAATGGAGTTTTGGGCATTATAGTTTATAAATTAAAAAAATTATTTACTAAACAAATAATTTTTTATGCTCTAATCCAGTAATGACAGTTTCATGTCCCCAAACTATATATCACGTATACGTCCTTCAAGTCTTAGGCTCTAACGCTGTTCTTAAATTTTTCGATAACCCTTCTGAAAACAATTTATTTAGTGTAAATTTTTGCAGTTCGCACCAAAACTTTTTAAAATTTATAATTTTCATTTTTGACAGAAATGGATTTTTTGGAAAATGTATTTTTAGTTTTTGGCTTTAATTTATCATTAATTTTTATGGTTGATGCCAGAAAGCTCTAAATTGACATAATGGTTTTTTGGGCATTATAGTTTATGAATTAAAAAAATTGTTTACTAAACAAATAATTTTTTAAGCTCTAATCCGGTAATTACAGTTTTATGTCCCCAAACTATATATCACGTATACGTCCTTCAAGTCTTAGGCTCTAACGCTGTTCTTGAATGTTTCGATAACCCTTCTGAAAACAAATTATTTTGTTTAAAATTTTTGCAGTTCGGACCAAAACTTTTTAAAATTTATAATTTTCATTTCTGGCAGAAATGGATTTTTTGGAGAATGTATTGTTAGTTTTTGGCTTTAATTTTATCAATAATTTTGATGTTTGATGCAAGAAAGCTCTAAATTGACATAATGGTGTTTTGGACATTATAGTTGATATTTAAAAAAAATTATTTACAAAACAAATATCTTTTTAAGCTCTAAGTTGGTAATTACAGTTTCATGTCCCCAAACTATATATTACGTTTACGTCCTTCAAGTGTTAGGCTCTAACGCTGTTCTTGAATTTTTTGATAACCCTTCTGAAAACAATTTATTTAGTTTAAGATTTTGCAGTTCGGACCAAAACTTTTTAAAATTTATAATTTACATTTTTGGCAAAAATGGATTTTTTGGAAAATGTATTTTTAGTCTTTGGCTATAATTTTATCATTAATTTTGATGTTTAATGCAAGAAAGCTCTAAATTGACATAATGGTGTTTTGAACATTATAGTTTATAAATTAAAAAAATTATTTACAAAACAAATAATTTTTTAAGCTCTAATCCGGTAATTACTGTTTCATGTCCCCAAACTATATATCACGAATACGTCCTTCAAGTGTTAGAATCTAACGCTGTCCTTAAATTTTTCGATAACCCTTCTAAAAACAATTTATTTAGTTTAAAATTTTGCAGTTCGGACCAAAACTTTTTAAAATTTATAATTTTCATTTTTGGCAGAAATAGATTTTTTGGAGAATGTATTTTTAGTTTTTGGCTATAATTTTATCATTATTTTGATGTTTTATGCAAGAAAGCTCTAAATTGACATAATGGTGTTTTGGACATTATAGTTTATAAATTAAAAAAATTATTTACAAAACAAATAATTTTTTAAGCTCTAAGCCGGTAATTACAGTTTCATGTCCCCAAACTATATATCACGTTTACGTCCTTCAAGTGTTAGGCTTTAACGCTGTTCTTGAATTCTTCTTTAACCCTTCTGAAAACAATTTATTTAGTTTAAAATTTTGCAGTTCGGACCAAAACTTTTTAAAATTTATAATTTACATTTTTGGCTGAAATGGATTTTTTGGAGAATGTATTTTTAGTTTTTAGCTATAATTTATTCATTAATTTTGATGTTTGATGCAAGAAAGCTCTAAATTGACATAATGGTGTTTTGGACATTATAGTTTATAAATTAAAAAAATTATTTACAAAACAAATAATTTTTTAAGCTCTAAGCCGGTAATTACAGTTTCATGTCACCAAACTATATATCACGTATTCTTCCTTCAAGTGTTAGGCTCTAACGCTGTTCTTGAATGTTTCGATAACCCTTCTGAAAACAAATTATTTTGTTTAAAATTTTTGCAGTTCGGACCAAAACTTTTTAAAATTTATAATTTTCATTTTTGGCAGAAATGGATTTTTTGGAGAATGTATTGTTAGTTTTTGGCTTTAATTTTATCAATAATTTTGATGTTTGATGCAAGAAAGCTCTAAATTGACATAATGGTGTTTTGGACATTATAGTTGATAAATTAAAAAATTATTTACAAAACAAATATCTTTTTAAGCTCTAAGTTGGTAATTACAGTTTCATGTCCCCAAACTATATATTACGTTTACGTCCTTCAAGTGTTAGGCTCTAACGCTGTTCTTGAATTTTTTGATAACCCTTCTGAAAACAATTTATTTAGTTTAAGATTTTGCAGTTCGGACCAAAACTTTTTAAAATTTATAATTTTCATTTTTGGCAGAAATAGATTTTTTGGAGAATGTATTTTTAGTTTTTGGCTATAATTTTATCATTATTTTGATGTTTAATGCAAGAAAGCTCTAAATTGACATAATGGTGTTTTGAACATTATAGTTTATAAATTAAAAAAATTATTTACAAAACAAATAATTTTTTAAGCTCTAATCCGGTAATTACTGTTTCATGTCCCCAAACTATATATCACGAATACGTCCTTCAAGTGTTAGAATCTAACGCTGTCCTTAAATTTTTCGATAACCCTTCTAAAAACAATTTATTTAGTTTAAAATTTTGCAGTTCGGACCAAAACTTTTTAAAATTTATAATTTTCATTTTTGGCAGAAATAGATTTTTTGGAGAATGTATTTTTAGTTTTTGGCTATAATTTTATCATTATTTTGATGTTTTATGCAAGAAAGCTCTAAATTGACATAATGGTGTTTTGGACATTATAGTTTATAAATTAAAAAAATTATTTACAAAACAAATATCTTTTTAAGCTCTAAGCCGGTAATTACAGTTTCATGTCCCCAAACTATATATTACGTTTACGTCCTTCAAGTGTTAGGTTCTAACGCTGTTCTTGAATTTTTTGATAACCCTTCTGAAAACAATTTATTTAGTTTAAGATTTTGCAGTTCGGACCAAAACTTTTTAAAATTTATAATTTACATTTTTGTCAAAAATGGATTTTTTGGAAAATGTATTTTTAGTTTTTGGCTATAATTTTATCATTAATTTGATGTTTGATGCAAGAAAGCTCTAAATTGACATAATGGTGTTTTGGACATTATAGTTTATAAATTAAAAAAATTATTTACAAAACAAATAATTTTTTAAGCTCTAAGCCGGTAATTACATTTTCATGTCACCAAACTATATATCACGTATACGTCCTTCAAGTGTTAAGCTATAACGCTGTTCTTGAATGTTTTGATAACCCTTCTGAAAACAAATTATTTAGTTTAAAATTTTTGCAGTTCGGACCAAAACTTTTTAAAATTTATAATTTTCATTTTTGGCAGAAATGGATTTTTTGGTAAATGTATTTTTAGTTTTTGGCTATAATTTTATCATTAATTTTGATGTTTAATGCAAGAAAGCTCTAAATTGACATAATGGTGTTTTGGACATTATAGTTTATAAATTAAAAGAATTATTTACAAAACAAATAATTTTTTAAGCTCTAAGCCGGTAATTACAGTTTCATGTCACCAAACTATATATCACGTATTCTTCCTTCAAGTGTTAGGCTCTAAAGCTGTTCTTGAATGTTTCGATAACCCTTCTGAAAACAAATTATTTTGTTTAAAATTTTTGCAGTTCGGACCAAAACTTTTTAAAATTTATAATTTTCATTTTTGGCAGAAATGGATTTTTTGGAGAATGTATTGTTAGTTTTTGGCTTTAATTTTATCAATAATTTTGATGTTTAATGCAAGAAAGCTCTAAATTGACATAATGGTGTTTTGGGCATTATAGTTTAAAAATTAAAAAAATCATTTACAAAACAAATAATTTTTTCAGCCCTAATCCGGTAATTTAATTTTCTTGTCCTCAAACTATATATCACGTTTACGTCCTTCAAGTGTTAGGCTCTTACGCTGTTCTTAAATTCTTCTGTAACCCTTCTGAAAACAATTTATTTAGTTTAAAATTTTGCAGTTCGGACCAAAACTTTTTAAAATTTATAATTTTTATTTTTGTCAGAAATGGATTTTTTTTGGAGAATGTAATTTTAGTTTTTTTAGTTTGTTTTGGCTATAATTTTATTAATAATTTTGATGTTTGATGCAAGAAAACTTTAAATTGACATAATGGTGTTTTGGGCATTATAGTTTAAAAATTAAAAAAATTATTTACTAAACAAATTATTTTTTAATCTCTAATTCGGTAATTAAAGTTTCATGTCCTTAAACTATGTATCACGTATACGTCCTTCAAGTGTTAGGCTCTAACGCTGTTCTTGAATTTTCGATTACCCTTCTGAAAACAATTTATTTAGTTTAAAATTTTGCAGTTCAAACCAAAAATTTTTTAAAATTTATATTTTTTATTTTTGTCAGAAGTGGATTTTTTGGAGAATGTATTTTTAGTTTTTGGCTATAATTTTATCATTATTTTGATGTTTCATGCAAGAAAGCTCTAAATTGACATAATGGTGTTTTGGACATTATAGTTTATAAATTAAAAAAATTATTTACAAAACAAATAATTTTTTAAGCTCTAAGCCGGTAATTACAGTTTCATGTCCCCAAACTATATATCACGTTTACGTCCTTCAAGTGTTAGGCTTTAACGCTGTTCTTGAATTCTTCTTTAACCCTTCTGAAAACAATTTATTTAGTTTAAAATTTTGCAGTTCGGACCAAAACTTTTTAAAATTTATAATTTACATTTTTGGCTGAAATGGATTTTTTGGAGAATGTATTTTTAGTTTTTAGCTATAATTTATTCATTAATTTTGATGTTTGATGCAAGAAAGCTCTAAATTGACATAATGGTGTTTTGGACATTATAGTTTATAAATTAAAAAAATTATTTACAAAACAAATAATTTTTTAAGCTCTAAGCCGGTAATTACAGTTTCATGTCACCAAACTATATATCACGTATTCTTCCTTCAAGTGTTAGGCTCTAACGCTGTTCTTGAATGTTTCGATAACCCTTCTGAAAACAAATTATTTTGTTTAAAATTTTTGCAGTTCGGACCAAAACTTTTTAAAATTTATAATTTTTATTTTTGGCAGAAATGGATTTTTTGGAGAATGTATTGTTAGTTTTTGGCTTTAATTTTATCAATAATTTTGATGTTTGATGCAAGAAAGCTCTAAATTGACATAATAGTGTTTTGGACATTATAGTTGATAAATTAAAAAATTATTTACAAAACAAATATCTTTTTAAGCTCTAAGTTGGTAATTACAGTTTCATGTCCCCAAACTATATATTACGTTTACGTCCTTCAAGTGTTAGGCTCTAACGCTGTTCTTGAATTTTTTGATAACCCTTCTGAAAACAATTTATTTAGTTTAAGATTTTGCAGTTCGGACCAAAACTTTTTAAAATTTATAATTTACATTTTTGGCAAAAATGGATTTTTTAGAAAATGTATTTTTAGTTTTTGGCTATAATTTTATCATTAATTTTGATGTTTAATGCAAGAAAGCTCTAAATTGACATAATGGTGTTTTGAACATTATAGTTTATAAATTAAAAAAATTATTTACAAAACAAATAATTTTTTAAGCTCTAATCCGGTAATTACTGTTTCATGTCCTCAAACTATATATCACGAATACGTCCTTCAAGTGTTAGGCTCTTACGCTGTCCTTAAATTTTTCGATAACCCTTCTAAAAACAATTTATTTAGTTTAAAATTTTGCAGTTCGGACCAAAACTTTTTAAAATTTATAATTTTCATTTTTGGCAGAAATAGATTTTTTGGAGAATGTATTTTTAGTTTTTGGCTATAATTTTATCATTATTTTGATGTTTTATGCAAGAAAGCTCTAAATTGACATAATGGTGTTTTGGACATTATAGTTTATAAATTAAAAAAATTATTTACAAAACAAATATCTTTTTAAGCTCTAAGCCGGTAATTACAGTTTCATGTCCCCAAACTATATATTACGTTTACGACCTTTAAGTGTTAGGTTCTAACGCTGTTCTTGAATTTTTTGATAACCCTTTTGAAAACAATTTATTTAGTTTAAGATTTTGCAATTCGGACCAAAACTTTTTGAAATTTATAATTTACATTTTTGGCAAAAATGGATTTTTTGGAAAATGTATTTTTAGTTTTTGGCTATAATTTTATCATTAATTTTGATGTTTGATGCAAGAAAGCTCTAAATTGACATAATGGTGTTTTGGACATTATAGTTTATAAATTAAAAAAATTATTTACAAAACAAATAATTTTTTAAGCTCTAAGCCGGTAATTACATTTTCATGTCACCAAACTATATATCACGTATACGTCCTTCAAGTGTTAGGCTCTAACGCTGTTCTTGAATGTTTTGATAACCCTTCTGAAAACAAATTATTTAGTTTAAAATTTTTGCAGTTCGGACCAAAACTTTTTAAAATTTATAATTTTCATTTTTGACATAAATGGATTTTTTGGTAAATGTATTTTTAGTTTTTGGCTATAATTTTATCATTAATTTTGATGTTTAATGCAAGAAAGCTCTAAATTGACATAATGGTGTTTTGGACATTATAGTTTATGAATTAAAAAAATTATTTACAAAACAAATAATTTTTTAAGCTCTAAGCCGGTAATTACAGTTTCATGTCACCAAACTATATATCACGTATTCTTCCTTCAAGTGTTAGGCTCTAACGCTGTTCTTGAATGTTTCGATAACCCTTCTGAAAACAAATTATTTTGTTTAAAATTTTTGCAGTTCGGACCAAAACTTTTTAAAATTTATAATTTTTATTTTTGGCAGAAATGGATTTTTTGGAGAATGTATTGTTAGTTTTTGGCTTTAATTTTATCAATAATTTTGATGTTTGATGCAAGAAAGCTCTAAATTGACATAATGGTGTTTTGGACATTATAGTTGATAAATTAAAAAATTATTTACAAAACAAATATCTTTTTAAGCTCTAAGTTGGTAATTACAGTTTCATGTCCCCAAACTATATATTACGTTTACGTCCTTCAAGTGTTAGGCTCTAACGCTGTTCTTGAATTTTTTGATAACCCTTCTGAAAACAATTTATTTAGTTTAAGATTTTGCAGTTCGGACCAAAACTTTTTAAAATTTATAATTTACATTTTTGGCAAAAATGGATTTTTTGGAAAATGTATTTTTAGTTTTTGGCTATAATTTTATCATTAATTTTGATGTTTAATGCAAGAAAGCTCTAAATTGACATAATGGTGTTTTGAACATTATAGTTTATAAATTAAAAAAATTATTTACAAAACAAATAATTTTTTAAGCTCTAATCCGGTAATTACTGTTTCATGTCCCCAAACTATATATCACGAATACGTCCTTCAAGTGTTAGGCTCTTACGCTGTCCTTAAATTTTTCGATAACCCTTCTAAAAACAATTTATTTAGTTTAAAATTTTGCAGTTCGGACCAAAACTTTTTAAAATTTATAATTTTCATTTTTGGCAGAAATAGATTTTTTGGAGAATGTATTTTTAGTTTTTGGCTATAATTTTATCATTATTTTGATGTTTTATGCAAGAAAGCTCTAAATTGACATAATGGTGTTTTGGACATTATAGTTTATAAATTAAAAAAATTATTTACAAAACAAATATCTTTTTAAGCTCTAAGCCGGTAATTACAGTTTCATGTCCCCAAACTATATATTACGTTTACGACCTTTAAGTGTTAGGTTCTAACGCTGTTCTTGAATTTTTTGATAACCCTTTTGAAAACAATTTATTTAGTTTAAGATTTTGCAATTCGGACCAAAACTTTTTGAAATTTATAATTTACATTTTTGGCAAAAATGGATTTTTTGGAAAATGTATTTTTAGTTTTTGGCTATAATTTTATCATTAATTTTGATGTTTGATGCAAGAAAGCTCTAAATTGACATAATGGTGTTTTGGACATTATAGTTTATAAATTAAAAAAATTATTTACAAAACAAATAATTTTTTAAGCTCTAAGCCGGTAATTACATTTTCATGTCACCAAACTGTATATCACGTATACGTCCTTCAAGTGTTAGGCTCTAACGCTGTTCTTGAATGTTTTGATAACCCTTCTGAAAACAAATTATTTAGTTTAAAATTTTTGCAGTTCGGACCAAAACTTTTTAAAATTTATAATTTTCATTTTTGGCAGAAATGGATTTTTTGGTAAATGTATTTTTAGTTTTTGGCTATAATTTTATCATTAATTTTGATGTTTAATGCAAGAAAGCTCTAAATTGACATAATGGTGTTTTGGACATTATAGTTTATAAATTAAAAGAATTATTTACAAAACAAATAATTTTTTAAGCTCTAAGCCGGTAATTACAGTTTCATGTCACCAAACTATATATCACGTATTCTTCCTTCAAGTGTTAGGCTCTAAAGCTGTTCTTGAATGTTTCGATAACCCTTCTGAAAACAAATTATTTTGTTTAAAATTTTTGCAGTTCGGACCAAAACTTTTTCAAATTTATAATTTTCATTTTTTGGAGAAATGGATTTTTTGGAGAATGTATTGTTAGTTTTTGGCTTTAATTTTATCAATAATTTTGATGTTTAATGCAAGAAAGCTCTAAATTGACATAATGGTGTTTTGGGCATTATAGTTTAAAAATTAAAAAAATCATTTACAAAACAAATAATTTTTTCAGCCCTAATCCGGTAATTTAATTTTCTTGTCCTCAAACTATATATCACGTATACGTCCTTCAAGTGTTAGGCTCTAACGCTGTTCTTGAATTCTTCTTTAACCCTTCTAAAAACAATTTATTTAGTTTAAAATTTTGCAGTTCGGACTAAAACTTTTTAAAATTTATAATTTTTATTTTTGTCAGAAATGGATTTTTTTTGGAGAATGTAATTTTACTTTTTTTAGTTTGTTTTGGCTATAATTTTATCAATAATTTTGATGTTTGATGCAAGAAAGCTCTAACTTGACATAATGGTGTTTTGGGCATTATAGTTTAAAAATTAAAAAAATCATTTACAAAACAAATAATTTTTTCAGCCCTAATCCGGTAATTTAATTTTCTTGTCCTCAAACTATATATCACGTTTACGTCCTTCAAGTGTTAGGCTCTAACGCTGTTCTTGAATTCTTCTGTAACCCTTCTGAAAACAATTTATTTAGTTTAAAATTTTGCAGTTCGGACCAAAACTTTTTAAAATTTATAATTTTTATTTTTGTCAGAAATGGATTTTTTTTTGGAGAATGTAATTTTACTTTTTTTAGTTTGTTTTGGCTATAATTTTATCAATAATTTTGTTGTTTGATGCAAGAAAACTTTAAATTGACATAATGGTGTTTTGGGCATTATAGTTTAAAAATTAAAAAAATTATTTACTAAACAAATAATTTTTTAAGCTCTAAGCCGGTAATTACAGTTTCATGTCACCAAACTATATATCACGTATTCTTCCTTCAAGTGTTAGGCTCTAACGCTGTTCTTGAAAGTTTCGATAACCCTTCTGAAAACAAATTATTTTGTTTAAAATTTTTGCAGTTCGGACCAAAACTTTTTAAAATTACAATTTTCATTTTTGGCAGAAATGGATTTTTTGGAGAATGTATTTTTAGTATTTGGCTTTAATTTTATCATTAATTTTTATGTTTAATGCAAGAAAGCTCTAAATTGACATAATGGTGTTTTGGGCATTATAGTTTATAAATTAAAAAAATCATTTACAAAACAAATAATTTTTTCAGCCCTAATCCGGTAATTTAATTTTCATGTCCTCAAACTATATATCACGTTTACGTCCTTCAAGTGTTAGGCTCTAACGCTGTTTTTGAATTCTTCTTTAACCCTTCTAAAAACAATTTATTTAGTTTAAAATTTTGCAGTTCGGACTAAAACTTTTTAAAATTTATAATTTTTATTTTTGTCAGAAATTGATTTTTTTGGAGAATGTAATTTTACTTTTTTTAGTTTGTTTTGGCTATAATTTTATCAATAATTTTGATGTTTGATGCAAGAAAACTCTAAATTGACATAATGGTGTTTTGGGCATTATAGTTTATAAATTGAAAAAATTGTTTACTAAACAAATAATTTTTTAAGCTCTAATCCAGTAATTTAAGTTTCATGTCCTCAAACTATATATCACGTTTACGTCCTTCAAGTGTTAGGCTCTAACGCTGTTCTTGAATTTTTCGATTACTCTTCTGAAAACAATTTATTTAGTTTAAAATTTTGCAGTTCGGACCAAAACTTTTTAAAATTTATAATTTTTATATTTTTGTCAGAAATGGATTTTTTGGAGAATGTATTTTTAGTTTTTGGCTTTAATTTTATGAATAATTTTGATGTTTGATGCAAGAAAACTCTAAATTGACATAATGGTGTTTTGGGCATTATAGTTTAAAAATTAAAAAAAATTATTTACTAAACAAATAATTTTTTAAGCTCTAATCCGGTAATTAAAGTTTCATGTCCTTCAACTATGTATCACGTATACGTCCTTCAAGTGTTAGGGTCTTACGCTGTCCTTGAATTTTTTGATAATTCTTCTAAAAACAATTTATTTAGTTTAAAATTTTGCAGTTCGGACCAAAACTTTTTAAAATTTATAATTTACATTTTTGGCAGAAATGGATTTTTTGGAGAATGTATTTTTAGTTTTTGGCTGTAATTTTATCATTAATTTTGATGTTTGATGCAAGAAAGCTCTTAATTGACATAATGGTGTTTTGGGCATTATAGTTTATAAATTGAAAAAATTATTTACTCAACAAATAATTTTTTCAGCCCTAATCCGGTAATTTAATTTTCATGTCCTCAAACTATATATTACGTATATGTCATTTAAGTGTTAGGCTCTATCGCTGTTCTTGAATTCTTCTTTAACCCTTCTGAAAACAATTTATTTAGTTTAAAATTTTACAGTTAGGACCAAAACTTTTTAAAATTTATAATTTTCATTTTTGTCAGAAATGGATTTTTTGGAAAATGTATTTTTAGTTTTTGGCTTTAATTTTATCATTAATTTTTATGTTTAATGCAAAAAAGCTCTAAATTGACATAATGGTGTTTTTGGCATTATAGTTTATAAATTAAAAAAATTATTTACAATACAAAATATTTTTTAAGCTCTAATCCGGTAATTACAGTTTCATGTCCCCAAACTATATATCACGTATACGTCCTTCAAGTGTTAGGCTCTAACGCTCTTTTTGAATTTTTCGATAACACTTCTGAAATCAAATTATTTAGTTTAAAATTTTGCAGTTCGGACCAAAACTTTTTAAAATTTATAATTTTCATTTTTGGCAGAAATAGATATTTTTGGAGAATGTAATCTTAGTTTTTTGCTATAATTTTATCATTAATTTTTATGTTTAATGAAAGAAAGCTCTAAATTGACATAATGGTGTTTTGGGCATTATAGTTTATAAATTAAAAAAATTATTTACAAAACAAATAATTTTTAAGCTCTTATCCGGTAATTTAATTTTCATGTCCTCAAACTATATATTACGTATATGTCATTTAAGTGTTAGGCTCTATCGCTGTTCTTGAATTCTTTATAACCCTTCTGAAAACAATTTATTTAGTTTAAAATTTTACAGTTAGGACCAAAACTTTTTAAAATTTATAATTTTCATTTTTGTCAGAAATGGATTTTTTGGAAAATGTATTTTTAGTTTTTGGCTTTAATTTTATCATTAATTTTTATGTTTGATGTAAAAAAGCTCTAAATTGACATAATGGTGTTTTGGGCATTATAGTTTATAAATTTAAAAAAATTATTTACAAAACAAATAATTTTTTAAGCTCTTATCCGGTAATTACAGTTTTATGTCCCCAAACTATATATCACGTATACGTCCTTCAAGTGTTAGGCTCTAACGCTGTTCTTGAATTTTTCGATAACCCTTCTGAAAACAATTTATTTAGTTTAAATTTTGCAGTTCGGACCAAAACTTTTTAAAATTTATAATTTTCCTTTTTGGCAGAAATGGATTTTTAGTTTTTGGCTATAATTTTATCATTAATTTTGATGTTTAATGCAAGAAAGCTCTAAATTGACATAATGGTGTTTTGAACATTATAGTTTATAAATTAAAAAAATTATTTACAAAACAAATAATTTTTTAAGCTCTAAGCCGGTAATTACAGTTTCATGTCCTCAAACAGTATATTATGTATACGTCCTTCAAGTTTTAGGCTCTAACGCTGTTCTTGAATTTTTCGATAACCTTTCTGAAAACAATTTATGTAGTTTAAAATTTTGCAGTTCGGACCAAAACTTTTTAAAATTTATAATTTTCATTTTTAGCAGAAATGGATTTTTTGGAGAATGTATTTTTAGTTTGTTTTGGCTATAATTTTATCATTAATTTTGATGTTTGATGCAAGAAAGCTCTAAATTGACATAATGGTGTTTTGGACATTATAGTTTATAAATTAAAAAAATTATTTACAAAACAAATAATTTTTTAAGCTCTAATCCGGTAATTAAAGTTTCATGTCCTTAAACTATGTATCACGTATACGTCCTTCAAGTGTTAGGCTCTAACGCTGTTCTTGAATTTTTCGATAACCCTTCTGAAAACAATTTATTCAGTTTAAAATTTTGCAGTTCGGACCAAAACTTTTTAAAATTTATAATTTACATTTTTGTCAGAAATGGATTTTTTGGAGAATGTTTTTTTAGTTTTTGGCTTTAATTTTATCATTAATTTTTATGTTTGATGCAAGAAAGCTCTAAATTGACATAATGGTGTTTTGGGCATTATAGTTTATAAATTAAAAAAATCATTTACAAAACAAATAATTTTTTCAGCCCTAATCCGGTAATTTAATTTTCATGTCCTCAAACTATATATCACGTTTACGTCCTTCAAGTGTTAGGCTCTAACGCTGTTTTTGAATTCTTCTTTAACCCTTCTAAAAACAATTTATTTAGTTTAAAATTTTGCAGTTCGGACTAAAACTTTTTAAAATTTATAATTTTTATTTTTGTCAGAAATGGATTTTTTTGGAGAATGTAATTTTACTTTTTTTAGTTTGTTTTGGCTATTATTTTATCAATAATTTTGATGTTTGATGCAAGAAAACTCTAAATTGACATAATGGTGTTTTGGGCATTATAGTTTATAAATTAAAAAAATTGTTTACTAAACAAATAATTTTTTAAGCTCTAATCCAGTAATTTAAGTTTTATGTCCTCAAACTATATATCACGTTTACGTCCTTCAAGTGTTAGGCTCTAACGCTGTTCTTGAATTTTTCGATAACCCTTCTGAAAACAATTTATTTAGTTTAAAATTTTGCAGTTCGGACTAAAACTGTTTAAAATTTATAACTTTCATTTTTGGCAGAAATGGTTTTTTTGGAAAATGTATTTCTAGCTGTTGGCTATAATTTTATCATTAATTTTAATTTTTGATGCAAGAAAGCTCTAAATTGACATAATGGTGTTTTGGGCATTATAGTTTATAAATTAAAAAAATTATTTACTAAACAAATAATTTTTTAAGCCCTAATCCGGTAATTTAATTTTCATGTCCCCAAACTATATATCACGTATACGTCTTTCAAGTGTTAGGGTCTAACGCTGTTCTTGAATTTTTTGATAACCCTTCTGAAAACAATTTATTTAATGTAAAATTTTGCAGTTCGGACCATAACTTTTTAAAATTTATAATTTTTGGCAGAAATGGATTTTTTTGGAAAAAGTAACTTTAGTTATTTCTTTTTGTCTATAATTTTATCAATAATTTTGATGTTTGATGGAAGAAAGCACTAAATTGACATAATGGTGTTTTAGACATTATAGTTTATAAATTGAAAAAATTATTTGCTAAACAAATAATTTTTAAACTCTAATCCGGTAATTTAAGTTTGATGTCCCCAAACAATATATCACGTATACGTCCTTTAAGTGTTAGGGTCTAACGCTGTTCTTGAATTTTTCGATAACCCTTCTAAAACCATTTATTTAGTTTAAAATTTTGCAGTTAGGAACAAAACTTTTTAAAATTTATAATTTTTATTTCTGGCAGAAATGGATTTTTTGGAGAATGTAATGTTAGTTTTTGGCTTTAATTTTATCATTAATTTTGATATTTGATGCAAGAAAGCACTAAATTGACATAATGGTGTTTTGGACATTATAGTTTATAAATTGAAAAAATTGTTTACTAAACAAATAATTTTTAAACTCTAATCCGGTATTTTAAGTTGCATGTCCCCAAACTATCTATTAAGTATACGTCTTTCAAGTGTTAAGCTCTAACGCTGTTCTTGAATTTTTTAAAACTCACCTGACAACAATGTAATAAGTTTTTATTGTTTATTGCACTCGTGCGCTTATTTTGAATTTAAGAGATACTATTGCGCATAGTTACATTGCGTATAACGTAATTGCGCATGTAATTTTTTTTAGAAAACTCTATTGAGCATTGTTATATTCTGTTATGCAGTAATTCATTTATTTTTTGTTTGGAGTGGTCTATTTAAAAGTCAGGACATCGCATATTTTTACTTTGAAATTATTTCATGCGCAATTTTTCTTTTTGAAATACATTACTGCGCATGTTTCAATTTAATATTTTTCTAGTGCCCATGTGTTGTGTTTAGAAAATACTACTGCGCATGTTTTTATTGCACTAGTGCACATATTTTGTATTTAAGTGATACTACTGCGCATAGTAACATTGCGTATTATATTATTGCGCATATAATTTTAAAAAGACTCTATTGCGCATTGTTGAATTGAGTTATGCACTAATTCATTAATTTATTGTTTGTAGTGATCTATTGCCTATCTTTTCTCTTTACCTTGTAAGAGTGCGCAAGTTATTGAATTCAAAAATTAGAACTACTCATATTTTCCCTTTGAAATGTTTACATGCACAATTTTTCTTTTAGAAATACTCTACTGCGCATGTTTTAATTTGATATTGCACTAGTGCGCATATCTTGTGTTCAGAAAAAACTACTGCGCATGTTTTTATTATTTATTGCACTTGTGCGCATATTTTGTGTTTAAGTGATACTACTGCGCATAGTTACATTGCGTTTTATATTATTGCGCATATAATTTTTTCAGAAAGCTCTACTGCGCATTGTTATATTCTGTTATGCAGTAATTCATTTATTTTCTGTTTGGAATGATCTATTGCCTATCTTATTTCTTTACCATGTAAGAGTGCGCCGGTTGTTGTTTTTAAAAATTACAACGCATTTTTTCACTTTGAAATGGATTCAAGCGCAATTTTTATTTTTGAAATACTCCACTGCGCATGTTTTAATTTGATATTGCACTAGTGCGCATGTTTTGTGTTTAGAAAAAACTACTGCGCATGTTTTTATTATTTATTGTACTAGTGCGCATATTTTGTATTTAAGAGATACTACTGCGCATAATTACATTGCAATTATTATATTATTTACACTTATGCGCATATTTTTTAATCGTATTTTACTACTGCGCATCAATTATCCTTTTGTATTTATGTTGCGCAGGTTCTTAGATTATTTATATGCTTTTTCTCTGAAAGAAGCAGTTAATCTGTTTGATTCAAAGGACATTATTCATACAAAGCATACTTTGGAGACGTCGGTTTTAACCAAAAAAGGTATTAGTATCGCCATCTGTTAGATCACAAGAAATCATACATGTCCTCAAAATATGCTTTTGAACTGTTTTTTGGCTTTGTCTCCAAACTATGCGTTAGATCCCTGTTTTATTTGAGGACGTCCCCAAAAAATCAAAAAGTCCTCAAAGTATGCGTTGGATCCAAGAAGTGTCCTCAAAAAATGCGTTGTACAAATATATATATATATATATATATATATATATATATATATATATATATATATATATATATATTGACTTTAATCTACAGTTTTTCTTGCAATGAAGAAAGAAAGAAAATATTATTACCTGGGTCCCTCATTTACAAAGGCTATTGTTCAAGGGTTCGTATTGTTTGTGGTAATCCTTCGTAGGGTGTATCAACCTAAAAAGAAAAATTAAACATTTTTTTAAAATTTGTAGTCGCATTAGCAGGATTGTTCCGTGCCAAACTAGCTCTAACTATTCTTGACCCATGGGGGAGTAAGGAACCCATATTTCAATTATTCCTAAATTTTGTGGAACAACGTGAATTTAATTAAAAATAAATTACGATATTCGTGTTCAGCAAGAATATAATAAAGCGTGATTAAAATTACGTTGATATTTTAGAAAAACAGGTGTTTTATAAAAATAAACTCCTAACTTCGCAAATGGTGTCAGATTGACTTACAATTTTTACTATCATTTGTTTGGTCGTCCATAAACAACGTAGCCCCATTTTTGGGAATTTTGACCCCCCACCCCCATGTAGTACGCTATTACAATTGCTTGACCCCCCTCTCCCTTAAGAGGCTACATGGTTTATGGATGGCCCCTTAGTGTTAACACACGAAAATATCATGAATGACGCGCTTTTTGAATAAGCCATTTAAGCATTACAACCACTAACTAGCCTTGCCCCATCCTCCCCTACTGTATCTTTTGGACGTTTATAAGAAAATGTTTAATTTTAACACAGCAATTGTTTTAACGTTTAACATGTTTCTTAGAATTGTTAAAATTTCGACATCCATTCTTACATTTGTGGTACGCTATCAGATTAAATTTTTTAAATATTATAAAAAAAGAATGAAATTAGTGTGAAAAATACTTAATTGAAGTATTATTGTTTCTGTTTGACGATAACTGTTAGGTACTATTAAGAAATATGATACAAACCTATTTAAAAAAAAGTTTTATGAGAAATAGTATTCAATATTGTGATTTGTTTAATTTATGAAGTAGACAGAAAATTTTCCAATAATTGTTAAGTAATCTATCCCTATTAATATAAAATCATATCGCCGCCGCCACTGCTTCAGAAAGTTTTAAGGGACCCTTATAGTAGGGGGAACATAGTCAAGGTAGGTTTATCGTCAGAAATAAGTTATATTTGACCTAAATTCAGGTCAATTTAAGGGCAGTTTTAACCTACAGGTCAAAATTACTCAAAATTTAGGTCAATTTTAAGGGCAGATTCAACCTACAGGTAAAAAACTAACAAACTAACCCCTCTGCCCTCACAATTTAAGTCAATTTTAAGAGTAGTTATGACTTAAAGTTAAAAATTGACAAACTTATCGCTCTGCTTTCAAAATTTAGTTCAATTTTAAGGGCAGTTTTGACCTAAGCGTTAAAAATTGCGTTTTACTCTACCCGTAAAATTTATGTCAATTTTAAGGGCAGATTTAACCTACAGGTAAAAAATTGACAAACAATTCCCTCTGCCCTCAAAATGTAGGTCAATATTAAGGGCAGTTTTGACCTAAACGTCAAAAATTCACAAATAATTCCCTCTGACCTCAAAAAGTAGGTCAATTTTAAGGGCAGTTTTAATCTACAGGTCAAAAATTAACAAACAATTCCCTCTGCTTTTAAAATTTAGGTTAATTTTAAGGGCAGATTTAACCTACAGGTAAAAAATTGACAAACTAACCACTCTGCCCTTAAGATTTAGGTCAATTTGAAGGGCAGTTTTAACCTACAGGTAAAAAATTGACAAACAATTCCCTTTACCTTCAAAATGTAGGTCAATTTTAACGGCAGTTTTGACCTTAAGGGAAAAAATTGACGAACAATTCCCTCTGCCCTAAAAAATTAGGTCAATTTTAAGGTCAGTCTTCATCTACACCGCAAAAATTGTCAAAAAACTTCCTCTGACCTGACCTTTCCTTAAAATTTAGGTCAAATTTGACATATTTTTTAGCCTGTACATGAAAAAAGCAAATTAATTAGGATTGTCAACTGCAGGTAAAAAGGGGCCCATTAATACTTTTGACACTGAGAACAAATAATTATCAAATTTACTATGAGGAGTGTCAAACTTGAAAAAGTTGACACTATAATCACTTCCGTAAAGTAGAATTCTCTATTAGTTATCTTTTTTAATATCTCCTGTTATAATTTACTCTAACTCATTACTATGCCATCATATTAAGATAACATGATTTTAAAAATTAAAATAAATATTAAAAATAGTTAGGGGGTTGGCGCGCGAAGCGCGCAGGGGGGCGAGGCCCCCTAGTTATTATATAAGACTATGTTAAAATTATGCATAATTTGTTAATCTTTTTTTTAAATGATATTGAATACATTGGGCACAATTAATTAAAATTATTGCAACATTTATTTATTTTCTTACATTATTTTTAAGGTAACCAGGGTTCTTATGTTATGGCAGTTGCGCATAGCAAGTATTTACGCGCGTTTGTTTTAGCTAGTAAGTCTTTAACTGACGAAATTAAATCAAACGATATCTCTGAAAATAATTCTCTTGATAATACTAGAGATAGTAACAATTTTGAGGAAAACATGGCTCTTCCAAATAATCAGCAAGTGTCTTTACGCGATGCTTTAGAAACAATACCAATGTTTGACGGAAAAAACATATCACTATCTATATTGAAAGTTGTTTAGAAGCAAAATCTATGCTTCCTGATAATGCTCAAGTACAAACAAATTTAGTAAAATTAATTAGGAGTCGAATTTCGGGTGAAGCAAGAAGAATTGTAATAGGAAATAATTTTCATACAGTAGAACAGTTAACAGAAAGATTAAAACAAATTTACGCGCCCTCAAAGTCTGTATATCAGTTACAAGGAGAACTAGGAGCAATATATATGTGGGAATACGAAAATGTAATTTCTTATGGGTCAAGAATCGCAGAAGCAGCAGAAAGAATATTAGACGCGCATAGGATTAGCAATGAAAATAGAGTAGATGAACCATTTAAAGCAAGTTTAGATAAAACAACTGCTGATTGTTTTTCACGAGGACTTAGACCAGAAATTAAAATACGAATTGAAACAGCAGATACATTTCAAGAGATAGTAAATAAAGCAGTAAAAATAGAAAGAAAATTATTATCCTACCGCGAGTTACGAAAAAGTGAGCAAAATACTGATTATAATTCTCATCCTAAAAATAATAAAGACTTTGCTAAAACAACAAAAATTAATATCGCTCAAGATAACATAATAACTTGTTTAGTTTGTGGAAAAAAGGGTCATTTTGCAGTAAACTGTTTTCAACTTAATAAATTGAAAGGACCAAGACGAGAAAACTCCTTTTATCCAGAATCACGACAAAATTTTTCAAACCAGAATCAAAATCAATTCAACAATCCAAATCCAATGTTTAATAGATTTTAAAGTCAAAACTTTTACAAAAATCCTCAACAAAATCAGTTTCAAAATCAATTTAGAAACACATCACAAAATCAGTTTAGAAACATACCACAAAATCATTTCTGAACTCCATACCAAAATCAAAGACAAAATCAACAACAAAACTTTTTCCAAAGTCAACCAAGAAATTTCTCTCAAGAACCAAGAACTAACAATACTACAAACTTTGCGAATAGAAGTATAACGTGTAATTATTGCAAAAAATTAGGACACATTTCCACCAATTGTAGGAAAAAGATGTGGGATGATAACAATAAACAACAACAAACAAATTCACAAACACAAAATATGGGAAACTCCAAAATTCCTCTTCAGTAGGATGCTCTGAGGAAGAATTAAGAAGAAATTACTATGCATCCAGAAACATTAATTTAGCAAAAAATAATGCAATTCCATACATTCGAGTTGATACTAAAGAGTTGAAAGTTCCAATAACAATGATGATTGACACAGGAGCAGGACCAAATTTATTAAAAATTTGCGCATTAAATCCTGATATAAAAATTGATAAAAATAAATGTCTTAAATTAACAGGAATTAACGATCACGCAGTTTATACTTTAGGACAAGTAGAAATTAATATTTTCAGGATTCCAACAATTTTTAATTTATTACCCAATGAAGTTCCAATTGAACATGACGGTATTTTAGGAACAGAATTTTTTGTCTAGAATAAAGTAAAACTTAATTATGAAGAAGGACATCTAGAAATCAATAAACAAAAATTTAATTTTGATTCAAAGAATTATTTTACAATACCACCATGTAAAGATACATTTATGTAAAGATTTTAAATAAAAATAAAAAAGAGGGTTTTATTCCAAGATTAGAAGTAAAAGATGGTGTTTACTTAGGTGATGCAGTAGTTTCAAACATAGAAGGCATAGCTTATTTATAGGCAATCAACACACTTAATAAATCTATTGACATTCCAATTTTTGAAATAAAATTAGAAGATTTTGATGAAATAAAACAAGAAACTCCAGTAAACAAACCTGATATTAAAAATGAAGACTTATCAATTAAACAAATAATTGATGTATTTTTAAAAAATATTAAATCAGAAAATGTTTTCAACATTACAGGCAACGATAGAGTTAAAGAAATTAAAAAATTACTTCGTCTTGAACACTTAAACAAAGAAGAATTAGAACACATCATGAACTTAGTAAAAAAATTATTCAAACAGATTTCATATACCTGGAGAATATTTAGAAGGAACAGATCTCATAAAACATAGAATCATAACGACAGATGATACACCAATTATAACCAAACAATACATATTTCCGCCTGTTTACAAAGAAGAAATGACACGTCAAGTAAACGAATTATTAAAACAAAAAATTATTAAAGATTTGGACTCACCATACAATACACCAATATGGATTGTACCAAAGAAAAATGACTCACAAGGGAATAAAAATAGAGATTAGTTTTAGATTTCACAAAACTTAATGAACGCACGGTAGGTCAATTTTACCCACTACCTAATATTACAGACCTACTTGACCAACTTGGAAATGCTCAATATTTTTCAGTCTTTGACTTGGCGTCAGGTTTTCACCAAATCAAAATGGATCCTAGAGATTCTTATAAGACAGCATTTTCAACGCCATTTGGACACTATGAATTCGACAGAATGCCTTTTGGATTGAAAAATTCGCCAAGTACATTTCAAAAACTTATTGTTCAGGTATTATTAGGTCTACAAGGATCAGAACTATTTGTTTATTTAGACGACATTGTAATTTATGCAGACACCTTGGAGGAACACGAAGAAAAATTCTCTAAACTTATGAAACGATTACGTTTTGCTAATTTAAAATTGCAGACAGACAAATGTGAATTTTTGAGATTAGAGGTAGGATACTTAGGACACATAATCAATAAAAACGGGGTAATACCCGACCCGAAAAAAGTAGAAGCGGTAAAGAAATTTCCAAAACCAAAAAATGTAAAAAATATAAAACAATTTTTAGGATTGGCAGGTTACTATCGAAAAATTATAGACGGATTTTCAAAAATCGCTAATCCTTTAAACCAACTTTTGAGAAAAGATATTACTTTCCTCTGAACTGATAAACAACAGACAGCTTTTGATATGTTAAAAATTAACTATGTGAGGAACCACTATTGAGAAGACCCGACTTTACGCAACCATTTATACTAACAACGGACGCTTCAGGTTTCGCAATAGGAGGGATTTTATCGCAAGGAGCGATTTATATATAGCGTGCAACATTTTCGACCATACCTTTATGGTAGAAAATTTACGCTAGTTACGGATCACAAACCATTAGTTTGGTTTTAAAATTCTGAAGATCCCTGCTCCAGAGTAACAAGATGGAAGCTGAAACTTGCAGAATACGATTTTAATGTGGTCTACAAAGCAGGCAAAACAAATGTCAATGCTGATGCCTTATCCAGAAATCCAGTTGAAGATATTATTGAAGAAAAAGTACAAGAAATAAAAGAAGAAAAAATGGAAGAAACTCAGGAAATACAAGAAAATATAATGAAATGTGTGCAAGAAAAAATTGAAAAATATATACAGTGTGTAGCAAATAAAACTAAATACTACTTGAATTCGGAGATAATAAGAAATCTCCATGATATGGAAAAAATATTTAAGGACAATGAATCCTATGAAAACTCGGAAATATTAAGAATTCTTTGATCTATTAAAAAATTATTTGAGGACAATGAATCCTACATGAATTTGGAGATAAGGAAAAGTCTCCAATCTATTGAAAGAATATTTAAGGACAATGAATCCTATACGAATTTGGAGATAAGGAAAAGTCTCCTATCTATTGAAAAAATATTAAAGGACAATGAATCCTACATGAATTCGGAGATAAGGAAAAGTCTCCCATCTATTGAAAAAATATTAAAGGACAATGAATCCTACATGAATTCGGAGATAAGGAAAAATCTATCATCTATTGAAAGAAATTATTGTACAAATAAAGAAACTTGTAATGTCATAACAAGAAATCAAAAGAAAATACAAGAAAATGATACTCAAGAAAAGAATATACAAGAAAAGAAAAATGAAGAAATCGAAGAAATTGAAAATGAAGAAATAAAAGCACACAAAACAAAGAAACGAGGTAGACCGAAGAAACAAAGAACACGTTTGAATACCTCCTTTTCCAAGAAGAGAAGGGGAAGACCGAAAAAGGTATGTAATACAAATAATAAGAGAAAAGAAAAATTTTGTAATGAAGTTATTCCTGACGAAATTGAATCAGATCATGAGTATATTAAAGAAAAATTAAAATTGAAGAAACACGAAGAAATTGACCAAGGCTACGAAAATTCGAATTCTGAAGAATCATCTGATGAAGAAGATAACTTAGTGAAAAATGAAAATTGTGAAAATTTAAATAATAAACAAGAAAAAAATATTATCGACTGTAGAGACCAATTAGCAGTGCGAAGAGATAATTTATTTATTTATTTATTTAAGAATAACAAAGTTCCTAGGGCTACGAAGCCCTTCAAGGAACAGATACATTAGAATTATATTTGGTTACTTATTCAAGAATGATTAGAATAATTATAATAACAATACTGAGAAGAAATTACGAAAATAAGATAACAATATTAAATATATATATATATATATATATATATATATATATATATATATATTTTGTCTGTTCGCTTTTAGTTTGTCTGTTCGCCGTTAGAGGGGGCAAACCGCCCCCGCTGCGAGGGCCACTTGGAATTGAGTCCCGAGCAACCTTCACAGCGGGGGTCGCTTGGACCCTCAAACCCTCATTAATGAAAACTGCTAATGAC
The DNA here is from genome assembly GCA_032872505.1 of Leptopilina syphax. Lineage (NCBI taxonomy): Eukaryota > Metazoa > Arthropoda > Insecta > Hymenoptera > Figitidae > Leptopilina > Leptopilina syphax. The sequence goes on along the minus strand of CM065473.1, from coordinate 41,431,229 downwards.
TTTTCTATTAATAATGAAAAATATAAATTTTTAAATAGTAACATTTTTAATTTTTAAATTAACATATTTAAATTCCTTACTTTTTCACGATTTTATACATGTTGTTTACCAAAAAAATGTTAAAATTTAAAGATTAAGTTAAATATTTATTTAATAATAGGTATGGTTTTTGGTAGAGTTAACTTTATTCTATGTATCTGGAAAAATAATAAATTTTTTTAATTTTAACATTTTTTGGTAAACAACATATGTATAGAATCGTAAGAAAGTAAGGAGTTTAAAGATGTTAATAAAAAATAAAAAATGTTACTTTTTAAAAAATCTGTATTTTTATAGAAAAATTCATTAAGAGTTTTCCTTAATGAGGGTTTAAGTGTCCGAGCGATCCCCGCTGTGAGGGTTGCTCGGGACTTAATTTTGACTTGGTGTGCCGTATGGTGGGGAAAGGCTTCTTTCCCTCGCGGGACTAACTTGGACATCACTCCTTGTATATAGTGTAGAGAGTTAACAATCGTGCTTCGTAAGTGGTATATTCATTTTTTGAATATATCACATTACTATTTGATATACTTTTTTTATTTTGGATAACATTAGACATTTTCTTTTCTTTTTTTTTGTATAATTTCTCTACAATTTGTAGAGAGTTAATTAAAGTGTTTCGTGAGAGGTATAGTTATTTTTTTTAAATATTATATTATCATTTGATAGTTTTTTTCATTTTGAATTTAAAGGATAAAGTAATTGACATTTTTTTCTGTTTTGAATAAAATTTAATATTTTTTCTGTTTTGAATAACATTTGATTTTTTTTATTTAAAAGATAAGAAAAGAAATATTGAATAAAATTGAAATTTGGATATTAGATGAAATAAAAGATAAGAAAAGAAATATTGGATAAAATTGAAATTTGGATATTGGATGAAATAAAAGATAATATAAAAAAGAAATATTGGATAAAATTGAAATTTGGATATTAGATGAAATAAAATATACGAAAAGAAATATTAGATAAAATTAAAATTTAGATATTGGATGAAATAAAAGATAATATAAAAAAAGAAATATTGGATAAAATTGAAATTTGGATATTGGATGAAATAAAAGATAAGAAAAGAAATATTAGATAAAATTGAAATTTAGATATTGGATGAAATAAAAGATGAGAAAAGAAATATTGGATAAAATTGAAATTTGGATATTGGATGAAATAAAAGATAAGAAAAGAAATATTGGATAAAATTGAAATTAGGATATTAGATGAAATTGGAATTTAAAGTATTTAAAATTTAAAATGGAATTAACCCTCGGAGAACACATGGGGTCATTTTGACCCCACGATTTTTTGCGAAAAGCTTTTTATCTATTGTTTAATATTTTTTATAAGGATTTTAAAGTACACAGACTTATTTTACAGAGTTTAAACTATATTTTTGAAAAATCTTTGGGTTAATCAGATGAACAGTTTAAAATTGGTTGAGCATTGAAAAATGATCTAAAAAAAGAGGTGTGTTCTCCGAAGGTTAAGAGAAATATATATATATATATATATATATAGGGAAAGTGCGCCAGTTGTGGGCACCCCCCGGTTGTGGGCACCCCTACGTAAACTTCGACGGCAAGCAGACTTTACTGATCTAAGTATTGCAAGTCGTGTTCTTTGACAATACGGACTTTTCGTATTGATAAAGAAACAAATATAAGCATTTGTGTAATAGCTGTGAGCATAATAAAGAAAATTTTCATTAAATAAATAAAAAAGTAATTTTGTATTGTTTTCGAAGAGCAAAATATGGGTGTAGATTCGTTCAGAAAAAAAGGGTTTAATTTTTTTTTTTTGCAGTGTTGTCATTATATTTTGTAATTTACCTTCGCGTTTAACCAAAATCCTACATCACAAAATGTGTTGGTCTTTTTAAAAAATGACTGTCATTCCCGGTTGTGGGCACCTTTATGTTAAGGAGGCTCTACCATCTGACAATGATAAGGACTACTGTCTCATCTATCTAAACTTTCTGCCAAAGAAAGTGACAGCCGCAAACTCCAATAAATGCAATGAATATAGTCGTTCAGTGCATTAGAAGAGCGTTATGGTATGCGCACTAGCTACTTCACATGCAAGCATTATGCTTTTGTTAGCGATGAGCATAGTGTGAAAACGTGTCATCATTTTTGTTCTTTATCCCGGAAAATTCTCTTAAAATAAATAAACTTTCATTTCTTCTTTATTTGTGTTGGTTTCCTTTAATATTTTTCCATTTTTAGCGGATTTTTCAAGGGTGCCCACAACCGGGTACAAAATTTTTTTTGTCAAAAAATTCCCATTTCACTAAATTTCTAATAAAACTTTTTTATTTAAAGGAATCAATTTAATTTCTTCACTGACAGTCACCTTAGACCTCTAGCTTTAAATTCGTACACATATATTTGTATAACATGCATATGGACAAATGTTATGAGGCAAAAACAAAAGGGTGCCCACAACCGGAACACTTCCCTTATATTGGATGAAATTGGAATTTGATGTATTTAAAATGGATTAAAGAGAAATATATTAAATAAAATTGGCATTTGACGTATTTAAAATGGAAAAAAAGAATATATTTGATAAAATTGGAATTTGACGAATTTGAAATAAATTAAATAGAATATATTGGATAATATTGAATTTAGGCTTATTGGATATGTAAATGGGATGAATTTGGAATTTGACGAATTTGAAATATATTAAATAGAATATATATTGGATAAAATTGAATTTAGGGCTTATTGGATATGTATGTTGAATAAAATTGGAATTTGACATATTGAAAATGAATTAAATAGAATATTGGTTGTTGAATTCAAAAACATTGTTTTATGGGTTAAATATGATTTGATTGGTTAAATATTGATATGTTGGTTAAATAATTAAATATTGGATAAAATTGGGATGTTGCTTATTTAAAATTGAGTAAATACACTTTATTAGTTGAAATCTTGAATATTGTTTTATGAGTTAAATATTGGTTGGTTTGTATTATTAATATAAGAGACAATGATTTTGTAAGAATTGATGAAATTGTGATGTAGAAAATATAAATTGGGAAAACGTAATTATTATTATTAAAACCCACAAATTGGAATTAAAATTGGATTAAGAAGAAAATATTGATTAAAAAATGTCGAAAATAGAAGGACATGTTAATTTAAGTGCTAGAGAATATAGAGAAATACTTAATAATAAAAAAATGTTAAGTGATAATCATATTTATGAATTTGGAAAAATTTTGGAAAGAGAATTAAATTCTGTGTTTAGAATGCAAAGTACTTTATTTGTAAATGAAGATCTGCTTGAATATATTAGACCTTTTGGAGTAGGCGAAGAACATATTCAAATACTATTTAGTGGTTATAATAAGATGGGTCATTGGATTTGTACGTATTATGATGGAGTAAGAATTTATATTTTTGATAGTCTTAATGAAAAATGTCTAAATGGAGATCAGTTAAATTATTTAAGTAGATTATATCCTTTTAAGCCACCAGTAGTTTTTGTTACTGTTGATCAACAACCAATGAGTAGTGTTAGATGCGGAGTATATGCAATAGCTTTTGCAACATCATTATTTTTTTTTTTTTGGTTTTTACTCCTGCCCTATTGGCCTTACGCACTTCGACAAGAGTCCCCGAGAAATACTTTTTTGGATTAAGCATAACCATTCTACCTTAGAAATTTTTCTATATATTAACCTAATTTTGCGTCTACAGCCGACTTTATTAGGAGTACTTGCATTACGCCTGGACCACCCGTCAATGGGTTTTCTCGCTAGAGAAGAGGAAAACTGTAGAAAACCTCTCTAAGTACAACCGGTTTATCGACAGTCGAGTTCTAATGGTGTGTACCGGACAATAATCGACGGTGCACATCATTATACCTCTTTTGAAATATGAAAAAACCAATTCTTATAAATTTTTGAAGACACACCCTTGGAATAATGTAAATAATAATAAAATTGTAACAATTGAGTAGTCAAAGGCAAAGTGTTCTTTGAATCAAAAAAATGATAATAATTTTAATTCAATTAGTAATAATGGTAATAGAGGCTGTATAATTGAGCACTCCAAAAGTAAGTGTCTTTTAAATGAAGAAAATGATAAACAAAGATTGTGTGCAATAAAAGCTAAAGAAAGGATGAAGAAAGTAAGGCAGGAAGAAACAGAGGAGCATAAAATAATTAGGAGAGAGAATGACAGGTTAAGAAAACGTAGTAGACGAGAAACAGAAACTGAAATTGAAAAGAAAAAGCTCCAAAAAATAGACTCAGAGACTAAGGGTTTATTTAATAAAAAAATGATAAGATTTTTAATTCAACTAATAATAATGATAATAGAGGTTGTATAATTAAGCAACTAAGGGAAGAAGGAACACAAGAGCAAAAAATAATTAGAAAAGAGAATGATGGGTTGAAAAAACGTAATAGCTCAGAAGCAGAAATAGATTTAAGAAATAAAAAACAAAAACTTACATTAGGAGTTGCAATTATGTCTTTTGAAAATTTTGATGAATGTAAATTTGAACAAAATTATTTGGGTTTGTTGAATGTTAAGTGTGAGTTTTGTGCTGCATTACATTTTATGTGTGAAAGACCACTAGATAAAAAATTTAGTAGTTGATGTCATAAGGGAAAAGTAAAATTAGATGATTTAAATGATTATCCGATTTATTTACGTAATTTATTAAATGATTTCAACTTGGAAGGTAAACATTTTAGAGAAAATATTCGTTCTTATAACAGTTCTTCTGCTTTTGCCAGTATGGGAGCTAAATTAGAAATTCCTAAACGGTATGGTCCTTATGTTTTTCGTATACATGGACAAATGTATCATAATACATATGCTCTTTATCCTAATGATGGTGACAGTTTAAAATATGGTCAGCTGTATAATCTTAATACTAATGAAGCTGTATTTGAACGATAAAAAAATGAATCGAATAAAAAATGTTTACCACCATTACTGGAAGGAATAGCTAAATTATTAAGAGAGGTTAGCCCATTTGCAGATGCCTTGAAAATGATGAGAGAAGTAGAATTAGAAAAAGAAACTAGAGCGAAATTGGAAAATAAACCTTTAAGAGATATTCAAATGTGGATCAAACGGGATATATCATTACATCAAAGTAAATTCAATGTACCATCTTTTAATGAAGTAGCAGTTGTATTTGTGAGTGAAAATGGTGAACCTCCAGTGGATCGTGATATATGTATACATCCAAAAGGTTCTGAAAGTATTCCCATTTCTATTCTTAGTGCAAACGCTGATCCTATGATATATCGTTTAATGTTTCCTTCAGGTGATTCAGGATGGACTGTAAACATTAAACAAATTAATAGTGTTCGTAATGTTACTGCTTTACAATTTTATATGTATTGCCTTTCTTACAGAGGAATGTTTAATCCATGTACGCAAATGGGAAAATAAGGTTAACAATTTATAGTTGATATTTGGTCAAAAGTCGTAGATGGACGCATAAGTTTCATTTATAAAAATCAAAAACAACTTCAAGTAGAAATGTACTGTGGATTAATGGATTATGTACATAATAAAGCAAATAGAGAAAATGTAAAACCAGGAAGAATAATTATTTTACTATCAACATTTACTGGAGGACCACGTTCGTATCAACAATCTTTTATGGATGCCATGCGATTAGTTCAAGAATTTGGAAAACCTGATTTATTCATTACAATGACATGTAATCTAAAATAGCGAGAGATTAGAGAAAATTTGTTGGAAGGTGAAATTGCGTCTGATCGACCGGATATTGTAGCTAGAGTTTTTCAACAAAAGGTAAAATCGCTTATGAGTGAATTAAAAGATAAAAATATTTTCGGATCAGTTCTCGCTTATGTGTATGTAATAGAATTCCAAAAGCGTGGATTGCCACACATACATTTAATTTTATTTTTGGATAAAACTTTTGCGATTCGTGATGTAGAATCTGTAGATGAAATAATTTATGCAGAAATTCCAGATAAAACAAAAAATCCAGAACTTTTTAAAATTGTAAAACAATTTCAAGTCCATGGACCTTGTGGAAAGCAAAATATGAATTCGCCTTGCATGAATCTGGAAACAAAAATTTGCGCGAAACATTATCCAAATAAACCATTTTGTTCAGAAACAAATTATGATTAAAAAAACTATCCGGAATATAGACGAAGAAATGATGGTAAAAAAATTATTTTTAATAAAAAAGATGGAACAATTAAATGCACTGCAGACAATTCGATGATTGTACCATTTAATCCGTATTCAAGTAGAACATTTGAATGTCACATTAATGTTGTAGCATGTGGTAGTATAGATGGTGTGAAATACTTATTTAAGTATTGTTTCAAGGGCCATGACTGCAATAGTAGGTATTAAAGATAATAGTGATTTAATGCACTATCATGAACATCAACATTTTTTGAATACACGTTATGTATGTCCACCAGAAGCAATGCATAGATTATTCGAATTTAATATGCACGAACAATCACATGCGGCATACAGATTAGCTGTGCATTTACCTAATCAACAAGCAATATGTTTTAAAGAAGGAATAAAGCAAGAAGCGATTGATAAATATAAAAATACAACGTGAACAGCATGGTTTGAATTAAATACAAAAGATCCTGAAGCACGCCAACTTTTGTATTTAGAAATACCATATAATTATGTATTCGTTGAATCATCAAAAACTTGGGAAAGAAGAAAAAGAATGACAAAAACTGTAATTTCTCGAATGTATTTTGTCAGTCCAAAAGATATTAAAAGGTATTTTTAAGAATTTTATTACTATATGTACGTGGTGCTAAATCGTATGCAGACATAAGAACATATGAAGGTGTCACATACAGTACTTTTGTAGAAGCTGCCAAGGCAAGAAATTTAATGATAGATGATAATTGTTTATCTGTAGCTGTAAGTATGAAGTTTCCTAATGAACTTTGTCATCTGTTTGCATATATATATATATATGTATTTGGATTGCCTGCGAATGCTGTTGACTTATGGAATAAGTATATAGAGTATATTTGACCGGGACTGAGAAAAGGAACCTACTTACCAAAAAATCGATTTTTTTATGATAGTTTCTTATAGTTTAAGGTCCTAGAAATACAATGCAATCAGTCCAGATCGTTAAAAAAAATTTTTGCAATTTTTTAAACAAATTTAAAAAAAAAATTTTTTAAAATTTTTTTTATGAAAATATAAGGAATTTTAAGACAAAAATTACTCTTGGTTGTCTAAGTGTCAAGAATATATCCCCTAAATCTTAAATTAAATGCCTAAACCATTTACAAAAAATTCGTCTTAATTCCTCGAAGATGATCGCTAAGTATACCCCGTCATCGGCAACCTGGTTGTGCAAGTCAAAAAATAACTATGGATTATTGTAGACTTCAGAATTATTCATTATTGTATCAGTTCTGAACTTGCATAAAAAATTTCAGACCTCTAGGACATCCGGAAGTCTTTTAACCCTTTAAGGCCCAGCGGTTTCGATTGAAACCACTTTCGTGTTCGAACATTCATAACTTTGTCAAAAATTAATCAATTTTTCAGTTCTAAACGCCAAAGATCCACAAATTTATATTACTTTTTAAGAAAAATTTATAGTGCAATAAATTTACAACAATCTTATAATTATAACTATATTGAAAAAAATGTTTTTGCTAAGGATTGTTAAAAAAGTTAAAAATTGTTAAATTACTTCAAGTAAAGCTCATGAAAATGACTACTCGGGGGTTTTCGGGGTCGCTGATTACGAATCTGATGTTATTTTTTTAAAATTCAAAATAGCGGATCCAATATGGCGGACGGACAAATTTGAAAATTGAACGAGGCTCATAAAAATGACTACTCGGGAGTTTTCGGAGTCGCTGATTACGAATTGGATGTTATTTTTTCAAAATTCAAAATGGTGGATCCAATATGGCGGAAAAAAAAATTTCAAAATTGAGCGAGTCTTATGACTCGCTCTTTCAGTTTTTGAATGTCAAAATTAGCTTGTCACTTGTTTCTGAACAAGATTTCGCACAAGGTTCTTTTTTCTCACAATCACTTTTACGTTTCTGACGATATTTTAGAGTTAACAATTAGTTTCTTTCGGTTGTCGCCAATAGCGTCACCCGTTCGTTTCTAATTCTATTTTTCCGTTAGGCTTTTGTTTCTTGTTTGATTGTCAATGATAGCTTGTCACTTGTTTTTGAATTAGGTTTTCTATTACGCATTTCTTTTCTCCTACAGCCACCAATTCCTATAACCCATTTATTTCTTACGATATTTATACTTTAGAAAGTTGTTTTTTTATAAACATTAATAGCGTCACTCGTTCGTTTCTAATTCTATTTTTCCGTTTGGCTTTTGTTTCTTGTTTGAAAAAAATAGTTACCGCTTGCAAGAAATTTGCATATTAACCCCTAAATAATAAGGGTTTTGTATAAAAAAAAATTAGTTAAAAATAGGGGTAAAAAAATTTTTAATTATGAATTAATTGGTTTGAAACATGTTACTCAGGGGTTTTTGAGGTCGCAGATTACAAATCTCATTTTAGCTTTTCAAACTTCAAAATGGCAGATTCAAAATGGCGAACGACTTTTTTAAAAAATTAATTAATTAATTAATTAATTCTATTTATTTTTTAGTAAAAAATAAACAAATTATAAGGTTTTTAACTTTAGAATGATAAATTTAAAAAACCTACCTCAAAATGTTAAGAAGGATTTCAAAAAGTTTCAGAGTGGACTCGACAAGTGTGATGGGTTTAAATTTATTTTTATTTATGTAATTTATGTCAATTTTTTTAAAATTTATTTTAGAGTTAATGATTACACAGCTCAACAAAAAAAACGAAAAATTTTTGCACCTGGGTTTATATAATGATTTTTCTATTTATTATTCACTAAAATAAAGGAAAAATAAACATATTCTTTTTAAAGTTTGCTTTTGTAGCAGTTGCAGATATATTAAGGGGGGTCATCACGAAAATTAGACATATTTTAGGAATTTTTTTTGGCTCCATGAAATGGTCAATTAAAAATGTGTAAAGTACGTTTTATTTCTTGAGTATTGATATGCAAAATATATTTTTACAAAAAAATTTTATTGCAAAATGGCTGCTGTGCAGCATTTTATTGGAAGGCATCTGTTTTTTAGGGTTCCATAGCCGGACAACTTTTGATTTGGAAATAAACCAAAATGTAATTTTCTAAACATCAACAGCTATCGACACACGTAAAATTTTTCCGATAATTTGATTTTTGAAAAATAGTGATTGATTAAACAAAAAAGGAACAATTTAAAAAAAATCCACGAAATTGTTAATAAAAATAAAATTAAGAAATATAAAAAAATCCTACGTGTGTCGATAGATGTTGATGTATAGGAAATAACAAATTTTCGTTTTTTTCTAAATAAAGAATTAAGTACGTTAGTTGTCTGCTCATGGAATCCTAAAACGAGACGCTTTAAAAAAAGGTTGCAAATCCACCATTTGTTAATAAAATTTAGAAAATATATTTATTTTGCACATCCATACTCATGCAATCCTCCTTAATATGAAACGAGTAGATATGCAAATTAGGTAAAGAAAGACATTCTATTTATATTGCCCTTAGAGAAAGAGAGAAACCAGAGCCGGCGTAACTGGCGCCGTTACCCAGACGTTACCTTTTGTGTTTCAATTATAAAAGTATATATATATATATATATATGCAAACGGAATACGGACTTTAATATTGTTAATTTAAGCTTTTATTTGAATTCTGTTCCACTAAGGTTTTTTCAGTTATGGTTTTTTCACTATCGTTACTGTCACTGTCGAATGAATTATCGTCAGTATCAAAAAGTTGAGACTTAATATACCCTGAGTCAAACTGTTCCTGTAATTTAAGGGATTAGGGTTTTCTTTAGAATATCGGGGTGTACTTGTTGATGGTTTTATTTTATAATTAGGAATTTCCGAATTTAATGCTAATTCTGGATTATTCTTTCTTTGTAAACTAGTTAAATGTGAGAAATCGGTAGTATTTTTATTCGAAGAAGACATTAAAAACTAGCATAGTGTTAATTGTAAAATTGTCAATCTTGTCTTTTGAATATAAAACACACTTTTCTCTTGTGGTTAATATTTTTATCTTGCTTCAGTATAATAAAATATTTTTAAACATGTAATAATAATTACAAATCACAATTAATTGAACAAAACAAATTTTGTTTTAGCATAAATTAATATGTCAAAAATGATTCATATACAAGACAAAAAATTTCATAAGTCTAGAAGACTTCTCCGCCGCTGGTTGTCCACTGCCAAACATCATTGATGTCTTAGATGTGCTGGGAGAATCGGGTCCACTGCCAAACATAATTGATTTCTTTGATGTGCTGGGAAAAGTGGTCCCGCTGCCAGACACGACTGGCATCATGGATATGTTCGGTAGACCTTGCCGTGGTGGCGGGGCTTTTCACTAAAGGGCAACCAAACAGCAAGAAAGAATAGATTCACAAAATTCAAAGAAAGTACCCCATGTGAGCAGGCCGGAAACGGGAAATCTCACCATCGGTCCCAAGACTGATGCTCAAGTGCGCGCGGATTGTGGGGGCGCACAATTTCTTGCAGTGCCACGGGTGATCGTGGAAAGATTGGATCCACAAAACATCGTGGAAGGAGGAAGATTAAGAAAGGAAAGCGCGTCGAGCCTTCTGAGTGTGTCAAGCGGCAGTAGCGGAAAGACCGCACGCAGCGCTATCCACTCGGAAGTGGACGACGAGGCAATAGAAGAGAGTCGCGAGATATGATTGCGGCTCAGAAAGGAGGAGGCGACTTGTCTCGACAAAATGGAGTTGGAGGTCGCAAGGATGACAGAGTCTTGCGACATTCAGAAGAGCGTGAAGAGGACGGTAAAAGATGGACTTAAAGTCATCGAAGTTCTGCTGAAAGAAGCAAAAGCAAAGCATGCTGCGGCCGATGAGTCGGATGTCGATTTGGCATGCGTTCTGAGCGGTGCCGAGTGTAACCGCAAGGACCGTAAGAAAGAGAGAGAGCGTTCTTATAGGCGTAATCTCAAAAGCGTCATAAGAGATGCTCAGTTGTAATCCCAGTCGGTCAAGGATTGACGTATGCTGACGTTCTAGGTAAGCTTCGCAAAGAGGTTAACCCGGAGGACAGCCATACGAGAATAGTAGCAGCAAAAGCTACAAACAAGGGGGACCTTCTGATTAAGTTCAGAGGAGATTCCGGCAAGGACGCATTCACCACCGAGGTCATCAAAGCGGTTGGAAGCATGGGTAAGGTGCAGTCATTGGATCGAAGAGTTACACTCGAGATCCGTGATTTGGATTGCCTTACCGAAGAAGCTGAGGTGCAACAAGTGTTGTCTGAAGCAATGGGTAAGCCAGGAAACAGGAGAGTGACAGTCTTAGGACCCAACCGCCGAGGGATGAAACTCGCGGTTGTAGTCACTAATCTGGAAGAGGCGAACAGGCTGGAGAAATTGGGACACGTAAAAATTGGTTTTATGTGTTGCCCAATCAAAAGAAGAGTAATGGTCGTCCGGTGTCATCGATGCCTGGGATACGGCCATATTGGAGCCAAATGCCAGAAGGAGGACAGATCGGCTGCGTGCTTTAAGTGCGGTGAGGCCGGTCACAGGTTCTCCAACTGCAAAAAGAACGCAAGCTGCTTTTTGTGCACTGAAAAGTTTGGCAATAAGGTGTCAACCACCCATATTGCAGGCAGCGGAGGATGCGGAGTCTTCAGGTCGGCCCTTGAGGAGGCGAAGAAGACTCTCGCAAGGACTAAAAGTAAATGAGAAGTGTTAAGAGGAGCGAATAGTTTTTAGTTATTTATTTTATTTACTTTAATTATTTTTTGTAGTTTTTATACTGTCCTTTTTACATATTTATTCTTCTGACTTTTGTATATCTGTTTATTTATTCTTCTATTTCATTTGTTTGTGTTTTTATTTAACTCGTCTTTTACAATTTGATTTTCTGACCTTTATATTTATGTTTTTTATAATTGTGTTTAATAGATTAATTTTTGTTTTTATGTCCGTTTACAATTTTATCTTTTAACCTTTTAATCTTTTTAATACTTTTTAACATTTGTTCCTTTATTCTTTGACATTAAAATAGTTTTTAATTTTAACTATTGACGCAGAAGAACCGCTTCCGGTTTTAGTGTGTCGGGGCTGGCAGTAGGTCGCCAGTTTATTAAATTTATTATTTTACTTATTTTATCTTTCCTTTTCTTTTTTCTTTTTTTTTATTATACCAACCCCACATAACTTTGGAATGCGGAGTCTAAGGTATCTGTATGCAGATTTCCCAAAAGTCCCTAAGCGAAAAAAAAACTAAAAAAAAGTCTAGAGGACTTGAACCCCTATTCAGTAATACAAAAAAAGGATTTAATTTTATGAATGCACCTTGCAACTTTAAAAATTATAAGTTGAGAGGACACGAACCTCTATTTATCAATACAGAATTGAATTAATAAATGCACCATGCACATTAAAAAATTTATAAGTTAAGAGGACTCGAACCTCTATTCATCAATACCAATATAAGATGTATATTTATGAATGCACCTTGCGACTTAAATTTTGTATATTGTTATCAAATTAGCATAAAATGTACTAAATAAAAATATTTTTTTATCTTATTAAATGCTACTGATCATTATTTTTATTTTATGTTAATATTATTTGTTACTCAAAAAAAAAATTTCCCCTTTTTTTGCAAATGGTATACTTATTGATTCATTTATTTTTTTTGAATTATTTCATTAATTTAAAAATTATATTCATTAAAATTTTTGAATTTTATTAAAAATTTGACAAAATTATATGGCTGATCGACTTTATAATTTCCCGGGCCGAGGCACCAAAATTTAAAAGGGCTTCTGTTACGTCAAAACGAGAAACCTTTTTAAATATACCTAACGTTTCTCGTTTTAAATTAGTTTCATAAATGAATCTAATTTGTGATGAGGATAAGTCAATGAGCCTACTAAATGTATTAAGAGAATAATTTATTTAAAAACCAACAAGAAAGAAAAGAGTTGACAAAAATACAATGAGTACAAAAATTATGAATCTTACTTAAAGAAAAACGATTACTGGTGGTGTGATGATTATCTGTTGTCCAATCTCACTTGTGTTAACCGGTAGACGAAAAGCGGCCTTCTACTTGTTGTCCTTAATGGTTGGGTATTAGTGCTCTTGTTTAAACTAATGAGATAGTGTATTGTATTGTAAAAATATCTGCTTTCTTCCAGACGGTTGTCGCCTCTTGAGCAAATTTTGATGGTTCGAAATTTGGAATGTGTTGTTTCAATATTAGACCTTCGTTGATAGTTGAGTTTATTTCCAAATTTATATTTTCTGGAAATTGTTAAAGTTTATAAGTTGCAAATTGATGTATTATAAGAGGTCGATTTAAAGTTCACTTCAAATTTAATACTTGAGGACTTTAATACTTCACTTTTAAAGATGTACTTTCAAAAATAATACTTGGGGATGTACTGTTCACTTTTCAATAATGTTGTAGATAATTCGATGTGTTCGGGTTGATTCCCAAATAAATACTCTCTGGTCTCTTGTACTGAACAATGTGTTTAGGTTGATTTCCAAATAGTTACTCTCTGTACTAAGCGATGTGTTCAAGTTGATTTCAAAAAACTACTCTCTTGTACTGAACAATGTGTTCAGGTTGATTTCCAAATAGTTACTCTCTGTACTAAGCGATGTGTTCAAGTTGATTTCAAAAAAACTACTCTCTGTTCTAAACAGAAATGGTACCCCTTTTTATATCAAACTTTCCTTATTAATCTAATGCTATTTGAATGTTTGGTTCTTTGGTGCAACAAGCCTTCCCACTCAACGTGTGTTTAAATGTTTGGCTCACGACGTTCCATGTGCCTCTTCCTGCTTTATGACTAAATTCGTAGAACATGTATGTGTAATCCTTAATGATATATTTTGCTGTTTTCTTTCTAAATATTTAAAACTTTAAAGAGACATTTATTATTCAAAAGAAACAGACTTGCTAAGAGTCGGAGAGCGAGCAAATTTCGACAAGAAAACAAAGCACATTTATTATTATAGCGAATTAATAGTCTAACTCACCATTATTCCACAAAACAAAATAGCAATTTCTGCTTTAAATATTTATTTCCAACTTTAGAATTTCCAACAATTAATCCTTTTTCTTTCTTTATTTTAAATTTTCCTCTCTTTAGAAAATAATCAACCATCCACCGTGATGTACAAAACGTGAAGGACGAGCGCCTGGCGGCAGCTCGTTTGTTACAACTCGTTGGATACAATTTTGAGTGGCTGCAACCCTGTCGATAAAATCTAATTCTAATTAATCTAGATGTAAGATGTGTTGCAGCCACTTCAGGCGTCGATCTAATATTTTTCACGAAACTACAACTAATCTTGGACTGGCCTTTCTTTGAGCTTCGGAGTAGTGCATAAACGATTAAAATAAATAACAAATATAATTATTTGTTGCAAGGAATATTGTTCCTTGTTTTTACGTTGCTCTTCTGACTTAAACGCCCTCAAGTTGTGTTTCGAGTCCTTTTCACTCCGAGACTAAGGACTTATTAGTGATTGGTCTGACTCGCGCTATTGAAAGCTGCGTCCAACGAGCTTAAACAAAAACAATAAAATAAGGCAGAAATTATTCTTAATGATAAATCGTCCAACATTTTTCCGGCAGGACGAAAAAGACTCAGGTGAGTCCCTCCGAAATCACTAAAGAAAACTAACATGGATTCAGATAAATAAAAAATGATATATATCATTGGAAAGGTAACGAAACAAGCTTTCAGCGCATATAAATATCGAGCTTGTAAGTTCAAAACTAAGGGCTGGGTAGTTTGAAGAAGTTCAATTTTCTAAAAATTCACATAATTTTTAGTCACAGAATGACGAAGCCCGGTCCTGCCGGCAGGACGCTTTTTGCTTTATTTAAGAGACTACCTAGCCCAGGTTTATAAAATTAAAGACTCGATATTTACATCATTTGAAAGCTTGTTTCATTACCTTTCCAACGATATATTTAGTTTTATATTTATCTGCTTCCATATTAATTTTATAGAGCAATTTCTAAGGGACTCGCGCCTGAGTGTATACTCAAATATACTGAAAAATATTAAAAATGAATTTTTTTTAATTCAAAAATAAGGTTTCATTCTTTGAACGTTTCTAAAGAGAAAGAGACTTGTCCGGTAAAAAAATATTGATTTTTAAGGATTTTACATTAAATTTACGAAAAAATGTTTTTTTCACTGTTTAGAAACATAGCAAGTTTGAAGGATTTGAAAAATTATTTAATATTATTATTTTAAAAAATCAAAAATATGAATTTTTTCGTCTTTACGTCTACTTTAATCCCAAGGAGTGCCAGAAAAGAAAAATTGAATTCTCTTTTTTTAAAGGCTTTTTTTCAGAACGTCCTTCCGGCAGGACGGGCGCTTGGACGATTTATCATTAATTACTATTGTTGCTAGGATGCGCTCTCGAACTCTTTGACAGTCAAATTATTGTATTTTGACATTATATGTGTATTCTTTGTTTACATTATTTATTATTACCCCTTTAATAGTTTAACAATATTATTAATAATAAAAAGGGGGCTTCACGTCCACATCACGGTCGAGGAATTTTTAAGATGTAAAATATACAGCGTTACAAAGTGTATGTGAAGAAGTTACGGACGTAACAGTTCTATTAATTTAAAAAAATATATATTTTTGAAAAATATATTTTTAAAAAATAAATTTTAATTAATAATTTAAAAAAATCAATTTTTAAAACCTTGGTTTTTTGTTGGCTGCCAATAAAAAATCAAGCTTTTGCAAATCGATTTTGTTTCCTTGGCAACTAATAATGGCCCGATGCTTGGCTACCGATCATTGGCAGTAGCGTGATCATCCCAAGTTTAAACTATTGGTGGTCCAATGATGGTTGCCAATTGTTTTGCCAAGAAAATACCATTGGGCACCAAGCATGGCCTATTATTGAACCAATCGTTCCCATTGTCAACTTCCCGTTGGGCACTGGAAACTATATTTTGTCACTTTTACTGATATTTTTTCTGAAAATATCGACCTACACAGTTAAATATTTAAAAAATTATGAAACATCAAATAACGAAAACCACTATTATTATATACCTATATAACATAAATTATAATTGTTTACCACTTGATATTAAATAACATCGAATTCATCAACAATAGTAATAATCAAATTTTAAATACTTACTATTAAGAACGGACTGAACGCACCCTTAAATATTTTACTATACCTTAAGCCAAAAATCTCCAGAAATTGTAAAGTTACTTTTAATCGAAATTTTATAACAACGTGAATTGAGGTTAGTGTATTTCAATACAAGTTTTTTCTAAATAATGTGCTCATTTTATATAATTTCTCACATTTCTTACTGTTAATATGTAAAATAAAACATTTTTTAATACTTAAGAGTATATAAAACTAAATAAATTGATTAGTTAAATTTTCAGTCGTTTACGGTTTTTAGGGGTAAAAACAACCCTTAAATAGAAGGCAACCAATTGTATTGCAAAAAATCTAGAAACAAGTTGTTCATTTTATGACCATTTAGCTTCCTCAACATATAAAATATAAATTCGTGACGTAATTCACTTACAAAATTTTAGCAAACTCCATCTAAACATATGTATAAAATTAAATTATGAAAAAATACAAAATTTGAATTTTTTGTGATAAAGAAAAATATCTATTATTTTTATAAATTTTGATAAAAAATATACTTTGTATACATCAATCGATTCGTTTTCTTGTCAGGAATGTAATTTTAAGAATAATTAATAAAAATATTAACAAATAAAAAAATTATTTCCAAAAATACAAAAAAAAATTTTTTTTTGAATTTTAAAAAAATTGTATAAAAATTTTTTTTTTAGATATTTTTAAAAATCCTTGTGTAAGATTTTAAATATTAATGACTGCAACAAACCTGCAAAATTTCAGGACAATCCATCAAAATTTGTTTGAGATAATTTGTACACAATTTTTGTGACATACACACACACACATACATCTGGACATTTGCTTAGAATTGAATATACATATGTTATAGATAAAAATGAGTCCATATAACCTTCTTTTAAAAAATTGAAAATCGTCACGAATGCAAAGCTTCCTTATGAGGAAGCAAAATAGGAAATTTTTATTTAAAAATTGTTTAAACGATATTGGGACTATAAAACGTACCCTTATTAATATCTAAGGTCCAACCGTCAATCCCAAAACTATCCCTATTTCAATTTATTTTAAAAAAATACCAATATAACTAAAAAAAATTTGTTTTTTTTTTAAATTAATCATTGAATAATTGTAATATCATTTTACAGCCTACCATTTTCAATTTTTCACCCTAACACTTTTCTCAAAAACCAACCCCTAAGTTAAATCAGTATATTAAATACTCTCTTATAATTTTTGAAATTTTATAAAACTTCGTATTTAACCCGGCGAGCGTAAGCTAGGGTAAAATTAACCCTGTAGAATATTCATTTCTCCATAATTCGAATTTGAATTGATGAATTTACCTGTAATTTTTAATAGCTGCACTAAATACGGTAACAAATCAATAAGGAATAAAAAAAAATTTTTTTGCATTTCTTATTATTTATTTATAATTATTGTCAACATATGTACCCTAAATATAAAACACACTACGAGTATTATTCTTTCTATAATTTAAAAAAAGTTGGAATCATGAATGAACTTTACTATTATTGTTTACTTAGGATAAATAATGTATTTTACTATTATTACAATTCAATTTTCATTTGTTTAAACAAATTATTATTGTTAATTATTAATTTATAAGAATTCGAAAAACAAAATAGAGAAAAGCAAATTTCTAAAAATTTGGCAGTTGATATCGGTATTATTTAATGCTTAATTAATGAATTTAATAAAACATTAAATTAAATTTGCTATAGTTATTAATTAACATTCTTTAAACAATAACTTGTTGTTATTTATTACCTTTTTTTATTACACCTAAAAAGGCGCAGTTTTTTTTCTAATTTTGCAATTTTGGACCTAAGATAATAACCGATAATTGTTAAATGTCAATTCGATATGTTAACAATTGTTTAAACAATTAATTGTTGTTATTTATTAACTTTTTTTCTATTGCACCTAGGAAGATGCAGTCTTTTCCTAATTTTACAATTTTGGACCTAAGATAATAACCGATAATTATGAAATGTCAATTCGATATGTTTACAATTGTTTAAACAATTAATTGTTGCTATTTATTAACTTTTTTCTATTGCACCTAGAAAAATGCAGTTTTTTTTAATTTTGCAATTTTAGATCTAAGATAATATAAGTTGATAATAAACGTTGTAAACCTTACTAACGTTTTTGTTGGTTAGAAAAAAACTGCATCTTCCTAGGTGCAATAGAAAAAATTTAATGAATAACAACAATTAAGTGTTTAAACAATTGTTAACATATCGAACTGACATTTAATAATTATCGGTTATTATATTAGGTCCAAAATTGCAAAATTAAAAAAACTGCATCTTTCTAAGTGCAATAAAAAAAGTTAATAAATAACAACAATTCATTGTTTAAACAATGTTAAATAATAATTATAGCAAATTTAATTTAATGTTTTATTTAATTAATTGAGAAGCAAATTTGCAAAAGCTGATAAATCCATTTTTTTTAAATTGAGATAAACATAAATTTAATATTTTGAAGACCTCACAAATCGACCTGTAACTATTAAATGTAAGAAAAAAAATTTATTAACAACGAATTTTCAATTTAAAAACTCTTTGACATAAGCAAGATGACTTATAATTTTTAAGTTTTTTATTAGAAAAAATTACAGAAACCATTAAATCACTTAATTACGATAATGTTTAATTAAAAACAGAACGTCTTAAATATAAAAACATTGTTATAAAAATAAATTATTGCAAATTTTTTAATTTAAAATCCACTATAGTGGTTATGTGAGAAAAGTCATTTGTTTCATTTTCTCGAAATAAGAAAATATGGATTTATCAAGTTTTGAAAACTTGCTCCTCAATTAATTTAGCATTAAATAATACCGATATCATGATTATTAATTAGGATAATTATAGATTATAATTAGGTCTATAAATTATATCATGGTTTATCAATATATCACACCACGAAATTATAGATTCGTCCAGTATACTATCTCTGAGAAACGCAGGGTGGCCAACTTAGGCCCACGGCCAACTTAGGACCACTCTCCCCTAATAATTATTATTTAAGAAAGATTTAAACAAATTATTATTGTTAATTACTAATTATTTACAAAATAGTATACTACAAAGATGCAGTTTTTTCTAATCATGCAAATTTACCAAACTTTTTTCAAATGCCGATTTACATTAAAAATAAAATTATAATTTAAACAAAAATAAGAATAATAATTTGTTTAAAAATTGTTTTAAATAATAATTGTACTTTTAATTCTAATCTGGATAGGTCAGTGCCAAAAAAATTAAAGTTGTCCCCTAGTTCTTCGATTTCTATGAAACTTTGAGAAATTGGCCAAGAACAGATGCAAATAAAAAGTGTGAAAACGATTTTATAATTATTAATATTAATACGATTATAAATATTAAATAAAAAACAAATTGCCTATATTAAAAAATTTTGAAATTTAAATACTTTCGGAGACATTAAAAACAAAAACTTTTTATTGAGTTTACAAAATTAAGTGAAATTAAATTTTAGAAAGTAAAAAAATTAAATTAAAAACAAAATTTAAAACAAAAGTTTGCTTTTTTGGAAATTTTTTTTCTTTCCAGAATCAGAAGTTTATTAGTATAGCTTTGGAATAAAAGCTTAAAAAAACATAGTTTTTAAAAAACAATTATTGTTAGAGACCTACACTTTGTTTGTGTTATGAATAAAATAAAATAAATTTAACGTCGCATCAAAACGCATAATTTTTTTTCATCGCACAATTTCTTGAATTCTCGCATAATTGTGCATAATTATATTTTTTGTGCAATAAATATAAAAATATTTCACAATCTAAATCTGCATTAACGAAATATCTCTTTATAAATACATTTTATCATAAATTTATGAAAAATTAATCATCCATAATTAAAAGGGCAATCCTAGTTATAATTTTCAAAAAATCGGTTTTTCTTTTCTTGTAATTTTTCTAAGTTTACCCACACAACACCGAAAATTTCCTAAATATTTACTAAAAATTTACTTGCAAGTACTGTGTGGGTAGGGTCTCAGACATATGTTTGTAAAATAATAAGTTGATATTTTAAAAATTTAGTGAGATATAAAGCTTAAGATCTGAAGTAAGGTTTAGTTAAGTCTGACTTCCTGTAGCCCGTAAAAAAATTTCGTCTAATGAAAGAGTATGATAAAACTTTAAAATAAAAACTTATTAATTATTCTAGCTATATATTAGTTTAAAATGCAACTTTTAATTAACATAATGTTAAAAGCTTTATTTGGGTCTTTAATAACGTTTTTCTTTCAAAAGCATCAATTTGCACTTTTAATTTTTCAACGCATAATTTCGCATAATAATCAGTTTTTCAGGGCATAATCCAGTAATTTTCAGCGTCATAAAATACTGTCCTTAGACATACTAAAAAAACGCCAGTTTTCGCAGCCATCCACCACTGCAAATAAATAAAATAAGACAATTTTTTTATTTTCTAAACAAAAATAGTGAAATAATGCGTTTTTATTCTCCTAAATGTATCAAATTTGTAAAATTTCTGCGTAATTGAAAAGAATATGCATTTCTTCATTATACCCTGTAAAAAAAAAGTATTGGGAGGTACGGGATTCCGTATTGCGAGTGCCAACCTGCCAATGCGGTATTCGCGAATTACCGCATTGAGTGTCGTGGTGAATACAGAAATTAAGGGGTCCCAATGCGGTGCAAGTTTTAAGCTTAAAAAAACGAAAATACGTGAAAGGAGGAAATAATTAGTGTCAGTGGAAAAATATGCGAGTTAAAGGAATGAGAAAATAATAATAGTGAGTGTAAAATTGAAACTTTAACCCATTAACGCCCAAATGTCCAAAATTTTTGACTGAAGTTCAAGGTAAGAATTTTTATCCTAAATAATAGTTATACTTTCGAACTGTGTACTTGACAACTTAAAAATTCAAGATGGCGGATCCAAAATGGCAGAAAAATCAGAGCAAAATACTTGATAAATAGCAAATGCATCATCAATATTCAAAACTTGATTTAAATCATCTGAAATTACTTCTCGGGAGTTTTCGGGGTCGCTGATTTCGAATATGAAGTTTAATTTTAAAAATTCAAAATGGCGGTTTCAATATGGCGGATAAAAATTTTTGAAAATCGATAAAATTGCATGAAATTACTCACTCGGGGGTTTTTGGGGTCGCTGATTACGAATATGAAGTTCAATTTTTTAAATTCAAAATGGCGGATCCAATATGGCGGATAAACTTTTTTTAAAATCGATAAAATGGCATGAAATTACTCACTCGGGGGTTTTTGGTGTCGCTGATTACAAATATGAAGTTTAATTTTTTAAATTCAAAATGGCGGTTCTAATATGGCGGATAAAAATTTTTGAAAATCAATAAAATTGCATGAAATTACTCACTCGGGGGTTTTTGCGGTCGCTGATTACGAATATGAAGTTCAATTTTTAAAATTCAAAATGGCGGTTCCAATATGGCGAATAAAAATTTTTGAAAATCAATGAAATTGCATGAAATTACTCACTCGGGGGTTTTTGCGGTCGCTGATTACGAATATGAAGTTCAATTTTTAAAATTCAAAATGGCGGATAAAATTTTTTTAAAATCGATAAAATGGCATGAAATTACTCACTCGGGGGTTTTTGGTGTCGCTGATTACAAATATGAAGTTTAATTTTAAAAATTCAAAATGGCGGTTCCAATATGTCGGATAAAAATTTTTGAAAATTAATAAAATTGCATGAAATTACTCACTCGGGGGTTTTTGCGGTCGCTGATTACGAATATGAAGTTAAATTGTTAAAATTCAAAATGGCGGATCCAATATGGCTGATGAAATTTTTGAAAATCGATGAATTTGCATGGAATTACTCACTCGGGGGTTTTCGGGGTCGATGATTACGCTCACCACGTGGAGGTCGACTAATTTTAATGTTATAAAAAAATTTTAAGTAAAATATAAAAACAGTTAAAAACACAAAAAAATTTAAAAATGAAAAAGTAGGGTGATATGGAGTGATGTGAAACATGGGGGGATGTGCAACACCGCCGATTTCTGATCTATAGTTCGATATTGAACAGAGCCAAGTATGATTAGTTATTTTCCTTTAATTATATTCCTTATTCAGTTATAAATAAATAAAAAATTAAACAAAAAAATTTTTTTTTTTTGTGAAATCTCTACTTTTTAGAGGTCAACTATACCTTAATAAATTTTTTTGTCAGATTTTGATTAGTTTACATTGAAAAAGCCTAAAATTAATAATTAAAGAGATTTTCATCGATATTTATGCATTACATACCTGAATTTTACTAGTGTTGCACATCACCCCAACTTTTTTGGAAAATGCAAAAACAGACGTTTTTGAAAAAGCGAAAAATTTAAAATTCTTAAAATCTAATAATGCAGAAATATTCTATTATAATGCCTCTAAGTCATTCAATTTTGAAATATTTAAAAATTTAAAAACCGCTGCCAAGTTGTATATTTTTTTTATAATTTTGGTGCTCATTTCATGAACACATTACTTCCACATAGATATAATAATAATAATAGGAAAATATATGAATAACTTTTTATAAATATGGTAAAAGTGATTAAATTTTTGGTCAATAAATGTATTTTTAAATACTCTACAATATAGTTATAATAGTTTAATAGTTAAACAAAAATTTTCAAACGAAAAAGTTGAGAAAATGTCATTTTCCACAATTTTTGGTTTTTAAAATACCAATAATTTCGAAATTTATTATCGAATTAGGTTTAAAAATAGGTCAATCGAAGCGTTTTTTAAAGCTCTACAAGTCGGTAACGATAATTTTAAGATTACTTCTACATTTTTCAACAAAATTTTCAAAAAAGTCTTATTTTCCAAAATTTTGAATTTTTAAAAGTTTAATATCTCCGGTTAATATGGACGAAAAATGTTCAATTAGGGCTCAAAAGATGCGTCTAAAAAAACTCTACAAAATTATGGAAAAACATTTATAGGTGTCCTAACATTTTTTTAAAGTTATGGGCAAAAAACGTTTTTTTGCAAAATTAAAAATCCAAAAAAATTAAGTTAAACTTCATTAATCTATCTCAAAGTACTCTCATTTTATGTCCGCAGGTGAGATCTACAATTTAAAAAAAATTTAACCCAAAGGCTCTTCATGATTTCGAGTTATTTATGAAAATGTGATGTTTACACACACACACACACACACACACACACACACATACGGAATGACATTTTTTTAAAATATCATTTTTGAACTCCTGAGGTCAAATAACATAAAGATATGTCAAAAAATCGAACTCGAAAAATTTCGGTATTACAATACTTCCTCTATGAGGAAGTAATATTTGACATGTTTTTCGTACAACGAAAAAAAACGTTGCACATCACCCCACAACACCCTACAAAAAAAATAAAAAATACAAAAAAATATTAAAAAATTGTTCAACAATTTTTTTAAAAAAGAAGACAAAGTTAAGAAACTTTGTTGAACTCCACGTAGTGAGAGTTGGGCAACTCCAGAAAAACGTGACGTTAACAAACAAAATAAAATCTCCAAAACAACTAGAAATTTATGAATTTGTAGTCTTAAATTTTTAAAATTGCACTTTTAGAATTCGTAATCAGCGACCCTGAAAACCCCTGAGTAAGTAATTCCATGCAATTTTATCTATTTTAAAAAAATTTTATCCGCCATGTTGGATCCGCCATTTTGAATTTTAACAATTTAACTTCATATTCGTAATCAGCGACCGCAAAAACCCCCGAGTGAGTAATTTCATGCAATTTTATTGATTTTTAAAAATTTTTATCCGCCATATTGAAACCGCCATTTTGAATTTTTAAAATTAAACTTCATATTTGTAATCGAATCGTTTCCCTGATGGTCGAAATGCTTTGTTGATCCCGGATTCTGAAAGAGCGGACCTCAATACCCCCTAGTACCGAAGGGTTTTTAAAATTCTAATCATTTAGGATAAAAATTCTTACCTTGAACTTCAGTAAAAAATTTTGGACATTTGGGCGTTAATGGGTTAAAAGAAAAAGTTTAGATGAACTGTAAATTATGGGCCCAATGCGGCATAGGCTGATTTCAATGCGGTACACAATCGTTACATAGTGCAAGTCGCCAGTAGAGGGCAGAAGCAAGCAGAGCGAATCGAGCGAACACAGTGGCCCAGCTGACATATGATTTGCATTACATTACTTTCCAATTTTTTATTTTATTACTACGTTTCTGCATGAATCTAAACAATATTTTCGATTATTGTAATTTAGAAGATGCTTACCAATTGTACGTTGGCAGATTTAGTGAAAAGTGTCTGTGTACGGAGACAAATGGGTTAACTCGCATTTTTCTCCACTGCCTTTCATTATTTACTCCTGTCAAGTATTTTCGTTTTTTTAAAGCTTAAAACTTGCACCGCATTGGGACCCATTGATTTCCGCATTCACCACGACACCCAATGCGGTATTTCGCGAATACCGCATTGGCAGGTTGGCACTCGCAATGCGGATTCCCGTACCTCCCAATACTTTTTTTTACAGGGTACTCAAGCGAAAAAAGTGGTGGGCAACTTAGGACCGCTATTTCTGAAATGCTCAAAATGCAACTTTCCACTATTTATTGTAATAAGACTACAGAAGCCATTCTATATCATTCTGAATACCACAAAATTATAGCAAAACGATCTCTGAACACTAATATATACTTGCCGAAGTGATTAAATTTCATTTTGTTACTAGTTTCGACCAATTAGCTTAGGCGGCCAACTTAGGACCACTCTCCCCTATGTTTTAAATTTGTATCAGTATTTATGTATGTAAGATACTGAAAATGCGCTTTTAACGGTTGCGCGTAAGGTCAAAAAATTCAATATCTCCTAAAGTTTAGACCCTCCATCAATCTTTTTTGGAAAATACTCGTGAAATAAGTAAAAATCGAATCATTGTTATTAAATGCAAAAAATTGCACTTTTCAAAAAATTGTTTATTTACAAATTATTTTTTAAATAATTTGTTTTAAAAAAAATTTTTTTATAAACTTTTTTTTTAAATTGCCTGTAAATAATAAACATCTTCTGGACATTGTATTAAATTCCATTCATTTTCCTTTGAGATATATCATTTACAAAATTTCAAACAAATTTTTAAAAACCTCGTAAATCCAAATTTTTTTTTTAAATTTCGAAAACGATTTTGGGCTAAGTAGATATATAGGGCCGGTTCTGGATACAGATTCCTTTACCGACATTTACCGACATTTGAAATAAAAAAATGGTTCTAATCCATTCTATTCGAGAAACTTCTAAAGAAAAGAAGAGAAGAGCAATTTCTTCTAAAAATTTTTCCAAAAAAAAACTTATTCAAAAAATTTGTAAATTTTTTTCAAAACTGAGAAACGAATAAGTATATTTATTATGTATACTTTAACATACTGTTTTATTATATCTTAAGCTTTTACGGTAAGTAGAAAATTTATTCAAATAAATTGTTTAATTATTTAATAGAAAATTAATCAGCTGTCTATAATAATAAGAATGTGGAAGCATCACCTGTTAATGTTATTAGTAATTATTGCATAGATGATAAAAATAGTCATGTACATTTCAGAGAGGAGTCATCCGAAGTGTAACATGATACATGTCAGCACATTATATTATTCATAAGTGTACATATTGTGACGTATATTTCAAACTACTTTTAATTTTAGTTCAAAGTTCTGCTTACGTCAGGCAAAATCTGACGCTATCAACAATATTAATTTTTAGAAATTTAAACAAATAAATTTCGCCGTCAGGCGCCAATTAATTTTAAAGATAATTAATAAACTAAACTCTGGCTCGGCTCAACTCTCAACAACAATCTCAAACCTCTGAGTTTCTCTTTCACTCAGAGGGAATTCTGCTCGAACGATTGGCAAGCAGAAATGCCAACGGCGAGACACGACTGGCACAAACTGGCAAACGACTTACCCACGGCTCTTGTTCTTCAGGTTCCTTTCCCCTTTTTATTCTCTCTATTTCGGCTCTCTACTGGCAGTGGTCTCCAGGTATCGGCACACAGGGAAAATTCAAGAAGAAAACAATAAGAATAAAACAACACTCCGGCTCAATACAAATAATTGTATTTATTTCACAAATCCTGAGCTTCACGCTCCACTTTCTCAAACACTCAACTCAAAGAAAATACACTAATAACTCAAATACAATTGAAAATTCACAACAGCGAGAGTACTGGTGTACCGGCGCGGCTCATGTAAAATCCATTATGGCGTCGAGAGCATTCGACACCTGTAGCGTCTAAATTTCTCCTCTCGGCTCGTCTTCTTCCCCACGTTCTTCGATTTCGGTACTGGCCCTGCCACCTGTCACTTTCTCTACCTACTCACTAGCCGCGCGACCCACTTTCACGGCTTTCACTGGGTCAGCCGGCGGCACTGAGTTTCCCTCATTACCATAATTTAGAACTCTACGGTTCAATGAATTTTGACAGGTGGCACCACAATTTAGATTTTCGGGGTTTTACGAGAGAGTGACTATTTACATCGTCACAATCCCCTCCCCATGACCGGTACTATTTTATAGTACCGTCATCAAAATGATAATCTTGATCCTCATTTCGGTCTCTCCTACTTTCTCTCTGGCTCTCCTACTCTCTCTCTGGCCCTCCTACTCTCCCTGGCCCTTCTACCCTCTCTATCTGTCCTACTCTCTCTGGCTCTACTCCTCCACTTCTCTGGCTTATTTTTGGGCTTTCCTTCCCAATTTGTTCTCCCTTTCCTTAAGGAGCTGACGTATGGCTAGGTCTATGGTTTCGGCTGGTAGTCCTTCAAGTGCCTTCGTCAGTGTCAGGATGCTTTGGGTCAGATCGTCTGGCTTTTCTTCTTCTTCTCCCTCGCGATCTGTCCTTTCTTGTTCCTCGACGTATTGCTCCTCTCTGGGGTTGGTTTCTTGTCTTAGTAAGTCCGCTCTCACAGGAACTTCTCCAATGACTTCCTCATTGATTTCTTCAGGGACTTCCTCATCAACCTCCTCAATGACTTCTTCTCTGATTGCCTCTCCTTCTCCTTCTCTCTCTGGCCCTTCTTCCTCCCTCACTTCTTCTTTATGTGGTCTTCCCATGTAGCACGCATATGCTCTGGCGCACCTGGGACAATTCCATACTCTGGTGAAACGACGACCACAATTCCAACAATAATCGTGGAGTTTTGGTTTGTGACAATCTTCAGCATTGTGCCCCCCTCTTCAGCAATTGAAGCAGCTGTAAGGCGGAGGATCTATCGATCTGTCGGTCGGGATTGGTGTCAATCCCCCAAAGACGATTCCCCTGGTTTTTGGTTTCAACGGTGGTCCCTCTGGCTTTCGTCCTCTGGGCTCTGCCTCCTGGCTTCCACCGGCTTCCTTGGGTTGCGATCTTGGCTTCTCCTTCGGTCTAGCTCCTAACTCCCGTGTCGGCTCGGTTGATGGTCCTGGTTGAGGGCTGTCCGACCTTTTCATCCGCGGTACGGGCGTTTGGCTCTCTAGATCGTCGATCGTCCATTGCCTCTCGCTTCTTTGTCAATGTGTCTGGCCACCATATCTCTTAACGCGTCTAGCCTTTTTATCCTATCTACCCACTCTTCTGGCCCTATTCTAATTATTTTTCTCGTTCCCTCGACTTCTCTTCGTAGGCTCTTCACTGGCTTGGGGTGTCTTCCGTAATTCAGGAACGCAGGAGACGTTTTGGTCGCCGCCTGTGTCGCTGTGTTCACCGCATGACGGAACTCATGCACATGAAGATCCCAGTTCCTATGATCAGCACCAATGAAGGTGGAGATCATTGTTTTAAGAGTCCTGTTGCTTCGTTCGACTGGGTTGGCTTGTGGATGATAAGGAGGGGTCGTAATGTGCTTGACTCCATATTCCTCGAGTATGGACTTGAGAAATTTGTTGTCAAACTCCTTACCGTTGTCAGTCAATAAGTACTCTGGCGTTTCCCATCTGAATAGGACCAACTCCTCGAATGCTCTGGCTACCGACTTCCCATCAGCTGACCTCAGTGGCTTCACCTCGATCCATCTTGAGAACAAGTCCTGGAAATAAAAAAAAAATAAATAAAAAAAAAAAATAAAATAATAATAATAAGAGAGAGACTACAAGAGAGTGACTATTTACATCGTCACAATCCCCTCCCCATGACCGGTACTATTTTATAGTACCGTCATTTCATGACAAACTGGCCTTTCTATTGACTCTCCTTTCTCCTGCATTTTACTTCTCTACTGGCTCTCCTACTCTTTCATCTGGCCCTCCTGCTCTCTCCACTGGCTATACTACCCTTTATGTCTCTCCTACTCTCTCTGGCCCTGTTGCATCTTTCTGCATCTCCTGTTCTCTCTGGCCCTCCTGCTCTCTCCACTGGCTCTACTACCCTCTATGTCTCTCCTACTCTCTCTGGCCCTGTTGCATCTTTCTGCGTCTCCTGTTCTCTCTGGCCCTCCTGCTCTCTCCACTGGCTCTACTACCCTCGATCTGGCTTATTTTCGGGCTTTTTTTCCCACTTTGCCCTCCCTTTCCTTGAGTAACTGGCGTACGGCTAGGTTTATGGTTTCGGCTGGTAGGCCTTCAAGTGCCCTCGTCAGTGTCAGGATGCTCTGGGTCAGATCGTCTGGGTTTTCTTCTTCTTCCTCCTCAGCGTCTGTTCTTTCTTGTTCCCTGATGCATTGCTCCTCTCTTGGGTTGGTTACCTGTCTTGGTGGATCCAACATCGTGGGAACTCCCTCATTCGGTTCATCAATGGTTTCCTCATTGACTTCTTCAGTGACTTCCTCACTAACCTCCTCGATGGCTTCTTCTCTGGTTCTCTCTCCTTCTCCTTCTCTCTCTGGCCCTTCTTCCTCCCTCACTGCTTCTTTATATGGTCTCCCCATGTAGCGCGCATATGCTCTGGCGCATCTGGGGCACTTTCCCACTCTGGTGAAGCGACGACCACAATTCCAACAATAATCGTAGAGTTTAGGTTGGCGACAATCTTCGGCATTGTGCCCCCCCCTCCAGCAATTGAAGCAGCTGTAAGGCGGAGGATCTATCGATCTGTCGGTCGGGATCGGTGTCAATCCCCCAAAGACGATTCCCCTGGTTTTTGGTTTCAACGGTGGTCCCTCTGGCTTTCGTCCTCTGGGCTCTGCCTCCTGGCTTCCACCGGTTTCCTTGGGTTGCGATCTTGGCTTCTCCTTCGGTCTAGCTCCTAACTCCCGTGTCGGACCTTTTCATCCGCGGTACGGGCGTTTGGCTCTCTAGATCGTCGATCGTCCATTTCCTCTCGCTTCTCTCTCGCAGTGCCTTCCTCTGTTTTTCCCTGGCTTTTTCCAGTGCCACTGTCGTTGCTGGTCCCCTCGGGTTAACAAACACCTCCAATTCGTATTCTGCTAACCTGCTTTCATATGCTTGGATGCTCTCCGTTGGACCCCGGTCAGCCGGCCAACGATAAGGAATTACTACCTCCGCTCCATCTGGCCGAATTGTCTTCTTCTCTTTCTTCCTGTCCAATTCCTCCAACGCGTCCAGCTGAACCCAGTCCTCTGGCTTTGTGACGAACACTACTTGTCCTCCACTTGCCCCTTCTGTTTCATCTGGCCGTTTTACTTCCTCTGTCACTTGGCGAACATCTCTGCTCCTTCTCACGTCCGTTCTTCTGGCCATTATCGGTTCCTCCGATAATGGTTCCGTAATCGGAAAGGATAGGAGGGATGGCCGACCCATTTGGGCATCTCCATGTTGGAACTCCGTTGATGGGCGGTGGCCACTTCGGTTTCTTCCTTGGCGAGAAATTCGTGGTGGTGATGGGGATGCTTCCCAGTCAGGTCCCACGAATTCGGACGAGGCTCTGTGACGGCTCGATGACCGTCGGCTGCGGTTGTTCCTCTGACCGGACATTTCTTCTCGCTTTCTCTTTCTCGACTCCTCTCTCTGGCCTTGACTCCTCGCTCGCTCTAAAACAAATTTCTTTGTTCACAAACAGGGACATGGCAATTTACGAATTTGGGACAGGTAAGTATGGTTTCAGGTCGGTAATATGTACTTTGGGGACTCTTCGGCTTTGCTCATCTCGCAAAATGAATACTGTTGGCGATCGGACCTCGACGATCTCAAAGGGACCCTCATATTTCGGTGCTAGTTTCGTCGCGAACTTTTGTGTCCCACTTGACAACTTATGGCTTTTCCGCAATACTAGATCGCCTACTTTAAAAGTCGCTTCTCTCCTACCCTTGTCATAATACTTTGTTTGCCTCGCTCGCTCTTTGTCGATGTGTCTGGCCACCATATCTCTTAACGCGTCTAGCCTTTTTATCCTATCTACCCACTCTTCTGGCCCTATTCTAATTATTTTTCTCTTTCCCTCGACTTCTCTTCGTAGGCTCTTCACTGGCTTGGGGTGTCTTCCGTAATTCAGGAACGCAGGAGACGTTTTGGTCGCCGCCTGTGTCGCTGTGTTCACCGCATGACGGAACTCATGCACATGAAGATCCCAATTCCTATGATCGGCACCAATGAAGGTGGAGATCATCGTTTTAAGAGTCCTGTTGCTTCGTTCGACTGGGTTGGCTTGTGGATGGTAAGGAGGGGTCGTAATGTGCTTGACTCCATATTCCTCGAGGGTGGACTTGAGAAATTTGTTGTCAAACTCCTTACCGTTGTCAGTCAATAAGTACTCTGGCGTTTCCCATCTGAATAGGACCAACTCCTCGAATGCTCTGGCTACCGACTTCCCATCAGCTGACCTCAGTGGCTTCACCTCGATCCATCTTGAGAACAAGTCCTGGAACACCACCAGGTACTTGCACTGGCTCTTACTCGGTGGAAACTCCATCGTATCGCCAGCTACTACGGCCCACGGTCTCTCGACGATCCTCTGGCCCATCAGTCCGACTGGTCCGGTTTGAGACACCTTATGTAGTTGGCACTGGAGACAATGTGTCACATAGTGGTGTACGTCATTCCATATGCCTGGCCAATAGTACTCTCGTGCTATCCGATCGTAGGTTTTCTCAACCCCCAAGTGTCCGGCCGATGCTTGGGCATGTCCATCTTCCATAACCCTCGCTCGGTACTCTTCTGGCACAACTAACTTCCAACCGTCCTCATTTCCGTTTATCGGCAATAAAAGTGGGTCACTCCGATGGCGATATAGGTTTTCGTTCTCAACGATCCACCCTGGAAACCTCTGGGGATGCTGGCTCACCAACTCTCGGCGTTTGAGGTACCACTGGTCCTCAATGGATTCAAACGCGGCTACTGACTCTTCCTCATCTTCTTGCAGTCTGGACAATGCATCAGGGACATGATGTTGTGCACCTCGTCTGTGAACTATGTCGAAGTCCCACTGCTGCATTTCTAGGGCCCACCTGGCTAATCGGCCTGTAGGATCTTTCAAGTTGCTGAGCCATTTTAGGGCACTGTGATCCGTGATCACATGGAATTTGTACCCCTCGATGTACGGCCTGAACTTTTTGATCGACCACAGTAATGACAGACACTCCTTTTCTGTCACACTGTAGTTTCTCTCTGGCTCCGTTAGGACTCGGCTAATGTAGACTATCGGATGTTCTCAGTCTTCAAACTCTTGTGTTAATACGGCTCCAATGGCATAGTTGCTGGCGTCACATTGAATGGTAAACTTCTTCGTGAAGTCAGGTCGGGCTAAGACTGGCGCAGATGTCAGCTTCTGTTTAAGCTGTTCAAACGCTTCTTGTTGCTCGTCCTCCCACTCCCACGTCCGGCCTTTATGTAGTAACTTCAACAATGGTATTTTGATTTCACTGTCGTTTGGAATAAAGCGGGAATACCACCCGACCATGCCCAAGAAACGTCTAAGTTGTCTCACGTTCTTCGGCTCTGGATAGTTTCTCACCGGCTCTGTCTTATTCGGGTCTGGCCTCAAACCTTCTCTGTCCAATAAGTAACCCAGATAAGTCACTTCGGAACACCCGAACTCACACTTATCTGGATTCACTATCAATTTCGCCTTATTCAATTTCTTGAGGAC
Organism: Leptopilina syphax; assembly: GCA_032872505.1. Taxonomy (NCBI): domain Eukaryota; kingdom Metazoa; phylum Arthropoda; class Insecta; order Hymenoptera; family Figitidae; genus Leptopilina; species Leptopilina syphax. Next base: position 41,398,892 of record CM065473.1, on the reverse strand, counting down.
GAACTCCAACCACTTAGCATGTTCTTCGAAAGTGTCTGTGACTACTATTATGTCGTCCAGATATCCGAAGACATGCGGCTCTACTTTCGGCCCCAGTAATGCGTCGATTAGACGTTGAAACGTCATCGGCGCGTTCATAAGTCCAAAGGGCATCCGGCGAAACTGCCACAGTCCTGACCCAGGTATGGCAAAAGCGGTATATTTCTTACTCTCTTCGGCCATTGGTATTTGGTGATATGCCAGTTTGAGATCTACCTTCGACAAATATCTGGCTTTTCGGAGCTTATCCAAAATATAATCAATGGATGGCAGTGGATATCCATCCTTGATTGTGACTTTGTTGACATCTCTGTAGTCGTTACACTGTCGAAAATCGTTCTCTCCTCTCCTCGTTATTACTGGCGCACTTCTCCAACGGCTGGCTGATGGCTTAATGATCCCAAGCTTGTACAATTTTGCGGCATTACCTTGGGCCCAAGTCAACATGGCTGGCGACATCCGTCTTATTCCATGTTGTACTGGCGTTTCGTCCGTAACACGTATATGATGTTCCGTCAGGTCTGTCATTCCGTGTTCTTCCGATTCTGGCAACACCCACTTGTCTACAATGGCCTGAATGATGCTCTTTTGCTCATCGTCGAGCGCAGAAATACCGGCACATTCGGCGAATATTAGTTGTTCGTCCTTCTCTCTTTCTCTTGGCCCAAACTCATGCCATTCTCCTTGAAAAACTCTCCATAATCCTTCTTTCAGCTTCACTTCCATGTCCCAGGCCTTACAGAAGTCGATGCCCAAGATGATGTCCTGTGTCAAAGTCTTCATGACTTTTACTGCGAATTTCTGAGCAAATCCATCGACCACAATGTTAAGGTCCAGAATTCCGGCTGTTTCAGTAATACCTCCTGTCGCGCTCCTTACCACTGTTCCACACGGTTGGATACGGCTCTTATAAGGTGCTGCCACACTGGTGGTGATTACTGAAATCATCGCACCAGGGTCAAACAGTGCTTCGAAATGGCGGTCGCCGATTGTCATGTCGAAGAAGTACCTGTTCTCCGTCCTAGATCCATCGATGTCCTCTCCATCACTTAGGTTTGGGTCAGCTGTGACTCTCATAGCCTCTCCCCTCCCCTGGACTATAGGTACCGGGATCACATCCGTACCTTTTGTCCCACACTCTTCGGCCCTTTTTTCCACTTCGCATCGGTAGAGTGAGCTCTCCTCACTCGACCGCTCTTGATTACATTCTGGCACGAATTTGAACGCGTTGTCCTCTGTCAAGTCGTCCCTACCTATGACTGGGTCTAAATTTTCCTTCGTTTCTTCTCTTCTCTCTAGTTCCAATTCTCGCTCAGTTTTTACTTAACTACAACTAGGCGTGAATTGGTCTCTACACTCACTATTTCTCTCTACTCTACATGTCTCAAAAATCTTGGTTCTCGTCTCTACTATACTTGGCTCATCATTTTCGACTCTACACCCCTCAACAGTATGATTTACTGGCCTGTTGGGTTTGAGGGGGGTACAGGGCTGCTCTGTGCCCCCCACACACCGTTTCCCAAGGCGGCTCTGACTGACACACAATTTGGGCAATTTAGAAAATTGCTTCCTGGCCTCTTACATACCAAACACGCTTCTGTTTGGGCTGGCTTTAGAGGGCATTGATTTGCATAATGCCCCTGTTGCTGGCAAGAAAAACAGGTTCTCTGAGGACAATCTCTGGCTCGATGTCCTGTAGTCTGGCAATGAAAACATGCCCCAACGAATTCTTTCGGGGTATTTTGGGTTTGTGTACCATTTTGCCCCGGTTTGGGTCCTTTCGGACCATTTGGCCTGGGGTAATTTGGTTTCATTCCAGGCGGAAACATCCCTGGGTAAACCATTGGATAGGCAAATTGCATTGGCATTTGCACTGTTTGTGGTGGCGCAGTATTGGCAACTTGGCCTTGGGCCATTGCTGGCTTCTGGCTTGGTGTCGCTTGACTAATGGCCTCGACGTTCTTCTCTTCTGGCTTACTCGTTTCTTTCTTGGCCTTCTTATTCTTCTTCTTCTTTTTCTTCTGTTTTTCGGTCTTTGTAGAGTGATCGCTCTCACTCGACTCCGACTCCTTCTCAAGTGCTGCTACTTTTTCACTCTTGTTGTTCTTCTGGCCACTCTTCTTCTCTTTCATGGCTGCTGCGGGGAAACGCATCTTCTCTTTGGGTAGTGGTGGGGCGTATCTTTCATCCAAGTCCTTGGCTTTCTCGAAATTTCTCAGAATTTTCTCCATCTGGCTCAATGATTCAAAATGGAGTCGTTCTAGTTGACGACGGTAGGCTGGTGTCAGGCCTTTATAGGCCAACCTGACCTGTTGTTTCTGGCTCAATGGTCGTCTCATGTGACCCAAAATCAACCGGAAGCTGGTTAAATATGGAGAAATTTTCTCCCCTTTTCCTTGTGTTCTGGCCCGAAGTTCGTCTATAACGTCATCGTCGTCCACTGTCACTAAATACTCATTTTTGAATGCCCTCTTAAATGACCTCCAAGAATTTAATTCGCGGCGTAATGACCTAAACCAACTACTGGCGGTTTTCTGGAGGATGATTGGCAGTGCTTGTAAGATTTCTTGGTCTGAGAAATCTGAGTTGTCCTTACAGTCCTCCAATCGTTCCAGAAATTCTTCGGCATTGTCCTCATCTCCAAAGAATTTTAGGTCCCAATCTTTCAGTGTTTTTATTACTTTGGATCTACGGCCTGGCCTACATTCTCGGTTCTCCCCACTACTGCTCAACCTCTGACTTAGGTCGCTCTCGATTTCTGATTCACTCGACGAGTCATCTAAGAACGATCTCTGGCTCTCCCCCACTCTTCTTCCTACTATACGTTCTTTATTCGCCTTTCTTCGATTTTTCCTGTCCGGTTGGTCATTGTCCTTACTACTACAATTACATCTACTATTTACACGGCCCTCCTCACTACCACTATACTCAATCTGTCTCTCTAACTTGTCTCTTTTACCCCTACTTCGGCTCTTATTGTTTTCGGGATTCAAGACTGGCTCTCCATTTTCTGGCACTCTACGATGATTTATGCTAGAGTCACTCATGCTATTTCGGCTTGACTGACTTCTCGGGGCGGGCGTGGGCCTCACTCTATCCTCAGTTTGGTGATTGTGTGAGGTCTCGGCTAACAGGGAATTTCTTTGAGGGGACACTAGTCTCGATTGCTGGTGGTGAATCAAGTGGTGCCCTTCGGCAACCTCGGCCCTACATTGGCTTTGTCGTAGCTCCCACCCCCCTCCTGAATACTGGCGGTCCATCTTCTCGGCGTACTCCATAATCTTCTTTATTTCGGGTGACTCCCTGGAGTTTTCCTGGTCCTAATACGTTCGATAACCTGACTTGCCCCACTATCTGATTCTTCGTCATCTGCCGATGACATCTGGCCACCTCGACGATAATTTACAAATGGGAATTTGTCGAATTCTGGCTCTGGGAAAGCTTCCATTAAAAAAATTTGGTCAGAACTTCCCAAATCATAAATGTCGCTAAATGGTACATCTAAATCATCGATTTGAACTAATCTCAATTCTGCTCGCAATAATCTCTCCTTTAACACTTGTGACGAACCACTGATACACAATTGGTGTCTCAATAAATTCGTCACTACCTGGCCAACTTGCATGATTTTAATTTTTTCCCATGCTCGGCTTACACATGGTACTCCAATTAATTCGCTCATGCGTCTCTTATAATCCTGCATCTCATCAATTGCCTTTGCCATTTCAAAAAAAAAATTATTAAAAAAAATTTTCTAAGTCTGAAAAATTTTTAATTTCTAGGGGGGTGCGCAATTTGTATATACGGCACTGTGCTATCTTGAAGCAAGGACGTGACTACTCAAGGAGGGCCCCCTTTTAAAATTTTTAAATTTCTGGCGGACTGGTGACTCGACTCTCCTTTCTCTCTCTCTCTCTTCTCGTTCTCTCTCTCGGTGTATAGCCGCTATTACTACTACTACTGGGCCACTCTTTCCTGGCGCGCGCAACTTTCTCTCGGCTGTCGAAATTTTAAATATCCCGGCGCGTCGTTTCTCTCGACCGTCCGGCGCACTATTTCCAGTCACGTGACTAATTCGAATTTTATTTCCGGTCTAACATGTGCTCGGCATAAATTTTTGGGAAAATTTTTGATTTTTGCACAAGTTGTGGGGAATTTTCCTCGGATTTTTCTCACAAACTGGCTTTCGACAAAAAAAAATTTTTAATTGTTGACTTTTTTAAATTTTATCACGACAGGAAATTTTTACAGTCTCAAAAAAAAAGAGAATTTCAATTTTACAATTTTAAATGGCAAAGGCACTCTACACTTTTATTTTACTCAAATTCTGGCCGTAATTTACTCATAATTTATGAATAAATAGATTTTTGGCATTGGCAAAATAAACAACAAACAATCTGGCAAATACAATTTAAATTTTGAATTTTCTGGCAATCTGGCAATGGAAAATATGAAAAATTCAAAATTCTGGCAAACAATACAACTTTCTGGCAATGGCAAGCAATAAAATTTGAATCTTCTGGCTATTCACAAAATGAAATTTGTCTCTGGCTAAATTAAAGATTCAAATTTCTGGCACACTTGCACTAAAATATGGCTCACAATTAATTTTCAGTCGTGTCTCGGTTCGAGCCTGGCCCCACGTTGGGCGCCAAATTTTGTGACGTATATTTCAAACTACTTTTAATTTTAGTTCAAAGTTCTGCTTACGTCAGGCAAAATCTGACGCTATCAACAATATTAATTTTTAGAAATTTAAACAAATAAATTTCGCCGTCAGGCGCCAATTAATTTTAAAGATAATTAATAAACTAAACTCTGGCTCGGCTCAACTCTCAACAACAATCTCAAACCTCTGAGTTTCTCTTTCACTCAGAGGGAATTCTGCTCGAACGATTGGCAAGCAGAAATGCCAACGGCGAGACACGACTGGCACAAACTGACAAACGACTTACCCACGGCTCTTGTTCTTCAGGTTCCTTTCCCCTTTTTATTCTCTCTATCTCGGCTCTCTACTGGCAGTGGTCTCCAGGTATCGGCACACAGGGAAAATTCAAGAAGAAAACAATAAGAATAAAACAACACTCCGGCTCAATACAAATAATTGTATTTATTTCACAAATCCTGAGCTTCACGCTCCACTTTCTCAAACACTCAACTCAAAGAAAATACACTAATAACTCAAATACAATTGAAAATTCACAACAGCGAGAGTACTGGCGTACCGGCGCGGCTCATGTAAAATCCATTATGGCGTCGAAAGCATTCGACACCTGTAGCGTCTAAATTTCTCCTCTCGGCTCGTCTTCTTCCCCACGTTCTTCGATCTCGGTACTGGCCCTGCCACCTGTCACTTTCTCTACCTACTAATTAGCCGCGCGACCCACTTTCACGGCTTTCACTGGGTCAGCCGGCGGCACTGAGTTTCCCTCATTACCATAATTTTTAGAACTCTACGGTTCGATGAATTTTGACAGGTGGCACCACAATTTAGATTTTCGGGGTTTTACAAGAGAGTGACTATTTACATCGTCACAATATAATAAAAAAATAAATAAAATAATATTATATTATTATTATTATTATTATTACTTATTGGACAGAGAAGAAGAGTGGCCAGAAAAACAACAAGAGAGAAATAGTAAGTGTAGAGACCAATTTACGCCTAGTTGTAGTTGGTTAAAAACTGAGCGAGAATTGGAACTAGAGAGAAGAGAAGAAACGAAGGAAAGTTTAGACCCAGTCATAGGTAGGGACGACTTGACAGAGGACAACGCGTTCAAATTCGTGCCAGAATGTAATCAAGAGCGGTCGAGTGAGGAGAGCTCACTCTACCGATGCGAAGTGGAGAAAAGGGCCGAAGAGCGTGGGACAAAAGGTACGGATGTGATCCCGGTACCTATAGTCCAGGGGAGGGGAGAGGCTGTGAGAGTCACAGCTGACCCAAACCTAAGTGATGGAGAGGACATCGATGGATATAGGACGGAGAACAGGTACTTCTTCGACATGACAATCGGCGACCGCCATTTCGAAGCACTGTTTGACCCTGGTGCGATGATTTCAGTAATCACCACCAGTGTGGCAGCACCTTATAAGAGCCGTATCCAACCGTGTCTCGTCGTTGGCATTTCTGCTTGCCAATCGTTCGAGCAGAATTCCCTCTGAGTGAAAGAGAAACTCAGAGGTTTGAAATTGTTGTTGAGAGTTGAGCCGAGCCAGAGAGTAGTTTATTAATTATCTTTAAAATTAATTGGCGCCTGACGGCGAAATTTATTTGTTTAAATTTCTAAAATATTAATATTGTTGATAGCGTCAGATTTTGCCTGACGTAAGCAGAACTTTGAACTAAAATTAAAAGTAGTTTGAAAAATACGTCACAAAATTTGCCTATAAATTTATTATTATTTATTATTATTTATTTTATTTATTTTTTTTTGTACATATAAAGGAACATATGTTATTTAGTGTCTTCATCATTCCCCAAGGTAGACAAAGATAGGTATATATATTTATTAAGAAATCTAATTTTAATTTTGCAAACTTATCTATATAAATAAAGAAGGAAGAAATGTATTATTTAAAAGAGACAGCGAATGAAGCTTAAGAGTATAAAATGTGAGAGTTAGCTACCAGTTTCCATAAAGTCTTCGGTAATTGATCTGTACTGAGAAGTTGTAACTGAGTGTTTGCGTTAAAAAATCTAGAAACTGTTGTCAGTGTAAGAAAAAACAGCTTTAAATAATACAGTGTGGTTGATAAGAAAGTGAAGAAAATGGATGGAAAATTAAAGAAATTAAACAGAGCTGCTAGCTTTTTACCTATCAAAAAATTGAGTGAATTAAATCTTAATGAATATTATAATATTACAGATATTAAGCAAACGACAACAAAATTTGGCTTGAAAATTGTGGCTGAAATCAATAGTGAATACGTTGTATTTTTACCACAAAGAATGGTAAAGGTTCTGGAAAGTGATGATGAATCATTGACTCACTTACAACAAGCAGCAGAAAAAGGAGAATTACAATTAAAATTTTTGGGTGGAAAATATAATTACTTTGAATTTGTGTCTAAAGCAGAATAATAAAAATGACATATCTTCCTCGTAATCAACTACTTCTTTCAACCACATATAACTTAAATTCATCGTTTACAAAACAAGTAATTATTGGAGCTGAATTAAAGAGCAATTTATCCATAAAAATTAAGTTAATAAGCAGCCACCCACAAACATCAGTCTCATTCTCAGTACTAGAATGGAAATTTTTTACCACTTTTTATTCAGAAATTGAGGTATTTTTTGATAATAAATCTGAACCTCATGAAATCAACTGTGACACATTCCATCTGAATTTTGTCAGCTATTTAAATCATCGCTTTGTGTTAATTAGAAATTCACAAGAAGAAGAAGAATTAGATTCAATACACTCATTTTCTCTGAAATTTGAAACTTTTAAAGCTTTGAAGCAATTAAATCGCTGTGTGAAAGAAAGTGCAAGGGAAATAACATTTTTACCTTTGCAATATATTAAATTAGGTGTTATTAAAACAATTGAAGAAATTGTGTATCAGCGATTTGAACTACACCAACTGACGGCTTTGGAAAAATTTATTGAGAAAAATTATTTTAAAGTCTTAGAAAAAGTATTATTAAATAGTGGATGTCCATCTCCTGTAAATATAAAAAAGCTATTTTCTGAGATTATGACTTTTCATTCAAAGGAAATTTGTAATGAAGTTTTAATTTACATCCAGAAATATACAAACAAAATATCATGAAAATTAGAATGTAAGTATTTCCTTAGTTTTCTCATTGTGTATAAATTTTCTTAATATATAATATACTTAATTTATATCTGTTATATGTTTCAGAACAATTCTGTCCAGTAGATTTCACAAAATTTATCCAAAAATTGAAGAAAACCAATTATTGTTTCAAGAAAAAATAGTATTGTTTCAAGGAAAAATAGATGATAATTGATGCAAAGAAGAATGAAATTAATTAATTGTGCATATGTATTGTATTTAAAATATATTTTATAATTAAATCAATGTGTAATTTACAAGAAATGTATCATATGGCAAAATGATAATAATGAAATATAAATAGAAAAAAGATGATGATGTAATAACTTAGAACTATTATATTGAAGGAGAATAAATTTGAACAATAAATATATTTTAATGAAAATTCTTGAATTTATTTATTTCAATAAAAAATTTGTTACATATCCTCATTTATCCAACTATTATGAGAATTATCAAAACCTAACCATTTAACATACATTCGATGACGACGTTTTTTTAATATTTTTTCAATTAAATAAATATCTGGATTTCTAACCTTAGCAATTTCTTCTTCATAAAAATTACCAGCTAAAGGTCTATTTTGATAATCTCTGAGCAAGTATGTGACTGGTGTAGTATTGTTTACCCGATCAATTGTAAAAATTTCTGTTGTCCAGTTGGGTGTGTAACCTTTCTCAAAAATATGTTTAAGTTTACTTATTCTAACTTTATCTTCTTTTTCAAATTTCGGTTTCTTTTTCGAAGTTTTTGCAACGAATGTTTTATATACATTAAATAAAATTGCCTTTTCATTATTTTTGTTTACATCTTTTGGCTTCATTTTAATGGTTTGATGCTTAGTAATATTGTACGAGAAAAGTAAATCTTGCAAAATGTCTAACCATTTGTAACTGCCTTGTAAACTAAATTGCATCCACATTTTGTTTTTTAAGGTACGATTAAAGCGTTCACAAATCGAAGCTTTTAAATTACTAAATGTAGAATACATATTTATTTTATACTGTTTCATGAGATTTTTAAAATTAATATTGTAGAATTCTTTTCCTTGATCCACATGCAGGTTTTTCGGCACCCGACCTTGGTCCAGCACTGACTTCATTGCAGTTGAAATATCTTCACCAGATTTATTCTTTACAGGAACAGCCCAGGCGAATTTAGAAAAATTATCAATGATCGTTAAGATGTATTTGTAGTTTCTATTTTTCTTTGCATATGTTAGCATATCCACGAGGTCGGCTTGCCAAGTGTCATCGATAGCTTGTATGTCAACTTTTCGCCTAGCATAATTTCTTCTAGCTGGTTTATGTAATTCTCTAACTAGAGCTTGCTTTTCTTCATTCATATTTTACAATCAAAATTTTTTTATTTTATTCAAGTGCACTTAGTCGTTTGTCTAACTGAGTAAGAATCTCTTTATTAAGCGCCAACCACTCTATATTTCTCTCAATACTTATTTTTAGATTCTGTAAATATTTGTTTATAGAATCTTCTAGCTTTGTTATTTTTATATTATTGTTAAGTATATCAGATCTCATTGATCCCAATATCTCATAAAAATCGTTGACTTCAGTGTTCACGATTTTTTTCACAAGGCTCAAGTTAGTTGCATCACCTCCATTTAAAGCTTCTGCAACATTACACAATTTTTTATTTTCAACATTAAAATGTCCTTCTTCTGTAAATTTAAAGCCAACTCCAGGAGGCCCACGAATGGAATTCTCAATTTTTTTAAAAGAACGTCCAAATACGTCGAGAGACATTATTCAACTGATCGGTTTTTAAAGTAATCAAAATTAATAAATAATGTTTGCTTCTCGTAATTCTTCAATGATTGATAAAATTTCGTTTGTGTGGCTTGGATTTCCTGCTGTTTGAGACGCTAATAGTAAACGTAGTCTGTCCACTAATTCATTTGGATCATCCCAATATATATAGTCCATTTGATTTTTTTGTTTAGCAAGCATAAACTCAGGTAAAGCACCTCCACGAGAAGAAATTTCTTTTTTATGATCATTGTTTATTGTAGGTGAAAATAATTTGCATATGAATCGTTTAAATTTAAACGATTTACTTTGACGAATGTCACTATTAGCTTTATATTTCTTTTTATGTGCGTTTGTCAAAACAAGTATTTTTTTAAAATTTTCCAGATCTTTAGCATAGATCAAAGATTCATCTGGAATTTTTTTAAAGAGCAGTTCAAGTAATCCTTTACTATTAGAAAACGTTGAATTTGCCACATTTATATAGTTTTCATTAAAACTTATTGGAGAATTACCAAACTTTAATTTGCTATTAGCTAATTTTCGTACACCACATATATTATCTATTTCTTTACTATTTGTATTTAACAATTTAAGATACACTTTTGTTTCGTTATCTAATGATGGTAAAAAAGAAGAATGTGATTCTTCCTCTTCATAATCCACTGATTTGAAGGATTCTTCATTTATATTGTCATCATCACCATTATTATTATCAGTATCATCATAATCATCATAATCATCATCATTATCATCACTATAATCATCACCATCATTTTTATCACTATAAGTCTTAAATTTTTCCAGTTTATCAGTTTTAACATTCTCGTTTTTATTACTATCTTTTTTAAGTATTTGAAAATCACTAACAAGTTTTTCTAAAGGATTAATAATGGGTTTGAAAGTATCACCTAACGTTTGTTCAAAGTTTTCTTTATCTAACTTTAACATCTTATGTTTTCGTCGAATTGCGTCACTGGCTTTTGCCAAATTCAACGCAATATCTTTTTGTTTTTGAATTTGTTCAGTTCTTGAAGATGACATCTTAATTGAACCAAGTATAAACCATAACTAAACTTAGAGGCTCAGTTGAAATCATTTTAAGCTTCAGCAACTTTTATAAAACAATCAAACCCTTTTCTGTATCTACCATGATTAAGGTCACTATCTTTGTCAAGAACAACGAAACCGTATTTGTCACTATTCCAACAAGAAGAACATAATTCTTTAAATTTTGAATATATCATATCTGTATTAACATGATCGTTATATATGTGTTTAAGGTTTAAGTCATCCTGTCTGAAAATTATCAAAAAATTTACATTATCTCGAATTAAATGCTTTGGAATCCGTGTATACGTTTGACATAAATAAAAACAATCAATAAGTCTATGACGACCCATTGAAAAAAATTCTCGAATTCTATTTTGCTTATCGCAGGCTACATCATCAAAGACAATTGTAGAATTTGGTTTTGCTTTGTTTGGTTCAATAACCTCTTCATGCTCTTGAAATGGAAAATATTCAATACCATCCACTAAGTCAAGAGTTTTCTCCAAAAATTTATATTTTGGTTGACTTAATGATTTTGAGAAAATGTAGACATTTTCAAAACGTAGTCCATTTGGATGTATTAGTAGAGCAAGTAAGGCATTTATTTTGCCACAGTTTGATGGACCACAAAAAATTGCTCTTACCGTATTAGGTAACAGATTTCCATGACGTTTTTTGTTAGATTTTTGTTGTGTTACTGTATCAAAATCTAACACAGGTAATTCTGTTGATTGTTTATTGAACTCCATCTTTTGATTCACACTGAGGTTGAAAAGTATGAATGCAAGACTTTTTTAGATTATTTTGTAGGTCTGTTTATTTATAGAATTTTGTGCAATTCAGAAAGGTTAAATATTTAGAGTAAACTGGTTAAGAAAGTATAAATACACGGCTTTTATACATTTTTACATCAGTCTTAAAAAGATACTTTGTGTAGAAATATAAAAGTATGCTTGTCAAGAAAAAAACTATCAGTTCTAAAAAATCTATCAAACATGGTAGAGGTCTCTTAAATCAAATTATCAACAAGTTACCTGTTGAATTACACATACCTGGTTATCAATACTGTGGACCTGGAACAAACTTAGCAAAACGATTGGCACGTGGTGATCCTGGAATTAATCCCCTTGATCAAGCTTGTAGAGAACACGATATTGCGTATTCTCAAAATAAAGATAACCTTGAAAATAGACACATTGCAGATAAGATACTCGCGGAAAAAGCTTGGAATCGTGTACGTGCTAGTGACGCAAAACTTGGTGAAAAAGCTGCAGCTTGGGCAGTTACTAACGCAATGAAAATAAAAACTAAATTAGGAATGGGTCTTAAATCGAAAATGAAAAAGAAGAAAAACAAAAAGGCCACATTTCCATTAAGAAATATTGTTTTAGCGGCAAAAAAATTTATCACACCTAGCAATGATACATCTTCTGCTATAAAGTCAGCTCTAAAAGGTGCACGTATAGCTGTGAAAGTAGCAGGTGGAAAATGCAAAGTGAAACAACCTCGAATTTTACCCATACCAAAAAAAATTGGTGGTTTTTTACCATTTCTTATACCACTCTTTGCTAGCCTTAGTGCAATAGAGGCTCTATCTGGTGGAGCAGCAGGAATAACAAAAGCAGTTAATGATGCAAGAGCAGCTAAAAATCAACTGGAAGAAAGTCAACGTCATAACAGAGCCATGGAATCTCTAGCTGTAGGAAAAGGTCTCTATCTTAAGCCATATAAACAAGGATTAGGATTAACATGTGCTGTTAAAAAAAGGAAAAAAAAAAGCCAAAAAAATTGTAAAATTACCAAAACGAGCGTTAACTAATTATGATATACTGAAATACGCTAAAATCGTAAAAATTCCACACTTTCGTGGTGTTTTTATGCGTGATGAATTACCAGTTTCAGGACCTTATAAATTTGAGTCAGCTATAGTAAATTTAGATAGTAAATATAATGCTGGTACTCATTGGGTAGCTTATAGAAAGATGAACAATAATATTGTATATTTTGATAGTTTTGGTAATCTTCAACCACCTACGGATCTTGTTAATTATTTCAGTGTTAAAATTATTAAATACAATCACAAAAGTTATCAAAATTTTAATACCTTTGTGTGTGGTCATTTGTGTTTAAAATTTCTTTTAAATAAACTCGAGAATAAAAGTATGTTTACTCTTTAAAAGTAATGACATGGAAACATTGAGTTTAGTATAAATTAAACTAGCAATATGAACGATTCATTAACATTTACCTTGTCAGGTAAATCATCTATATTGGAGACACAATATTTTCCACCAATTGAATTGTTGCCTCAAAAAAATTATGTACTTGGTCTTGTTGAATTTCTTACATTTAATTCAATTCCAAATATAGATATTGGACACAATAAGTTTTATGTTGATCAAGAAAAAATAACTATACCAACTGGTAGCTATGAAATTGGTGATATACAGCGCTATTTACAAAGTGTTTTAAAACCCAAAGGAATTGAAATTTATATTAAACCAAATAACAATACCTTACGTAGTGAGATTTTGTGCAATCGTGAAATTAATTTTCAAAAAAGTGATTCAATAGCTTACTTATTAGGATTTGAACCTCAAATTCTTGAAGCTGATAAACTTGTCCAATCTAATTTACCAGTGTCTATTATAAAAGTTAATGCGTTACGTGTTGAATGTAATATTACAACCGGTGCATATATAAATAATCAAAAGGTTCACACAATTCATGAATTTTTTCCAACTGTTCCACCAGGATATAAAATAGTGGAAGTACCTTCTCATGTCATTTACTTGCCTATCGCAGTCAAGAGCATTGATCAAATTCAATTAAGAATTGTTGATCAAGACGGAAATCTTGTAAATTTTCAAAGTGAAACAATTACCATTAGATTGCATATGAAATCAATATAAATGGGTATTGACTTCAATCGAAGAATAGGTTACGGTTATAAAAAGCCAGAATGTGTAAAAAGAGTCAGTTACGAAACTACGACCAAGAGGCTAACACCTCAAAACATTCAACTATTGAAGAATTTGGGCCTGAAAGTAATCGAGAAGAAACAAAGAAGAAGATAACAAGAGTAAAAGTTGTTTGCATCTGTTTTGTGGTTTTTCTCTTTAAAAAGTGTACTATTTGTCAAAGAAAATGGAAGATGAAGATGTGTTAAATATTGCAAATCCAATTGTCTACAATGAATCTATTGCTCACTATGAGATTCATGCTCATCTACCATATGCCTCAGCAACATTTAATAACAGTGATGAAATAAGAATAGCTGTACAAAATCAGGATCATTGTGTGTTGCCAAGCAAAAGTTTTTTGCATATTCAAGGAAAATTAGTAAAAGAAAACGGATTACCTGTTATACATACTAGATTTGTCAACAATGCCATCTGTCATCTGTTTGAAGAAGCTCGTTATGAACTTAACGCTATCGAAATTGATAAGACTAAAAATGTTGGTCTTACAACTCTCATGAAAAATTACGTTTCAGTCTATGGAGCTCAAAGTAAATTTTTAGAAAACGCTGGTTGGTTTTCGACTTGTAACGCAAATACTGTTCTTGTTGATAACCTTGGAAATTTTGATATTTCAATACCATTTAATATTCTATTTGGCTTTGCTGAGGACTACCAAAAAATTATTGTTAATGCAAGGCATGAATTAATTTTAACCAGAGCAAGAAGTGATGTGAATGCGATTCTGCAGACAGGTGAAGAACAAATTAGAGTATCCATTAATAAAATTGAATGGTTATTACCTAATGTTCGCTTGTCTGATTCACGTAAATTCAAATTACTAAAATATATTGAGAAAGACCCACTTATTCCAATTAGCTTTCGAACGTGGGAACTCTATGAATATCCTTTACTACCACAGACAGCCAATCATGTGTGGACAGTTAAAACATCAACACAGTTGGAAAAACCTCGTTTCATAATTTTAGGTTTTCAGACAAATCGAAAAAATGTTAATAATAGAAATGCTAGTCATTTTGATCATTGTCAAATTACAAATGTTAAATTATTTTTAAACAACCAAAGTTATCCATATGAAAATTTAAATTTAGATTTTGATAAACGACACTATGCAATTCTTTATGATATGTATACTAATTTCCAAGCGAGCTATTACAATAAGGAACAGCAACCATATTTGTCAAAAAATGATTTTTTTGAATATGCTCCACTTATAGTAATTGATTGTTCAAGACAAAATGAGTCAATAAAATACGGCCCTGTTGACATTCGTCTTGAATTTGAAGCAAAGGAAAATTTACCTGACCAAACAGCAGCTTATTGTCTTATTTTACATGATAGAATTGTTGAGTACAGACCAATTAGTGGTGGGGTTAAAAAAATTGTTTGAAAAAATTATATAAATTAATTAATATTTTTAATAACATATTCAGTTTTCAGAACAATGGCATACATTGTAGATGTGCAATGTTTTAAATTACCTATTAACGAATTTATTATAAAAGAATTAGCTATTTTACCGCTTGAAAAAAATTGTCCACAACCATACAAATTCATTTTTCAACCTCCATGTGATTGGAACTGTATTTCACCACATTACAAAAGAATGAATAGGTGGTTGGAAAATAATTTACATTGTATAAATTGGTCAACTGGTGATATTCCATATACATTACTTCCCATTATATTAGAGACTGTTTTTGAAAATGCAACTCTAATTTATGTAAAGGGTTCAGAAAAAAAGAAGTGGTTAAAAAGCTTTCTTAAGCCATCTACTGTAGTTATAGATATGATAGATATAAAATGTTCTTCGCTTCAAACACTAAAACATGATGCAAATAATATTAAACCATGTTATAATCATCGCAAAATAATTGATATAGATTTAATTCAATGTGCGGAGCGAAATGTAAAACTATTATCTGAGTGGTTGTCTAAAAACTCTAGCAATAAGTTTTCTTAAAAAGAAAAATGTAAAAAAATTGTATTCTTATTTTTAATAAAATAAAATAATATTTAAAATAGTCTTATATAATTTATTTATAAAAACCCTATTATTTTGATTGAAATGTTAATTTATTATAAAAAAAGAAAAAATTACTTTAGAGTAGTTTAAACTTTATTCATAGTTGATAAGTCTTTATTTTAATATTTGGGAACTGAAAACAGAAATTAAATAAGTAAATGAATAACGTTTCTATCTCCAAGCGTTATTCGAGTCATTTCTTAGTTTGTAGGTGCGTAGAAGTAGTGATGGGCGGCCGGGGTCTGAGCACGTGTTGATGAAGCGGGGGAGGAAAGTATGATGAGTAACTCAATCTTAAGACGTAAGTGCAGCGAAAGGGGTGACCAAAGTATATGAGGAAGCGGAGGACGGACGAGGATAGCTGAGCGTACTATATAGAAATATAGCCTGCTATGAGACTTGTATATCATATGCTTTTGCGAGGATTTTATTTAATATAGATATTAAATATAATTAAATTGTAAGAAAAATTTAAATTAGTTGAATTAATATTTATTTTTTTATTTTAAATATGCTTAATATAAAGTATTAATATTTATTACATTTTTAAATCACTTAAATTTATTTGATAAATTGTTGATAAAAAATTTTTAAAAACAATCTAAATTTTATATTATATTTCTTTATTATAAGTTAAATATATAAAACAAACAAAATTATATTACTCTAATTTAATTTAAAATAGCATAAATATAATCTAAATGTTATAGTTATGTAACCTGATTGTAACAGTTTTGTAATCTAATTGTTACAATTATGTGATCTAATTGTTATAGTTATTTGATCTAATTATTATAATTATGTGACCTAATTGTTACAATTATATGACCCAATTGTTACAGTTTTGTAATATAACAAAAGAATTAGGTCACATAACAAAAGAATTAGATCACATAACTGTAACAATTAGGTCACATAATTATAACAATTAGATCAAATAACTGTAACAATTAGATCACATAATTGTAACAATTATGTCACATAATTATAACAATTAGATCAAATAACTGTAACAATTAGATCACGTAATTGTAACAATTAGGTTACAAAACTGAAACAATTAGATCACAGTTATAATTTAAAATTAACATTTTCAATTGTTACATAACAGAACTGTATATATATTAAATTACATTATTTCCTATGTTAAATTCAAGGTTAAATGTTTTCTTCTGAAGAAATAAGAAATTCAAGAATTAATTTTTTTAATTAAATTCTGTACTAATATTTTAAGGATCAAGGTTTAATAATTCAAGAAACATATTTATTAATATAAAAATATATTTATGCACAACTTTCTTCAACACATTTCTAAGACAACTATTTTTCTAAACTCTAGGCATCGATTTTTGTGAACACATAATTATTATTTATTGTTGTTAATGCGCAAAAAACATTATCAATTTTTAATATAATTTTTAGCTCATAATTCAAAGTCATGTATTTTTCAATATATTGGTCAACAGAAAAATTTAACACAGGCAAAAGAAAATCTAAGTCATAACTATTGAACCATTCTGCGGGTACAGATATCGCACTTTGTATCTTATAATATCTGGGAAATCCAGGTCGAACAAAACAAAATTCACCATTTACTAAATTTAGTTTTGCTGTAACTTCACCGATTTTCAATGATACATCCGGTTCTGCATTCATTTCCAAATAAAGTTCCACAAAATAGTCGACGGTTTTATTAACTGTTTCCAAAAGTTCATTATGTCGGAAGGAACTGCACCACTCACTCGGAATCACAATTGTGGGCTGGACTTGGTGGTAAACTGGAGTTGCCATTTTTTTTAACTGCAAACAAATTAAATAATCAAAATTTAACTATTTTTTCACAATACACTGTAATACTCTAAAAAAATGTTATTGCACAGCAAACTTTACTTGCCTCAATAAGAAGTGACACAAAACTGAAAGAAATCTCTTCTTCAACATTGTCTTCATGTACATTGTTTAGTCTACTATCCTCCCTTTTTACCAGTCTTCATGAAATGTGTAGAAAATTTTTTATATAAAACCTTTGACGTTGGTCTGCTGAATTGTTGAAATCTATCCCATTTCTTATCAGCTGAACAGCTAGAAGAGACAATTCTTTATTCTTAAAGTATAAGCATATCTTGAAATCAACACTTTTGTCTTACTTAACTTTGGATATTAATATATATATATAATAAATTAAAGAAGAAAATACTCACACTTTTTAAGACTTGGACAATTTTCCATCATGGTGCATTGTAACCCCAAGGAAGGGTGTCTGTTTTTCCAGGCAGCAAAACTCGTTTATCATCTTGCCAGTTGAGAACAACTTTACTTTGTTTAAAAGTGTAAACATCATGTTTTCTACTTTTAATAAAGTACTGTTTTTGGATCAAGTTTTCAGATTTTTCGAGAGTGTGCTTATAATCATCAAACTCTATTCTTTTTAATGTTGAAAATTTTACACCTTTTGCTTTCTTTTGAACCTCTTTATTATCACCCCATAATTTAAAAGCATACAATTTTGATCTCAAACCTATAAATTCAGCTACAATTTTACCATTATTTTCATCTTTCATAAGACCTAGAACTTTTTTATTTACAAGAGGAATATTATAAATATTGTTCTCAGGATAATCAGATGTGTCAAATTTATGTAAATCTCGTCTTATATAATCATATATATTTGGTACTGTGAAATAATAAATAAGACTATCAGTATCAGTATACAGTAATTTTGCATTATCATTAAAAGTCTTTTTAATATAATTATAATGAAAGTCGTATATTATAATTTTTGAAATATCTAAAATTGTGAATCCTGTGTAAATTGGTTTATTGAACGTAACTTTTGTTTTATTCATTTCAATGATAACCATATCTTTATCGAATACAATACAGCTATGGAAATTTGGTTGAGCGATTAAATTTTTTGCACAATATCTTCCTTCCCATTTTGTTACTAATTTTACATCTCTGTGTTTTCTAATATTTTCCATAGTTTTCCCAAATACAGAATTATTCATTAATTTATAGAAATTTTTTTCAAATTCATTGCATGACTTTTTTCTACATTCTGTATTCAAATCAATATATGGCTTTAACCATGGTTTTTGTTTAAATTTCAAAACTCTATGTATTTGAGTTAATTTCATTCCCAATGATAAATATTGCTTCAAATTTCTATAATGAACTATGTATTTTTTTTTGACAATAAGTTTGGAATTAATTTTGGTAATGTGCATTTTGGAAGTGGAGGTATACAATGCTCAGGACATAAAGGAAAATCTTTATGTATATCATGAAGTTCAACGGGATATTCTAGATCTACCTCAAGAATATATCCTTCTGGAGATTCATCTGGAATATTTGAGTAAAAGTCATTATTATATTCTTGGAACCATTCAAAGTCTTTATATGGTAAATATTCGCTCATTGAAGCACCATACTGATTGTTTATATCAAAATACATGATATAAGACTCTGGTTCAAAGGGATTAAAGTCTTTTTCCATAAATCTGTTATTAGCTTTCGCATATCTATTTGAGCATTGAGATACTCCACCCCTAATACCTCTTTCAATGAAAAGTAACATTTCTATATCAGTTAGTAAATCAAGTTCAATGTTAGTATACTTGAGCATTGCATCGAATGCCAGACCTGGTGAAGTATAATAATGAAGTGGATCTAACTTATATGTTAATAAACATGTTTTTCGAAAATTCTCAAAAATGTCAGCTAAAAGTAAAACATCAGTCTTTAAATATAAGTCAGAGTATTCACCTAATGTTTTCAAATTAAATGTTTCCCATACTTTACAAGCATGAGAGTGCCAATGTAGCCTTCATAGCGTTCAGACGTGTAATAGAAGAGCTCCGTTTAAATTGACCGTTTTATAGTTAAAATCGTAATTGAACTATTTCGGTTTAGAACTATTACTATTATTTAGTGATTATGTGCAGTTTCCTGTTCCAGAATTGTGTTCTTTTGGTGTTCTTGTTTCTCTTCTATCAGACAAAAATGTTTTAAAATATCTTTTCACTTGGTGCGAGAAATAATAATTTCACGAGTCAAAGTTTTGGTGAAAGCAGAAGTGTGTAAATCAATGTTATTTGTTATTCTCGGTGTGATAGTCGACAAACAATGGATTCTGAACAGATTATGGAAACCTTGAAAAGTATTCAAGGCAATATGGCAACGAAGGAAGATATAAGGCTACTAAATGATGGAAATAAAAAATTACAAGATGATGTGAATGAAATTAAGGCAAACTTCAAACAAAAAGTTTCGGACCTGGAAGAAAAAATGGAGGGACTCTCTAGGAAAATGGAGGCCAATTTTAACGCAAATAGAGCAAGAAATATCCTGATTTTTAAAGTTGAAGAAAGTTTAGATGCAGATGAAAATATATATGTAAAAATTAAGGATATTTTTACGCAGGTGGGACTTGTAATAAACGATCTGTGTATTGAAACTGCGTTTAGAATTGGTAAACAGGGCGGATGCAGGCCGATTCTGGTGCGTTTTATTGCACCAAGATGGAAGTCCCTTCTATTTAAAAAAATAAAGGAATTCGACGCTTTGGGTTTGGCAATTTCAAATGACTTAAGTCAAGAAGAACGCTTAGAACGCAGGGAACTGGTTTGGTACAAGAACAAAATGATTAAAGCCGGTAAACAAAATTTAAAAATCAGAGGTAACAAGCTGCTCGTTGGTGAGGAAGCCTTCTCACTGAAAGATCTGCAGTCAATGGAGGAGGAGAAAAAAACAAAAAAAAAACTGAGGAACCACCAAGTCATCTGTCCAATCAATCCAACTCCCAGTCAACTCCATCCACGAAAAGAAAAGCGGGTTGTCTTCCTGGAAGTGGTAAGCGTCAGCTTTCTGATGAGAGGCGCGTTTCGTCTCTCGATAGATTTTTGTCAGCTCCATCAAAGACAAAGAAAGCTAAGCAAGAAGAATAGCAACCAGAGAGGTACAGCAGCATAATGTCACGAAGGTTAAAGCGAGGAAGAACCCCAACTACTGGTGTAACGTCCGACAGTCACGTAGGTCTTTCTGTCGTCTTCTGGAATGTGAATGGTTTCAGGAACATTTCGGATGTGTCAGACAACATCGAGAATTGGGACATACTATGTATATCGGAGACTTGGCTGACTCTACCTCCCACGTTTCTTCCGGAGTGGATAAGTAAACATCAGTTCAACTACAGTAATGCAGTAAGAGAATTCAAGACAGGTAGGCCCAGGGGTGGTTTAAGTATTATTACCAAAAAGAGTTTATTATTAAAGTCCATAATTTTCCAGAATGATTATTGTTTGTTTATATTATTTAAAAAATTCAATCAAAATATTATTATTGGTCTGATCTACTTTAGTCCGTGCCTGAATGATGAAACTTGTCGATTGTCGTTAGAATTAGCAATGGATCATGTTGAAAAGTTAAATATGTGTTGTCCTATAATTATTGGAGGGGATCTTAACGGAAGGGTGGGGGATCTGAACCAGGTAGACGAAGTGGTAATGTCGGAGTGTGCGGCTAATCTGTATGGAATGAGAATGTCATTAGATGGGAAAATTAATTCAAGGGGCAAACTTTTGATAGAATTTTTTGAAGATCATTCCTTTATGTTGTTAAATGGCAGATCGAGAGGTGATACACCTGCAAGTTATACTTATTGTGGCAAAAGAGGAAACAGTACTGTGGACCTAATTTTTTGTAACTTCGAATATTTGCAAGCTGTCTCGGATCTTTATGTGTACCCGCTAGTTACCCAGTCAGACCATTTGCCTGTCGTGTTATCGCTATACGAAACTCAAAATCTGATCGGGGGAAACCAAAGACAGTTAGGTGGGAGGTCGATGGGCAGGGGGTTTAAATGGAAGGAGAATTTGGGCGGTGACTATGCAGAGAGAATGAGCTGGCAACCGAATGTACAGTGGAAAAAGGGACCACTTGATTTTGCTAACGATGAATTAATTTCAACTGTAACTCGTGTGGCCGAGTCTCTGGGATTGAGATGTAGTGATAGAAAAATTGCTAACAAACCATGGTTCAATAAAGAATGTCATTTGCAGAAAATTAAAGTAAAACAGGCCTTAAAAGAATGTTTAAACTCAAATTTTAATCCGGATACTAATAACATCTATATTAAAGAAAAGAAACTGCTTAAGAATTTAATTCAAAAAAACAAAAAGTTATATGAAGATAATATTAAAAAAGAAATTTCAGAAACAAGATACCCCTCTACTTTTTGGAGAGCAGTCAATAAATTTAAACCTCGCACCTCGGGACTCGACCACGTCGGGACTGAAACTTGGAACGAATATTTAGAGGAAATGTTCCCCCCGCGAGTAGTTTTTGCAACCGATTTGTTTGATGCGAAACACCCTCTACTAGACAGTGAGGTGTCTTATGAAGAACTGTGTGCAACTTTGGCTCAATGTAAAAATGGAAAGGCATCGGGTCCGGACGGTCTTTCGTTTGAATTTTTCAAAGGGCTGCCATCAAATTGGCTTCTATATTTGCAAACTCTGTTCAACGAGGTGATCAATCAGGAAACCGTCCCTAAAGCGTGGGGACAAGCGCATGCTTTTATGATCCACAAAAAAGGCGTTAAAACCGAACCAAAAAATTACCGATGTATAGCTCTTATGAATACTGTTGCAAAAGTGTTTACCCAGATTCTGAATGGGAGGCTAAAGAAGTGGGCGGATTATACAGAGAGTATACCAGAATTTCAGTCAGGTTTCAGGGATAAGAGGGGTTGCCTAGACAATATTTTCACGCTAAACTCATTGGTTCAAATTCATCTGAGTCGGAAAAAGGGCAAACTATTCGCCTTCTTTGTGGATTTCGAAGGCGCTTTTCCCTCAGTAGTCCATAACAAATTGTGGTACAAGCTTTTCAAGCAGGGAGTGAGTTCTAGGTTTATTAGAATAAGTAAAAATTTTTATGAACAGGCTTCTATTGCGATTCGCTTGAGAGGTGACGTGTCAAATGAGGTCGAAGTGACCAGGGGTGTATTGCAGGGAGACACTCTGAGCCCTCTATTTTTTTCGCTTTTTATCTCGGATTTGGAGGATTTTCTGCAGGATCAGGGTGCTAGAGGGGTTTCAATTGACGAACTAAATGAAATAATACTGTTAGCTTATGCCGACGATATTGTTGTCTTAGCCTACTCTTTTAGCGACATGCAAGGTAAAATAAAACTCCTGCACAAATATTGTAAAGAGAATGATTTAAAAATCAATTACCACAAATCCAAAATAATTGTTTTTCAAAAGGGGGGAAGGCAAAAAAAGTACTCCTTCGGTTATGAGAATCACAATATTGAGGTGGTCAAAGATTATGTCTATCTCGGGACGCAATTTAGCAAGTCAGGTACATTTAGGGCGACCGCCGATAGGGCAGTTTCGGCAGCAAAAGTGGCATCTGGTTCGGTACTGAAAATTTTGGAGCGCTCTAAGTCCGATATGTGGGTGACAAAGGACAAATTGTTCGACACTATGGTGAGATGTGTTGCTGTCTATGGAGCAGAGGTCTGGGGTCTCCGTTATTTAGATTCCTTAGAGCGTGTTCAAACTTGTTTTTTCAAAAGGGTACTGTCCCTCCCCGTCAACACCCCCGACTATGCTGTCAGACTGGAGGCGGGAAGGGTCAGCATCTCTTATTTTGTTTTGAAGTCAACGTTGCGATGGCTGGAAAAAATTAATAATATGCCGGAAAACAGATACCCCAGAGTCTGCTGCAATAGAATCTTTAAATTGGCAAAACTAAAAGGGAAATCCGTCCTAAAATATAATTGGGCTTTGCAAATCGAAAGTATGCTGGATGAAGTTGATTCAATAAAAAATGTGAATGTGTTGGATGTGAATATTTTAGTGAGAAATACTCGCAAAATTATAGAAGCATATGAGCTCTCCTTAAGGGCAAAAGATAGAGAAAGACTCGAGGGCTCGTCAAGTCTTCAGATTTATCCGCACCTGCCCACAGAAGAGAAAAATAAATATTATTTGAGTGCGGGTCTACCAATGGTTATGACTCGGTTAATAGGCCAAATAAGGTTAGCGCAAACTAGACGGCATGTAATAAAATATAAAAAAGAAAGATTTGTAATCGACCCAACAGTGAAATGTTCTGTGTGTAATCTCGACGAAAATGAAACTATGTTTCATATTCTAGCGGAATGCCCATTATATAGGGGTTTAAGAATTAGTACATTTGGCGACTTGGATGCAAAATTCTCTGAGGGGCGGTTGTGGATGGATCTTTTGACTTCGAGCGAAAGAGGTAAACTGAGAGTTTTAGCGAATTTTGTGTTAAAGGCTCTGAGAGCGCGAGCGATACTTGTATAAGCAATATTTGGCGTATGTTATAACTTAAGTATGTTTTAAACTTGTATCTTACTTTATGTTTTTTTTTTTGTTCTATATTGTATTTTATTTTATGTTGCTACTCAACGGTACTCCTTTGTATAAATTCTGAGAATTTTAAAACAATAAACTATATATATATACTTTACAAGCATGATTATAATCCTCTTCAGAAATATGAGAGTCATTTAATTTAGAATAAAACGATTCTTTATCCGGTAACTGACAATCTTCTAATTTTTGCCAACTATTAACATATTCATAAGGAAAGACCCCCTTTCTTGTCAATAAATTAAATTCATTGATATTACTGCAATATTTTTTTGTGATTTCTTTCTTATCATTTTCAAGGTATGAAGATAATTTCTCCAAACTACTAGGCATAAATCTGAATGAGTCAAGAAATCTAAATTTTATTTTAGTATTTTTTACATCCTTTGTAAAAGAAATGTATTTTTCTTTATTAATTGGTAACAATTTAATTCCACCTTCAAAACATATTGCAAGTTCTTTTATAATAAAATGTGCATCATATCCAGACAAGTTATGAAATATTATTGGAATATTTTGTGAATCTTTATAGTTTACATTACAACTCTGATGGGCAGGACCACGATATTTTCCTGTAAAATGACAATGATCATGATGCTTAATGTCATCTTTTTCGAAAGTTTTTTCACAAATATGACAAATTTTTGCTGTATTAAAGTGCATTTGTTGTGAAAAAGTTAAATTTTCCATTGGAATAATATTTGTAAAATAAGAATTTGCTTTTACAGAAAATTGCTTTAATTCATTCATAAACCATTTTATACAATCCGATCCTCGATATATTTTGAATTCAGAGAGTGATTCATCAAAGTTGCAATGTAAATAAAAAGCCACACTTGTCGGAATATGCTTTACAAATGGAGCTGTATTAGTGTGTGTATTTGTTACTGGTTCTAAGAGACTTTCAGTGTCAGCATATATAACAAATGGAGCATGTTCTTTATATTTGTAATTTTTAAATTTTAAAATATTATCATCCTTTTTTGGCATAATAACTCTACACTTGTTCAATTTTTCACAATCAGGTGTATGCTTATTAAAAGAGTGCTCATATTTAAAATGACATAAACACCTATTACAAAACCATAACCTATGGCTATTTTTTGTAATCTGTGAACTAACTAAGCGAGATAAATTGTTGATCAATGCAAAATGATAAATTCTCTTGTATTGAGAAATATCATCATCATCATTATCATCATCATCATCATCATCATCATCATCATCTATTTCAATTTCATTATTTTCAATCATTAATAAATGATACGTTGGTTCATCTGATTTATTTTCACTTAAATAAAGTGGTACAATATCCTTCTTTTTATTAATTTTATCAATTCCATAAACGTTAATAGTTAACTTGTTTAATTTTTCAAATTTTAAAATATCATTGAGAGAAATAGGAAAGTTTATATTATCTATTTTTAAATCTGTATCTTTGAAGTGTGGGTATGAACTAGTGCAACAAACATTACTTTTTGCTGGATATCGTTGGGCAATAATGGACCATAAAAAACAAAATTCATCGTTATTTTTAACATTAATAACAGCTTTTTTATTGAATATAAATTGTGGCATTTTTATAAATGTTGACAATCCTGTCGAAAGAGGGACGTATTTGTTAATATTCACGCTCAAATTTATAATTTCCTTCAAAGACCACCCTGACTCTTTCTGTTGAAAATCATCAATTTTCACCATAAGCTTTTCTCTAACTTCAATTTCAAACCATTTATCAAAATTTGTTGATTCGAGAATTTTTGAATTTTTTGTATTAAAAAATTTGATATCATCGATATCCCTACCATTTTTTAAAGCACTATAATTTGCTGCAAAAACGAAATTAACTTTCAAATTCCCCATTCTTTTGAAAATTCTTTTAATTTTAGAAATAATTATGTTTTTTGCATCACTAAAAAAACAATCTAAATTTTTATGTTTTAAATTTATTATCAAACCTGTTCTAACTCGATTATTAAAAGCATTCTCCATATCATCCCACCTGATCCAATTTTCATCTTCCTTGAGGCCTAATTTTCGTCTTCTTAGCCTTTTAAATTTCCGACTGTTTGCCTTTAGAAGTCCAATTGTTGATAAAATTTTTCTTCTTTCTGTACATGGCAATGATTTATTTTTTAAAAGTTTTGAAAGTTGTTTAATATTTTTTGCACTATTTTTTATCCAAAACTTAAGTTCTTCAGGTGTTGTTTTTTTACTTAAAGTTTTTAACGCTGTGTTCATAACTTTTAAAAATTCTTTACAATAGTCAAAATTCATTGTAAATAATTTAAAATATTTCTACTACTTAATATTTCACATATGACATATGAATTCTTTATAACAATAATAAATTGAGCATCACTCTTTTATAGTCATACATTTCCCTTCCATCTCTTTTACTTAATATAGTTTCTCTTTTTAACCAATTTAAAGAAATATTTAAAACATGAGACTTTAAATAGAATCATTATTGTCAGCTGATGTGCAACAAATAGAATTCATGCAAAAATTACATCTTGAGATATAAGCATATATCTTTTACTAAAGTATTTTATGTATTCCATATATATTGTGCTGACATGTATCATGTTACACTTCAGATGACTCCTCTCTGAAATGTACATGACTATTTTTATCATCAATGCAATAAAAAATCATAACATTAACAGGTGATGCTTCCTCATTCTTATTATTATAGACAAATAATTAATCTTCTATTAAATAATTAAACAATTTATTTGAAAAAATTTTCTACTTACCGTAAAAGCTTAAGATATAATAAAACAGTATGTTAAAGTATACATAATAAATATACTTATTCGTTTCTCAGTTTTGAAAAAAATTTACAAATTTTTTGAATAAGTTTTTTTTGGAAAAATTTTTAGAAGAAATTGCTCTTCTCTTCTTTTCTTTAGAAGTTTCTCGAATAGAATGGATTAGAACCTGTTTTTTATTTCAAATGTCGGTAAATGTCGGTAAAGGAATCTGTATCCAGAACCGGCCCTATATATCTACTGGGCTATTTAATGGCTGGCACTTTAAAATGTCGAAGTTTTAACAAAATCGAAGAAGTAGAGGACAACTCTGATTTTTTAGGCATGGACATACCCAAATATCTAAAATAATGTATTGAACAACAATATAAAATTTTTAAAAATAACTCCAATTTTTCGGAAATTTTGGTAGCTTATTTTTGCGGTGAAATGATTCCGTGTTGGTATCACGACAAAGAGACCAGCAATATTCTCCCAACATGTAACAAATATCTTTTCCTTTGAACCGAGTTTCAATAGTTGCAATGTCTTTGTGAAATCGTTCGCCATGTTCGTCACTGAAATCACCGAGATTCGCAGGGAAAAAGTCCAAATGATCATGCAAAAAGTGAATCGTCAAAGACATGTTAACGCCCATCGCATGATACCCAGAAAGCATCTCCTGTACAATTTCTTTATAATTATCAGCCCTTTTGTTGCCTAAAAAATTTTCGACAACAGCTATAAAACAATTCCATGCTCTTGCTTCGACTGAACCAAGTAAACGCACAAACTTTTCGTGTTTGATTAATTTATCAATTTGAGACCATTTAAAACTCCAAAAATTTAAGAAAATTAGGAAAGAAATATAAAAATCTCCAACTAAATTATAAATTATAACATAAGTTATTTATTTTTAATTTTATAAATAATTAAAATTTAAGTTAAAATTTGCTAAATTATTTGTGATACACTCCGAAGAAAAGAACCTACC
Organism: Leptopilina syphax; assembly: GCA_032872505.1. Taxonomy (NCBI): domain Eukaryota; kingdom Metazoa; phylum Arthropoda; class Insecta; order Hymenoptera; family Figitidae; genus Leptopilina; species Leptopilina syphax. Next base: position 41,371,066 of record CM065473.1, on the reverse strand, counting down.
TTAGAAGCAAATCGTTTTAAGGTTATATTTGTGTTATTTTTAACTTAATTAAAAGTTTTTGTTTAATTTTGTAAAACCAAATGTAATTTTGATTTATTATGTTAGTTGTAATAAAGATTTTAATATTAGTTTTTCATATTAAGAGTTAATCCCCTTTGTATAATTTCATTCAAAAAATTACAAACATAATTTACAATATTTTGCTTTTAAGGTGAACTGTAAGCACTGAATTTAAACTCAAAAAGATATTGTACAATGTCAACTTAAAAACTTAAGATTTTGAATATTCAAATAAAAAAATGAATTTTCAGAATGAGAATTTATAAAATTCTCTGAAAATTCCAGGTTTTCCATGACTGAAAAAAAATTCCAGGTATTCCAGGTCTGAGAAGGAGCGCGATATTCAAACGCAGGAAAATTACTGTGATAACTGAAAATAGGTAAAAAAAGGTAACAAATCATCAAAATAGGTACAAAAGGTACCAAGTTAAGAGTTTTTTTGGGATTTTCTTTTTAAGAACCATGAAAACTTAGGACTTCAAAATTTTTACCATATATTTAGTTACATATTAACAACAAATTCAAATTTTTGCAAATAAAAATATTTTAATGATTCCGAATTATAAAACTGGAAAGTGATGATGATCATAAAAACGCCGTCTATCGGCGTCCAAGATACTGACTAATTGACTGAACTAAAATAAAAAAATCAAAAGGCATTTTAATCTGTGAGAATGTGGCTATCGCCGTAACTAGAATTATTTGAAAACATTAAAAATTGAATTTTTTACGCGGCTTTGAAATTTTTTTTAAAAAAAACGTGATTTTTTTTATCTATTATGTTGTATAAAAAAGAAACAACTTAACCTTTTACAATTATTCTAGTTCGGGCGATAGCCACATATGTGCTGAACATGCCCTATAAATTTGTGCGATATTGGTCAAGCTGTTTTTGAGAAATCGTGGACGCCAGTTTGAAAGACACAGTTTTGAGAAAAACGCGTGTCAAAGTTTAAGTAATGTTCGGTTGGCAACTCCTTGTCTTCACAGTGCTGTAACTTTCTTAGGGTGCCAAATTTCAAAAATTCTCTTTACCCACATATTCTACACATAATTATTGTAGATGTGATTTATGAAAAAAAATTTTTTCGATTTTTTGAACCCATCACACGGGGTGACCTCCTTAAAATAAGAGGAAAACACTTATCGATTAAGAGTAATATTCTTGATTTAAGAGGATTTTTGCAAGTGGAAGTTTCCTCTGAAAACAAGAATATTTTTTCTCAGTGTAAAATAAAAAGTGGAAATTATTAATAATATCTACACATGAACATTTACCTGCTTCGATTTTTTTGTCGCTTAGTTTTGGAAAGATATTTTTCAAATGCTTGAAGGCTTTGCTATTAGGATCTAGCGCATGAACATAATTTCGGATAAGTCCCAGCTTAATGTGAAGGACGGTAAAATAATATCCCACCAATCCAATCGACGTCATAGCAATAACAGAAGTTTTTCTCACTGTCTTCGTGCGTAATGAAATGATTGGTATATGGCACTGTACCAGATCGTTTCCTACTAGACGTTATTTTAAAATCTTTAGCAACCAAGTTCCATTGTTTTAAACGAGAACCAATTATTTCTGACGTCTCTTTGGATATTTTTATATCACGAACTAAGTCGTTGAAGTCGTCTTGTGTTATAAAATGTGGATCTAACTCCGATTTTGAGAATTCAAACTGAGATGGTTGTGGTGATACATCTCTAGATAACATTCTTACATATAAACTGTTGATTTTTTATGCAACATTGTCACAGCCTAGTACATACATAATCATATTAAAAACTTTAAAAAAATATTTGCATCGTTAAGACCGCTTTCTATACGGATTAACGATAGGACTAGCTTTGGAGGTAAGGAACATAGATCCAAATTTTAATTCGGCATAATATGAATTTCAATTTCATATAAGTCTAAATTTTTTTTATTTGTCACAAATACCATGGTTATCAAGTTTTATAAAAATCGGATGGTTTTTTAATTTGTCCACTATTTTGGATATGCCATTTTGAATTTCTAAACACCGACTTCAGATTTGTAATTAGCGACCCCAAAAACCCTTAAGGTATTAGTCGCGTAAAATAGTTTTCGTCAGATTTTTTTTCAAATTTTGCATACTTATTCCTGAAGTATTTATCTACAGAATGAGACCAATTTCATTAATTTTGACCGTTTCAAAGCTTTAAAAAATGAATTCAAAGTTCATACATTTTGCATGGAGGGAGCACCCAATGCATGTATTAATTTTCTTTAATAATTATTTATATGATAACTAATCGTAAGATTTTCAAACAAAACTACCAAAGTATTTAATTAGGTGAAACAAATGAATAGAAAAAACATGACATTTTTTGACCGCACCAAACTATAAATATATTGACAGAAAGTTAAAAAAATAACTAAATTATACGAATTTTCATACGAACGAATAGAGCAGGGAGTTAAACTGTCTCTCTCACGCACTCTCACTGCCCCACTTTAGTAAACGGCCCGGTAAACTTTTGGCCAGAGCCAGCAGCGCGACTACTACCTTAAATACGAAGTTTTATAAAATTGCAAAAATTATAGAACAGTATTCAATATATTGATTTACACTACCGTCCACGAGTATCAGGACGATTACAAGCGACTGCGACTCTATGAAAAAACATGTCATCACTTTTTCAATCATATCTCGTAAATAAAAGGAGATACAAAAAATCTTAAATACTGTTAGAAAGCTGATTAAATTTTGTGTAAAATAAGCCGTCTTTGAAGTCATTTCGTGAACTATTTTTTGAGTTGTAGAGTGAGAGATAAATAAAAAAAATTATCAAATTTTCTCATTTTTGTCTCTTGACTTCAACTTTTTCAAAAATCTCAAAAAATTTAGATAAAATTTTTTTAAAAACACAGAAATCTTCGTTTAAATTTCAGGTTTAAAAAAAAGCCTTCGAAAATTAAAAAAGATTAATCCGTCTTTGATATATCATTAAAAATGTAAAGCCGTGTTTCGACCGATTAGTGCATTGAAATTCAACTCTGACAACTCGATTCTGGCTTCGAGCGGCTGGGAATGAGAGAGAAAGCAGGGACGAATTCATGCGGGGAACGATGAACTTTCGAGTTTCTTTATATTACTTGTGAAACATCATTATTTATTATTCCCCAGCATGAAGCCGTCCCTGTTTTTTCTCCCATTCGCAGCCACGCGAAGCTAGAATCGAGTCGTCGCAGTTAAATTCCAATGCACCAATCGTCGAAATTCGGCTTCACATTTTTAATGATATAACGAAGACGGATTAACCTTTTTTAATTTTCGAAGGTTTATTTTTAAGCTGATATTATAACCAAGATTTCTGTGTTTTTAGAAAAATTTTATTTAAATTTTTCTAGATTTTTGAAAAAGTTGAAGTCAAGAGACAAAAATGAGAAAATTTGATAATTTTTTTTATTTCTTTCTCACTCTACAACTCAAAAAATAGTTAACGAAATGACTTCAAAGACGGCTTATTTTACGCAAAATTTAATCAGCTTTCTAACCGTATTTAAGATTTTTTGTATCTCCTTTTATTTACAAGATATGATTGAAAAAGTGATGATATGTTTTTTCATAGAGTCGCAGTCGCTTGTAATCGTCCTGATACTCGTGAACGGTAGTGTAGCTTGAGGGTAGGTTTTGAAATTAGGGTTGGGGTGAAAAATTAAAAATGATAGGCTGTAAAATGATATTACAATTAATCAACGATTAATTTTAAAAAAATTAAAAAATTTTTAGTTTAATTGGTATTTTTTAAATAAATTAAAATAGGGGTAGTTTTGAGGTTGACGGTTGGACCTGAAATAAAGGGTACGTTTAACCCTTTGAGGGGCGGTGGGACGTATGCGTCCCACCTTTAAAATCCTCAATATCTTTGAGGAAAATTAATATTTTTCAGTCAAATTTAGTGCGTTCTCTTCAGGAAGAATAGGGTTTTAAAAATATGTAACCTAGATCATGTTAAAAAAAATTCCTATAGTTTAAAAAAATTCATAAATTATTGTTAAAAATCACGAATTTTTTAAACATATTTTAAAATCGACTAAAAATTGTTACTCGGGGATTTTTGGGGTCGCTGATTACGAATATGACATCAGTTTTTAAAAATGCAAAATGGAGGATTCAATATGGCTGACATTTTTTTTTAATTGATCGGATTCGCTTGAAAATGTTTACTCGGGGGTTTTTGGGATCACTGATTACGAATCTGATGTTAGTTTTTAAAACTTCAAAATGGCGGATCCAATATGGCTGACATTTTTTTTAATTGATCGGATTCGCTTGAAAATGTTTACTCGGGGGTTTTTGGGATCACTGATTACGAATCTGATGTTAGTTTTTAAAACTTCAAAATGGCGGATCCAATATGTCGAAAGATTTTTTTTTAATTAATCGGATTCGCTTGAAAATGTTTACTCGGGGGTTTTTGGGGTCGCTGATCACGATTCTGATGTTAGTTTTCAAACATTCAAAATGGCGGATCCAATATGGCGGAAGATTTTTTTTAAATTGTCTAGTTTTACCTGACACTTGTCACTCGGGGGTTTTTGGGATCGCTGATGACGAATCTGATGTATTAATTTTTAAAAATTCAAAATGGCGGATCCAATATGTCAGATGACAAATGTAAAAATTTATTTGATTGTCACGAAACTTGTTACTCGAAGGTTGTTGTAGTCCCTGATTACCAATGTTTAGTTTATTTTAAAATTTAGATTGTGGGTTAATAATTAGCGGAGAAATTTATAAATCAGTGACTTCGAAAATTCCGAAATAACAATTTTAAAGTAAATCCAATTAATTTAAAACAAAATTTACCGCCATGTTAGATTCACCATTTTGAATTTTTAAAAACTAACATCAGATTCGTAATCAGCGACCCCAAAAACCCCCGAGTAAACATTATCAAGCGAATCCGATTAATTAATAAAAATGTTCGCTATATTGGATTCGCCATTTGGAATTTTTAAAAACTAACTTCAAATTCGGAATCAGCGACCCCAAAAATATTAAGACATGAGTTGTAAAGAAAATCCGTCCATATGAATAATGTGCCCCTCAAAAGGTTAATAGTCCCAATAACGTTTAAACAATTTTTAAATAAAAATTTCCCATTTTTCTAGACTTTTTGCAATATAATTGGTTGCCTTCTATTTAACCCCTTCGCTGTGAGGAGAAAAATCTATAAAGTGGGTCCAAAATATTAAGAAATTTTTTGGCGACCAAAATTTGTGAGATTGGGTACACTTGGGTTTTGGATGTCGCTGATAACGAATCTAAAGTCAGATTTTCAAAATTCAAAATGGTGTATTCAAAATGGCGGCCGTATTTTTTTTAATTCATCGGATTCGCTTGAAACTTGTTACTCGGGGGTTTTCGAGGTCGCTGATTCTGAATCTAAAGTTAGAGTTTCAAAATTTAAATTGGCGGATCTAAAATTTTGGGACGAATTTTTTGAATTCATCGGATTCGCTTGAGTTTTATTACTCAGAGGTTTTCAGGATCGCTGATAACGAATTTGAACACCATTATTAAAAATTCAAAATGGCGGATCCAATATGGCGAACATATTTTTTTAATTTCTCGGATTCGCTTGAAATTCGTTACTCGTAACTAACACGCGTAATAAATAAACCAAAGGTAAACACTCAGAAGTCGGATTAATACCTATTGTTTCTCGAATCAATTTGAGTAAATGAAATTCTATGAATATTATAAATGGAGAAGTGTCCAAAATTTTAATAAGACAAATATACGACAATAAAACGATTTTATTATGGAAATGAAAAATTGATTAATGTAAAATATCAAAACAAAAGACGAGCGCTAAAAAGACTAAGATACAACAGTTACGCGATTCAATTTGCCTAATTAATGTTCAATGAATATTGTACATATTTTAGTGTCCAAAATTTATAATAGCGTAATACATTGTAAAAAAAATATTTAAACTAAAAATGTGAATCAATTTGAAACTTCGAAACGTACAAGAGCAAAACAAAATATTAGCCTTTGGGAGATGCAGTTACATTCCTCTCTAAATGACTTGTGCAAATTACATTCTATGAATAGGGAGTATTCAGAAATCATGTCTTTATTTCAGAAAATCTCTGCTTTTATAAAAAAAGAAAGACTTAACTGAGGTATTCATTTATTTATCATGTATTTTTGACGAGATTCTCATTTTTCATTTTCTGACGAGCGATTTCAAGCGTAACGACAAGTTTCAAGGGAGTCCGATAAATTGAAAAAAGACGCCCAAAATATTGGATCCGCCATTTTGAATGTTTAAAAATGGACTTCGGATTCGTTATCAGCGACTCTGAAAACCCCCGAGTAACAAATTTCAAGCAAAAACGATGAATTCAAAAAATACGTCCGCCATTTTAGATCCGCCATTTTGAATTCTTAAAACTGAACTTCAGATTAGTTATCAGCGACCCTGAAAGCCCCCAAATAAGAAGTTTCAAGGAATTCAATAAATTAAAAAAAAATTAGTCCGTCATCGAAATTCATATTCATAACCAGCGACCTCGAAAACATTTTGATATAATTGTGGAGATATTATTTTGATAAAATAATGTATACTGCCTGAGATTTAATATAATAACAGTATTCTTCAAAAAGTCTACTTTTAAGCAGCCATATTGGATTTTAGTTTTTGAATTTTCAAAATTTGACTTCAGATTCGGATTCAGCGTCTTAAATACCATAAGTAACGTATATATACATATATGTGATGTCTATAGACGTACCCTCACACTCAAGGGGTTAAGGGTTGTTTTACCCCTAAAAACCGTAACTTGGTACCCTAAGGTTTCTGGGGTCGCTGATTACGAATCTGAGATCAGTTTTCAAAAATTCAAAATGGCGGATCCAATATAAAAAATTAATTATAATGGCTTGATACTGAATACTCGGGGGTTTTTATAAGGTCGCTGATCACAAATCTGACATTAGTTTTCCAAAATTCAAAATAGCTGATTCAATATAGCGGAAAATTGTTTAAAATTTATTGAATTTGTTTGAAACTGGTTAATCTGACATCAGTATGATAATTTTTGGTAAAATCAAAGAGTCTCCACGGTTTATATATAGGCAAAATGCCCCTGACTCTGGATTTTTGATTTAACCTTATAAAAAGGTTCTTCGAGATGTAAAAAGAAGGTACCTATGACCTATATAGCTGAAATCACTTTTAACCCTTGCATGTAGGGGTAACAAAAATTTTCTAATGAACAAATTCAATAAAAAATTCTATAAAAATTCATATAGCTAATGTATACCGTGTACAATTGTTAATATTTTTTTTCATAACGCGGTGCAAAAAAGGCAAAAAAGGGCACTTTTTTGCACCTTGTTATGAAAAATATCGTTCGTAACTAGTGCTAACAGTTGCCAATTTTTGAACGAGCACATTTTTGGGGACAAACTGTAGGCGAATTTGTTCCAAAAAAAGTGCTCATTCAAAAATTGACAACTGCTCGCACTCGTTACGAAATATACTATTTTGACCCCCTATAGCCCGTTTTTACTACAAAAAAATTATTTAAAATTAAAAAAAAATTTTTCAACTTTTTGAAGGAGGGCAAAATTTTCTTTTACACCACTTTTAGAATGAACTTGAACCTACTTTCATGAATTTTTTCAGATTTTTTTATGATGTGCGAACATACTAAAAATTCGATTTTTAGTATTTTTGGCCGTTTTTGGCATTTTTGGGCCCATAAGACCTAATTTATATGTATTTTAAAAATATTAACACTATAAATAGAATTTGAATCAGTGATATTTCCTAATTAAAAACATTCAAAAACTAAAATAATCCGCCGAGGACTTTTCGAGAAAAGTGAGTTTGAATATTTTTACATTTGAAATTTTGAAAAAGATCATATATGGACGTCCGCATGAAAAGGGATCACTTTGGCACTTTTGGACTTATCTATAAAGTCAAATTCCTTGTTAAATTTGGAAAATTTTTGTACGTCGTAAGTCCAATTTGGTACAAAGCGGATAATTTAAAAAATAAAATTTTAACATTAGATTCGTAGATAGCGCATCCAAAAATCGCCCTTGACGTTGTTTTAGAATATTTACTTCAAAAATGTAGAAAATCAAAATTTTAAACCCGCCATATTGGATCGAAAATTTTCAAAAATTAATTTCTGATATCAGATTCATGATAAACGATCGTAAATAGCCCCGAGTGAGAAATTTTTTGAATTTTTAACAACATTCATGTGTTAAAACCTTGGATATATTGTGGTGCATTTTTATGACCCACTTTAAACATCCGCAATTTAAAATTTTTTTGAAAATTGAATTTTTGGCAAAGTGCTATCTTATAGTGCAGCTAAAAATGAAGGCAAATGTGACCTGGAGAATTTTTTGCATGAGAATTAAAAAACTTATGAATTTTTTTTAAAAAGTGCAGTTTTCCTGTGTATTTTTAATTGAAAATTTCGATCGATCACTGGCACGTGTTAATATTAATCAATCGGCTTCAAATTTTAGGAAATTTTTTTTTTATTTTATTGGAACGAAACTGGGGGGTGGCGTAAACAAAATTCGAAAGTCGCATTGTTACGGATACCCTATTGTGCACGTTTGTACGCTCGCTTCATATTCCGCCTCGCTACGTAGTTTAATTCCGCGGTACGCGCTCCCACTAAAGTCGCAATATCTCGAGAACTATTAGAGTCTCCATAAATTTTTTTTATGAAATGAAAGGTGAAATTACAAGGAATCGATATCTACTTATTAGAAAATTCAAAAATTAGGCCAACTGAACTAAAAACTAATTCAAAAAATTTTTTTGACTTTTTTTTTTGACAAATTTTGGAAATTTTTTTTTGGTCATAATATAAAATTAAACTACGTATTTTTAACTATACCGCCTGTTAATTTTATTAAAATCGTTAAAAAAGTTTCAGAGTTATTAATTTTTGAAAAAAGCGCAACACTCATTTTTAATATGGCGTAGCGGCCGCCATTTTAAAAATTTTTCAAAATCCTTTTAGGGTTAAATTTAACTCATATAAGACTTCTATTTCCCAAGCTTTCAAAGAAATCGGAAGACCACTTGCAAATCGCTTTTTTTCTGGTGGAGTCTTACCCACATATAAAATTTTATTTCTTTCTTGTTTGAAGGGAAAAATATACTGGATTTTCAGTAATTAATCTAGTAATTCATGCATTATTTGTTTAGAATGTAGTTAGAATAATTGTAAATATAATTCCACACAATCTTTTGACACTTGGAACGATCGTCTTCCGTTTAATGCACATGCGTTGACATATATCCCACTATATCCCACGCGAGATATCCCAGGGATATCCCACAAAAGAAAAATTTGCATATCCCGTGGATATCTCAGGGACATCCCAGGGATATCCAAGGGATGTCGCGGGATGGAAATGGGATATCCACGGGATATTCCATGCTGTGAGGGTAGGTTTAAGTTCATTCTAAAAGTGGTGTAAAAGAAAATTTTGTTCTCCTTCAAAAAGTTGAAAAAAATTTTTTTTTAATTTTAAATTTTTTTTTTTGTAGTAAAAACGGGCTATAGGGTATTTTTTGAAAAAACCACTTTTACCCCTACATGCAAGGGTTAAATGTGATTTCAACTATATAGGTCATAGGTACCTTCTTTTTACATCTCGAAGAACCTTTTTATAAGGTTAAATCAAAAATCCAGAGTCAGGGGCATTTTGCCTATATAAACAGTGGAGACTCTTTAATTGACAAAAATGTAGAGATTTGTAGATTAGAGCGTACAATAATACTGTAATCTGTCACATCTTGGACAAAGTGTCTTGTTTAGAGGATTTGCGTTCGGGAATGTTAAGAATCATGAGCTTGAAAGGAGGATGATAAAAAAGAGACAATTTTTATCTCCGAACTTTATTTCTCCTCATACCCTCGGGAAAGTGGTGATAATGAGAAAAAACCATGAAAACTCCGGAAAAAAAAGAATTAGGTTGAAATAAAAGCAAAAGGTATAAAAATATATAATTAAATATTTTTTAATATTTTCTGGTTTACAAATAACTGCTACCTGCTTGGATGGTCAGAATCGATTTAGGGTAGAGTAAAGTTAACTTCGATTAATTCCAAAACAATTTTACATCTACAATGATATCTAGATTTTTCCCTGATGTGTGAAAAATATGTGACCAGGCCTCGAACTGAGTACATAAATTAAGGAAAACTACCTAATTTTTAATTTGGTTCCTAAAAGTACGTAATTTTGAAAAAAGGTCCGTAAAGTACGTAATTTTGACTAAAAGTCAAAATATGTATACAGACTGTGAATAAATTTTTAGTGTTTGCATCTCAGTTTCTCTAATTTTATTCACATTCCGATCATTGCGATCCCAGTGATCATTTTTAGAAACAGTGTTTGTTCGAAAACGCAAGTCATGTGCCTTATACCCCCACCACTGAAGTTTTTAAATCTTTTTCACGAACTAATGCTACCCATCCTTGCATAGTAAACAAAATGGGCACAAAGTTGTTTTCTGTAAAAGAAAATTGCTAACTTCACGGAGACATTTTTGACAATGTAAAATATATTCTTTGCATATTATACGCACTGAAAACGTACTTTTGTTTAAAAAATCAGTTTAAGGCTAAATATTGTTAGTGAAGTTTTGTTTTATTACGTGTTTTAACCTCGTTATCATATGTGCCAACATAATTATGGGAAAATGCAAATTCACACCACAATTATTGGAGAAACAAGATAAAAATGGTAATTTTGTCAAGGAATGGGCAAAGAAACACGATGAGCATCATATTTTTTGCTCTTTGTGTATTAAAAGAATTAGTGTAGTCAGAGGTTTCGATGCAATAGAGCAACATGCGAAAGGTAAAGGCCATAAAGAGAAATGTTCTCAAATGTTGGCGAAAAATCAGCTCTGCTTAAGCAGTCGTCGGCCTTTAGAATGCCAGGAACTCCATTCTAAAGCAAAAACAGTTCGTCCCGAATCCTGCACCATACAATTACATAGCTCGCGAGATAAAACGACAATGGCTGAGCTGCAGTGGGTTATGAAATGTGTCATATGCAACTGGTCAGCAAAATCCTGCAATGACATACAGTCTCTTTTCACTTCTATGTTCGGACAGGAAGAAGTTGGTGATTTTTCTGTGAGCTCAACTAAGTTTCGTTATATTTTAACAGAAGCTTTGGTGCCTTTCTTTCTAGACCAACTTCTTGATGACATGATTGGAGCTTATTATTCCCTGTCATTTGATGAAGCAACAAACAATTCAAATGCTAAAGAGCTTTAAATAATTGTTACATATTGGTCACAATTATTGGGTTTAGTAGTACATAATCATTTACAATCCTTTTTTTTGGAAGTGGAAAAGGAGAAATTTTGTGTTCGAAAATTAATGAGACCATTGACAATGCTAATCTTTCTCGCTCAAGATTGCTTATGCTTGGCATGGACGGGCCTAACGTTAATAAAAAGGTGCAACGACTTTTAAATGAACAAGTAATAGAAATCCGCGGAAAGCCGCTGATAAACATTGGATCATGTGATATACATGTTTCACATAACAGCTTCGAAAAAGGAATCAGTTCATTTGGATAGGACGTTTCTGAACTTGTAATAAGAGTTCACAATTTCTTTGATGATAGACCTCTGAAAATAGAAAACTTTCGTTCTATCCAAGAAGAACTTAATTTGCCTGCTCATAGTTTTGTTAAACACGTCAGTTCTAGATGGCTTACCCTTCAAGATGCATCAAAACGTTTAATTGAACAATGGAAAGCAATTATGAAGTATTTTCTAGAATATATTCCTCTCCGACAAAATAACACACTTAAAAGCAAACAATATCAAAATATTGTCGAACTCTTAAAAATGAAAAACATGAAGGCTCAAGTTCTATTTGTTTCTTCTAGTGCTAAAATCTTCAACCGCTTCACAGGAACTTTTCAGAAAGCGGAACCTCTTATACACATTTTATATGATGAGCTAAAGAGACTGGGAAAAACTCTCATTGAAAAAATATGCAAACCTGCAGCCATAAAAAAATTTGGACTCGTCGAAAAAGTTCTTGAATCGGAAAATCTGCTTCTTGCTAAAGATCTAAAACTGGAAGATGAAGTAGAGATCGAATTATCCCAAGTAAGTTAAATTTTTTTAATAAATATTATATTTTAAGTAGAAAGTATATTAATGTTTCTTTTCTGCTATTTTTAGTTGGATAAAACAATTCAGTTAGAATTCAAAATTCGAGCCCAAAAGCATTTCGTTGTCGCCTGTAAACATATGCTACAAAAAAGCGCAATCAATAATGATGTCGTGAAATATTGCCAGTGCTTACAACCAGAACAACGAAAGTTGTCATATAGTATTAACCCTCCTGCGCATAAAGTCGAGTATACTCGTCCAAACTAAACCGTTACCGTATGCATGAGGACGAGTATACTCGTCCAAACATATTTGTTAACTTTTGTTTAAATAAATATTAAGACATCGGACAAGTTGCAAATTTCTTTCAATGAACAAAGGAAGCTATTTGAATTATTTAGCACACTATATATTATTTATTTATTTATTATTTATTTAATATTGTCCATCAAAGGGTTTTTGGGTGCGCTGATTACGAATTCAACCTCAAAATTTAAAAATTCAAAATGGCGAATCCAATATGTCGGACAATTATATTTTTTAAAAGTGGACTTTTAAAAAAATTTATAGAATTTTACCAAAACTTATTATCAAAGGGTTTTAGAGGTCGCTGCTTACAAACATGGAGTCAAAATGACAAAATTCAAAATGGCGGATCCAATATGGCTGATGACAATTTTGAAAAAGTTTTCTAATCGTCCCGTCTATTGCTATCTAGGTGTTTTTGAGGTCGATAATTACGAATCTAAAGTCAAAAATTCAAAAAATCCAAAATGGCGGACCCAATATGGCGGACGACAATTTTTTAAAAGTTTTGTAATCATCCCGTCTATCTCTATCTAGGGGTTTGTGAGGTCGCTGATTACGAATCCGAGGTCAGAATTCCAAAATTGAAAATAGCGAATCCAATATGGCGGATGATAATTAAAAAAAATTAATCCGACCCTCTATCGCTATCTAGGGGTTTTCGGGGTCACTGATTACGAATCCGATATCAGATTTTGAAAATTTAAAATGGTGGTTCCAATATGGCGGACATTTCCTAAAATTCATTGGATTCACTTGAAACTTGTTTCTCAGGAGTTTTCGAGGTCGCTGACTACGAATCCGATATCAGATTTTGAAAATTCAAAATGGCGGATCTAATATGGCGAACATGAAAATTAAAAATCGACTGAATTGACTTAAAACTTGTTACTCAGGGGTTTTCGGGGTTGCTGATTACGAATCCGATATCAGATTTTAAAAATTAAAAATTAAAAAACAGATTGAAATTTTTTTAAAAAAATTTTGAATGCTTATTGTTGTTCCATTTTCAAACTACACATAATAAATTGCTTATGTTGGATCTGACATTTTTAATTGAGGAATTTTGACTTTATATTCGTAATCAGCGACCTCGAAAACCCCTAGATAGCGATAGATGGGTCGATTTGAAAACTTTTTCAAAATTGTCGTTCGCCATATTGGGACCGACATTTTTAATTTTGGACTTTATATTCGTAATGAGCGACCTCAAAAACCCCTAGATAGCGATAGACGGAACGATTAGAATTTTTTTTCAAAATTGTCAAAATTTTCTGCCATATTGGGTCCGCCATTTTGAATTTTGAAATTCTGACCTCGGATTCGTAATCAGCGACCCCGAAAACCCCTAGATACCGATCGCCGTGCAAATCCTACATCCTGAAAAATGTATGCATTTGCAAGCGACTTTGTGGGTAGAAACGTATGCGCAGGAGGGTTAAACAGATATCGAAACTTGCTCGAGTCCTTCCATTGGACATAGACATTAATTTGCTTCAGGATGAATGGAAATTTCTTCAAGAAGAAAAGGATAAGGTCATTAATGTTCGTATCGACAAATATTAATCACAGTTTTTTGACTTAAAACAGCTCTTGGTGAATTTAAGTATCCAACAGTAACTCGTGTTATAAAAGCAGTCTTATCTTTATCCCATGGTAACGCTGAAGTAGAAAGGGGGTTCTCGCATTCTGCCAAATATCTCACCGAAGAAAAAGCGTCAATGAACGAACGAACATTGAACGCAGCAATGACTGTAAAAAGCGGTTTAAAAAGATATTCAAACAAACCGGAGCTGATCACACCGAGCAAAAATCTATTGAGTCTTGCGAGAAATCATGTGCTAGCTATAGGCGACATCTTGAAGGAGAAAGGAAAAAATTAGAAGACAGAGTTCAAAAAAAGAAAGAAGATGCATCAAAGAAAGCAGAAGAAGAAGAAAAGATGAAGCGAATGACAGTGGAAAAGAATAGAATAACATCGGAAGAAAATAAGGTAAAGGAATTGAAAAAGAATGAAGAGTCAAAGAGGAAAATAGAAAATAGACTTTTTGAAGAAGCAAAAAAAAGCTAAAGACAGCTATACAAAAGAAAGACATTGTAGAAGTGGAAATAGTTAAAACCTTGTTGGATGGAGTAAAGCAAGCGAGAAAAGAAGCAGATAGCCAAAGAAAAGAAGCCGACACAGTAGAAAAAGAAATCGCCAAAAAGAAGACTAAGTTAATAACCGAATTCTTTAAGAAATAATTATTCTGTGTATCTTCCTTGTTTTACTTAAAATTAAAAAAATCCAAAAATGTTTAATTTACAGTTCTTAAGTAAAATTTTATTATAAAAGCATAAAAAAATGTTATTTTAATTTTAAGAAGATTTTTTAAACTAATAAAAATATGCTGATTGAAATTCATGTTATTATTTAAACTATAATTATTATATTTTACGATTTAAAGTCGACACATTGAATAAAATCAATAAAAAATAACAAATTTTGGTACGTAAATTGGTCACTAATTTTTTATTTTTGGTACGTAAAGTACGTAATTTTCAATACCAAAGGCAGTTCGAGGCCTGATGTGAAAATCTCGGAAAACTCAGAAAAAGTCATAATAATATTCATTTTCAATAATTATTTATTTAATAATTATATAATTAATTTCCAAATTATTTTTTCATCCCGGAACTATTGTAGGTTTTTATATTGACGGGAGAGTCGGAAAATCCATGGAAAATTCATGAAAATTGCATTAGGTGGCCCTGAAAAGGGCTAATTGATATGTTGGTTAATGTATTTCCATTAGTCTAGAAATAACTATTGTAGGTTTTCTAACTAACGGAAAAGTAGGAAAATCTGTATGGAAATTTTGTAAAGATGCATCAGGTGGCCCTGAATGGATTTTCCGACTTTCCCGTCAATATAAAAACCTACAACAGTTCCGGGACCAAAGAATAATTTGGAAATGAATTTGAATAACATTTGTCCATTCTGAAACATCAATACATTATTTCGACTTTTCCTGAGTTTTTCGCGATTTTCAAACATTTGCCGATTTTAAAGGAAAATCGAGATATTACGGTAGATCTAAAAATATTTAAGTACTAAATTCAGTTAGCTTTGTTCAACTTTAAACCGATTTTGACTACCAAAGCCCAATTTGTTACAATTTTTCCATGGTTTTTCGGACTTTACCGTCAATAAAAAAAACCTACAACAGTTATTTCTAGTCCAAGAAATAATTTAGAAAATAATTTGAAGAAAGAACTGAAAGAAGAAAACTTTATTCAACTCTAAACTGATTTTGACTACCAAAGCTCAATTTGTTACAATCTTTACATGAATTTCTCGACTTTACCGTCAATAAAAAAACCTACAACAGTTATTTTTAGTCCAAGAAATAATTTAGAAAAGAATTTTAAGAAAGAACTGAAAGAAGAAAACTTTATTCAACTCTAAATTGATTCTAACTACCAAAGCTCAATTTGTTACAATTTTCATAATTTTTCCATAGATTTCATGACTTTCCCGTCAATATTAAAATTTAAAACAATTATTCCTAGTCCAATAAATAATTCAGAAATTAATTTGAATTCCCTCACAGCATGGGATATCCCGTGGATATCCCATTTCCATCCCGCGACATCCCTTGGATATCCCATGAGATATCTCACGGAACGGAAATTTAGATAGCCCAGGGATATCCATTGGATATCCCTGGGATGTCCCTGAGATATCCACGGGATATGCAAATTTTTCTTTTGTGGGATATCCTTGAGATATCTTGCGTGGGATATAGTAGGATATATGTCAGCGCATGTGCATTAAACGGAAGACGATCGTTCCAAGTGCCAAAAGATTGTGTGGAATTATATTTACAATTATTCTAACTACATTCTAAACAAATAATGCATGAATTACTAGATTAATTACTGAAAATCCAGTATATTTTTCCCTTTAAACAAGAAAGAAATAAAATTTTATATGTATGTACTCATATAATCTTACACGCGCAGGCGTCGACCTTCCTAGCTGTTAAGTGTCATGGCGACCATGGCGTCGCGTCATTAGATCAGAAGCGTGTGTTTTGCAGTGTGTGATTATTAGTGTTGCTGTTTATTTTTAATTTTTTTAGTTTCTTGTAAATATCTTTAACCAATAAATATTTATCAGTAATAGACAAAATGAATTGACCAAAATTAGTTAAAAACCACACACAATAAATGTTTAGCGTTAAAAAGAAATTTTATTGAATTCAACTAATGTTTATTAAATCACAAAAAAATAACTTTGATATTAGTCAAATAATCTTTTATTTTTGAAATAATTTTTTCTCATTTTGGTTATAATTTAATAATGGTTTTTCAACTCTTTAAAGCTCTAATTATTTTTCAACATATTACTATTTCTCACGTGGCATATCCCGTGTGGAGAATATTAGGATATCCCGCGCGGGTCTCCCATGGGATGGAAATTTGGATATCCCAGGGATATCTCTGAGACGTCACAGATATCCCAGGAATGTCCCTGGGATAACCCAATATCCCACGAGATATCTCAGGAATATCCTTTTGCTCAGAGGGATTATTGCTGTCAGTTCTGAGACAACATCAATTGATTTTTTTATTATTTTGACTTTTCCTGAGATTTTTACACATTTTTCAGACATTAAGGAAAAATCTAGATATCATTGTAGATGTAAAATTGTTTTAAAATTAATTTAAGTTAACTTTACTCTATCCTAAATCGATTCTGACCACTTAAAAACGATTTGTTACATTTTTCAAGGAATTTTCAAAATTTTTCGACTTTTTCGACAGTAACCAAAAATTTATTTGTAGATCAGAAAATATTTAAGAATATTTTATGATATTTTGTTATCACTTTTGCTCTTATTCCAACTTAATTTTTATTTTCCGGAGTTTTTCCTCATTTTCACCACTTTCCCGAGGGTATGAGGGGAATTGGGTAGTCTGTGATTTTGCCAAAATTTGTTTTCACCAAAGTGTGAATTGACCAGCGTTTGCTGTATTCAGAGTGCTCAGTATGTGGCAATGTAAATAAGATATGTAGAATGTCATGTGTGCTCTTGAAATTAGAAATGTCGGTAACTAAAGTGAAATTTTTAGTGTTGTTGATTAAAAAAGATGGCGCAGTAAATAAAAGCCTAAAAACCGCTGCCAAGTTGTATATTTTTTTGTATAATTTTGGTGCTCATTTCATGAACACTTTACTTCCTCATAGAGATAAAAAAAATATAAATATACAAATAACTTTTTATAAATATGGTAAAAGTGATTGAATTTTGGGTCAATCAATTTATTTTTAAATACCCTACAAGATAGTTACAATAATTTAATAGTTAAACAAAAATTTTCAAACAAAAAAGTTGAGAAAATGTCATTTTTCACAATTTTTGGATTTTAAAATACCAATAATTTAGAAATGTATTATCGAATTAGGTTCAAAAATAGGTCAGTTGAAGCGTTTTTTAATGCTCTACAAGTTGATAACGATAATTTTAAAGTTACTTCAATGTTTTTCAACAAAATTTTCAAAAAAGTCTTATTTTCCAAAATTTTTGATTTTTAAAAGTTTAATAACTCCGGTTAATATGGACGAAAAATTTTCAATTAGGGCTCAAAAGATGCGTCTAAAAAAAACTCTCCAAAATTATGAAAAAACATTTATAGGTGTCCTAACATTTTTTTAAAGTTATAGGCAAAAAACGTTTTTTTTGGAAAATTAAAAATAAAAAAAAAATTTAGTTTAACTTTATTAATATATCAGAAAGTACTCTCGCTTTATGTCCGCAGGTGAGATCTACAATTTAAAAAAAATCCAGCTTAAAAGCTCTTTATGATTTCGAGATATTTATGAAAATGTGATGTTTACACACACACACACACACATAAAAAAAAAAAAAAAATCGAACTCAAAAAATTTCGGTATTACAATACTTCCTCTATGAGGAAGTAAAATAATATAAAATAAAATAAAAATTATTAATAAATAATTTATTTTAATGAATTAATAATAATAATAATAATAATAATAATAATAATAATAAATAATAACATTGGTTAATTAGAGAAAATAACAGTAAATAAATAAAATCAATTATTATTTCATATTAATAATTGTTTATTTTAGAATTAAATTGATTAAATTTAATAATTTTATTAATTAGTAATTTTTAAATATTATTATTATTGTTATTTATTAATTTAATTTATTATTATTTACTTTATATTTCTTTTTATTAATATAACCTAAATAAATTTATTAATTTTAAAATTAAATAATATATAATAAATAATAATAATTTGATTTTAATAATATAAGAATAAAATTATTAAATTAATTTTAATGAATAATTGATTATAGCACGGAAAAAATTTCGGGCGCGCGGCCGTATTACCTATGGTAATGCTGTTCTACCTTATCCCTGGTGCATAAGGAGAACCAGAGTGGGAACTAATCGCTCTCACGAGTGGGAGCCTCAGAGTCCCACAGCAGAGAAAGAATATACTTTAGACAAGTATATATATTACGTATACAGAAAAGCTGTTCTACACCACATACAGAGGGCTCTAGGCTCTGCCTTTGGTAGTTCCACTTTATCTCTGTGGGACTCCACAGCTCCCACAATGAGAACGCAGATATCTCACTCTTAGAACATCGGCGTTCTTTCATTTAGCACTGCAATCGTACGCGTAGGTAATGCTGCGCGCCCGAAATTTTTTTCGTGAGTAAATAAATATAAATTAAATAATAATAAATTTAATTAAATGAAAAAATATTAAAGTTAGTATTTAATAAAAATTATAAAATCAAAATGCATTTTATTAATGAATTTAATTATTAAATAAATAATTATTAATTTTTATTAATTTAACATATTAATTAATATTAATGATAAATACAAATAATGAATTGTGTATATATATTATTGTATAATAAAATTAGTAATACTTATCCATTAAAAATTGAATTTATTAAATTGCAAGCAAATTTAAGAAATATAGTTTAATCATTTATTTATTTAATTGCTTGGAAAAATAAAAATTTTTTGTCGTATATCCTGAAAAACTCCTGAATACGGTAAGTAGATATTTTATTAAATTTCATATATTAAATTTCATATATAATTTTATTAAATTCATAAAATTAAATTATTATAAATTAATTAATTTAATTATTCTTTTAATAATAATCAATACTGAGGGTAAACTCTGTGAAGAGATACCAGGATGCACTCCCATTGCGGAAACTTCCTGCTATCTTGGAGAGACACATCGACCTCTACGTCCGAACATACATGTTCACGTGCCCTTGGATATCATAGACGTCAAATCAATGCTCCGGCAATGCTATAACGTTTATGTAACTAACGGAGGCGGTTCAGGGATCATCCTGGCTAGATGGTAGTATCCTGTTAAGGCCCGATTGTCCCTCGACACGGGACAAAGAAATAAAAAAAATGAATGAAATGGACAAAATCTTAAATGAAATACTCCAAGTGGGTACCTCGAAAGAGGGTAATCCCACCACCGATTCTGATCGGGTGCAAGCCCCGATAGTCGGTGCAGATGGCTCCAAGGATTTTGGAGGGAGCCAAATAGATAGCCAGCTGACATGCTACGAATCAAATGTCGCAAATCAGTTCCTGGTTATTCCCGGGATTTTTAAGAGCGTGCACCAGGCATTCAAGCGCCAAAAGAACGTCAGTCGCGACATTTAGGATGGCGTGGCGGTTTTGGAGAGTGCGTTCTTAACAATTTGTAGGAATCTGCGTTTTATCCCTGAACCGTTCAGAGATCAGGAGCCACGGACTTCAACTGTGGGAACTCCAAGGCAAAAGAGGAGTGCTGCTGCAACTCTTGATAGTGCAGCAGCTACAGATTCTAATAAGGGAAAGAAGGTGAGTAAGCGCCCCAGAGAAGGTGTAAGCCCGGATAAGAGTCCTCAACAAGTGACTCGGAGCGGAAAGAGGATTAAGCGAAAGGATGCTCCACAGCTTAATTTTGAGTCACTAGTTGGAGCAAAAGAGGCGCCCTCAAGTAGTCCCAGCAAGACGTATGCTGAGACCGTCTTAAAAGACGGAGCGGACAATGAGGACGGCTTTAAGGTTGTTGGAAAGAGAAGGGAACGGGCTCCAAGAAAAAAGCCCCCAGGCGAGAAAAAAGAGCTCCCAAAACACCCTTTGAAGCTTAGAACCACGAAAGCGGTAAAGATCACGGCAAGAGACCCAAAATCTTATGAGGGTATCTTGCCGCTGATAAAAGCAAACGTTAAACCACGTTTTTTTTTCCTTACATCAGTACCGTGATTCATAAAATCAGGAGAACCTTTAACCCTTTAAGGACCAAATGTACAAAAATGTTATCCGAAATTTGGGAGCAATTTTTAGTATGAAAACGGATTGCTAAAAATTTTGCAAAAGACACTTCTTAAAGCTCAGGAACCGCTCTTTCGAATGCTGCAATAACAAATATTAAAAATTTATAAATAAACAAATTACATACAGTTATTTAAAAAAAACACAATTTTTTCAAGATTTTTTTTTTTGAAAATCAAAATTTTTTTATTATTTATGCAAAGGAATACGTCTCAAAGGTAAAAATATCGCGTCAAAAATGACTAACCTAAAATGTTGTAAAATAAAAATTTGAAAAAAACAAAATGGCGGATCAAAAATGGCGTTCAAAGTCGGCTTTTTAATAAATAATATACAGCAAGTGCACGTTTTTTTTAAAAACCTCACAGATTCGCTTGAAACTGGTTACTCGGGGGTTTTTGGGGTTGGTGATTACAAATATGATAATAGTTTTTCAAAATTTAAAATGGTAAATCTAATATTGCGGACACTTTTTTCAAAATTTTATCGGATTCGCTTGAAACTGATTACTCGGGGGTTTTTAAGGTCGCTGATTACGAATATGATAATAGTTTTCAAAAATTCAAAATGGCGAATCCAATATGGCGGACACTTTTTTCAAAACTTCATCGGATTCGCTTAAAACTGGTTACTCGGGAGTTTTTGGGGTCGCTGATTACGAATATGATAATAGTTTTTAAAAATTCAAAATGGCGAATCCAATATGACGGATCCTTTTTTTAAAACTTCATCGGATTCACTTGAAACTAATTACTCGGTGTTCTTGGGATCTCTAATTACGAATATGATAGTAGTTTTCAAAAATTTTAAATAGCGATTCAATATGGCAAATACTTTTTCTAAAACTTCATCGGATTCACTTGAAAATAATTACTCGGGGGTTCTTGGGATCTCTAATTACGAATATGGTAGTAGTTTTCAAAAAATAAAAATTTCGGATCATATACATTAATTTTTGTAATATTTTACAGTAGTAACTTCAGAATTGCGTTAACTTTATTTTGTTGTAAAATATTTCAAGTTTTATTAATTAATTAATTACTAATTCGAAAAAAAGCGTTTTTTTCGTTTTAGATATTGAAAGTACACATCTTAAGCTTTCTTTTGGTACAAGAAAAAGAAAAAAAGGGTCCTTCTTGAAAGAAAAAAAAAAATATTATACCAAAAAAATATAGGTGTATATTACGCGGTAGTTAATTAGTCATACATATTACTAAATACTGTGAAAATATTAGCCCGATCCAACAACTTGCAATTTTGACTTTGGTACACTCAAGAAAATTTGCCCCTTAAACATTATTAATCTTTATTTATGAGGCTTCAAAGACAAACAAAACTCGATAATAACAAAGAACAGTTCCTATTAGTATTATTATTATAACAAAGAAATAGTTATGATTAGTATTATTATTATTAAGTTTAATATTCCTATTATATTTTACACAAATTATTTAAAAGCAAAAACGGTTTAAATTTTTATAATTTCTAACCTGAATAATGTACATGCTCCGAAATTTTTTTTTTTTTAAAACTACTATCTTATTCCTAATCAAAGACACCAAGAACCCTTCCTAATCAGTTTCAAGTGAATCCGATGAACTTTTAGAAA
Organism: Leptopilina syphax; assembly: GCA_032872505.1. Lineage (NCBI taxonomy): Eukaryota > Metazoa > Arthropoda > Insecta > Hymenoptera > Figitidae > Leptopilina > Leptopilina syphax. The sequence goes on along the minus strand of CM065473.1, from coordinate 41,348,534 downwards.
AAGTATCTGATATATTGAAATAGCCATTTTGAATTTTTAAAAACTATTATCATATTCGTAATCAGCGACCCCAAAAACCCCCGAGTTTTAAGCGAATCCGGTGAAGTTTTGAAAAGTGTCCGCCATATTGGATTCGCCATTTTGAATTTTTGAAAACTACTATCATATTCGTAATTAGAGACCCCAAAAACCCCCGAGTAACCAGTTTCAAGCGAATCCGATAAAATTTTGAAAAAAGTGTCCGCCATATTGGATTCGCTATTTTGAATTTTTGAAAACTATTATCATATTCGTAATCAGCGACCTTAAAAACCCCCGAGTAATCAGTTTCAAGCGAATCCGATAAAATTTTGAAAAAAGTGTCCGCCATATTGGATTCGTCATTTTGAATTTTTAAAAACTATTATCATATTTGTAATCAGCGACCTCAAAAACCCCCGAGTAACCAATTTTAAGCGAATCTGTGAGGTTTTAAAAAAATGTGCACTTGCTGTATATTATTTATTAAAAAGCCAATTTTGAACGCCATTTTTGATCCGCCATTTTGTTTTTTTTTAATTTTTATTTTACAACTTTTTAGGTTAGACATTTTTGACACGATATTTTTACCTTTGAGACGTATTCCTTCGCCATAAATAATAAAAAAAATTTGATTTTCAAAAAAAAATCTTGAAAAAATTGTGTTTTTTTTAAATAACTGTATGTAATTTGTTTATTTATATATTTTAAATATTTGTTTTTGCAGCATTTGAAAGAGCGGTTCCTGTGCTTTAAGAAATGTTTTTGCAAAATTTTTAGCAATCCGTTTTTATACTAAAAATTGCTCCCAAATTTCGGATAACATTTTTGTACATTTGGTCCTTAAAGGGTTAAACAGGAGGTTCTTGTAATAGTGAAAAAGGGTGGAGATACCTTGAAGTTTGCGGAAGCACTGTCCTCGGCTCTGCATGGCGCCTTGCCATGTGAGGTCACTGCTCTCGTAAATAAAAGGTCTCTTGAGATCAAGGAGCTGGATGAAACCACGACGGAGGATGAGGTGATTTTAGTTCTAAGAGATAAGCTGGGCAAACCTGATCTGAAGATAGAGTGAACCCTATTCTGCAAAGGCCCCGACAGAAGTAAAAACTGTCGGAGATGCGGCGGAGAGGGACACCTCGCGAAGAGCTGTAACGTTAAGCCGAAGTGCCTTACATGCTTGGACCTGGGAAAGCCAGAAACAAATCATGAGTCCGGAAAGAGAGCCTGCCCGGTCAACCTGCATACAAGTAAGGATGCACAGTTGCTCCTAATGCAAACGGAAAGGGAAAATGAGGTCGATATCCTGTTCTGCAGTGAGCAGTATCAAGGAAGCGACCTCGCCCCTTGGTATCAGGATAAGGCGATGAGAGCCGCCATAAAGCTGTGCAACCCAGAATTGCGGGTTGACAAGTTTCTGGAGACGAGCAGTGGGTTCGTGTGGATAGAGGTAGCTAATATACGTATGTATAGCTGCTACTTCTCACCCAACGACCCACTGACAAACTTCGAAGCCAATATCGAAGACCTAGAAGCGAGCCTCACAGAATCAAGGCTGGATGTCATCATCACTGGCGATTTTAACGCAAAGTCGCCAGAGTGGGGTGAGACGAGACTCGACAAGAGAGGAATTCGTATTGGAGAAATGATCTCCAGAAACGACTTATTAGCTGTGAACCGAGGCAATACATGGACTTTTAGACGAGGTGCGATCGGATCAATTATAGATCTAACGATCGCATCGTCTAAACTATTTAGCCGCATAAGCGACTGGCGGGTCTCAGAGGAATATACCGCAAGTGACCACCAGAACATTGAGTTCTCATTCTCGATGGGAGGCACACGAGGAGAAAAAAGACAGGATGTTCCTAGTCGCAAAACCTCCTCGTGGAATATGAAGAGACTCGACAAGGAAAAGTTCGGCCGGTCCCTAAGAGAAGCCCTTTTGCTTGAGGACTTGGGCTGGGTGAAGAGGCCGAGCAGTCTGGATGCCACGCAAAGGCGCCATTCCCGTAAGAAAATCCTTGCACTGGTGGTCAGAGGAGCTAGCCTCCTTGAGGAAGGAATGCCTCAAAGCAAGAAGGACATATACCCGATCTAAGGGAGATCCCTTGCTGAAAGAGGCTTTCAAGGAGGCGAAAAAGAACCTCAAGAAAGGGATCCGTAAGTCGCGACGCCGTAGCTGGAAGGATCTAATCGAGGAAGTCGATAAGGACCCATGGGGTCTGGCTTTTAAAATCGTTACTAAGAAATTAGCGACGAGGCAAAAGACCCCCGGCCTGGACAATCCTGATTAGGTCAGAAAGATAATAAATTCTTTGTTTCCTCCTGCGGAACCATACCTTAGAAGGGACTGGAGTTTTTGCAAAGTCGAAGAGGAAGAACTCTTCACACTTAGTGAATCGATGGGATAAGTAACGAGATCCTAAAGTTGGTAATCGACACTTCACCCCAGATTTTGCTTCGATGCTTCAATCTTTGCTTTAAGAGAGGAGAGTTCTTCCGCGACTGGAAGCGACAGAGGTTAGTCCTCCTAAGGAAAGGTGAAAAACCTCTAGATAAGGTTTCATCGTACAGGCCTATATGCCTGTTGGATACGATGGGTAAACTTCTAGAGGATATGGTTCTGCAGAGAATGCAAAGTCACTTGAACGGAGAGAATAGTCTATCCGATCACCAATTTGGTTTCCGTAAAGGCACAGGCTCATAGAAAGTTGGCAGGAAAGATGGGATGGTGAGGAAAAAGGTCGATGGACTTATCGCCTTATCCCGGCACTCGCCACCTGGATAAATAGGAAACACGGTCAGGTTTCCTATTATATGACACAGGCGCTCACAGGTCACGGGTGTTTTAACTCGTACCTGTGTCGCTTTAAATTACGCGAGGACGAGGTGTGTGCATATTGCCAGTTCCCTGAGGACAACGCGGAGCATACCCTCTTCTCATGCAAGAAATAGGACTTGGAGAGGCGGGCCATGTTCGAAGGTGTAAACAGTCAAGTTACACCGGAGAACATGGTATCGCTGATGACCCAGTCGGAAGAGAATTGGCGGCAAGTCGAGAACTTCATAATCTCGGTTATGTCAAGGAAAGATCTCGACGGCCGCCAAAAAAGCGTAATTTAAACAGCTTTTAATTTGTTTTGTTTGTTTTTTATTAATTTATTTTGTGATTTATTTGTCCTTATACATTTTTTAATTGATTGTGTTTTTTTTTATTCATCTTTGTACAGTTTTATGTTTTCAATATTTTATACGCGTTTATTTTTTCTTTTTTTTATATATATCCGTTTATAATTTTATCTTTTGACTTTTTACACTTAATTACACATTTGTTATTTTTAATTATTGTTGTGCTGTTAATTCCGCTTTTATATTGAAATAGTTTCAAAATTTTTAAATATTGACGCAGGATAACCGCAGAGAAAAGCAGAAAGTCGCAATAGCGACAGAGTTGAAGCGCCACCCTTGAAGGCTAAAGTCTTACGGCAGTTCCGAGAGAGGGTAAAGGGCTCCAAAAGAAGGGTTACGGGTTTTAGTGGGTCGGGCTGGCAGTAGGTCGCCAGTTTATTAAATTTACATTTATTTTTCTTTTTTTTTAATTGTCATACCAACCCCACATAACCTTGGAGTTCGGAATCCAAGGTATCTGTAAGCAGATTTCCCAAAAGTCCCTAAGCAAAAAAAAAAAAAAATAATAATAATAATAATAATAATAATAATAACACTGGTTAATTAGAGAGAATAACAATTAATAAATATAATACAGCAAATAAATACAATCAATTATTATTTAATATTAATAATGGTTTATTTAGTAATTAAATTGTTTAAATTTAATAATTTTATTAAATAGTAATTTTTAAATATTATTATTATTGTTATTTATTAATTTAATTTATTATTATTTATTTTAATTAATATATGGGAGAGTGGGGCAAACCAATCCGGTGGTTAAACCTGTCAGGTGTCAATATCTCCGAAATTGCGAAATTGTCAAAAGTGTTGTTTAGAAATTTGAAACAATCATGTGTATTATACCTAATTTTTTCAATTTAAAATTTTTACTTTAGTTTTTGCAACGCTGGGAGCAAAATTTTTTTTTGTTTTTTTTCTACACTTTTATGAATTTTTTCTTAAGGAAATTCTGAGGAAATCGTGTAATATTTCCAAATATTAGATCTTAGGTTTTTAAGGTACACACCTCAGGAATATTTACCACCAAAAACTTTGATGAATTTGCAAAGCGTTTTTTTAACAAATATGAATTCTCAAAATGGGCCTGTGGAGCAAAGCGGACAGTTTTCGGTGGGATCAACCGGCCATAGGATATTTTCATTGTATCAGAGTTTCACGAAAATTATTATTAATTAGAATTCTTTTTTTATTAAAATATTTACTTTTAATGAGAAATAATTATCTTCCAATTATAACTAGACCCTTTAATATTGTTTTTCTGATAATTTAAAACATTTTTGTTTTGTTATTAAAAAATTATTTATTTAATTAAAATTCAATCGTGTATTATTATTTACATTATTACAACCATGGTTCACATGATTCTTTATGTTTGTTGTTATTGTAGATTATACAATTGCAATATTATAGATAACAAACCTAGGTGGACGATTTACCCCAGGGGGTGGGACAAATCAGTTACTTTGTAAAATTTCTTTAAGTTAACACACCAACTAAACAATAAACAATAAATTTATAAATTGCAAGCAAATTTAAAAAAATAGAGTTTAATAATTTATTAATTTAATTGCTTGGAAAAATAAAAATCCTTTGTGATATATCCTGGAAAACTCTTGAATACGGTAAGTAGATATTTTATAGTAATTATGTTTAGTAAAATTATTAACATTACGCGAAATAAATTTGTTTATATTTTATTATATTTCATATATTTTACCATAATATGTTATATATAATGAGATTATTTATAATGAGATTGTGATTGAAAGAAAATGTTGAAATTATACATACTAAAATTATAAAATCTTTATAAATTAAACTCTCAAATAGTAGCCATTGTATAATGGACATCACCGAATAAAAAATATTCTCGTTTTAAGCGGATTCCTTTTATTTCAAAGCATATTTTCCTCTTGTACATAGCTCAAAAATAATCCTCTTAGTTTAAGATGACTATTCTCCACTTAACAATATTCCTCTTAAAATAAGAGGAAAATACTCTTCTATTAAGAGTAATATTTTTTATTCAAGAGGATTTTTGCAAGAGGAATTTTCCTCTTAAAATAGGAATATTTTTTTTTCAGTGAATTTTTTTTTGGGTCTATTGAAACAGGATTATTTTTAGCACGGTCGCTGTAGATTAGGGAATTCAGGAAAAATTATGAGAAAGTATAATTGATCAGGAAACAATGTGGAACTTTTATTGGAAGTATTAAAAAAATAAAATTTTTACAGAATTTACAATAAAAATTTGAATTTTGGTGTCCAATATTGGATATTTTTCATCTTGCAGTTTCTTGATAACGTCAATATATACATATACAAATTTTGTTTTACAATCATTTTGGCATCTTTTTCAAATATATAACTTCGAAAATGGTTCATCTGTTTAGAAAATTATTTATACAGGCTTCACAGTGCCACTAAAAAGTATTTTAGGGGAAATAGGGGACTAAAAATTAAAATATAGGGGACTTTTAGGGGACCATAAAAATTGGTTAAATAAAGATAAAAATATCATTTATTTATACAGAGTTGCCACACAAATTTAACTTAATTTTTCCCTGACTTTTCCCTGATTTCCAAACACAACTTTGACTTTTTCCCTGACCCTAAAGAATATTCTAGATTCACTCTAAAAAATGATTAGATACTCAAAAAAATGTTCTATTAAATTTATTTACAAATTTCTTCAAAAGTAAAATTATTCGAAAACATATCAATAGTTTTAATTTAAAATAAATATTTAATCATTTTTTTTTCATTGGAATTAAGGTGTTCAAAAATTTCAAATTCACTCTCTAAATCTGAATCAGTGAAATTCCACTGAAAATCAGTGAAATTTGACTGAGAATCAGTGACTGTATTCTCGCGATTTAAATCAGTGGAATTTCACTGGAAATAAGTTAAAAATAACTGAAATTACAGTCATTTTCCACTGATTCGTCAATTAAAAAACTACTGAAAATTTCTGTCACACATATTGAAATTTTCAGTAGTTTTTTAATTGGCCAATCAGTGAAAAATGACTAAAATTTCAATCATTTTTAACTGATCTTCAGTGAAATTTCTCTGATTCAAATCGCGAGAATAGAGTCACTGATTCTCAGTCAAATTTCACTGATTTAGTTTTAGAGAGCAAACCTTTTCAAATTAAACAACTCATAATTAATATTATTATAAAACATAAAGATTACCGACTGACAAAATCATTATTTTACTATTATAAAAATATTGTTACTGTAATTTCTTCAAAATTATTTGTATCATTTCAATCCAATTAACATTCTTTAGAATTTTTAACTAAAATTCTACTTCAAATCAATAACATCAATTATTATTCAATTAAACTTTTTCAAAAAAATTAATTCTACAGAATTGTCAGTTAAAAATATGAAAAATAATAATTTAATTCTACGAGAAATCAATTATTTAAATACAAAAAATAAATAATATTGAATGTTTCTTAAAATTTAATTTTTACGAAGAATTGTATTAACCCCTTAACTGCCGGCTGAAAAACACTAAATGTGCCCAGAATGCCAAAAATAAAAAACGTCCAATTTGTCTGAAACTTGTTACTCAGGGGTTTTTGGGGTCGCTGATTACGAATCTGATGTCGGTTTTTCAAAATTCAAAATGGCGGATCCAATATGGCGGATGGTTTTTTAAAAATTAATCCAAATTACCTGAAATTCGTTACTTGAGGGTTTTTGGGGTCGCTGATTACGAATCTGATGTCGGTTTTTCGAAATTCAAAATGGCAGATCCAATATGGCTGACGGATTTTAATAAATTGATCCAAATTAAAAATTGCGGATCCAATAAGGTGTAAATTTTTTTTTTAATTTGGATTCACTTGAAACTTGTCACTTGGGGATTTTCGGGGTCGCTGATGATGATTTCGATGTCAGTTTTTCAAAATTCAAAATGGCGGATATGTTTTAAAAAAATTTTGGATTCTCTTGAAAATTCTCACTCGGGGGTTTTCGAGGTCGCTGATGACGAATCCGATGTCTGTTTTTAAAAATTAAAAATAGCGGATCCAATATGGCGGACATTATTTTTTTAAAAATTATTTTTATAATAAAAGTAGAACAAATTTTACAAATGCCGGTTTCATAGAACAGCTATAAAGAGAGAGAGCAAAAATTGAAATTCCATTGAAATATCTTAACGCATTTAACCTTTTCAGTAAGTTTATGGGTGAAGTGGATCTCCACGGTATGCTATATTAGATCCGCCATTTTGAATTTTGAAAAACTGACATCGGCTTCGTTATCAGCGACCCAAAAACCCTCGAGTGACAAGTTTCAAGTGAATCCAATTTGGAAAAAATGTCCGCCATATTGGATCCGCCACTTTTAATTTTTAAAAACTGACATCGGATTCGTCATCAGCGACCCCGAAAACCCCCTAGTGATAATTTTCAAGCAAATCCAAATTTTTTTTTAAAAATGTCTGCCATATTGGATTTGCCATTTTGAATTTTAAAAAACTGACATCGGATTCGTCATTAGCGTCTCCGAAAACCCCCGAGTAACAAATTTCAGGTAATTTGGATCAATTTTTAAAAAACCGTCCGCCATATTGGGATCCGCCATTTTGAATTTTGAAAAACCATCATCATATTCGTAATCAGCGACCTTGACAACACCCGAGTAACAAATTTCAGATAAATTGAATTAATTTTTTTAAAAAGTTATCCACCATTTTGGTTCCGCCATTTTTAATTTTAAAAAACCGACATCATATTCGTAATCAGCGACCTCGAAAACCCCCGAGTAACAAATTTCAGGTAATTTGGATCAATTTTTTAAAAAGTCGTCCGCCATATTGGATCCGCCATTTTGAACTTTGAAAAACCGACATCATATTCGTAATCAGCGACCTTGAAAACCCCCGAGTAATAGCACGGTGGTCTTTAAGCACTTTTAGGTTTACCTAAAATGAGTCGAAATTGTGCTAACGCAGTTTTATCTGGAATCGTTCTAAGATTCCAAATTTTCATTTCCGACAATCGTAGCTGATTCTTTTTTTGAAAAAACATATATATGGGCAATTCCACGTGAGATTTTAGTCGACCTCTAAAAATCGGTCAAAAATATTTTTTTTCTATTCCGTATCGAAAAAAACAGATGTACGTATTTTTTTATTTTTGTTTCAATTGTCAAAATTTTCGAAATTTTGGACTTGTAATTTTAGACCTATATTCAGTAGCTTATAATTTCGAAAATATTGAGTTTAAGAAAAAGTTGTCAAAAAACAAAAGTTTTAGTTTATTTTCGACTTTTAAGAAATGTAAACAAAAAATTTTTTTAAATTTTTTATTAAAAAAATTTTTTAAAAAATTTTTTTTATAAACAAATTAATTTTTTTAACTTAAGGCCGGATTTTTTTTAAATTTCATTATTCCTCATAATATTAAGAAGATTTTCCAAAAAATCCCGAAATGGGCCTGATGTGTTAAATGAGTTTTAAAACATTTTCAAAAATCACTTGCAAGCATCACAAAGGGATTATTTTACAATTAACTTTTAAAAATTTTTACAGCATAGACTCTTTAATTTAAGACAAAAAACACTTAAATAGATTAAAAATTATACGCTGTAGACAGTTTTAAAAAGTTAATTGTAAAAAAAATCCTATTGTGATGCTTGCAAGTGACTTTTGATAATGTTTTCAAACTCATTTAACACATCAGGGCCATCTCGGGACTTTTTGAAAAATCTCCACTATATTATAAGGTATAAATAAATTTTAAAAAAATAAAAAAAAATCTGGCCCAAAGTTAAAAAAAATTAATTTGTTAATAAAAAAAATTTTTTGTTGACATTTCTTAAAAGTCGAAAGAAAACTAAAACTTTCGTTGTTTGACAACTTTTTCCTAAACTCAATACTTTCGGATTTATAAGCTACTGAATATAGGTCTACAATTACAAGTCCAAAATTTCGAAAATTCATAACTCGAAAATTTTGACAATTGAAACAAAAATAAAAAAATACTTATATCTGTTTTTCTCGATACGGAATAGAAAAAAAATATTTTTGACCGATTTTTAGGGGTCGACTAAAATCTCACGTGGAATTGACCATATATATGTTTTTTCAAAAAAAGAATCAGCTACGATTTTCGGAAATGAAAATTTGGAATCTTAAGACGATTGCAGATAAACTTGCGTTAGCACAATTTTGACTCATTTTAGGTAAACCTAAAAGTGATTGAAGACCACCGTGATAGATTTCAGGCGTTTTTAGACATTTTTAAAATAAAAATCCATTGTTATTGTCCATGGCAAAGATTTAAAAATATTTGCTAAAAGTGTTATTTTTAAAAATTTATAACATTTTTATAACTTATTGAATTTAAAAACAGAAATGTGCGTCGCATTCTGCATAGCGTTGACTTTTTAGAAATCATTTTATTTTTAGTTTTCAGACATTTTTGTCTTTTTTACATCAATTTTTATCATGGCAAAGATTGTCAGTTTTCCGGCAGTCAGAGCAAAGTTCGAAATGGCAAAGATCTTTGCCATCGGCAGTCAAGGGGTTAACAACTTTTGAAAATATTTCATTTCTTTTAAGTAATTTAATTAAAATTTTATTAAAATTTATTATATTAAAGAATTTTATAACAATTTTTGAAAATAATTGAAAAATTTTTTAAGAATTTTATTAAATTTTTTAAAGATAATTCAATTCCTGAGAAGAATTTAAATAATGTTTGAAAACAATTAATTTCATAAGAAGAATTTTATTAACATTTTTTAAAATAATTGACTTCTCGAGGAGAATTTTTAAAAAAATTTTGACAATAATTTAAATCTTGAAGAGAATTTTAAAAAAATTTTGAAAATAATTTTATTTTTACAAAGTATTTAATTACTTTTTAAAAGAATTGAATTCTTGTGATAAATTTTGATATTTATTAAAATAATTGAATTTTAGAAAAGAATTTTATTAAAATTCCTTAGAATAATTGATTTTATGGGAATAAAATGTTATTTATGGAAATATTTGAATTATTGCAACGAATTTTATTGTTTTATTGAATAATTGATTGTTTTTTAAAATTCAATTCTTTTCTCAAGTTTTAATAAAATTTTTAATAATAATTGCAATTTTCTAGGAATTTTTTAAAAATTTTACTACAAATATTTGAAATTCTGTGATGAAAATAATTGAATTCGTAAATGAAATTTTATTATTTATGAAAATAATTGAATCTTTTCTTAGAATTGTATCAAAAAGTTTTTTTCTATATTTTATTAAATCTGTTGATAAATTTTATGAAAATATTAAATATTAAAAATTATTGAATTGCAAAAAACTTTTGAAAATAATTGAACTTTTGCAAAGATTTTTATAAATTTTTGAAAATAATTAAATTTTCGTTGAAAAATTTTGCTATTTGTAAAGATAATTGAATTCTTGACGAGATATTCGTAAAAATTTTTTTAAATAATTGAATTTCTTCGAAGAATTTCATTACTTTTGGAAATAATTGAATTGTCAGAAATAGAAAATTTTTTTGAAGGTTTTGTATTAGAATTAGTGGCAGTTTTATAGTTTACGAAGCTAAATTTGGTGTGAATTTATTATTAAAAGGTAAAAGAAAAAAATATGGGAAATTTAGGGGAAATTTCCAAAATAGAGTACGTTTAGGGGCCAAAATTAAAAAAAGCCTGTTATTATAAGTATTAATTAATTAGACATTACAATTTCTATTGATAAAATAATATAAATATAATAAGGTTTTTAATGTTTTTGAAAATTGAAATTTTATTGTTGGAACATTATTTTTATTGTAGTTTTAGTTTTTTTACTTTACTTTTATTGACAATTTAAATTAAAAGTTTAATTTTAAATATAAATTATGTTTTTATTTTTCGTAGAATTTTACAAAATAATTTATGTAATTTTTAATTTTCTGCTTTTAATTCTGATTTTGAAAGTTTTTAATTTTTGCAAAATAATTTCGTTACTTTTAATTTAATATTTTTGTTCTTGACAAAAAAATGAGACTGAGTTTTTGTCAGATATGTCAAATTTTATAATTTAAAATTATTAACATGGTTGTGATATTTGGTATTGGAGCACAAAATATAACATATTTACTGTTTAAATACGCATTGAACTTATCATTTTAATTAATTCAATTCGATTTGTCGAATATTTAACAATGTTTAAAAATACATTTTTGTTATATTCAATGTGTCGAAAAATTAATTTATATATAGTAAAAAGCACAGTTGTCTAATCACTTTTGTATTCGCATCGATAACTACGTTTGGTCATAACACACACGTGACATTTGTCAGATTAGAAAAATCTCATTTCTGTCAAAAGTTCTGCGGGGGTGTCCACAACCGAACCATGCCCACAACCGAACCTTTTCCCCTATATATATATATATATATATATATATATATATATATATATATATATATATATATATATATATATATATATTCTTTTAAAATGTTTGTTTCGGATATTCTAATAAAAAACCGCTGTCAAGTTGTATACTTTTTTATAATGTTGTTGCTCATTTCATGAACACTTTGCTTCCTCATAGCGATAAGAATAGTAGAAATATAATTATGAATAACTTTTTATAAATATGGTAAAAGTGATTGAATCTTGGATCAATCAATGTATTTGTAAATATCCTAAAAGATAGTTATAATATTTTAATAGTTAAACAAAAATTCTCAAACTAAAATGTTGAGAAAATGTCATTTTCCACAATTTTTGGTTTTTAAAATATCAATAATTTCGAAATTTATTATCGAATTAGGTGCAAAAATAGGTCAATCGAAGCGTTTTTTAATGCTTTACAAGTTAGTGATGATAATTTTAAAATTACTTTTACGTTTCTCATTAAAATTTTCAAAAAAGTCTTATTTTCCAAAATTTTTTATTTTAAAAAGTTTAATATCTCCGGTCAATATAGACGAAAAATGTTCAATTAAGGCTCAAAAGATGCGTCTAAAAAAACTCTACAAAATTATGGAAAAACATTTATAGGTGTCCTAACATTTTTTTAAAGTTATGGGCAAAAAACTATTTTTTGAAAAATTAAAAATCCAAAAAAATTTAGTTAAACTTTATTAATATATCAGAAAGTACTCTCACTAAACAAAGGACATTAATATGCTGCAGAGGTGTGAACGCTCCATTTATGATTTTTTTGTTTTTAGGTTTTTTTGTAGGGGAGACTGGGGTAAACCCGCGCACAGGGTAAACCCGCTCACTAGCGATTTAACGCGATGAACTCAACTTAAGATGGAGATATTGATACTGTGAATAGTACTTAACATTCAACTTATATTAACGAACTTTCGTTTAGTTTCATGAATTCAACATAGAATCAGAGGCAATCAAATGTTTTTAGAGGTATCAGAAAAAAAACGTTTTTTGGATTTTTAAGTTTTTCGATCATTATTTTTGAGTCTTAATTTATTTGGCAAATTTTTTTTGTTGCTATTGGATGTCCTTCTTCGAAGTACATGTATAGTTTTATCTTATTTCAAAAAGATTTAATTAAATTTATTCTGAAATATGAGGAATACACTCGGGGTAAAGTCGCTCACGTGAAGTCGGGGTAAACCCGCTCACTTAGTTTTTAATTTAAAATTTAAAGTAAAATAATTTCACGTATTATATTTTAACAATAACACTATTTATGACTTGTTAAAACCAAAATTGTAACTACATTTCATTTTCTCTTAATAAAATATAACATTATTTAAATCCATATTTGTAATTCATGAAACCTATATTCATTATTTATTAAACCAATTTGTTGTTTATAGAATTGTTTATAGAACTCATAGTTTATCAATAATAAATTACACTTAAGACAGGAATAAGACGAATTTTAATATTTAAAAATAAAACTGTTCCGTCTTGAAAAGATAAAGTGAGCGGGTTTACCCTGGAAAATTGTAATTTCAAAATTTGGTACATGTGTATTAAAAAGTTTTTCTAAGTAAAACTAAAAAAGATAAATCAAAAACTCTTTTTTATTTTTTTTGAAGAAATCATAAGCTTTCAAATGATATAATTTAACTTGGATTTAGAGAATAATTTCCTAGATTTTTACCGATCTGAAAAAAAGTGAGCGGGTTTACCCCAGTCTCCCCTATTTATAAACTCGTGTTTAATATGTGCTTCACTGCAAAAATAGGTGTCTTTTTTGATATCTTAAAATAAGATGTAAGATGGAAAAATGGTATCTTACATCTTAAAATAAGATGTTTTCTAAAGAATCTTACTGATATTTAAGATGCTTTATACGTTTTAGCAGTGATGAAGATATTTCTTTCATCTTAGAAAAATAAGATACTTTTGTAAAGTTCTTTAAAGTATCTTAAATTAAGATGTTTCTGTTGCAATAAGATGTTTAGCGATAAGTTACTTCAGAATCGTAAAATGCGCCATAAGTGTAAGTTACTAAAAACTAAGATACATAAAGTGTTTTCCATAACAGCCCATAATTAACCTTAAAACTTTTTGCCCCAAAAATACACAGAAAATGTGTACGAAGATACTTTTAACATCTTAAATTAAGATGTTTCAAGTAACTAAAAAGTGTCTACCAAAAAATCTTAGAAATGACTACCAAAACATCTTAAATTAAGATACTTCTTTTTGCAGTGTTTGCAGCAGGGTGAAATTTTCTCAACTGGGCCACCTAAAACGGACTTTTCAAATTTCAAATCTTTTTTTTAATAATCTTTTGTAGTAAGCCTAACTAAAAACATTCCTAAAATGCGTTTTTAAAAAAATTAATTTTTTAATTATTTATTAACAATTGAAAAATTTCTTGCCTTTTCACTAAATTTGCAATTACTTTGTTGCTTGTTAATGAAATTTAATAAAATTTTATGAGTATATAGAAAAATGATATCTCTTTGAATTACAATTAAAATTTTTATCAAACTTTATTGTTTATGCAAAATAAATTGTTTATTTAATAAACAAATGAAAATTTAAACTATTTCTCATATGTTTAGGATAAAATTTCAAAAACTACAAGAAACTACACTTTCTCTTCTTTAATTTAAAAAAAAAAAATCTTAGTACACTTCAAAAATGAGTGAGTTACGCGAATTTGAAGACACGCGTGCAAGCGCTGGACCAGCCGCCACCGCCGCACGGCGCGTTTTAACGCGTCGAAGCTTGTTCGCTGTTATCGAATTATTTACTTTAATATTTGAATAAGTTTTTATTATATGTAATTATTTTTTAACATATGAATTTTAATTATTAATATAAATTTTATATCGTGTGTATAAAGAAACTAATACTTCTTTCTTCTGTTTCTGTTATGAGTATACTTACCTACTGATTTACTAGTCATTATTAACTGATTATCAGTTTAAATTTACTTAGGAATCAGTGAACTGATATAATTAAAAACCCAGTATATTTCTTAAATTCAAATGTAAAGTGTAAATTTCGATAACATAATGCATGTAGTGTAAGTGCAGATATGCGTTAAATGTCAATAATTCAATTCCTGCAACGTGTTGAAACTACATTTCTTAATGAAATAATTTTAATCTCCTTAATAAGTGTTTTGTTTGATTTGTGATCAGTTTTATAAGTTTCGTTTGATCTGTTTTTGAACAAGTTTTAAAAATGACGCCTCCTCATAAGTGTTGTAATCCTTTTAACATTAAAGGTCACAATTGCTACAGAAAAAATCTGAATTTAATAACAGAAAATTGTGACAAACGATTAAGTGTTTTTTACAATTTGTATATGTGCTCAAAATGCAAAACTAAGGCTTATAGAATAAAAAATAATGTCCAATTAGAGAACTGCAACAATAGTGAAAAAAGAGAAATTAATTCAGAAATAAATAAAACTATCGAGACTCATGAAGAATCATTAGAAGCAGAAAATAATGACGAAGATTATGTTTGCATTAGTGTTGATAACAATATAAAGAAAATGAAAATTATGAAAACTGTTCAAGAGGCAATTCTTTCTTCTAATGAATCTCTCAAAAATTTATCCGGCATTGATAGAACAATGATATCAAAAACAGTCACTGAAATTTTAATCAAATGTGGAGATCCTAGTTCTACAAAATTAGAAAACGAAAGCTGGGTTTCCGATTTTAAAACTGCACTCAATAAAGCATCGACAAAAGCAGACAAATCTTTTCTCTTGACAACTCTTCCTGTACAGTGGAGCATTAGAAAAATTTCCAAAGAATTTGGATTGTCTCGACGTATGGTCAGCACTGCCTTAAAACTGCGAAAAAATGAAGGTTTTGCAACCGCACCGAAAAAGAGAAATGGTCGACCAGTATGTGAAGACATTAAAAGGAAAATTGTTGAATTTTATCTTGCTGATGATGTAAGTAGAGTATTGCCAGGAGCGAAGGATTTCAAATCTGTTCTGATTAATGGGAAGCGACAACATGAATCTGTAAGTTCTTATTGGTTGTATGTAAATTAAATTTTTTTTTTCTACTTCTATTATATTATTTCTAAAAATGTCTAATATTTTTCTTTAATTTTACATAAAAGAAATCATGGTAAAACAATTTATTATTGATGTTAGAGTAAATGTTACCATTCTAATAATTATATTATAATATAAAAATATTCGTTTAATTTATAAAACAAAAATTATTTATTTTATAATAAACGTAATTAATTTTGTTGATTTTTATGCTACGAAACTATAATTGTAAATTTCTAAAAAAAAATTACCGTTTGTTTGTAACATTAGTTGCGTTCAATGCATATTGTTCGACTCATTAAATATTTATTAATTACTTTATACTATACATGATTTTTAATTAATATTTTTTAGAAACGTTTGCTGTTAGGAAACCTACGCGAAATTCATGCTAATTTTTTAGCTAAAAACCCAGATGTTTCAGTTTCACTATCGGTATTTTCAAATTTGAGACCACAGCAGTGCGTTTTAGCTGGTCCTAAAGGAACTCACAACGTTTGCGTCTGTAAAGTACATGAGAATATGCGGTTAAAATTTGGAGGACTAAAGCATGAGTCAATACAAAAAAAGTTTGACCTTGAAGCTGATTATCGCAATTATTTCAAAAATATCACTTGTGAAAATCCGCGTTCAAATTGTTTTTTAAGGAATTGTCTTCAATGCTCAAAAAATGATGAGGTTTTCAGGGAATTGCAAACCACAATTCAAGATGCTGGAGTAAAGGAAATAACTTTCAACCAATGGCTCAAGACTGACAGGTTCATTTATTATTTTGAAAATATACGGTTTTTATAAAGTAAGTTTTTATAAAGTTTTATATAACAGTAAGCTGTTTTATGCTTTTAATTTTAACAGATGCCAATTACTGACCATTAGTGAAACAGTCGAAACTTTCATGAAGAATTTTGCGGACGATCTTCCTGATGTAATGAAACACGACTTTCTTGCCAAATCACAAGCCGAGTATTTAGAAAAGCTTAAAAATTCTCTTGCAGAAGGCGAGTTTATTGTAACAATGGACTTTTCGGAAAATTATTCATTTGAAATGCAGGATGCCATTCAGTCGCAACACTGGTGTAAAGAGCAGGCTACTTTACACGTTTATGTGGTATACTATAAAGAAACCGAATTAATAAAGCACAAAAATTTCGTTGTTTTGTCTGAATGCCTAAATCACGACGCTACTGCTGTGCATTTATATAATAGTAAAATGATTGAATTTTTAAAAGAGCAATTCGGTTCAGAAAAAATTAAAAAATTGTTCTACTTTTCCGATGGAGCAGGTTCGCAATATAAGAACAAATTTAATTTTATGAATTTGCTATTTCATCAAAAAGATTTTAACTTACCAGCGGAATGGAACTTTTTTGCGACTGCACACGGAAAAGGGGCGTGTGATGGTGTTGGGGGTAGTGTAAAAAGGAACGCATATCGCACAAACTTACAAACAAAAGACAGTACCCAAATTACAACAACAACGAAACTTTTTGAATGGGCACAAAGTTTTTTCAAAAAAATCAATTTCTCGTTGTGTTCCATTCAAGAATATGAAAATCATAAAGAATTTTTAAAAACTCGCTTTTTAAGAGCTAAAACAGTTAAAAACACTCGTCAATTCCACTGTTACAGACCCGTTGATGAAAAACAATTAGAATGTAGAATTTTTTCAAATGATACTAATTCTGTTATTTGCAAAATAATTGAATGAACATTTTTTAAGAAATTATTAAAAGTCATATTTGCTGAAAAATTATAAGATTTTTAAAACCATTCGAAATCAAAATCACCTAATGTATTCTACACATAAAAATAATAAAATTTATTTTAAAAAATTTAAGTGAGTAATTCGATAACAGCGAACAATAAAGCTTCGATGCGCGCCGCGTGGCGGTGGCAGCTAGTCCAGCGCTTGCACGCGTGTCTTGAAATTCGCGTAACTCACTCATTTTTGAAGTGTACTAAGATTTTTTTTTTTTAAATTAAAGAAGAGAAAGTGTAGTTTCTTGTAGTTTTTGAAATTTTATCCTAAACATATGAGAAATAGTTTAAATTTTCATTTGTTTATTAAATAAACAATTTATTTTGCATAAACAATAAAGTTTGATAAAAATTTTAATTGTAATTCAAAGAGATATCATTTTTCTATATACTCATAAAATTTTATTAAATTTCATTAACAAGCAACAAAGTAATTGCAAATTTAGTGAAAAGGCAAGAAATTTTTCAATTGTTAATAAATAATTAAAAAATTAATTTTTTTAAAAACGCATTTTAGGAATGTTTTTAGTTAGGCTTACTACAAAAGATTATTAAAAAAAAGATTTGAAATTTGAAAAGTCCGTTTTA
The DNA here is from genome assembly GCA_032872505.1 of Leptopilina syphax. NCBI lineage: Eukaryota > Metazoa > Arthropoda > Insecta > Hymenoptera > Figitidae > Leptopilina > Leptopilina syphax. The sequence goes on along the minus strand of CM065473.1, from coordinate 41,330,492 downwards.
GGTGGCCCAGTTGAGAAAATTTCACCCAGCAACAAGACTACAAGATTTTGACTAAAGATTTGTACACAGTTTAGTTTCTACCTGCGTAGCCAGTTCATTGTGCCATTTCAAATTTGAAAAATTATGGAAATTAATTATATTTTAAGTAAATATTAATTAATATTTTTTATTTATATGTTATTAAATATTTACATTAGTGAAAAGAATCACTCTAATTAGGGTGGAGTCACATGTAAGTAGAAAGTGCAAATCCAAAGCAGACAATTATGAGTGCAAGAGAGAAAGTGATATCTAATTATCTCTCTTTCACTAATGATATTCTGCTTTCGGTTTTACTCCTTTTGCGCAATATAGTTATTTTTATATAACTTTAAAAAAAAATTTTTTAAACAGAGTGTTAAGAATTGTAAGCGCCAGGGGAGGTAAAATCTTTTTCTTTACTTTACTTTTGAATTGTAAAAAACTAACATCTGATTTGTAATCAGCGACCCCAAAAACCCCCGAGTAACGAATTTCATCAAAATCCATTAAAGATATTGTCTTTATTTACAATTTGTTATAGCTGTCAATGTTTGTTAACTTAATTTGTTTATACACTGCAAAGCAAGTGTCTCATTTTTAGACGTTTTGTCCCCATATTTGAAACACATAAGATGTTTTAGTCCACATATTGGAAACAGATATGTGTTTCATTTAAAGACGTTTCAAAGTGTCTTACACATTTATCAATGCATTTTGAGACACGAAATGTGTTTCGAGTATCCGTCTCACACTAACCCAGGTAGCAATTATACTCTGGACCAAGTCTGGGACTGATTTGGGATGATCTGTGCTAGATCTGGTAACCAGGTCTGTACCAAAGCAGGTTTGAAACGCGGAACGTGTATGGACCGTATATATAACCAGATTTGTTTTCTCTGATGGTAATGGGTTACCGACCGGGTTTTTTCATCGGTAAACATTGTTATCTATTAAAAATAAACATTTTAAACTACGCAATGAAAAACATATTCAAACTTCTTTAAATAAATATATTTATTTATACGGTATAAAAGAGTACATACATTTTTCATTTATTTGCAATTATATTAAAACTATTGCTTATGCTAAGTTTTTTATAACTAAAATATACTATTTTTTATAACAAAGTTAATGGATAAAAAGAAAATCTTTATAAGTAACTAAAAACATATGATCTCTCAATTTGAAATATTGATAAGTGTCCAATTTGTCAATAAAATATTAATCATTCATACAGTTACAGATAGTAATTAATAATAAGTTATTAATAATGTTCCTATTTGATGCTAAAACACAACTAATTTAAAAATAAATATAATATAAGAGTAAAAATAAGTACACGGAAAGAAAATTATATTAAATTTTGTAAAAGTGCTTCTCAATTTAGGGAAAAAATGCGACAAGGCGAAATTTTGGTATCAAAAATACTAAACAGTGAAAGGAATAATATGAAATTTAGTATAATAATATCAAATATCAAGAACTTTAATCTAACTTTACTAAATTTCAAATTATTTCTTTCACTGTTTAGTATTTTTGATACCAAAATTTCGGTTTGGTGCACTTTTTCCACAAACTGTAAAAACTTTTACAAAATATATATGAAATGTGTTAATATATGTAATACATTTTCTCTCCGTGTAGAAGTAAATTATTATTATACTTTTTAGTTATACTAAAAATATTTGTGTAATTTACAAATATTCTTTAAAATTTTTCAATTTTTGATATAGTTAAAAATAATAGTTTAGTTGACTAAAAAAAATAGTTAAATTTCAAAATATACAAAATCTGGGGTTAATAATTAACTGGGGTTCGAGTCCTCACAGATGCACAGTGCAGTCGTTCACGCAGCTTATTTTTTCAGATCAAAAATTAAATTCAAAAATATAATTATTTTACCGACAACCATATCGGAATAATTATCTTAAGAATAACACCTGACTCTAAACCAAAGAGTTCAATTGACGTCTAATAGATGTCACTAATTGCTGATATAGTCGAAATCTTCCTTAATTAATATTCTTAGTGTTTTTAAACTACTTTTCGGTAGTCAATACAGTTTCTTAAATTCAGTTGAGGACTTATTTAAATATTGAGAGCAGATGAAAAGTAGTCAAATCTGCTAAAAAATTTTTTGAGTGCCGTTTAAACTAAATTTTTTTTAGTCATTTTCAAAGCTTATGTAAACTTTTTCTCGGCATAACATTATATAATTATTATACAGATTAAATCAGTAATTTTTAAAGAAATAACTGATACATTAGTTAAAACTGAATAAGAGAAGTCCCACGTGAAGTGATCCATTTTAATTTTTTATATAGTGAATTTAAAATTTTTTTTTTGTTTACTATTGAATTCTTAGAAATCTGTATGAAAAAAGTTATTCTTTGTCCTTTTTTTCAAAAGTGAACCTTATTTTTTCAATTTTTACAAAAACTAATCTATTTTTTATTCTTTTATTATTTTTATTAGAAAGCTGAGGTTTTTATTAATAAAATATGTAAAGAATAAAGATAAGACAACAAAACTTTCAAGAAAATGAAAAAATACAATTTTTTAAACACTTCTTTTATTTTCTTAAAAACCTATATTGTTATCGTATTGTGTTAAAAATTTTGTTTAGAAAATATTTTTGAAATTTAAAAGTACGCCAAAAATTCTTTAAAATTAACTATACAAAAATTAATTTGATATTATATTGATTTTAAAATAACAATATTTCTTAAAAACAAAAATTTACAGAATTAATTTTTAAAACTGTTAATATTTAAGGATTTTATTACTTTCATATCCAACAAAAGTTTGACAAAGCACACTGAGCAAACGATTTATTTGATTCAAACAAATTTTGTTTAAATCAAACTTCAAATATCTTTGCTATACATTCAAACAAAATTATGTTTAGTTCAAACCTATTTTTTTGGTTCATTTAAAGAAATAATATATTTAATTCAAACATAATTTATGGTTGATTTTAATTTATTTATAATAAACTTTTAAGTTTTAATCAAACATAGAATTTTTGAACATATTTTTTTGAAACGAAAACAGAAAATATGTTTGAATTACTCTCTAAATCTGAATCAGTGAAATTCCACTGAAGATCAGTGAAATTTGACCGAGAATTAGTGACTCAATTCTTAATTTCACTGAAAATCAGTTAAAAATTGTTAACATATCAGTCATTTTTCACTGATTTGACAATTAAAAAATACTAAAAATTTCTGTCATATTGAAAATTTCAGTTATTTTTTAATTGATCAATCAGTGAAATATGACTGAAATTTCAATTATTTTTAACTGGTCTTCAGTGAAATTCTACTGAATCAATTCGCGAGAATATAGTCACTGATTCTCAGTAAAATTTCACTGATTCAGTTTGAGAGAGTAAACAAAAAAAACAAAAATTATTTTTGAATCAAAGTAATAAATATTTTCTATATATTGGAATTAAGCTTACAAACTTATTTCAATGAAGAAAAATCGACTAAAATTATTTTTTTACTTGAAACGAGTATAATGCTTTCTCAGTGCATCAAGCCATATTCTCAGAAAATAAAATTTTTTACTTTTCATTTCACGTGGAAAAACTCATTAGTTAATAGACTAATTAAAGACATAATTTAAAAATTGCTAATTATTCTAAAATAAACTAAACTTTCATAAACGTCCTCTTTCTCGTATCTTTTGCATAGCTGAAAATTGCAGAAAGGTGCACCATTACTTGGTCTTCTGTTATTTTTAATTTTGAGCAGCTACTTCTGAAAACAATATGAAAAATGGTTTTAAAAAAATTACGTACAAGCAAAAGGATGAAAGATAAAAAGAATAGTAAACTAAAACTAAAGATGTCTTACCGACTAAATATGTGCAAAATTTGAAGTCTTTAAATAATTCTTTTCCTGGAACTCTCTTAGCTACAGTAAAACTAGATATCAAATTTTTGCTAAGAAATCGTCTCGTTAATGATCCCATCGTTCTGCGACGTTCTGCGTTAGAATTTAAATGGAAGTCCAAAGTTCCCTTCTGTAAATTTTAATATCAATAGTTTAGAGAAATACTTTATTATAAACATCCAATAGTTTTTTTATTAAGGAAGTCAGACATAAAGTATAAAAATCTGAATATAATTTAATTGAGATTTAAGCTTTCTACTTAAGCCTCTTAATTATTACATTTTTGCAATCTTTTTACTTACAAAGCGTTGACAGCATTCTTCACTGGAGAGCTTAGAATCCATTGCGCGTAAATCATCCAAATTCTGCAGTGGAAACTGAATATCAAAATCTGCTTCAAATGTTCCTTCTTTTGTATATTTTGAACTTTTTTCAGCTTCCATTGTAGCTTTCAAAAAACTTACTTCACTTTTCAGATCTACAACCATTCCTATGAGAATATTCATTCTTTCTAATACTGCATTGTTGGCTGTAAGAGTTAATATTGAAATTTAGTTTAATTAAAAATAATAAATTTAATAATAATTAAACAGGACTGTACCATAACTTGTATTGTGTATTGAAGTTTCATTTGTCGAAAGTGGCCTTTTATTAGATTTACCATCTTTTAGATTTTCAGGTTTAGAATTCACCCTCATTGATTTTTTTTTCACTGCAAATTTTAAATAATTTTATTATAGGTCAAAAGAAACTATCTGAAGCATGTTTTTTTTTAAATAAAATACTTACTATTTTTATTATTAATTAATATTTTTACTATGTTTCGAGTTTGAATTTTTTTCTTCTTCACTGCTGTCTACATAATGGTTTTCTTTACCATAGAATTTGAATGAAAATCATGTCTTCTTTTCTTTGAAAATGTCGGTACAGCATTGTTTTCGTCTTTATCTAGAATTATTCCATAATTATGTTAGTGTTACTATATCAATGTAAATAATAATAATATATCAATGTAAATTTTATTAACATTAATTTATTATAAACGTATTGTGCCATAATAAATTCTCATCTTCACAAAAATAGTTTTTAACTCAATAATTATAAATTTTTAATTTATAATCATTACTTTTATTACCAGAAATTGTAGCAGAAAAAGACATTTTTCTTTTACATTTGTTTACTACCAGCGGCACTCGAGAAGGTGTATAACAGATGTTATCCATAAAACTATCTTCTTCCTCATCTGAAAGCATTTTAAAAAGTTACATGTTATTAAATGACTCAAATATTGTCTTAAGCACATTTCAAAGTTTATTAATAAGCATTTAATTATACTTTAACAGCATCCAAACATTCAGGATAATCTACGGATATACAAGGGATATATCCGTAGAATGTTCCAGGAATATCATACGATATCTAAACAACATCCTACCTACATAGCACAGTATTTTTCGGCAAGTTTGCTGGAAATTTGCCATGCAACGTACGCAAGCTTTCATACGTATAAAAATGTCACCCTATTGGCATGTAAAACTTGGAGCAAACTTCCAGAAAAAAACTGTGCTATGTGGGTAAGGATATCCAAATTCTTAGATATGATTAGGATGTTCCGGACATCCTACAAAATCCGTTGTTGTTAGGGTATTAATATTTTTTTACCTTCTATTGCAAGAGGATCAGACACTTCGTTCTCCTTTCTTTCACATACTATCTCTTTTAAAGAGGGTGCATTGAAAATTTCATTTAGACCATCATCATATGGATTATGATCTTTAACTAATTGTTCTATTTGTTCTTTTTTTGTAATGTTGTCCACTTCTGAATCGGTCGTGAACGCAAATTCTTTCATGCGTAGAATATTTAAACGCTCCACTGATTGTTCATAAGTATCTGTAATGATAATGAAATGTTACCTTATAACATAACTAACTTCTTTTCAAATATCAATTGTTAATTTGATAACTAACCTGCATGTCCAAGGATTTTTATGCAGTACTCTGGCCAATTTGATGGTGCATTTTGTTGTTTCTGAATCATTTCATACAGCATATCCTTAGTCTCATCGGTATACGGTTCAGGCATAAATTTTGATACAAGTCGTTTCTTAACTTTATCATATCTCATCCATCTAAATAAGGTGATATCCACGGACCGTTTTTTTGGCTGCCTGCCCACTTGAATAAATTGTATTAATTGGAATGGTTTGGCAGTTAATACTATGTTAGCCATTTTGCTGTGAAAAATGAAAGCTTTGATTAAAATTAATTTTTGGATTTCGACTTACAAAACTAGACTTACTATTTAGACTTACAATGATTTGAATTTTTATTTTTGGTAAAATATTTTTATAACCTTGTTATTAATTATGAATGAATGTTAGATTAATTTATTATATTTTTTGGAATTTTATATATTTTTAAATTTTATAATTTTCCTGTTTGACGAATAAGTATATATTTTTTATAATTTTTTGATTGATGAATGCTAAGTATATATATTTTATAATTTTTTATTTTTTGTTTTTGATTGACGAATGTTAAGTATATATTTTGTTGTATATTATTTTTATTTTTTGTTGTATATTATTTTTATATTTTGTTGTATATTGTTTATTTTTTGTATATTATTTTATATTTTTATAGACTCCCTGAAGAGGAAATCATTTAGATTTCGAAACGTTGGAGTAAACTAATTTTTAAAAACTATTTGTCTGAATGTTTTCGTTTCATTCTCCTTTACTATAATTAAATTACTATTTCTCGAACGTAAAAGATTGATTGACTTACAATGATATTTTTAATTAATTAAATAAAAAAATATTCCCAAATAGCACAACATTTCAGTTCAATATTGATTATGTCCGTCCTGTGAGAACTTTCCATTGTAATGTTGACACAACATTTTCAAGCAATATTGAATGATCCACAAGTTTTGAACGTTCAAATGAACGAAACACTTTTTATTAGAAATGTTTTTATAATTTATTGTTTGCAATAAAAATTAAAAACTTATATTTTACACTTAGAAACTTTATAATTCATTTATTTTATATCGACAAAAAATTATTGTAATAAATATTTAAATTAAAGAAGAAAATAAATAAATTTCGTTCATTTGAACGTTTAGAACTTTAGGATCATAATATTGATGCAATATTTAAGAAATATTGTATTGCAATAATGAGATAATATTGCCTCTTAATGTTCAAAATATTATAATTATAATACTATTTTAATCATAACATTACTGGGCAATGTTACCACAATATTGCATAAACCATACTGGACAAAGTTGCCCGAATATTGTATAAACATTGCCGGGAAATATTGATTTAACATTGTCTAACAATGTTGCCTTAACGTTGCCCAGCAATGTTAACATAATTTTATTAAGCCTAAGGTTTGTGCTATTTCGGTATTTGCTTTCAATACATAAACTTAGAATAATGTTCAGAAAATGATTTATTTGAATCATACGTATTTAGTTTAAACCAGTCTTAGAATATTTTTGCTTTACAATCAATCATTAAGTTCAATTGAAACAAATTTTTTTTGATTTCTTTAAAGAAATAATACTTTTAATTACAACATAAATTTAAAGCAATTTTAAATTGCACACAATGAACTTTTAGTATTATACTATTCAACAAATAGTATTTTAGAATCAAAGCAGTAAATAATATCTATAAGATATTGGCATTAAGTTTTAATCTGGCCTTAATTAAACAAAATCGTTTAAAATTACTTTTGTTTTTCAATTTAAAATTAATTTTAGTGTTTTTATAGTGTAATTTGCCTAAAAGGAAGGCAATTTTTATTTCGTTTAACGAAAGCATAAATTTTATAAGCTTTCTTAAGGGCTAAATAACAAAAAAGTGTCCTTTTTACAAAAAGTTCTAAAATATTTGTTATTTCCAAAAAAAGAGTATAATTTTATTTGTTTAAAAAAATTTACAAGACTTGCAAAATTAGAATTTTTTTATGCTTATTACTGTATTGCTTATTATTGATTATTTTCTTTGTTAATAAGAAAAATTGAGGAGTCAGGAGAAAGAATTCTCCGATCGCGCAGTCACGCAGAGGGAGAATGCGACGCAATTTTCAGCTATACGAAGATATTTACTTAAAAAACCACAAAAACAGTTCTTACAGTAATTTTTCGCAAGGAAGTCAATGGTCATAAAATAAATAAAAAAAATAAAAAAAAAAATAAAAAAAATGTATTTAAAAAATATTTATTTTTCGTAAAAAATGAATATTTTAAAACCCATCCGTAAATTTGTAGAAAATATGTTTATTTATCTAAAAACAATTTAAACCTTTCAAAATCTTAATATTTACTATTTTTTAAGCATTTTTTTGGAGAAAAAATTCATTTTTTATTAAATAAAAGCTTATTTTTGTAAATAAAATTGTAAATTTAAGTAATAAAAATTATTTAAATTTGTAAAGTTATTTTCAAAATTTAAAGAATATTTATATCTTTCATGAAAGATAGAAGTTTTATGTAATAGGATAATTCACTGTTTTATTTACATTTAAAAAAATGGATTCTTTTTCGAAAAAAATACTTCAAAATAGTAAAAATTAAAATTTTGAGAGGTGTAAGTTTTTTTAGATAAAATAAATATGTTATATACAAAACGGATGGAAAAATATTTAATTTTTTATGAAAAATAAAAATTTGTTTAAATAATTTTTTTTGTCACTTGGTCAAAAAATCTTTTGACCTAATTTATTTTATGACCATTGAATTCCTCGCGAAAAATTGCTATGAAACCTATTTTGGTTTATTTTTAAGTTAATGTCTTTGTGTAGCTTCAAATCGCGTCGTAGTCTCCCCCTAACCCCATCAATGCCCATGGGCACAGGAATGCGAATATGTATAAAGAAAGTAACTATTGGGATTCTGGTGTGGGGTCTAATAATAATTTTTGACGTTAAAAATGTTGTTTAAAAAAATTTTTTTAAACAATTTGTTATAGACACTCCGATGATTTGTTATAGACACTCCGATGATCAATTTGACTAACTCAGAGGGAAAAGTTAACTATCCAGAGAATCAGGTTTAACACTTAAAACCTAACCCTCTAAATTTGACTATCCAGTTTTCTCAGTGCAAGCACAACAAATTTATTTTTATTTAGTTATTTTGTGTAAAACCAAAGTTTCATGAATATATTTCAGTAACTTTTATTGAAAACGAGGTTGAAAGAAAGCAAAACAAAAATTTCTGCAGAATGTTGTTTTAGGTACTAAGTACTTTCATTATATGTATAAAGTAGCCCGCCTCTAAGTTATAGTATTGGCAAAACTATTACCGATCATGTTTTCAATATTTTTCTTATGTTTTCTAAAACTTATAAATATGCGAAAATATAAGTAAAGACACCAAACAATATTCTTTGAAATTCATAATGGGTGCAATATAACCTATTAAAAGCTTCTGGAATGGAAGATACCTGGCGTGCGGGGTTTTCCCCAAAATTTTATTGACACCAGAACACAAAATTCTAGAAATCCTTATTTCTTTAAAAATTCTACTACATACAGAAATGTTGAAAGAATTGTATAGACTTGTCGTTTTTAATGCTTTTAATATATATCAATATTATATTAATATTTAATAATAATTTTTTAATGTTGATTAATATTATCTTTGAAATAACAATTTTCCATTATTTTATTTTACTTTTATTAGAGTAAGTGTACTAGTACACTAAGACAACATTATACTTAATTCAAATACAAAAATAATTTTTAATAATTTTGCTTAATTAAAATCAGTTTACAAGTTTAATCATAATATATAGAAAATATCTACTCTGTAAATCTGAATCAGCCATAAGTATGCCACTATTTTAATTAGCGTATATGCGCTGTGAATTAGTGAAATTTTACTAAATAATCAGTGAAATTTCACTGATTAATTAGCGCATATACGCTGTTTTAAAATAGTGGCATACTTATCGCTGAGAATCAGTGAAATTTCGCTGATTCAGATTTAGAGAGTACAACTTTAATTCAAAAATATTATTTGTTTGAATAATTGTATTTAATTAAAACATATATTCTGCGTTTTGATTTAAAAAAATAATATTTATTAAAATTTTATGTTTGATTCAAACTTAAATGTTGATTATAAATAATTTAAAATCAACCATAAAATAGGTTTGAATTAAGTATATTATTTCTTTAAATGAACTAAAAAATATGTTTCAATTAAACTTAAATTTGTTTGACTGTATAGCAAAGATATTTTAAGTTTTATTTAAACAAAATTTGTTTGAATCAAATAAATCGTTTTCTCAGTGTAGTACTGCTTCATTACAGCCAACATTGCTTTTGAAAAAATAAATAGACATTAATGTTTAAAATTTAATTTACAAACTTCTAAACAAAAATTTCTGTCAAATACAGCTATTTACAACAGCAGCAGTATTGCATCAACAGCACGCTTTGTGCTCGATAATTAATATTAAAAAAATTGGACAAGTGCGAGTTGTACTCGCACTGCAATGGCGGGTTCCGCACACAAATATTAAAACAATACTTGCAACATTGATTGGTAATTGGTAGAATTAAAATAAACAATCATAAAAATATATTAAAATCATTTGATAAAAAAATAACTAAAAAAAAAATAAAGTATTGTATATATCTAATATTGTAAACAATAATAAGCAGAGGAACAAAATTTTCAAAATTTATTATAGTTCCTCTGCTTATTATTGTTTACAATATTAGATATACAATACTTTAATTTTTTTTAGTTATTTTTTTATCAAATGATTTTAATATATTTTTATGATTGTTTATTTTAATTCTACCAATTACCAATCAATGTTGCAAGTATTGTTTTAATATTTGTGTGCGGAACCCGCCATTGCAGTGCGAGTACAACTCGCACTTGTCCAATTTTTTTTTATTTTTAGTTAAGAAATTAAAGTCAGAAAACAATCTCTCATTTATTCTCTTAAAATTTCACTCTCTTCCTTAAAATATTTAATGCCACGTGTTTAAACTAAAAAAAATTTTTCAAAAAGTTTCTTAAATAAATTTTTTGTCGTCAGACTATAATAATGCACTAGGATACCAATTTTCAGCTCATTAGGTCAAATAATGTAAAAGTTAGAAAAAAAAATTTTTGTTTAAAATTTTTTAGTTTTTCCATGACAACGCTATGGCCATCATTACATATCAAGTTCTCTATATTTTTCCTGTAATATTCGAGTGAAAATACACCAGCATGCAAAATTTCAGCTATCCATGTCGAATAGTTTAGAAGTTAAGGGGGGGGGGAATGGTCACTTTTTATGCATTTTTGGCCAAAAATCTTGTTATTTCCTTGACAACGCTATGCCCATCACGTCCAATCACATTCGCTATATTTTTCCTGTAATCTACGTGTGAAAATACATATCTGTACCAAATTTGAGCTCTTTAGGTCAAATAGTTTAGCCGCTAGGGGGGGGGACACGATTTGGCTACGGACAACAGAGTCTCACCAATAGGGTTCCGCCGATACACCGCAGGTGTACGGAACCCTAAAAAGGATTAAAAAGTAGATTTAAAATATTGAATGTTTGCAAATAATGTTATATACATTTTTTAATTCTTTTAGGACATTTTTTTTATTAAAATAGTAGATATTGAAAAATTTTGAGAATAATCGAATTGATTGAAAGAATTTTATTAAAATTTGTTGAATTATTTCTCAGAATTTTATTAAAATTTTTGAAAAAAATATTTGTATTCCAAGTATTAGCGCATTTAAAGTATAGTACAAATTCTCAAACATAGAAAAAAGTATATTTTTGTGTCAGATATTTTTAAAAAAATATCCAAATAGTAACAAAATTTTTAAAAAAATTGTAAATAATAGGTTTTAGTATACCAAGCCTGCAATAGAAATCGCCGAGTGAGCGGACGCACGCTTTTAGGCCAGTCGGGTAGCAGTGAGCGCCTCTGGGCTTGTCACTGTTACCCGACTGATATAAGCGCATGCGGTCGCGCGCTCGATGAATTCTTTTTCCTGACTTCTCAATTTAGTGAGTCACGAGTTGAAAGTTTAAAAAAGAATTCGTTATTTCCAAAGTCAGGGTGTACAAGTTTAAGCTATTTTTAATATTTATTGTAATAGAGATATTCGAGAAAAACTAAATATAAAATTGATCACTAAATTATACACTGAGAAAACATACTTAATTTAAATAGAAAAATAATTTTAAGTGATTTTGTTTATTCGAAATTAGTTTATAAGCTTAATCCCAATATATAGAAAATATCTACTGCTTTGATTCAGAAATATTATTTATTTGAATAATTATATTTAATTCAAACATATTTTCAGTCTTAATTTAAACAAAAAATATGTTTAAAAACTTTGTTTGATTCAAACTTGAAAACTGATTAAAAGTAATTTAAAAACAACCATAACTTATGTTTAAATTAAATATATTATATTTGTATTTGCAATGAACATTATTATTCTAGATAAAAATTCTACGCACTTATGTATTGTGAGTTGCAGCAAGCTTACTCTCTAAATCTGAATCAGCGAAATTTCACTGATTCTCAGCGATAAGTATGCCACTAATTTGAAACAGCGTAAATGTGCTAATTAATCAGTGAAATTTTACTGATTATTTAGTGAAATTTCACTTATTCTTAGTGCATATACGTATCCTTTCACATTATGTTCTTAACATTCTTAAGTTTGTTTTAAGAATAAAGAATACACTTTTAAATATGCCCAAATTTAAAAAATTATATATAATTATATATAATTTGAAAAAAAGTATACTTTTTTCATAGTTACCTTCTTGGTAATTAATATTCCAAATAATCACACACTAAAAATCACAAGACACAAAATTTTTCAAATCTTTTAAGTTTTCTACAAAGTGTTCTGTTCACGACGATCGCTTAGATTTAACTGGTAAATAAGGGTAAATAGAGGATCCAGGTAAACAGGGGCGGTGTAATTATTACTTTTCGGAAATACATAGAGAAATGAGTTGATGAAAAGGAAGAAGGCAAAAATGGGTAATGAATGGTGAGTCTGAATAACTCTCAAGCAGTATTAATGTAGTAGGTAAAGTATAACTACACAGTTTAGTTCTCATATAATCTTTGAAACATTAAAAGGTTTTCAAAAAAGTGCAATGTTAAATACACGTGCATCAAGTACTCATCGAGTCAGAAAGCACCGTGCATTAGCCGAAATTAGAAATTTAATTAGTTTAAATCTAGGTATGTAATTCAAGCTTGTTATTATGTAGTTACATTAATTTAGTTTTAAACATTTTATTTACTATATAAAAACAGTTTGTTTTTATCTATTTTTAAATAAAATTTTCAGATAGAGATGCAGATGATGAAGAAAGCACTGACAATGAGGCAGGGGAAGAGTCAGAACCGAACAATGAAAATTTACATTCTGAAATGGAAACAGGTTGATATTCTAAAATTATTATTTACGGCTAAAAATTTCTGAAGCGTGACACTAACTTTTCGATAGAGATATTTTATATTTCATATCAATAATTTTATAGTATTTTCGTACCAAAATATGACCCCAAAGTTGTTTTGCAAAATTTAAATTTTTTTAAGATTTATTGTCTAAACAATTTTTAAGTAGGTATCATATTATTTAAACATTTTTTTTCTACCGTTCTATTTGATAGATTTTAATAAAATTTGAAATAAGTAATATAAAATAACCCTGCTTTCTAACAAAGAATATTTTTTAAATTTAGTTTATAATTTGTTTAAAATAGCAACAATTATTATCAACAAATAGAAATAAAGCAAACTTCTTTGCCTAATTTCGTATTTTTTCTTATTAATTATAATTCCCTGTTTTATCACGAGTATTTCTAGAAAAAAGTCAGCATATTGCATTAGGTCAAAAGTTATTAATATTTTTGTCACTGCGCGCACTGCGCTATAGACGAGACCCATAGTGTGAATTTCTTACAATAATTTAATTTAATCAAAGTTAACAAATTAATACAATTTTCACGTTTGCTTTATTATTTAGGTTCATTTAAAGAATATATTTCCTCCTTGTTTAAAAAATAATTCAATTAAATTGTTATAAACATTATGATTAACAAATAGTTCATTTTAGTTCCTCTCCACCAAAAAAAAATTTTTTTCACGTGTAGTTTTTTATTTAAGTTCATTAAAGAATATAAGAATGTAAGTATAAGTATTTGTTTTAAGTTCACAGCCTATTTAAAATAAGTACTTTTACTTACATTCTTATATTCTTTAAATAAACCTAAAAAATTAAAGATGAAAAAAAATTTTGTTTGTTGAAGCGGAACAAAAGTTATCTATTTGTTAATTAATAATATTTATAACAATTTAAATAAGTTACTTTTTAAACAAGGAGAGGAAATATATTCTTTAAATAAGCCTATATAAAAAAGTAAACGCGAAAAAAAACTTTTTTAGTGAAGAGGAATGAAATTTATCTATTTGTTAATGTTAATTAATATTGTTTACAACAATTTAAATAAATTATTTTATGTTTTATTAATTGCCTGGTGGTCATATTGGAATAATTTGAACTAATTTAGATCATGTGCAGTAACGGAATAAGAAAATAAACGTGATTTTTTCGAAAATTTTATTAATTTGTTAACTTTGATCAAATTAAAAAATTATAAACAATTAAAATCTCAAAAATCGGCTTTGAGGGATGTCTTAAGAATTTATTTCTTTTAATATAAAACAAAGAACACTCAAATCGTTGAAATATTGTAGGCTGTAGACATTTTTGAACAGTAAATTGTAAGAAATTCCCACTGTGGGTCGCGTCAATTGCGCAACCACAAAAATATTAATAACTTTTGACATAATGCAGTATACTGAATTTTTTAGAAATACTCGTGATAAAACAAGGAATCATAATTGACAAAAAAATACAAAATTAGGCAGAGAAGTTTGTTTTATTTCTATTTGTTTATAATAATTGTTGCTATTTTAAACAAATTATGAACAAAATTTAAAAAATATTTTTTGTTAGAAAGCAGGGTTATTGTATATTTTGAGGCTTACGTAAGATAGTTGCACCAGTGAAAGAATTGACACCAGTAAAAGAACAAATTGATTATTTGTTACGATATTTCACAAATTATAACTTTTAGTACTATAAAAAATATTTTTTAGTTCCTTATTTCTGAAAATAATTTTTGAAAGTTTTGGTGGGTTATGAACATAACAAATGAATGAAGCATAAACAGAAAAAAAGGTTACAAGTTTCAGGTCCAATTAAAATTCAGGCCTGCAAACAGGAGCAGTCAGCGAGTAAGGGGAAAATAGTGGGGGACAACACCATGCGGGCGCTCCTCCTTTCTCTTTGCCCCTTGGCCTGCCGCACAAGCCTATAGGGTGGCATGGTAGGGGCCGCTACTGCTTTCCCCTTACTCGCAGACTGATTCCGTGTGCAGGCCATTGTCATTTATAATACTTTATTCCTATATACTAACAGAAAAAATCATCACACGTTGGAAGTTGAACGCACGACCATAACATTCGTAAACCGACAACCTAACCACTCTCGCTCGGTACGATTCCTCAAAATAATAAAAATGAAGTCAGTAACATTCTTTTTGACGCAAAATCAGAAAAGAATTTTTTTATAGATCAAGATGGAAATAATTTCTGATAAAAAGAACGTATATAATTGTTCTTTTCATTACATCCTTCACAGATCTTTAATCATATCGTGGAGGGAAAGTGAATTGTTATTTAAAAATTGAAATTTTTATCTCATTTTGTTGACGTAAACGTTGGAAACTTTAGTTTTATTTAAAAAAATATGATTTTAACAGAAGTTAACAAATCTGTGAACGGTTTTAAAAATTTAACTTAAAAAATATATTGTAACGAAAATTTTAATTAAGTTAATTAACTAACGCTTAAATCTCAAAGCTTATAAAACTTTAAATAAATCTTTAATTTCAGCAGTTTTTCAATGTTGGGCGCAAAATTTAACTGAACATTGCATGAAGTAAATTTTTCTGTTAATTTGAATGGATTTTTCTCTAAAGGAGAAAGTTTAAAAAAAAATTTAAAAAGTTTTGAAAAACTTTAAAAATTAAAGAAAATTGTAAACATTCATGCAATGTTTAGTCAACTTATGCGCCCAACATTGAAAAACTGCAGACATTTACACGGAGAGAGAATATATATTAAATTTTGTAAAAATATTTTCAAATTGGGGAAAAAGTGCAACAAAAAGCGAAATTTTAATATAGAAAATACTAAACTTTAAAAAAAGTTTTGTGAAATTTATTAAATTTATATTAGAATTTAATTAATATTCTTGATATTTGATGTAATTATACTAAATTTCAAATAAGTTTTTTTAAAGTTTAGTATTTTTTATATCAAAATTTCGCTATGTCGCACTTTTTCCCCAATTTGAAAATATTTTTACAAAATTTAATATATATTCTCTCTCCGTGTAAAGATTTATTTCAACTTTCATAAGCTTCGAAACTATAATGATATGCTGTAAATATGCTGGTAGCCAAGGAAAAACTAACATAACCTTTTAATTCAACTGGTAAATTTGACTATGTCATATTTTTATACATAACAGATTGAATCAGTAACTTATATTTTACTAATCGAATCAGTAACTTTCTACTAATTATCAGTAACAGTTATCAGTTCAATATTGTCTCAATCTTGCTATGTAATGTTGAAATATTACTGCAAATTATACATAAACAATTACAAATACATATTTTTAAATAAGTTGTTAAATATATTTACAAAAAAATTCAAGAATGTCAATTAAAAATAAAAATATCGAAAGTATACATTTCCTTAAATATTCTTTCATTGGTGCCACTACCCTAATATTGAGTTTAGAAAAAAGTTGTCAAAGAATGAAAATTTTTATTTTTATTTTAACTTTTAAAAACATACTTCGTCTACATTTTTAACTATATCAAGAAAATGATTCAAACCTTTCATAAAATTATTTTTATAGTCATTATTAGAGAGGAAATCATGGTCAGAAAATAAAATGGGTCCGAAAATATTCTGACCTTTTTTTTTAGATTTTTATGTTTCTTAAAAATTGATAGATTTTAAAATCTATCCGTGATTTTGTATTTACAAAAAATTTTCAGAATAAAAAAATTATTGTTATTGTTTTTAAAGCATTTTTATGAAAAACAACATTCTTTTTAGGTTAAAAGTGCTATAAAATATTCAATTTTTTTATACAAAAATTCAATTGTTTATTTTTCAAACTAAATTTAAATTATAACTTTTTGTAGTTTATAATACTTTTTATTTTAAAAAATTATTATTTGAAATTAGTTAGAAAAATAAACAAGTGAATTTCCTTATAAAAAATTGATTAACAATGGTTTTTAATAATAATAATATGTTGAATAATTATAAACAATGTAATATAAATTGATATTAAATGTTCATATTAAGTGTTTATATTTTTTATGTTATTAAACGTTTAATTTTTTATTATACTCTTCTCCGTGGATTTTAACATTAAAATAACAAATAATAAATATATATTAAAATGTTTAGAATTGTTAAACAATATCTTTTATATATTCACATATATTGAAATTAAAATATTATGTTCTAGATGAAAGTACGAATAATCAAGAAGAAATCCATTCTGTTAATGAAGAGATAAATGACACTTTTTCTGACCAATTTGTTAGTGATGAAGAACAAAACAGCAATATTACTGATGCAGAAATGACAACAGGTGTGTAATGATAAAAATATTTCGTTCTCTAATGATAACAAATTAAAGAAACTCATGGTATTGAGTTGTCACATCTGTTGATTTTAGAAATAATATTTTTTAAACGACAATGATTACTCATAACTATATACAATCCAATCTTATTTTGTTGAATAAATCAATTTAAAAATTTTTACGAAGTAAGGAATAAATAAATTACATACGTACCTTTAAACCACAGTTGTTGAATTAAAAAATGCGAATCAAAAAATAAGTTTTAAACATTTATTTTTACGACTTTACTTTACTTCACTTCACAACACAATACTATCAGAAAAATATTAACCTTAAAAGTACATATTGTACAAAAACTGTTTTTCACCTGAACTGAAGCCAGAAAGACTTTTCAAAGAAGTTCTCTTTGAAAACATTTAAAATTTTCGAACATTTATCTGAATTTTTAAATCTAAAAAATTCCTCAAATTTTCTGTTGAAAAGAATTTATAGAAAAAAATTATGGACCATAAAACTCAAAAACTTAGGTCTTTTGCAAAGAAAGACTAATAAACGGTCACCCGAAGACGAACCAGATGTGTGACAAACCTTTCAAAATATGAATGTACACGGAGAGAGAATATATATTAAATTTTGTAAAAATATTTTCAAATTGGGGAAAAAGTGCGACTAAGCAAAATTTTGATATAAAAAATACTAAACTTTAAAAAACTTATTTGAAATTTAGTATAATTATATCAAATATCAAGAATATTAATTAAATTCTAATATAAATTTAATAAATTTCAAATATATATTCTCTCTCCGTGTACTTCAAATATCATACTGCTTAAAGTGAACATTTCTTTTACAGTAAATTAAATAAACATTAAATAAAGTTAATTGTTTGTTGTAGTGCTTATTTACAGATATAAATAAAATCCATTTTTAAAGTTTCACTATTAGCATGAAGCCAATATATATTTTTTAGGTATTTGTTTTTTTATAATTAAATTTTAGTAAAAAATTGTTTTACTAAGGGAAATAAATAAACGGTCATGGGATAACTAAGATTTTTATATTAAAAAAAACTATATTTCTGTTAATCATATATCATTCGAAGAATTCTTTATATCACTGGATATCCTGAAGAGTGTCGATTTGGATATCCTAGGGTTATTTCAGAATATCCATAATTTGCTCATAGGATATCCATAGGTAATATTTCTTACTTATTTTAATTACTTCAATTACTTATTTCAAATACACAAATTTCGGAAGGAAATATCACTACTATATAAAGATATTCATAATATATTTATAGGATATTCATCAGATATCCTGCTGATAATCATAAGATATTCTTAGGATATCTTTAGGTTATTCTAGAATATGAATTACTTACAGAAATTAAGGATGTCCTAAAAAAACCTACTGTTGATAACCTAAAGATATCCTAAGAATATCTTATGATTATCAGCAGAATATCTGATAAATATATTTTTTAATGTTTCTAACTAGTACATACGAAATATTTCGTAACATTCTTAGAGTATTTGCAAATTTTAAGCTCTATTGGGTTATTAATAACATTTAATTGAACCATTATTTAGCAGAATTCTTACAAAATTAAATTTTTTTAGAAAATGAAGAGTTTAATGCTCCTGTTGAATCTGATGAAACAGAGTCATCTAGTTCTGAAGGAGAGTTCATTTATGACATTTTACAAATGGACGAGGACATAAATGAAGTAAACCAGTTGCGAGAACTAGTTGTAACAGGTGGAATGAAGCAGACAACTGTAAGAAGAATGTTAAAAATTTTAAGACAAAGGGTTTTACCAGAGTTGCCAAAATCACCAAAAAGTTTTTTAGGAACTAACTCTGCAGAATATGATGTTAAGTTGATGGCAGACATGGATGTAGAAAGTGTAGGAGAATATGTTTATTTAGGAATTAAAAAGGGTCTGTCGAAATGCATTGATCCTGAAGTTCATAAAAAATCAACAATCTTTTTACAAATTAATATAGATGGAGTCCCTATGACTAAATCAGGCGAAAAAGGATTATGGGTTATTTCCGGAAGAGTCTTTTATAAACCTGATATTTATAAGCCTTTTGCAATAGCGATTTACTCAGGAAATTCAAAACCTGCCAGCGTTGACGACTTTATGAATGATTTTATAGTAGAAATTAATAACTTAACACATCGTGGTGTAACTATATCAGAAAAACGGTTTAATGTTCGAATTCATTGTTTTGTGTGCGATACTCCAGCAAGAGCTTTTTTAAAATGTACAAAAGGTCATACAGGATTCTACTCCTGCGAAAGGTGTGAAGTGCGAGGATTGAAATTGAATAATGTGACTCAGTTCCCTCTTACAAATTGTCCTGAACGAACAGATGAATCTTTTAGACGCCGTTCACAACGTCGACATCATAAAGGTTTATCGCCGATTTTAAAAATAATACCTTCCCTCAATATGATTTTCATATTTGTTCTTGAATTTATGCACTTATTTTGTGAAGGAATGATGAAACGACTGTTAATGTTTTGGTTTATTGTAGGCGGACGAAATAACGTAGGTCAGCAGGTAAAAAAAGAGGTCTCAAGACGAATTCGTATGATTCGA
This sequence comes from Leptopilina syphax, assembly GCA_032872505.1. Taxonomy (NCBI): domain Eukaryota; kingdom Metazoa; phylum Arthropoda; class Insecta; order Hymenoptera; family Figitidae; genus Leptopilina; species Leptopilina syphax. The sequence goes on along the minus strand of CM065473.1, from coordinate 41,310,200 downwards.
AAATGTATTCCTATTGAATTTCAGAGAAAAATACGGACATTAAAAGCATTAAGAAAGTGGAAAGCAACTGAGTTTAGATTTTTTCTCTTATATTGCGGACCGATTGTATTATTTAAGCAACTTGATGCAATGAAATATAAAAATTTTTTACTTCTCCACGTTGCTTGTAGACTTCTATGCAGCTGTAAAATTTCTGAACATAGTGAAGAACATGCGAAGGATTATTTAAAAAGGTTTTTTGTAAGTTTAGGAAGGATATATTCAAAAATGCAAGTGCTGAACATGCACTGTGCTATTCATGTTGCCGATGACATAAAACCATTTAAATTAGAAATTTTAAAATGTAGCAATCAAAATATTTTTAAAATTAAGTATGAACATTGTACTTTAACAACGGAATCTCCTAACAATTTTGTGATGTTACAAAATGAAACTCTCTTTGAAATTACGAAAATTACTGGAAATGACAACGATATATTAATAAGTGGCATGCCTTGGAAAAAAGAACGACCGATATTCATGTATCCAACTGACTCTAGCGATTTATATATATGTGGGTTGCCGTCAGAAAATGTAACAGAAATATTTTTACTGTTAATATTAACGACGTAAAATGTAAAATGGTAAAATTAGAGATGAATTTAAAAAAAATGAAGCGAATAATGTGTTTTGTATGCTACTTTTGCACTTACTTTAGTATAAATAAATTGTGATTTTCATAATAAAAATTATTATCTAAATGGTTACAGACTTTATTTTAGTACTTAATACTCAAATTATAAGTATTTTTTGTTTATTGTCACCCTCACAGCACTTGATATCTCAGGATATCATAAAATAGCAAGTAGATGTCCTAGAGATATCCCTAGAAAATAGCAGGATATTCTAGGGACCGGCGACTTGGGCATCTTATGATCATCTTAATGATATCTGAGGATATCCATAAGATATTCTCTGAAAATTAAAAATTACCCTAGGAATATATATTTTTATCCTAAGGATATCCTACTGATGTCCTAGGGATATCATAAAAATATCCTACAAACTGGTGATTTCGATATCTTATGGATAACCTATAGAAATCTTAGGATATTCTGCGTACTTTTTTTGTATATCCTACATTTGTTCAGGATATCCTGATGATATCCTTTTGTTATAAGGGGAACTGATTTTTCTATATATTGCATCCTAAAAGCTGTGTATTTTCTGGGACATCCAGAGGATTACTAGAGATATCCAAGGCTCTGGATATGTTAAAGAAATCCGTAGAATATCCTGAATATCCGAATGTTGTTATGGTAAATCGTAATGGCAACGAATATTCTAGGATATTATATACTTATGGACTATATTTCACTAATTTTCTATACTAGAATATCATACGGATATCCTAGTCAAATTCAAAAAGTAGAATATTTCTAGTTTTTTTCTAAGATATCGAAGGACGTCCTTGTCACATCGTACGGATATAATAATTTAGGAATATCTTCAGGACGCCTGTAGGATATACTGAATATCCGGATACTGTCAGGCAACATAATATTTTTGTATGTTATGTAAAGTGCAATCCGAAAAATTTTTAAATGACTAGTAAAAAATGCAAAAACACGATTTGAATAAAAATATATTAAATAATAATAATAATGATTAATAATATTGATTTTATTAATTAATTACATTAATTTAATTTATTTTTATTAACTATATATATAATAAAATATATAATAAAATAAAATTTTAATATAAATTTAAATTTATATTATTTATTTGTATTTATTTTATTTTAATATAAATATAAAAAAAATAAAAGAAAATAAAAAATAAATAAATAAATAAAAAAAAAATTTAAAAAAAATTATTATTAATTATTATTAATTATTGTCGTTAAATAAAAACCAAAGATTATTATATTAATGCTGGAACTATGTGGGAAAAATATAATTTCTCAGCGAAAACATGAAAGTTAGAAAGAGTTGAAGAGGGCAGCAGTAACATGCTAATAGTAACATGAAGTTAAAATTTCGGCATCCTCTAGGTCTTCCCACCTGTTTGAGAGATCATTCGAGTCGAGGTTACCGACTTTTACTTATTTGTACAATTGATATAGTACTTTTGGTACCTGCAGGTAGACAGCGTTGCTAAAAAGGTTACCATGTCTGGTTATGCTCTGGACTATATAAATTACCAGGTCTGTTACAGATCTAGAATAACAGATCTGCATCAGATCTGTACTTTGGTACTGACTTGGGTTTTGCTACCCGGGAAGAAGACGTTTTACGTGTCTTATACGCATTGAGTTATATTTAATGTCTTAAAATGAGACACGAGATGAAATTAAATGTCTCAATATAAAACAGATTTTGTATCTTAATGGTTTAAACACTTAAAGCAACTCATTTTAAGAGACGAGTGAGATACCAGTTTTTGCAGTGTAATTTTAAAAATTTTACATGTTTAATTTTTTTTTATTCAAGGAATACACTAACATTAATTTTTACTAGTTTTGAATAATACATATTTGATTATATCAATGGGAGAACAAATTATTTGATAAATTCTTACTTTTGGTTAACTTTGCAATAAACAAATCAATATAAACAAATAAAAATTTAAAAATCAGGCTCGACAAAGCTCTTTGCAATTTTGTAACCTTTAATTAAAAAAAAAATAAAAACGTTTAAAAAATAAGGACTGTAGACCTTTTTGACACTCAATTTTTAGGTTTGCACCACTGTGCGGCGTGGCAAGATGGGGAGATTTGCAATTTTTCCATATTATTAATTTTATGCTTTTTTAAGAAACAGATGGCCTTTGTACGCCTTTATTACGAAAGACTGATTCCCAAAGATGGTTATTAAATAAAATAATAAAATTATATTTAATAATAATAATAATAATTAATAATAATTAATAATAATTAATAATAATTAATAATAATTAATAATAATTAATAATAATAATTAATTAATTAATTAATTAATTAATTAATTAATTAATGATTATTAATAATTTTAATATTTAATAATATTTTTTGCTACGGACCTGGAAAACCTGGGAAACCTGGAATTGTCATGGAATTTTTTTTCAGTCATGAAAAACCTGGAATTGTCAGGGAATTTTATAAAGCCTGATACTATAAACTCAATTTTTTTGTATTTGAGTCGTAAAAATTTCAAGTTTTCAAGTTGACATTATACAACTTTTTGATTTTAAATTTATTGCTTACAATTGAAATCAATATTGCATTTCTAAATTTTTGTTTCTTTTAATCAATAGGGTAACTGCTCCAGTCGTTAGCACCCTTAAGGCCAAATTTTGAATTTAAGAATTATTTTAATAGATAAAAACTAATATTATATAATACTTACAGTAATATATGTATTCAGAATTTAATGCAGAATACGATAAAATGATCAATTTTGAATCAGAATAAACTGAAACTTTTAAATTAATTAATAATGTTATAATGACACCAATTTCCAGTCGTTGGCACTGCAAGCACTAGTCGTTGGCACCCACCAGTTTCTAGTGGTTAGCACCCATACATAACCTTTAAATTTCTTATGTTTCAAACAAGCAAATTAAATTTTTTTTTATTTTTTAATAAATCAAGAATAATTCATTATAATTTTAAATAATAAATAAATACAAGAAAATATACTTATATATAATTCAATAATAAATGTATATATCATTTTTCAAAGAGACTGAAATTATTGACTAGACGTAAACATTGTAACATAACCTCACTTTTCATTGCGAAATGAGGGGTGTCAACGACTGGAGCTTAGTTAAAGATACGGCTTGTCCAGTCGTTGACATGTGTGTGCCAACGACTGGAGCAGTTGCTTTTTTTAATATTTTCATTGGCACCCCAATGAAATAAATAAATTAATAATTTTTAAGACAAGATGTGTTAAAGTAATCAATATTTATATATTATACTAAAATATTTGCAAAGAAAAAAGCAAATTTACTTACTTCTAATAATAATAAATTAAGTTCAAAAATTTCAGTTTTCTTAAGATTTTTTTTAGAAAAACCGAAAATTTCCTAACACTTTGAGAATGATATTAATTTTATTTTTTTTAATGCAATTAAGTAATTACTTCTAATAAGTTATATATTAGATTTTTATAAGAAATGTTGGAAATTCTAATAATCATATGCAAAACATGCTAGATTTTTGCTATATCTTGTTATTTAAAGAAAACCTAAGAGGGGTGCCAACCACTAGCGCAGTGCCAACGACTGGAGCAGTTACCCTATCTTCCTTAAAATAATTTTAAATTTAATACATTTTGGAAATCCAAAAATTTTATGAAACTGAAGTTACCAACTTTTATGCAATGAAAATTTTTTCTTTTGCTAATTGTTTTTTAATGTAAGAAGCCCTTTAAAAAATTGCAAGTGCATCCATATTAAGAAATAAACAATTTGCAACAGAAAAAAATTGCTTTTGAAGCGAGGAAATAATAATTTAGTTGAAATTTCGGGATATTTGGAAAATCCACGACAAAAATAATTAAAAATCACTGATTTCCTTGCCATAGATCATCTTACAATTTTTTTAAATGACTTCTCACATTAAAATAAATAATTAGTAAAAGAAAAAATTGCTTATGAGCTGAGGAAATAATAATTTTGTTGAAATATATGGTTTTTTGGAAAATCCGTGTAAAAAATAAAAATTACTGATTTCCCCGACTTCGATCTTTTTAAATTTTTTAAAGGGATTCTAACATTAAAATAAATAATTATCAAAAGAAAAAATTGTCATTGGATAAACGTAGGGAACTTCAGTTTTATAAAATGTTATTAAAATGTTTATTTGTTTAATTGTGAAAAATTCTGAACTAAACTAAATTTTTAAATTTAAAGAGATTTGCTCCTAAGATTTGCTCCTCACCTTTCTTCGGAGCGTATCTCAAATAATCTCACAAATTTTAACTTAAATTTTTGTTATTAATAAAATTAAAAATTAATAACTTATTTTATTAACAATTTAATTGAAGGATTTTATATTTTTTGTCGAAATTAGCTAAAAACATACCAAAACAATTTTATTTTTGGGTCTGGAATTTTTTAAAAAATCGTCTGGAAAACCTGGAAAAGTCATGGAATTTTAAAATCGATGTTTTGTGGCAACCCTGAATATATATTCAATAATTTTCGTTTTTTTGCGCTTTAAACCTTAAGTACCCTGTCTTGCCCCACTCTCCCGTACATGCTTTTTTGACGAAATTCTTAAAAAGAGTTTTTTAGTTTTTCGCTGAAAAAATATGAAGATTGAATCCAATCATGTTCGCTATATTTTTTCTAAAATCTACACATGAAAATACATAAAATAAGCAAAATTGCAGTCCAATAGGCCAATAATTGTAAAAACCAAGGGGGATACACACTTTTTTCTAAATCAAAAAAAAATTTTAGTTTTTCGCAAAAAAATATTAAGATGAACACTAATCATTTTTTTTGCATGTTGGTTGAAATCTACACGTAAAAATAAATAAAAAATTATAACGCCAGTCCACTATATTAAGAATTGTGAGAACCAGTAAGGGTTAAAGTATTTTCGAGCTTGCAAAAAGAGATTTTGATTTTTCGAATAAAACACCATGAACATCAATTCTAATTACTTCCGCTATATTTTTTCTTTAATCTACGCGTGAAAATATTAAAGTATGTCAACTTTCAGCTCTTTAGGTAAAAAATTATTGTTTAGCCGTTCCCAATAATAAAGAAATTTTAAATACGGTCGAATAAAAGAATATGAAGATTAGGTTAATTTTTATTGATATATATTTTTTTCTTTTTATATAATTTGTTGTCAATACAATTGTCGTACGTTGTTTCAAGAAGAGAAGATTTTATTTCATAAACTTTTTTTGTCTTGAACGTCGCTTCTTATTCTTTCTTCCAAGAATAGGACTTTTCTTTTCTGGGCCTTCATTATCACTTTTTATGATTCCAGATTCTATAAAAAAATGTTATTATAAATTAATTTCAAATATGAAGAAGGCATACAGTAGAATATCTAATAAGTTAATTTTGGTGGGGGGTTAACATAAGAAAGAATTGCCGTTTAAAAAGAAATTAGTGCGCAGTTACTTATTGTTCATGGAGGTCAATTTCAAAATATATATCAAGAAGACTAGACATGGTTGCCACAAAATCTAGATTTCAAAATTCCAGGCTTTTTCCAGGTTTTCCAGGTTAAAAATATTAAAAATTCCAGGTTCCAATTTAGGAATTATTTGTGATGAAAAACAAGTATTTTACAAAACAGTGGTTAACAATATTCATTATTATGTAGTTATAAATTAATGTTCTCTTAAACAGTTACAATCACAGGCATTTTTATGTTTATTTTTCTGAAAGTGATACTTTTGATATTCGATTTTTCAATTTATTTTTTTAATTATATGGTTTTTTCTATTGAAACTACTTTATTTCATACTCAAAAGTAAGAATTTAAGTTGCGCAAAATTAATTTGAAAATATTAAAGTCTTTCTTCTTTGAATTTTACTCGGACCAATATGTAAAATTTTAATATTTATAAAAACAATAGTATTCCTCTTTTTTATAAATAGTATATAGAAAAATTAGACATCAGACCATTAGCTTCATTTTAATATGCATTCACATTTTTTAGAATATTTTTAATGTATAAAAACATCATTAATCATCGTGAAGTAATTTCAACTTAAACTGAAGACAAAATTTAAATAGTTTTATCACATATAAAACGGAGGTACCAAATCTTTTAAAATGCACATAATGATAGAAAAACATTGTATTTTTTGGCACTATTTTTAAAAAATTTCTAAGAGTTTAAAAAACCTATAAAAATTTAGTTGTCTTATAAATTATAAATTTTTGCTATGAAAATGGTTAATAATATTATTAGAGAGTAGATTCTATAAAATTAATCGAGATATCAAAAATGTTACTTTCACAAGAATCAGCCATAATAAGAACATTGAAGTCATGTCTAAATTAAATAATTTTTATCTTTAAACTTTGTTCAAAATTTTGAACAAAAAGCAACTAGTACCTAACAAAAAATTTTGAGAATCGTAATATTAATAAAGATATAAAATCCTTTTTTTACAACAATCTTAACAACATTTTTCACAGTTTTAATCAATAATTAAAAAAAATTAAATTAATTTAAAGAGAAGATAACATGGAAAAGGAAAATTGCATGTTAACATTTTTAAAGAAAAATAACATGTTAAATGTAATTTTTCTTAATATCTTTTATTTACCCAAAAAAATTCCAGAAATTCGTTCAAATTTCATGCTATTTCCAGGTTTTTCTGGTTGTGTGGCAACCATGCTAGAAACAGGAGGCCCAACTTTGGTAGTGGGGGTACAGGCCGAATATGTACGTAGGGGAGGGTAGGCTACATTGAACCGCCCCGTGTAGAAATTTTAATGCGGGCATTATAAGGTTCGGATAAGGTTGCCTTATTATTGTTAGGGACCCTGTAGGGCAATCCTATGTGGTCCCTATAATATTTGTCCCGTAGTAGCCTATCCGGGCCCTATTATTAAACCTATTTTCACTCTAAATATATTTAAAACCTAAAAAAAATTATTAAAAAATACAATAATATTGTTATAAATTATTTAATGTTACATTTTACTTATCATTACTAATATTAAACACAGAATGCTTTAAATTAAGATAGAAAAATCTCGCACACACTGGGGACCGAAACCTAGACCTCGAGGATGCAAACCGAATACGCATACCACATAGCCACGCAAGCTTTTGACAGCTTTTACACTTACAATTAATAAAGAGCATTTAATTGTGTAATTTAGTTAAATTATTATTTAATTAAACTAAATTAAAATAAAATTAGTAAATTACCTAATAAATTTCCATAAATTACCATAAATTACCGACGTTCAATTTTTTAGGTCTAATTTGTGTTTTACATATTTTAGTAATCTATCGTCAAAATGTTTATTAATTATCGCATAAATTTCCATAAATTACTGCAAAAATGTCCATAAATTATCAACGTTAAATTTTTTAGTTAAAAATTTATCGTCAAAATTTTTTTAAATTATCTCATAAATTTTCATAAATTACCGATGTTAATTTTTTTAGTTCTCGTTTGTGTTTTACATAGGCTGTTTTCGTCACTCACCCAGGGTTAACCCCGAGTTAAATATTATCCAATCATCAAAAACATTCTATTGGTCTAACCAATCACCATTAACCCGGAGTTAACTCGGGGCGAGTGCCGAAAACAGCCATAGTTTTATAAACTATCGTCAAACTCAGTTTATAGGTTACCGCTTAAATTTCCATAAATTACCGCAAAATTTCCATAAATGACAGAAATTCAAAATTTTAATGATAATTTTTTTTGCTTTACATATATTTGCAAATTATTGCGAAAATTTCTATAAATTTCCATAAATTACATCAAAAATTTTTAATTGTAACTTATGTGGAACATATTTTTATGAATTATTGCAAAAATTTCTATAAATTACTGCATAAATTTCCATGGCCTACCTGTCTTAAAGGGCAATTCTGGCGTAATACAGAAATTTTATTGAAGCCAGTACTGAACCAGTATTGGCAAGCTAACTGCTGGCATGCCAGTGCTGGTGCAATACTGCGCCTGTTGTTAATATACTGACATTTGACAGAAACAGCATATACGTTAGGCAGCCCGTTATGGCACTATTCAATGAATCAAACCCATATGTCATTGATTCAACAGCATTTTTTTCTCCGTCTGGTTCAATGTAGCCTACACTCCCCTATATGGTTTTCAGAAATAGACTGAGCATAAGTACTCAGTCGCGGTAGCCTTCTAAACAAAGTAACTTTTAATTTATCACCTGGTGGTATAATTCAACATAAATATTAACATTGATTTCTATATATATATATATATATATATATATATATATATATATATATACACTGGGGTCAAAAAGTTTCAGTACACTTGTACTGATAACTTTAAAATGCTCGCTTCACTTCAAATTTAAATATTTCTGTAAAAATTGGTGTTAGAGATATCAAACTAGGATCATTTTGAAGTTCAATAAATTTAGAGTCAAATAGGCTAAGACATAACCAATTTAATAGTGTAAATATTAAAAATATAATTCTTTAAAGTTAGAGATTTTTTGTGAAAATTGCGATTTTGAAATTTGGAATTCAAGCGTACGCCAATTGAACAAAATTTTTTTTTAAGATTTGACAGTTGCACAATATCAAGTATAAATTCCATTCTTTAATTCTAGACCAAAATAATTCACAAATATTAAGTAATTTTTTCAAATTCTATAAAAATAACTTCCCTTGCTCTCGAAATTTTCCAAAGAATATTAATTGCAAATTCGTCGTTTCCGTTCACTTGTTTTATCAATTAACCACACTTTTGAAAAATATGCACCTTTTTGTTATTGTAAAATAAAAAAATAGTCACCTAGAAAGAAAATAAGGAATAATGATAGAGTTAAAATTTGTAAAACAATAAGAAGAGAGATAAATTTCATGTAAATATCTTAAATTTTCTAAGATGAAGAGGTTCTATATTTTTCAAAAGTGTGGTTATTTGATAGAACAAGTAAATGAAAACGACGAATTTGCAATTTATATTCTTCGAAAAATTTAGAGCAAGAGATATTATTTTTATAGAATTTGAAGAAAATACTTAATATATGTGAATTATTTTGGTCTAGAATTAAAGAATGAAATTTGTACTTTTTATTGTGCAACTATCAAAACTTAAAAAAAATTTTTCTTCAATTGGCGTACGCTTGAATTCCAGATTTCAAAATCGCAATTTTCACAAAAAATCTCTAACTTTAAAGAATTATATTTTTAATATTTACACTATTAAATTGGTTATATCTTATCCTACTTGACTCTAAATTTATTGAACTTTAAAATGATCCTACTTTGATAGCTCTTACATCTATTTTTACAGAAATATTTGAATTTTAAGTGAAGCGAGCACTTAACAATAATTAGTACAAATGTACTGAAACTTTTTGACCCCAGTGTATATATATATATATATATATATATATATATATATATATATATATATATATATATATATATATATATATATATATATATATATATATATATATATATATATATCTGTCGTAGACAAATAGAAGAATTCGTCATTTAGCTAAACGCCTAGGCAGTTAGCAAACCGGCGCCGAATAGACGTCTTCTTGATACAGATACACGGAGAAAAATGGTGCTGAGTTTCTATAGTAAAAGTTCCTATGAAATAGTAATAATTCTACTTTTATATTAAAAATTACTATTCATTGTAAAATGTACTTCGCATGAAGTAAAGATTACTATTTTTGGTAGTAAAAATTGCTAATAATAATTGTTACATTAGTCAGTGTCGGATCCAGAATTTACTCCAGGGGGGGGTCATTTATAGATTCGGCGAGAAACGACCATAATTATCTGACCTTTTTTTATGTAAATTTTTCGCCCCAGGGGGCGAATCCGCCACTGGCATTAGTCACTTTTAAAAATTGCTTTAAGAATTTTAATTTTTACATTGTCATTGTAAATTGTATTCAATTTTTTGAATTACTTTTTACATTCGATATACTGTAAATATTACTTATTTTAAATATTACTCGGATTCCTTGAAGTGAATTATACTTTTTTTAAAAAGTAAAAATTGTTTCAAAACGAAGCAAAAGTTAGTATGTATTTCAGAAAGAGAATCAATTATTATTTAAATAAATCCTGGATGTTCATTACATGAACATTTTGCTTCCTCTTTACGATCAGCAAAAAAAATTTGCTTCCTCGTGAAGGAAGCATTAACGATAAATATATTTCATTTTTAAATCATTTTTAATACAATTTAACATTTATAAAATAAAGTTCATTCGTCTTAATAAAAAGAATAAAATTTTCTTATACAGTAATATAACGGATGCGACGGATGCGAACGACGGCGAGACAAAGACGACAATCCTGAGAAAAGTAACAATGATTTACCAATGATGATTAACGCCGAATTGAAGTTGAATTTGGACTGCACAAATCGGGAAAACACTTAATTAATTACAAGTCAAATTGCAAACTACTTATTTATTTAAACACGCTGATATTTTAATAACTTTGGCCTTTTGCCTTTGGGAAACAATGTCAATTCGTTCACACCGAACACACAATAACTAGCGATGCCGGCCGGCTTCCTCTCGTCGTCCTCTCTCCTCGATCCAACGGAAAGAACAGCTAAACCGCCAACCTGATTGGCTCATCGGCGACGATGCTCGGAAGGAAACGAAGGGCCTCGGGCCCTCTCGTTTCATAGCCAAAACAACCGCGAGTATTTAAACAAACAAACCCTAACCCCAAATAAGAAAGAAGGAAAATAGGTAACGAAATGCTTCGTTACAATCCCCTCTCCTAGGCCAACAATAATCCAAAATTGTTGCCGATCAACCAAAATATTAAAGAAAACAACCAAATTATATATCAAAATAATTATTTATCGGAAATTAAAGAAACAATTACATTTAAATCTATTAACTGGTCAACACTTAACCATAAAGATTTCCATCATAATAAACATAAAACTAAACCAAAGTAAACCCAAAATTAAACTTTCATAGTAATAATAAAGAACCAAAAATAATAATAAAAATCAAAAATAAACTTTTTCTTTTCTCTTTTAAATACTGGAACCCCCAATCTATGGGAAACCTCTTTGTTGGCGATCCTGCCAAAAGGCAGTGCGAGCCGCAATCGCCAATTCCTGCGGGAGGCCAACCAAAGATGCTTCCAGCAACCTCAAATCGTCCATCAATCCAGTGGCCGAAAGCACTGGATCTGGAACCACCTCATCGGCCGACGGCTCAGCCGCTGAGCCATCCAATGGCAACCTTTCAGCCATCTGAACTGGTGCAAGTTGCCCCGGTTCATTAACCTCAGCCCGAACGACCACTGACGCCACTTTTTTGTGAAGGACGGCTCTCTTATTGCCGCCCTTAGTCCCTTGACCTCTTCTACCTGACTCCGACTGGTCAGATCTCTCTAATGACATCGATGAAGCCGAACGCTTCATCCACAAACGGTAAGCTCGTGCACAGCGTGGGCAATCCTCCATCATGACCCCAAATCGGCCACAATTCCGGCAGAAAATGTCAATTGGCTCCGGACAATGAGCCAATTTGTGGGACATACTCCAGCAATTGAAGCATGCCCCCATAGGAGGATCCAAATCCGGATCCGTCGGAATGCGGTCCAACCGACAGAAAATCCGTCCCACAGTCAACATAGGCCGTGCGAGCTTAGCCTCCTCCCTGAAACGGTCCGCTGGGCGAGGAACCACCATTACATTTGGCTCCCGTGGTCGGACCCGAACCTCTGGTTCCTCACGACCACCAGCCTCAAGTTTATGGGCTCCCTCGTTGACCAAAACCGGATCCTCCTTTTGGTCCATGACAATTGAGTCCAATTCCTCCACAGCGTACTGACTCTCCAAAAATTCACGGCTCATCAAAGCACAATCACCACGATCCACGCCTGTGCCGGGGCGAGCCGAACAAGATTTCTCCTCTTCCTCCCAGGCGAAAGTGATTCCACGGCCCGCAGAACGAACACCAACTGGAGGCAAAGTCACATCGGACCCCGAGGAACTAGAAACCTCATGGCTCCTCACCACCCGTTTAATTGCACCTGCTGATGCCTGACCAGAGCCTGACGGAAGTTTGCTGCGCCAAAAGTCACCCATAATGCCGCTGAAGAAACTGGCTCGAACAATCTAAAACATTTAACAAATAAGCAACACATTCAAAAATCATTGCCGAGAACGGGGAGGTATAAAACGTTTGAGATCGGACACATGAACCCTAGCCACACGGCGGTTATTACCCGAACCCAATTCGTAAACCGAAGGAGACAATTGCCTAACAATTTCATAGGGACCTTCAAATTCAGGAGCCAACTTTGCCGAAAACCTATTTGCCGCATTCGACAATTTATGAGTTCTCCATAAAACCTGATCCCCCACATGAAAAGTAGCCTCTCGTTTATTATGGTTATAATAACGACTCTGTTTTTCACGTTTCTCGTCAATAAACCTCGCAACCAGATCCCTCAACGCGTCCAACCTACGCAACCTATCGCACCAAACCTCTGGATCAATCCTCTGAACCGTAACCTTACTTTCAACTTCTCTCCTCAAACTCTTAACTGGTTGAGGCTGACGGCCATAATTTAAAAAGGCCGGTGAAACCTTTGTCGAAGACTGCACGGCCGTATTGACCGCATGTCGGAACTCATGGACATGTTTGTCCCAATTCCGATGATCCTCGCCCACAAAAGTCGCAATCATCGTTTTCAAAGTACGGTTACTTCGTTCGACCGGGTTAGTCTGGAGGTGGTATGGCGGCGTTGTTAAATGCCTGACACCATAGTCTTCCCAAATAGATTTGAGGTGTTGGTTGTCGAACTCCTTTCCGTTATCCGTTAACAGAAAGTGAGGAGTGTCCCACCTGAACACTACCAATTCCTCAAATGCCTTTGCAATGGATTTGCCATCAGCAGACCTGATCGGTTTAACCTCAATCCAGCGTGTAAACAAATCCTGGAAAACAACCAAATGCTTACACTGATTCTTGCTGGATGGAAACTCCATACAGTCCGCTGCAACAACCGTCCACGGTTGTTCCACAATCCTTTGACCCATTAACCCTTGAGGTCCTTCCTGCGAAACCTTAAACCTTTGACAATCAGGACACTCGCGAACAAACCTTTGGACATCATGCCAAATGCCTGGCCAGTAATACTCTGCAGCCACCCTAGCATATGTCTTTTCTATTCCCAAATGACCTGCTGCAATTTCAGAATGAGCATTCCTGAGTATTCTACTCCGATGCTCCTCTGGGACAACCAACTTCCAACCCTGTTTCTCGCCCGTGATTGGTAACAATAAAGGATCGTTCCTATGACGATATAACACATTGTTTTCCACCAACCAACCTGGAAAACGTTGAGGAACCTCCTCAACCAATTGTTTCCTCTTGATGTACCACGGGTCATCAATGGTGCTGAAAGTCGACATCTCGTCCGTGTTATCCTCGTACATACGCGACAATGCGTCCGGTACGTGATGATTAACACCGCGATGATGAACAATGTCGAAATCCCATTGTTGCATCTCGAGTGCCCAACGAGCCAAACGACCAGACGGATCCTTAAGATTTCTGAGCCACCTCAGAGCACTATGATCCGTGATAGCCTTAAACCGATATCCCTCTAGATATGGCCTGAATTTTTTAATGGCCTATAATAATGCCAAACACTCACGCTCAGTGACACTATAATTCTTTTCTGCCCCTGTCAAAGCCTTACTTGCGTACACAATTGGGTGTTCGCCATCCTCAGACTCCTGAGTCAACACCGCGCCAATCGATGAGTCGCTAGCGTCACATTGGACAGTGAACGGTTTGCTAAAACCCGGCCGAGCCAAAACTGGGGCCGATACCAACTTTTTCTTTAAAGTTTGGAAAGCCTCCTCATGCTCAGCTGTCCATTCCCAAGCTCTTCCTTTTTGAAGAAGCCTTAAAAGTGGTACCTTGATCTCGCTATCATTCTCTATGAAACGAGAATACCACCCAACCATTCCCAAGAAACGCCGAAGCTGTTTAATATCCTGGGGTGCAGGGTATTCTAAAACCAGTGCCACCTTCTCAGAATCTGGCCTCAAACCATCCCTATCCAAAACATAACCCAAGTAGGTTACCCGAGAGCAACCAAATTCACATTTGTCTGGGTTTACCACCAAACCAGCAGACGCCAATCTCTTTCAAAGATTACCTTTAAAAAGTACCTATTTTCAGGCCTAGTCCCATCGACAATCTCGTTTGAATCCGGTGAACCTACTGCATCCGATGCAGTTTTTCCCCTCTCCTGGACTTTACGTGTTAAACCTTTTTCAACACTATTAGTCCCACTAATACCAGGGGCCTCACTAAGATTTTCCGCAGAAACCACAACTCTATCTAAGCCCACAGAGAATGAGTACTCCTTATTCATTTGACCAAAGTCACTACTCTCGTTTTCGGTAACCACTATTGGCGAGCCATTCGTTCCACCAGAAACGTCCCAAGTCCCGCGACGACCTGAGCATGGTTCAAACCTAGCCCTACCGAATGTGCCCAAATTCACGCTGATACAATTTCCAACTTTTGAGAGTGAGTTCTCCTCACTCGCAACACACAAATTCCCAATATTTGAGAGTGAGTTCTCCTCACTCGACACACACAAATTCTCCAGATTTGAGAGTGAGTTCTCCTCACTCGACAAACACAAATTTTCAACAATTGCAGGTGAGTCCTCCTCACCAACAATACACACTTGAGATGGATTAGAGAGTGAGTTCTCCTCACTCGGCAACGAATAATCCATCTCTTGAACACGCAAAAACACTTCATTACCACATACAGGGACCTCTAGCCCTGTCCCTACTGTTTGGATTGGGGGGAAGAAGTTGGTTTGTCCCCCCCCTTTCGCGTTTTCCAAATAACTTCGGAACTCCACACATCTTGGACATTGAGCAAAAACTGCTCCCTTAGCCCCACAAACCTGACACGAAACCTCAACCTGAGCTCGTTGTCTGCTAGGGCATTCTGAAGCAAAATGACCCTGTTGTTGGCAGCTAAAACAAACCCGATAAGGACACTGGGATAAACGGTGTCCTACAACCTGACAACCATTGCAAATACCCATAAAAGGAACCTGACCATTACCCTGGTTTGCTACACCCGGTTTAGGCCTACCTTGTTGGGGAAATGCACCAGCCACTTGGCCGCTCGGTGCATTAGGTGGGGCCCTTACACCCCCACTTTGCGAATAAATTATAGGTTGTGCCGGCCCCGGAGCTACCTGCATTGGCTTGGGCCACCCTTTATTTGGTTGACCCCCTGCAGCTCCCCTAGGCCGACCCTGACTCATCCCAAATGCATCCACTGCATTTTTACATTCTCATCACATGAGAAGGTATTAGTTTTGGTCGAATTTTGACTTTTGCTAATTTTATGAAATCTTTACGTTTTGAGGTGCCCTGAGTCCGAAAAACATGGTCCGGTGAGTGCGTCTGTCTGTGTGTCTGTCTGTCCGCTGTCTGTCTGTCCGTCTGTAGACGGTAATATGTTGTTCCCACGATAACTTTTGAAAAACTTATCGGATCGATTTTAAATTCAACACACTTAAAGTTGGTGTAAAAATGAAGGCTAAGTTCGTTAACCAGCCATTTTCGTTAAAAACTACAAAAACTACGGTAGTTTCAAAATTTTGAAAAATCAATTTTTTCAAATTTCAGAATTTTTAACTTTATTTTATTTTAGATTAGAAAAATACA
The DNA here is from genome assembly GCA_032872505.1 of Leptopilina syphax. Lineage (NCBI taxonomy): Eukaryota > Metazoa > Arthropoda > Insecta > Hymenoptera > Figitidae > Leptopilina > Leptopilina syphax. The sequence goes on along the minus strand of CM065473.1, from coordinate 41,293,802 downwards.
AACAACTTTTCTCTATAACATTTTTTCATAAAAACTCAATTTTCGAAGTTATAGTCTCTTAAATGGTCAAAAAAACTTTAAAAATCCTAAAATAACACTAAAAATCGAAATTTTTTAAAGGAATAAAAATTAATCAATTGATTTTGACATATTCTTACCCTAAAATACTTAAAAAACATACTTGAACACAAAAAACTCGTAATTTCCAGAAAAATCACTCTCTATATATATTTTTTGTGCACTTTTTTGATAAAAAATCAATATTCTGACTTCATTATCTCCGACGTTCTTGCATATGCGATTTTGCTACCAGAGACTTTTTTTCTCGGCTTTGCATCAGCTACAACTTTGCTGTTGACAACTTTTTGCCCAACGCAAAACTTTTCGAGTTATTTTTTAAAAACTGTCAAAAAACTAAATTTTTTACATTCTCATCACATGAGAAGGTATTAGTTTTGGTCGAATTTTGACTTTTGCTAATTTTATGAAATCTTTACGTTTTGAGGTGCCCTGAGTCCGAAAAACATGGTCCGGCGAGTGCGTCTGTCTGTGTGTCTGTCTGTCTGTCTGTCTGTCCGCTGTCTGTCTGTCCGTCTGTAGACGGTAATATGTTGTTCCCACGATAACTTTTGAAAAACTTATCGGATCGATTTTAAATTCAACACACTTAAAGTTGGTGTAAAAATGAAGGCTAAGTTCGTTAACCAGCCATTTTCGTTAAAAACTACAAAAACTACGGTAGTTTCAAAATTTTGAAAAATCAATTTTTTCAAATTTCAGAATTTTGAACTTTATTTTATTTTAGATTAGAAAAATACAAACAACTTTTCTCTATAACATTTTTTCATAAAAACTCAATTTTCGAAGTTATAGTCTCTTAAATGGTCAAAAAAACTTTAAAAATCCTAAAATAACACTAAAAATCGAATTTTTTTTAAGGAATAAAAATTAATCAATTGATTTTGACATATTCTCACCCTAAAATACTTGAAAAACATACTTGAACACAAAAAACTCGTAATTTCCAGAAAAATCACTCTGTATATATATTTTTTGTGCACTTTTTTGATAAAAAATCAATATTCTGACTTCATTATCTCCGACATGAATTAGAAAAGAACCAATATCTACAAATGATATATTTAGTATTCACCTAAAGGCCCTTTCTTTAGTTTACGTTTACAATGATCCTGTCTCCACCGTCGGTATTTAGCCAATCCGGTATTTGACAAATATCGAAAATGCGCGGTGCTCATCGTTTTGACTGTGCGTTTATGTTCAAGTCGACACAAAAACGAAGAAACAGTAAGTATTATACAATCACTTAAAATCAGACAAAATCTAATATACACCATACCTATCTTGCTAACAACATTAGACGCAGCCTTCCGTGAACAGATTACGGAAACTAAGCCTTATGTTATTTGAAAGATTTCCCTAATGGGGAATTCACACTTCGATCTAAGAAGCTAAGCGGGACGCTTTATCGTGGCGCTTCCTTTGTCTTACTATATCTATATACATAATGCTAATTCCACACTTACCCAGTCGCTCCGCTTTTCCGTGGCGCTTCGCGTGAGACAGAAAAAGATAGAGATAGTCTCTGTATTTTTCTATCTCACGCAAAGCGCCACGGAAAAGCGGAGCGCTGGGTAAGTGTGGAATCAGCATAAGAGCGTCACGAGAAAGCGTCCCGCTTATATGCATCTTAGATCGAAGTGTGGATTCCCCATTAAGGCCAACGCAGAATAGAATCTTTAACCGGAACCGCAATTGTAAACGTAAGAATGAGTTAAAAAAGGATAGGTATATTGTTTATCCTTCTCTAACTCATTCTTACGCTTACGGTTACGATTGCGGTTCCAGTTAAAGATTCTATTCTGCTTAGGCCTTTAACCGTGTTTTCCCATAAGTTAATTTTCTCTTATCGTGTACCCCTTCCACCTAAAAAAATAAACATGCACATAGTGGTATTAAGATGGCGACACAACATAACGTCGTCAAAAGATTTGAAACATTATATATTTTGAATTGACCGCCATGCGTTAATAAAGTTACAACATTATGGCTTGTTGCATTTCAAAGTGCAAATTTATAATAAATTGATGATGAATATATCACTAAGGGTACGGTCCCATGATGAGCAGAAAACAGAATGCAAAGCAGAATTTCGTGAGTGCAAGAGAGATAGTCAGATATCACTATCCTTTCCACTCTCACGAAATTCTGCTTTGCATTGTGTTTTCTGCTCATCATGGGACCGTACTCTCAGTCCATAAATATATAGATGAAAAAATATATGTGACGCACTCCGAAGAAAGATACCTCAGAAGCAAACAAATTATAGGTTGGATTCGAATTAGATTTATCTTCATTAAAAGTTAATTTTTAATTATTTGAATTTGAAACCAATATTCATTGAATATTTTGAATATAATGAAGACTTGAAGACCAACAATTTTTAATTCATAATTATGATTCTCTTTCTGTATCTATACTCAAAAAATTTAAAACATAACCTCAAATTTTTTGCTTTTTAAGTACCTTTCTTGGGAGCTCGTCATATATTTATTTCCGATTTAACAAATTTAAAGTGTTATATTTATAAAGTATACAATTAAAGTAAATTGCAAATTTGTAAATATTATTTATTTAAAAATTTTTCAATTTTTTCTTATGAAATAAAACACTTTATTGTTATATGCCAAAAAATTTATTCTACACATTTATAAAAATTTTATTACATTATTAATATATCACTTAACACTGAAATATATACACGCTTTGATATATTTTTGTATACACATATATATTCCCCAGTAGCACGTAATTTTACAGTAAATATTGAGAACAGTGCCTTAACATTACCAATATTGCCTTAAGGTACCGTCCCATGATGGCGTGAAAGCGTCGGCGTGAAGCGTAAACCATGTGAGAGAGTGAGAACGTGATATCTGTTCATCTCTTTCTATCGCACGATTTCTGCTTTACGCCGACGCTTTAACGCCGTCATGGGACGGTACCTTTAATGTTGTTGATGTTACTAGAATAATGCTGGAATGTTCCGAACATTACGTGCTACTGTGGTTTATTATATATTTTTTCTTTAATTTGTTCATTGTTATTATAAAATAGAAAAAAATTCCCTAACTTCTTTTAATATAAAATTTAATGTCAAATTTTAATACACTATTAAAGTTTTTTGTAATAAACTGGATAACTTCACATAATTGTAACGATTTAATAAGTATTTGCTTCAGTAACATTAAAACATTAAATATTAACTCAGAAACTGTTAGTTCTAGAAATTGCAATTCTCAAAATAAAATAATAAAAAATATACATTTTTCAAAAGAAAAATACTTAGTTTTTCTTTAGTAAAAATAATAACGCTTTATTTATTTTTAAATATATTTTAAAAATTACTCTACTATTCTTGAATTAAACTGTCTGATCAAAGAAAAGCACATAACCCATTTAAATTACATGGGTTATATGTGACGTTCCGATACAAAAGGGACCTTACGTATAGAAAAATTAATTTCGAGTAATGTGTTTATTGAGTTGCTCTTTCACATACAAAAGTCAAAAATACTTTTTACTTATAGAATTTTTGTTATTAATATCAAACATGGAACTAAGGTTTTTGATCCATAAACTCAATTAATAAAAAATTTATAGTGCCCTATAACATTTTTATTACCTAGATTAAATACATATTTCAGAAATATATAATATTCTAACACGTATGCAGTAAAATTAAATAAATTATTATTTAAGACTAATAATTAATAACTGCTGGGTCAAACCATTTTATTTCGCCTAATGTATTTTTGATCTTTATAAAAAATTTCAATATTTCGGGAAAATATTCTTATATGTTTTGGGATTACGAAATGCACAATGATTTGTAAAAAATAATTTCATTTCATATAAAAAAAGATATTATAAATTGAGAGTACATGAAAAAAGGTTACATTGACAGGTATTACAAAATATTTAAAAAAGGAGTAATCTCTTTAAGAAATATAAAAAAGCGATTGATATTTATTTTTAAAGACTTAATTTGTGATTTGAACTTGATAAAAGTATCAAATAATTTATAATAAACTGTAAAATATGTTATTTAAGTTTCTGTATGAAATGTCAAAAATCGATCATATTTAACAATTTTTTTTGACAAAGTAATTTAATTTTCGTAAATCAGAATTATTTAAATAATAAGTATTTTAAATACACTTTATTATTATTTAAATACTTTTTTGATTATCAACTGAGAAATATAAAAAAATTTACCTTAAAAATGAACCATTCTTCATTTTATCGGGATTTTGAATGTTTGTAACTTCGTTGGAGAAAAACCAATTGATGCCAAATTTTTGGAGCATGTAGATTGAAGCAATATCTTCCTGCTGCTAAAATTTCGCGATGGGTTTTGCACTAGTCTTCAAAAGAAATTGATTTAAAAAAAGTGTTTATTTTGAAGGTTAATGACAAGTATTATAGCTGACTTGAAGTTGGTTTGTTTTAAACTGACTTTAAAAAAATCGTTTTATTTTGAATTTGACTTGTATTGCAAGTAGCAAACCAACTTCAAGTTAGTTATAATACTTGTCATTAACCTTCAAAATAAACACTTTTTTTAAATCAATTTCTTTTGAAGACTAGTGCAAAACCCATCGCGAAATTTTAGCAGCAGGAAGATATTGCTTCAATCTACATGCTCCAAAAATTTGGCATAAATCGGGTTTTCTCCAACGAAGTTACAAACATTCAAAATCCCGATAAAATGAAGAATGGTTCATTTTTAAGGTAAATTTTTTTATATTTCTCAGTTGATAATCAAAAAAGTATTTAAATAATAATAAAGTGTATTTAAAATACTTATTATTTAAATAATTCTGATTTACGAAAATTAAATTACTTTGTCAAAAAAAATTGTTAAATATGATCGATTTTTGACATTTCATACAGAAACTTAAATAACATATTTTACAGTTTATTATAAATTATTTGATACTTTTATCAAGTTCAAATCACAAATTAAGTCTTTAAAAATAAATATCAATCGCTTTTTTTATATTTCTTAAAGAGATTACTCCTTTTTTAAATATTTTGTAATACCTGTCAATGTAACCTTTTTTCATGTACTCTCAATTTATAATATCTTTTTTTATATGAAATGAAATTATTTTTTACAAATCATTGTGCATTTCGTAATCCCAAAACATATAAGAATATTTTCCCGAAATATTGAAATTTTTTATAAAGATCAAAAATACATTAGGCGAAATAAAATGGTTTGACCCTGCTATTATTTAAGATTAAAATCCAACATAAATCACATTTCTCTTCTAATTTAAAGTTCATTAAATACATTTCAAAATATTCTTATTTCATTTTTTTCCCTTACTGATTTAAACTATAATCGAACGTAAACACCACCATTTTTTTAATTACACATAATATCAACGTTATAATATTTCTTAAACTGAGAATTTTTTTTTAATTAGAGAAGAAAAACAGAAATGAAAACCAATCGTATAAACTTTTGCGAATTACTAATTATATTGAAAAGCTTTTTTTTCTAAATATGAATCGACAAATATGCGAATTGTCATTGTTGCCAATTGTCAGTCGTTTGAAACGACATTTTTACGAAATGACATTTGTACTAATTACTAATAAGTCACTACTGTTAAATACTAATAACTTTAACGAATTGTCATTTTACGAAATATGATTTTTATGAACCGTCATTATTGGAATGTAATGTATCTTACGAGAAAAACGTAGTCCGACCTCAAATTTTTGTTTATTAATTATATGTGGACGTCCGTATGAAAAGGGACCACTTTGACACTATTGCTCTGTTAAATGTCCCAATCAGCACATAAGCTTGCCACAAACTTGCATTGAACTTGCTGTGCAAGGTGTGCAAGCTTACAGAGCAAGCTCGTGACAAGTTTGTGGCAAGTAACAAAATGTCCTCCTGCTGCAAGCTTGCACTGCAATCTTGCTACAAGATTATGATATAAGCTTGCTGCAAGCTTGTGAGGCAAGTTTTCGACAAGTTTATTTGGCAAACTTGCTACAAGTTTGTAGTATAACTTTGCAGTAAGCTTATTGCAGGCTAGCTGCACAAGTATATGCAATTTAATTGAATCAATTTTAATTTTTTATGGAGATTTTCTTATAAATTTCAAAATATACACTCAGCAACATATCCAGATGGCAAAGAAATTTACTGCTCACGCAGCATCGTGTCAAGTTTTTTAATTTATCCGGCAGCTTGCAGCACCTTTGTAGCAAGTTTATCCGGCAAACTTGTAGCAAGTTTGCCAAATAAACTTGTCGAAAATTTGCCTCACAAGCTTGCAGCAAGCTTATATCATAATCTTGTAGCAAGATTGCAGTGCAAGCTTGCAGCAATAGGACATTTTGTTACTTGCCACAAACTTGTCACGAGCTTACTCTGTAAGCTTGCACACCTTGCACAGCAAGCTTAATGCAAGTTTTTGGCAAGCTTATGTGCTGATTGGGGTGTTAGTAGAATCTATAACACGTTTTCGATTCCCACATGGGACCCTATATCACAATCATGTAAAAGCCCACTTTCATAAAGGAAACCATATGAGAAATTGCTACACGATTTTAGGTAATAAAATATACCTTAAATAAACCCAAAAAGTCAATATTTCTTTAAGAATAAATCCCATATAAAATCTATTTTCATTTTTCAAATAACTATAATTTTTCCATATCCCTATTGAAAATTTCCACATAGGATTTTACATTTCACCCATTTTTGTGTAATGTCTGGATAGAATTTTGGAAAACATCATACCTCAAACATTTTTAAAATTCAAGAAAAAAAATTTTAATTCATAAATAGGAATTTGTTATTTATTTTCAAAGTCATTTCTAAAAAATTTCTAGAATTAATTTTTTTTTGAATTTTTCCCAGAATTTTTCACGAATTTTTCACGTCTAGGGTTAGATACCGGTACTTCTAGAATTTGAAACTTGGTCGATATGGTAGGTTTCAGCTTCACGTTTAGTGAAGGAACTTATTAATGAGTTGATAATTGTTTCGTGAAAAATTCTGGAAAAAATTCAAAAATTAATATGCAGAAGAATGCGAACCATCTTGACTATTGAGTCGATAAGGCTATATGAAAATTTGTTGGAGGTATGAATTGATAGGTCCTGGGTTTCGAGCCCCAGCAGAGTTGGTCTCACATTCTTTCATAGCTTTAAAATTTATTTTTCAATTATTCTAGAATTAAAAAAAAAGAAAAATTTACTGTAGATTAAAATTTTCACAAAAAAATCAAAGTTGATAATGGGTCTTTCAATTTTTGTAAAACTTGGTATAAATGTAGTGTTTTATGGCAGAAGATTTAAAAAAAAATAATTTCTAGAAATTTTCAAAATTGTGTATTTTACCGGGATTATTATGTTGTTTATATAATTGTTAACAAAATAAAAAATTAAATTAACAATTAATATTGTTAACCTATTGTTAATATTTAACCCCCTTGTAATTATCATTGATTGTCGAGGATAAACACTAAGTAACAAATGAATTATAATATGTAAAGTCTATATGGCATTTAAATTTATAGTTTAGAACAATTATTTGAAATAATAAAATAGCTATTTAAGACGATTCTTTGTCTGAAAATTGTATTCACCAATATTAATATTTTTTGCAAAATTAATACTACTTTATTGTTTTAATTATTTTTATAACTCTTTATGTTTACTACTGTAACCCATAATATTAATAATTATAAAATATACATATTAGCATTCCATGTGAAATTTACAGTCGATGATTAAATTACTTTTGTTTTTTAAGTAAACCATGAACAAAAATTTTTAAACTTTATACTTCAAAAATTTTTTCACATTAAAGAAAATAGAAAAACCGTTGTAAAGTTAAAGCTCCATTCTATGTGTTCAAAATATGAACACTTAGTTTCTACATAAAAATTATTATTTAAAGAATTTTATAAATTGCATTTTTATTAGATGTACCAAAAAACACAGAAAGTTTATTATTTTTTTTAATTCCTAATTTTTTAAATAGAAATAATTTTGGCTAAAATGTACGAAATATGTTCAACAAGAGGCCAAAAAATGCGTTTCCAAAAGCACTATAAATTAAAAGAAAAAGAAAAGAAATTAAATATTAATTTATAACTACGAAAACAAAATTTTGACTTTGAAAAGCAAAATTTTGATTTTTAAATTGTTAAAAATTTTAACTAATATAACCGAATATTTTACTATACTTCTAGAAAAATTTTTTTAAAAATATTCGCAAAAACGTTTTTTGAAAACTTTTAAAACATAAAAAAATGTTAAACTTCATGAAGAAGGTAAATAATAATAATTATGTGCCCGATAATGAGATTTATAATTTAAAAAAAAATGTATCCCTTTTTAGCTCATTTAGAACTTAAGATAAGTATTTAGGAGAAAGTAATTTTTACATACACCACATAAGAAATTACTTTTTTTAAAATTTTATTTTTGAGTTCTTTAGGTCAGAAAATAAAGAAAATTAAATTTAAAAGTTTTTAGTAAAATACTTCCATGAGGTAACAAAATATGTACGTGTTTTTATTGTAAATATATATCAAACAAGAAACAAATTTTGTTTTAATTTATAAAATAACATAAAAATAAATATGTTTGATGCCCGGTAAAATCCCTAATTTTGAAAATTTTTAAAAATCTTTTCTTCTTAAAATCTTTTATCATAAAAATTCATTTATACCAAGTTTCACAAAAAACAGAAGACCCATGACCAACTTTGATTTTTTTCAGAAAATTTGACCCATAAGCAATACAATCTTTTTTTCATTTATGTGTTTGAATTATTTTATTTAAAGACTAATTTTAGCTTATTATTAAGGGCGATGCTTCAAAAATTCCACTACCTGAAAAAGACAATAAAGAAGGAAACCATCATGACAAAGTCGACAAAATTACCATACCTGCAGGTGTAAGTATAATAAGTCTATACAATCTTTGAATCAATTTCAATCTGATTAATTAAAATTTTATACTTTTTTTTTAAGAAAAAATACTTTCAAGTTACCAATTATTCAAATAATTAAATATATTTTCAAATTACCCTACTATTCATGAATTAAACTCCAGATCAAAGAAAAGCACATAAAGCATAACAATATGTATTGGTTATATGCCCTTCTGTGATTTAAAAGCTGCTCAATTAATAAAAAATTTATATAATGTCCTATTACATTTTTATTAGATAAGTAAATATTCCAAAAACTTAAAAATTAAATTTTTTGCTTTTACTCTTCCTAGGATCCAATGTCTACTGATGGAGTAATCAACAAGCAAAATGCAACTCCTGGTGTAAGTATTTTTTTTAATTTATAGTAAAGTCCATGATATTGAACATTATAAACTTTAAAAATGTTTGCATTCTTCTGCTTATATATTTGTATTTTCCCAGAATTTTTCTTTTTCAAATTTGTCGAATTCGAAATTTTTAATTCTTTGGAATTTCTGACGACTTGTCCGCTCAGCTGTTTAAACTGTTCTATAACTACTAAATTTTAGAAGTATTTATCTCAAAATGTTGCAAACTTCAAAGAAATTTAAAAATTACGAAATATGAAAACGGAATAGACAGGAATTGAACTTAGCAAGTACCACACAGTATTTCAGAATTCACAAAAATTTAAAAAATATTAAAACGAAATTGCTTGGAAATCACTTTCAAGAAATCTTTGTCTCTAAAAGAAATACATATAAATTGAACAGGAACGGAATTAAAAAAGATTGATATAATTTAACTTTTTCTGTAAAAAGTTAAAAAATTTATTTTTTTTCAATTCCTTACTTCTTACGGGTAGTAAAAGGTATAAACTAACATATATCATAGTTAGTTTCCCAAAATTATCACTTATCTAATAAAAGAAATTTTAGTGTTCTTAAGAATGTTAGGTAGGGGAGAGTCGGGTAAGTTCGCACAAAAAAAGTTTAAATGAAAAAATAAGTTACTTAATGTTAGTTTGTAAGCAAACAAAGCATTTTATACTTAAAAGACAACATCTAAAAATAAAATGTGAGAGTTGTTTGAATCATTTATTAATAAAAACATTGATTAATTCATAATTACAGTAGTGATGGGAAATCTGTCGAAATGGTCTGAGGTGCGGGTAAGTTCGACAGCGTTGGAGGGTAAGTTCGTTTTTTTCATAAAATAGGCATAAATAAAAATAAAAGACGTTTCAGCGAGTAAAAATATTTATAAAACAAAAAAGTACAACATTTTTAATGTATATAAATATCTAGGACTGTAATTAAATTGTGATATAAAAAAAAGTTTGATAAACGATGAAAACTTAACCTCCTTGGTATTGTATTGTATTGCGCATGTGCTGATGCGCAATACAATGGCGAACTTAACCGTACGAACTTACCCGATAATATTATTTCAGATATTAACAAACATTTTTCATTTTACAGATTTCTTTAAATATTTAAAAAATAGTATTCATAAAGAGGAATGTTCCACAATTAAAATAAAAAAAAAATTATCGAAATCTTTGAATAATAAGTATTGTTTTTCCAAAATTCAAAATTAAAATAAATACCGATTGGAACCATCATTTTCAAATTTGTTAAATATTTTCGTTAATAACAACCCAATTAATACGAAATTTTGTTTAAACCAAGGTTACCTTATAAGAAAACATTCTCAAAAAGAATTTTACAAAAAAAATTATTTTTGTATAAGTTATTAAGAAAAGCGGACTTACCCGAAAACCGAACTTACCCGACTCTCCCCTAATTGTGAGCCACCGTTAAATTAAATTAAAAATCTTTTTATTATTATTATTATTTTTTTTTTTTTTTGCTTAGGGACTTTTGGGAAATCTGCTTACAGATACCTTGGATTCCGCACTCCAAGGTTATGTGGGGTTGGTATGACAATTAAAAAAAAGAAAAATAAATGTAAATTTAATAAACTGGCGACCTACTGCCAGCCCGACCCACTAAAACCCGTAACCCTTCTTCTGGAGCCCTTTACCCTCCCTCGGAACTGTCGTAAGACTTAAGCCTTCGAGGGTGGCGCTCCAACTCTGTCGCTATTGCGACTTTCTGCTTTTCTCTGCGGTTATCCTGCGTTAATAGTTAAAAACTTTGAAACTATTTCAATATAAAAGCGGAATTAACAGCACAACAATAATTAAAAATAACAAATGTGTAATTAAGTGTAAAAAGTCAAAAGATAAAATTATAAACGGATATATAAAAAAAAGAAAAAATAAACGCGTATAAAATATTGAAAACATAAAACTGTACAAAGATGAATAAAAAAAAACAAATAAAAAAATGTATAAGGACAAATAAATCACAAAATAAATTAATAAAAAACAAACGAACAAAATTAAAAGCTGTTTAAATTACGCTTTCTGGCGGCCGTCGAGATCCTTCCTCGACATAACCGAGATTATGAAGTTCTCGACTTGCCGCCAATTCTCCTCTGACAGGGTCATCAGCGATACCATGTTCTCCGGTGTAACTTGACTGCTTACACCTTCGAACATGGCCTGCCTCTCCAAGTCCCATTTTTTGCATGAGAAGAGGGTGTGCTCCGCGTTGTCCTCCGGGAACTGGCAATATGCACACACCTCGTCCTCGCGTAATTTAAAGCGGCACAGGTACGAGTTAAAACACCCGTGACCTGTGAGCGCCTGAGTCAGATAATAGGAGACTTCTCCATGCTTTCGGTTTATCCATTTGATGAGTGTTGGAATCAGACGATAGGTCCATCTGCCCTTTTCCTCCCTATCCCATCTGTCCTGCCATGTCTCGATAAGTCTGTTTCTCGCGTATTTGCGGATGCGGTCCTTGCTAGGTCTTTCTTCCTCTGGGTACTCGGGATTATTTCTTCTTTTTTTTTTTTTTTTTTTTTTTTTTTTTTTTTTAATTGTTTATACTCCTGCCCTATTGGCCTTACGCACTTCGACAAGAGTCCCCGAGAAATACTTTTTTGGATTAAGCATAACCATTCTACTTTAGAAATTTTCTATATATTAACCTAATTTTGCGTCTACAGCCGACTTTATTAGGAGTACTCGCATTACGCCTGGACCACCCGTCAATGGGTTTTCTCGCCAGAGAAGAGGGAAACTGTAGAAAACCTCTCTGAGTACAACCGGTTTATCGACAGTCGAGTTCTAATGGTGTGTACCGGACAATAATCGACGGGGCACATCATTATACCTCGACGTCAAACCTCCCGCTCAGATTGTCTCACGTGCCGGAAAAATACCAAGCCAAGTGGGCGCGAACCAAGGGTACTTATACCCTTGGTCCTTAAACGACCACCAACGCCAGGCATTTATCCGACTGAGCCAATCTGTCGGTTATTTCTTCTTTTAAAAAGAAGAAATACTTCCTCCCTTTCCCTTGCCATAAGATCTGCCGGCGGGACACTTGCAAGGACTTGCACAGCACTCGTCGAGACCGTCTTATACGCAGAGACGATACGGGTAGTAACACATCTCTGCGCAGACAGCATATTATCGCAAATGGTTTTGCTTCTTGTTTTAAGTGAGGGAGCCCACGCTGCTGCTGCGTAAAACAGCTTAGCGTGGGCAACACTAACCACCAGTCTCCTTTTCCTTTCACGTGGTCCGCGAACGTTTGGCATAAGTCGTGCCAAGTCTGACGCACACTTTATCGCCTTATTCAAGGCCGTCGCTATATGGTAATGGAAGTTTAACCTTCCATCGAGCTCCACTCCTAAATACTTAATATGTTTACTCTACTTGACCTCGAATTCGTCTATCACGATTCGTGGGAAACTATAACCACGTCTGTCTGTGACGAGCAGAGCTTCGGTTTTTTCCAAGGCCATTTGAAGACCTCTGGCATCCAACCAGCTTTTAACTCGCCGCAGACATTCGTTCACCAATGTCCCAAGGGCTTCCTCGCTTTCGGCTGAGCACACGACCAACGCATCGTCCGCAAAGCCGATGATGACCGCGCCTTCAGGTAGACCCATTCGCAGGAAGTTATCATAGGATACATTCCAACGAATGGTCCCACCCTCGAGCCTTGGGGGGCACCACTTTGCATCTCTTCCTTCAGAGTCCAGTTGGCCCCCTCATATATTACCCACCTGTCGCTAAGATAATCATTCATTATCCGCAACAAGTAGGGCGGTATTCTCTTCTCCATCATCGACTGGATGAGATCTTTCCATCGTGCGGAGTTAAACGCGTTACTATTCTCTCCTGTCAAATGGGTTTGCATTCTCTGCAGAACCATATCCTCTAGAAGTTTACCCATCGTATCTAACAGGCAAATAGGCCTGTACGACGAGACTTTATCCAGAGGTTTTTCACCTTTTCTTAGGAGGACTAGCCTCTGCCGCTTCCAGTCGCGGAAGAACTCTCCTTTTTCAAGGCAAAAATTGAAACATCGGAGCAGAATCTGGGGTGAAGTGTCGATAACCAATTTTAGGATCTCGTTACTTATCCCATCGATTCCAGGCGCCTTGCCTGTTTTCAATCTTCTACCTGCATTTTTCAATTCTGTAAGAGTGAAGAGTTCCTCCTCACCGACTTCGCAGGTACTCCAGTCCTTCCTAACCCACTGTTCTGCAGGAGGAAATAGAGCTCTTATAATCCTTCTGACCCAATCGGGATTGTCCAGGCCGGGGGTCTTTTGCCTCGTTCCTAATTTCTTAGTAACGATTTTAAAAGCCAGACTCCATGGGTCCTTCTCGACTTCATCAATTAGGTCTTTCCAGCAACGGCGTTGTGACGCTCGAATCTCTTTTTTCAGGCTTTTCTTGGCCTCCTTAAATACTTCCTTTAGCAAAGGATCTTCCTTAGAACGGGTATAATTCCTTCTAGCTGTGAAGCACGCTTTCCGCAAGGAGGCCAGCGCATCAGACCACCAGTGCACCGAGTTTTTCCGTGAAGGGGTTTGATAACGAAGCGGCATAGATGCATCGCAAGCTGTGGTGATGACTTTCCTTACCGCTCGCACCTCTGCATCCAGGGTATTCGGCCTCTTCACCCATCCCGATTCCTTAATAAGGCGGGCTTCTTCTAGGGAACGGACAAATTTCTCCTTATCGATTTTCTTCACATTCCATGAGGGGCACTTTCGACACGGAACTTCCTGTCTTTTGCCTCCTCCTGTGTCTCCCACTGAGACCGAAAACTCGATATACTGATAGTCACTTGCGGTATACTCCTCAGAGACTCGCCAGTCGCTTATGCGTTTGAATAAGGGAGTTGATGCTATCGTAAGATCAATGATGGATCCGATTGCACCCCTCCTGAATGTCCAAGCTCCTCCCCGGTTCACAGTAATTAAACTGTTTCTGGAGACCATTTTTCCGATCACTTTGCCTCTTTTATCGAACCTTGACTCGCCCCACTCCGGCGACTTAGCATTAAAATCGCCAGTGACAAGTACATCCAACCTGGATTCTCTAAGGCTCGATTCGAGTTCTTCCATGTCGGCTTCGAAGTCCGTCAGTGGATCATTAGGCGAAAAGTAGCAGCTATACATTCGTATGTCTCCAACTTCCACCCAGACAAATCCACTGCTCGTCTCCAGGTATCTGTCAACCCTCAGTTCGGGATTGCACACCTGGACAGCTGCCCTACCCGACTTATCTTGATACCAGGAACCTAGGTCGATTTTTCTGTATTGCTCGCTGCAGAACAGAATGTCGATACCCTTTTCCCTGGCCGTCTGCGCCAGAAGGGCCTGTGCCTCTCTGCACGTGTGCAGGTTGACCTGCAGAAGTTTTAAGGATTTGCCTTTTTAAGTCTCTGCAACTCCTCTCTGTAAACCGGACAAGAACCTTTTCCGGCGACATGAAGTACGTCTGTCTTAGCCAAGTCAGAGCACGTCAAACACTTAGGCTGTTTGACAGAGCAATTCTTTGCGATATGACCCTCACCGCCGCATCTCCGACAGCTTTTAGTTCTGTCGGGGCCCTTGCAATTTCGAGTCACGTGTCCGTAAACAAGACACTTTTGGCATCTTGCTACCTCTAAATGCTTTCTGACTGCAGCATTTATCCATCCTACTTTTATTTTGCCCACTTTTAGCAGAGAATCGCTCTCTGCTTCAGTCAGGCGGACCAACGCCACTTTTGTGCCACTAAAACGTGGCAAAAGTCTGCACTCTATGTCCAGGTCAGGCTTTTCCAGCTTTGTCCTCACGGCAGAAACAACGTCTTCACTTGTCGCTGTTTCGTCAAGTCCTTTTATCTCGAGAGTTCTTTTATTCACAAGAGGCATAACCTCGGCTTCAGTTTTTAAAACTGAAGCAAGAGCTCCTGCAAATTTCAAGATCTCTCCTCCTTTTTTTACCACGATCAGGGCCTCCTGATTAAAAGTTTTCCTGATCTGAAGGACCTCATTTCCAGATTCTTCTGGTTTTACGGCTGCAAACGCCTTTTTTAGGATTTTGTTGTAAGCCTTTGGGTCTTTCGCTGAAATCTTAATTGCTTCCGTTGTCCTAAGCTTCAAATGATGTTTGGGGAGCTCATTTTTCTTTCCTGCAAGCTTCTTCTTTTGAGGTCCTTTGTTTCCTCTGCTGACTACTTTAAATTCGTCAGATTCTGCCGATGCATTCCTTGAGGTGACTGAACCATAAGTCTCCCCTGAGGCCATCTTTTCACTTCCCTTTGGAAGTATAGGGTTTTGCGCTGGAGCTTCCTTGCACTTAACCCTCTTTTCCACTGGAGTTTTCTTCTGAAGACTTGCCTCCGGACTTTCGTTCTCTCTGGGGCGTTTTCTATCAGTTATATCGCTTCCCTTAACAAACTCTTGAGTTCCTTTCTTTGGCGTACCAGGATTCGAGTTTGACGTATCCATACTTAGAGTATGAGGCTCAGGATTTTTAAACGGCTCAGGGATAAAACGCAAGTTGCTGCGAATCACCTCGTGCGCCCTCCCTATAGCCACCATACCATCCTGAACATCTTTACTTATGTTCTTTTGCTTCTTGCAGGCACGCCACATGCTTTCTAGTATTTTTGGAATCATGTCGACTTGCTCAACAACATTTCTTTCGAAGCTGCTGAGCTCCCTATCCAAGCAATTTAGGTTTTGGCCCTCCCCAAAATCCGTGGGGCCTGCGACGGTCTTAGAAAGACCGACGGGAGTATTGTCCCCTTGCGGGGTTCCTCCTTGGGGTAATTCATTAACATCTTGACTCATATTCATTAATTTTTGGTTTTTTATATCAGGGAACCACCCTGTTGGTTGTCCTTTAGTGAAAAGCCCCGCCACCACGGCAAGGTCTACCGAACATATCCAAGATGCCAGTTGTGTCTGGCAGCGGACCCACCTCTCCCAACTCATCAAAGAAATCAATCATGTCTGGCAGTGGACCCACCTCTCCCAGCCCATCAAAGAAATCAATGATGTTGGGCAGTGGATCCACTTCTCCCAGCACGTCGAAGACATCGATGATGCTCGGTAGTGGACAACCATCGGCGGGGATTATTATTATTATTATTATTATTATTATTATTATTATTATTATTATTATTATTATTATTATTATTATTATCTTTTGATAACGATGAAATATATTTATTAAATGGTTAGTAATATAACAAATGTTATAAATGTTAAATTATTAGATTAAAATTAAAACAAAAAAAGTGAGAAAATAAAATCAATCGAAATCACAATTTGTACAAATAAAATAGGCTCTATTAATTTCACATTTTAAGTAAACAACTCTGTCGCATGAATAGCAAGGAATAGAATTTTTTTGTTGAATTACTGAGTGATTTTAATAATATGTACCTGTATTGTGCAATTAAATCGCCAAAAACAAACAACAAATACTTCCCCAAATGCTTGTTTTTACAAAAAGCTTTGTATTATTTATTCATTTAAATTTAATGCAACATTTTTTTTAGGAGTCAAAATACCAATGTCACACAATAATTAAAAAAATATTTTCCATAATTAATTCTTGAAAATCCTTGTAAAAACAATAAAAATATGAATGCCTAAAATAAATATTTGAAGGCAATTTTTCAGATAATTGTTGTTTACGGTTTATAGATAATTGTAAAGCGTTGTGAATTCATGAAATGATGATAAAAATATTTACTTTGGACGAAAAAAAATTATTTTATATTGGATTATCAAACTTATAAATATTATTAAAATGGCCCACAATTCCCCAATCTCCCTGAATCAAATATTTATTACAAATTTAACATATTAATTTATTTTTTATTCTCTTTGCAGCCTTCAATCGTAGGTGGTGAAAATCTAAATCAAATGCAGCACATTAATAGTAAATATTATTTTTAATATCAGACTTCAATATTTAGGAAAAAGACCTCCAAAACTAATAATGAAATATTTTAAAAATTAATATAAATAACATAACAATGTACGAATATAAACTAAAATCAGTAATAACGGACCAATCTACTCTTATCAAGAAAAAGCTTTATGTGAAATTATTATTAAAATAAATACTAATTAGAACCTATGATTAAACTTACAATTTCTAAGTAATCACTTGAAAAAGAGGTGTCTTATTTTGCAGTTTGCTTTTTTATATACTTCATTCAACCATTTTTGAGATCTATTACCACTAATATATGTACGAGAAAACTTAACGTAATTTTTTTTGTTTTTTAACTTGACCTTATTTTTTTCGCAATTTTATGAATTTTTAAAAATAAAATAGACAAAATAGGGTAAGTGCGTCAATTGCTGCGGATACTTTAAATGCTGCGCGTTCGTTAAAGCAAAATTATATCTAAATGCATGTTATTAAACGCTATAACTTTATAGGCTATTAATTATTGTAAAAATTTCTTAAGAATACAAAAAATTAATTTAATACATTTTTAATTTAATTCCTTTGCTATAAATATTTTTTTTCTATGAAAAAGATATCTTGGCTGGAATGCCGCAGGAACTAGTGCACTTACTATATTTCTTCTTTTCCATTTGTACACTTAACGCATTTTACACTAAAATGAAAAAAAGAGATATCTACTCAATTGTAGACGACAGTGTACAAACAAATATTTTAATTGCTTTCTATTATTTACTATTTACAATTTTCAGAAAGGAATAACAGACCTAGAGCCGGACGCTGGGTTCAGTCTAGACAAAATCGAGGCATAAAAAGAAGACAACGAAACACAGCCAACAATGTTGCTAATTTATTCATTCAGATGGCTAACACAATTTTTGCGCCCAATCAAAGAGGTCGCTCTAGAGGCTACAATAATAGTAGATATAACAATAGAGGCCGCAATAATCGAAATTACTTTAGAGAATATCAAGGAGGGCATAACAACAGAGGAAATAACACTAGAGGACGTTCATTTCAAAATCAGGAAAACAATAATAATTAAAAAACCATAAAAGACCTCTGAATAGTATTAACAATAATAATTAAAATAACAAAAAATTGTTAATGGACAAATTTTAATATCTTTTATAAAAACTAATAACTGCAAATTCAGTTAATGTAATTTCAATTATAATTTTATCAATAAATACACTTTCAATTCATGTAATAAAAAAGCAGTGCGTCTGACTGCGCATCTGTCTATTTTTACTATTAAAAAATATTTATTATTATTATTATTATTATTATTTATTATTTTTATTTATTTTTTTATTTTTTTTGTACTCATATTGATAGTTTACTCTTACTATACATGAGAAGGCATAAGTTTTGGTCGAATTTTTTACTTTGGCTAATTTTATGAAATCTTTACGTTTTGAGGTGCCCTGAGTCCGAAAAACATGGTCCGGCGAGTGCGTCTGTCTGTCTGTAGACGGTAATATGTTGTTCCCACGATAACTCTTGAAAAACTTATCAGATGGTTTTTAAATCTAACACACATAAAGTTGGTGTAAAAGTGAAGAATAAGTTCGTTAACCAGCCATTTTCGTTGAAAACTACAAAAACTATGGTAGTTTCAAAATTTTGAAAACTCAATTTTTTCAAATTTCAGAATTTTTAACTTTATATTGTTTTAGATTAGGAAAATACAAACAACTTTTATCTGTAACATTTTTTCAGCAATGTCTAATTTTGGTAAATCTTAACGTTTCATGACCCCCTGATTCCAAAAAAATCGTTTTTAGAGTAGTGTCTGTCTGTCTGTCTTTGAAAATTTTGTCGTCACGATAACTCTTGAAAACCTTATCTGATCGTTTTTAAATTTAACACACTTAAAGTTGGTGTAAAAATGAAGCTTAAGTTCGTTAACCAGCCATTTTCGTTGAAAACTACAAAAACTACGGTAAAAAATTTTTAAAACTCAATTTTTTCAAATTTCAGAATTTTTAACTTTATATTATTTTAGATTAGGAAAATACAAAAAACTTTTCTCTACAACATTTTTTCATAAAAACTCAATTTTCGAAGTTATAGTCTCTTAAATGGTCAAAAAAAACTAAATAAATCTTAAAATAACACTGAAAATCGAATTTTTTGAAAGGAATAAAAGTCAGTTAATTGATTTTGACATATTCTCACCCTAAAATACTCGAAAAACATAATTGTACACAAAAAAGTCGTAATTTTCGGAAAAACCACTCTCTATTTATATTTTTTGTGTGCTTTTTTGAAAAAAATTCAATATTCCGACTCCATTATCTCCGACATTATTGCATATGCGATTTTGCTACCAGAGACTTTTTTTCTCGGTTTTGCATCATCTGCAACTTTGCTGTTGACAACTTTTTGCCAAACCCTAAACTTTTCGAGTTATTTCCAAAAAACTAATTTTTATTACATTCTCATCACATGAGAAAGTATTAGTTTTGGTCGAAAATTGACTTTTGCTAATTTTATGAAATCTTTACGTTTTGGGGTCCCCTGAACCCAAAAAACATGGTTTGGCGATGGTGTCTGTCTGTATGTCTGTCTGTCCGTCTGTAGACGGTAATATGTTGTTCCCACGATAACTTTTGAAAAACTTATCGGATGGTTTTTAAATTCAACACACTTAAAGTTGGTGTAAAAATGAAGACTAAGTTCGTTAACCAGCCATTTTCGTTGAAAACTACAAAAACTACAGTACTTTTAAAATTGAAAAATTCAATTTTTTCAAATTTCAATATTTTTAACTTTATATTACTTTAGATTCGAAAAATACAATTAACTTTTCTCTATAACATTTTTTCATAGAAAATTAATTTTTTTTAAGTTTTTGTGTCAGGCCATTCAATTGTCCACTTGAATAAAAATGGCGACCTTTTTTTCCCCTGGGCAAAAAAACCGCTAGTCCCATGCGTTATTTTTGCTCATGGAAAAAAAGGCTGCCATTGTCGTACATTTCGAACAAGTGACTTCACTTGTGTCACAAAAATCACCGTAAATAAATGACTGCCTTTACGTACCTTGTTGCTTAATATACTATTTGCTAATTTTATGAAATCTTTGCGTTTTGAGGTGCCCTGAATCCAAAAAACATGGTCCGGCGATTACGTCTGTCTGTCCGACGATAACTTTTGAAAAACTTAATTTATTTAAAAAGTTTTTTCGAATTTTTGTCCCATTTCAGTAGAGGTGATTTATTTTTGCTTGTTAAAACGACGAGAAAATTTTGAAGGATTGTTTTTATTTTCTTACATAGTTCAAAATTCTGTTTGAAATGCTGTGCTATTTTTTATTATTTTGTTCTAATTTGGGTATCCTACCTTTGCTTTGCTTTCTAGTTACCAGAGTAACTTTTCTAGGAGATAAATACGTAATTAAAACAAAAATGTCCGAGTAAATCAACAAAGAGTGAAAAGTTAGCCATTACGCTCCGATCTACACTATACAAAAAACTTGATACTAATACTTTAAAAATATTTTATTTGCTTCTGCAAATCATGTTTCTGCTAAGAGAGTTATTATAATTAAAAATAACTCCACAATTTTATTCATCAAGACTAAAAATATACATTTAAATCCACTTAATCTCGCAATCATCAGCAAAGAAAGCGCGACGATCAATATTTGCGCGCCCCGAGGCGCGCTGAAACTTGCGAGCGAAGCGAGCCCCCGCGCGAAGCGCGGATGAGAATGTGTCCGCGCTTGCGCGGACAGATTTTCCTTATTTTCCGTTGTTTCTTGTTTCGCTTGATTTTTATTCTTGGACTTCTTTTGTCCCTTAGCCTTTTTACTACTCTTATTACTCTCAGATGAAGAGCCCTCGACCAATGCATCCAATTTTGTCCCTTTCGGAACCCCTTTTGGTGCTGCCGACGGAACCCTCATCTTTTCCTTAGCCGGGGGTGGAACATACCTCTTGTCAATGTCCCTTATTCGCTCGTATTTCCTCAGAATATGCTCTAATTCCCCAATTTTTCCAACCTCGAAATTCGACACATACCTACGATAATCAGGTGTTAACCCTCGAAAAACCACACGCAAAAATTTCCTAGAAGAAATAGGATGCCTAAAATGATCGGCTATTGTGCGCAGACTCATAATATAAGTTGAAATTCTTTCTCCTTTAGCCTGAGTTCGAGCTTTAAGCTCGTCCCAAAGGTCCTCATCATCGAGAACACTGGAGAATTCTCTCAAGAACGCCTTTTTAAATTGTTTCCACGAAACAATTTCGTTCCTAGTAAATCTATACCAACGGCTGGCTGCCCCACGCAACGCCGAAGGAACCGCCTTAAGAATTTCTTGACCAGAGAGATCATAGCATGAAATGCAATCCCCTAGCCGCTCTAAAAATTCTTCTGGGTCCTCCTTTTCGCCCGCTGAAAATTTAATTTCCCAGTCCTTAAGCGTCTTTGTTAAGTTCAAACTAGACCCATGGCGGTGGTGATGACCTTTTTTGGACCTATTTCCCGTTTTCCTAGAGTCCAGACTCGCCTCTGACTCAGAGTCACTGGACAACTGCCACGTTGAGAGCCTAGTTTTTCGTAAAGAACTATTTTTACGCCCTTGGGACTGTTTCCTACTTCTTTTCTTCCTAACCTCATCCCAGCTATCGCTTTCCGTATCCATCCCTACTGGAGTTGGAAGACTTTCTGCTCGTCTCCCCCACTCTTCTGCTTCAGGAGGAGTAAGCACCCTTTTAATATCCTTATTAAAAGAAGACATTCTCTTATGGTGCTTACCCGGAAAACTATTACCAACCTCATCGCTTAAGTCAAAATTCGATTCAGCCTGGTAAACCCTACTTCTCTGTGAGTAATAACCCGCCGATTCTACTCTAGGGGCCTGTGGCTCCCACTGTGTCCCACTATCGAACCGATTTATTTGTGGCCGTTTGGGTATAGTCCCATTTCCCCCCATTTGTTGTTGAGAAATAACCTCAGGACCAGCAATTTGCTGTTGGGGAATAGCCTCGAAACCCGCATTTTGTTGCTCCGAAATTACCCCAAAACCTCCGCTAGGTCCCGAATTTCCCGAATTTTGGGGAGACACCACCCTATCAGAGACCGATTCAAGTGTCTGGGCCACTGCATTAACTGGGGGGTGTAACCAATTAACCTCTACGTTCCTATTTTGGGCAAAAATAGCACCCAAATCCGGATGGAAATGCATCCTAGCATCAACCTGACTAACTCTCCAACTACTCGGTGTAATATTCGGAGAGGTGACGCCACCTACTGCCGAAATCCAAACCACATTCGTTGCGGCCCTCCCGCTCGAATTCGATGTTGTGGTCACCATTGAGTTGGCCACTGACGTCACACAAGTTGTAACAGTGCTACTGCTGGCCGAAGCTACTTCGGCACTTTGTACTTGTTGTTCTCTTTCAAAACCCAAAAAGTAATCGTCATTACTCGACAAAACCTGAGAATCTAGTTTCCCTAACAGGTTGCCCTCATTTGAACTTAAATCAATGGCCGCTTCCTGTTCTGTTTCATAATCCGAGTAATCGACCCTTCTTGCCTTACAAGGTGCAAGTGCCTCGCTCAAGAAAACCCTTTGAGAATCTGCCGCATCATACATTTCCAGCCATGGAACCGAAATTATTCCCGCTAAAATTTTCTTGGTCCTGAATCGTAATAAGCGTTCCCGTAGTATCTGGATTGAACCCTTTGTACTACAATTAGCCTTAACCAATTCCTGAACCACATCATTAACGGGAGTTCTTTGAATTTCCCTCCAAATGACCCTAGCTTGCCGACTTTCTAAAATTTTGAGCATATGCTTTTGATACGACTCCATAATCGACACGTTTTAACCAAAATGCGCAATTTAAATAAATAAATCCACGACAAATCCAAACAATTAATTAACAAAATTATTTGTCAACCAATTTAAAATTTTTCAGCACACACTAAAAACAAATAATATTCAAATAAAATTTCCAAACCCAAACAAATTTGTAAAATTGTCACTTAAAACCAATCTAAATCCTCATGGATTTACCCAATTTGTCTTGACCTTTACGACCCCTCGTCGTGCCAAACCCAAATTATTAATCCGCTAAATCCACAAAAAAAACTTATTGTTTATCAATTAACCATCAATTTGCCATATAAAAACTAAATATCAATTTTTCCGACAAATAATAAAATGATAAACAACCAAAAATGTTTAGTGACAATTAACCACAATTTGGAAATTTTTACACTAAAACAAAAACCAAAATTTTATGCTATAACACAAATCAAAAATAAAATATTTTTACACTTGTTAAAAATTTTCAAAGTCCTGAAAATTTTACTTTTGAGAAAAATAATCAATAAAAAAAAATTATTTTCCCCACAAAATAGCATAAAATAAAAATTCAAACACAAACAATAATCACAAAAAATTTCACTCGAAATTCGAATTAAAATAATAAAAATTTTCAATAATTAAAATTTTTGTTCAAAATTAAAACCACAATATGGCCGCCAGTAACGCTCAAAATTTTCCTACGGCCCAAAATCGCCGTCCTGTAAAACTTTTCAGCATTTATTGGCAACCGCGTCACTGGATTAAATTTCCAGAATTTTGTAAAAATTATTTTAACCCAAATAATACACACAAAACAAAAATTATTTTACAAATTAACACCATAAACGCGACAAAAACCTAAAAAAAAACTTGACAAAAATACTTGTTGAATTTTAATTAATATTTATTAATTAAAATGGCCGGGAAACGATTTCGAAAAATCAACCTTTTTTTCCGACGCAATAGTATTGACCACCAATACTCAATCGGCGTCTCTTGCCATGTGCTCGGTGCACTTGCACTCAACCATTGCTTCCTCGAAAATTTGTCAAATTTCCCAAGTTTCCCAATTTTTTTATTTCCCAAAAATATTTTTCCCAATAGAAATAAAAGTCAATTTATCCAATTGCCGTAAAATAAAAATAATTACTCGCGAACAATTTCGAGAAAAATCCACCAAAAGTTTAACTTTTGAACCAACAGCCAAAGTATTGACCTCACAATACCAACCCAACACGACAAACACTATGTCAATACTTTAACGGACAAAAAATAATCCGTTCGATTTTTCCCAATTTATTTCATCAATTAAATTCGCGTCACTTGCCCAAAATTTTACCATCAATAAATTCACTGCCAAAAATTTCAATTTATTCCACTGAAATCCCCGAAAAATTAGCCTCACAGAAAAACAATTGTCCCAACTTCGACATTTTTCAACTTTGCTTTTCGCGCTTATTCAAAATGTCTGCCCATATTTCACGAGCACATGTTTTCAGAAAAATTTACGAAACCAATTTTATCACTTAAAATAATCCCAAAAATGGCCAATTCGACCATCACTCAAACCCAAAAAATTCTGTGTCCAAACACAAACCTCTTAGCCTCCAAAAATATTATTTATAAAGCCATAAAATACAAATATTAACCATGTCGCCTTGTCTCTCAGTCCAACGCTTTGCCCCACGTTAGGCGCCAAATTTGTGACAGATATTATTTAATAAATCAAATTAAATTGCATCCTCTGCACATATATACACAAACGATTATTCAAACCTCGGGGGAGATTCCGCCCTGAAACCAAAACCGACGGATGCGAACGACGGCGAGACAAAGACGACAATCCTGAGAAAAGTAACAATGACTTACCAATGATGATTAACGCCGAATTGAAGTTGAATTTGGACAGCACAAATCGGGAAAACACTTAATTAATTACAAGTCAAATTGCAAACTACTTATTTATTTAAACACGCTGATATTTTAATAACTTTGGCCTTTTGCCTTTGGGAAACAATGTCAATTCGTTCACACCGAACACACAATAACTGACGATGCCGGCCGGCTTCCTCTCGTCGTCCTCTCTCCTCGATCCAACGGAAAGAACAGCTAAACCGCCAACCTGATTGGCTCATCGGCGACGATGCTCGGAAGGAAACGAAGGGCCTCGGGCCCTCTCGTTTCATAGCCAAAACAACCGCGAGTATTTAAACAAACAAACCATAACCCCCAAATAAGAAAGAAGGAAAATAGGTAACGAAATGCTTCGTTACAAATTCTATAAATTTAAGTAAAACATATACTTTATATATACCAATCGATCCGTCTTGGTGTAATGAATAAGATTTTAGAAATAAATGAGTAAGATTTTCTTACACAGCAAGATAATTTTGCGGAAAGAACTCATTTTTTTGATAAAAATGCGATTTTTTCAGTTTTAATTGTGATTAACTCTATAAATTCTCATACAATTTATACTTCTTATATACCAATCGATTCGTCTTGATACAAAGAATAAGATTTTATTATATATTAACTTCAATAAACAACTTAAAAAATTTTTTTGAAAAAAAAAATTTTTTAGAAAAAAGTAAAAAAAAATTTTTTTTGAGAATTTTTTAAAGTCTATCAGTCCATTTCGAGATATTTTTATGATAAATATACCTGGTAAATTTTAGCCAAATTCGTTAAAACCTCTTCGAGTTATCGTGTTCACAAAAATCGGGATCCACACACACACACATACACACATATACACACATACATACATCCGGACAATTGTTCAGGGTCTTATATAACATAGTCCCATATAGAAGAAAATTTGTTAAAAGCATTTTTTAAACTTTTGTAAATTAAACGACTACAAAGCTTCCTCACGAGGAAGCAAAATTATTTATCTTTAAATTTTAATTGTATCCAAAATATTCAATGAAAATTGGTTTCAAATTGAAATAATTAAAAATAAACTTTTAATCAAAATAAATCTAACACGATCCTAACCTATAATTCCATTGCTTGTTAGGAGAGAGAGAGAGGCACTCATTTAAGTTCAACGCACAATCATTAAAATTAACAATTACATCATGAACATTAAAAATAAAAATTAAAAGTGGTTTTAACTTTAAACGTACCGCATAATTTATCCTCACTTTCAGATTGGAGTTTATTCTCTGTCATTAGGGGCTGTGTACAAATTACGTAAGGACAATTTTCCGAAAATTTAACCCCCCCTCCCCCTTGTAAGAATATTTGCATACATTAGCGCCATTTTTTCTGCTAATCGTAAGGAATAGCTGGACCCCCCTCCCCCCTTAGAGCCTTACGTAATTTGTACACGGCCCCTTATTTCTTCATGCTTTTTTGGCATTTTCAAAACTTCTGAAAAATAAATTTTTTTTTACTTTATTATTTTCACTACGAATTATAAATTTTTTTAAATTATATGCATTACTTAATTTATTCTATTAAATAAAAAAAAATTAATTATAAAGGTGAAATTTAAAAGAATCAAAAGTTAGAAAAATACCTACATATTGTTCTCTTAAACATAATAAAAGTTTATCAAACTCCTCTATTGTTTTTACAAAAAGTTTTAACGATTACAAAAGATTAGTAAACTGTTGTAAATTTGTTTGTAGGTTATTTACACATTTTCAAATAAGTGACAGTCAAACATGGAATACACATAAGGATGCGTTTATTAAGGCGCTCGCACAGCTTTACTGCCTGCCTGCCTGTAGGTTGTCATGGTAACACATAAGAGTTAGAAAGTCAGAAAATTCAAATTAAATGTTTTTTCTCTCTCACTCCCATTGCGAGAGGTAAGATACCATTGTAGAGGTGAGAGAGTACCTTTTAGCTCACGTGCTAGATTTTCCGAAGATAGGAAAGTCTTTTCCTAGCAGGAATTTCAGAATGTGTAATTTTTAAAAAATAAAAAAATAATATTCTTGTAATACAACTATAAATTAATACTAAATAAGTGTGATTTTCTCAACCAATTAGACTTGTAATTACAAATTTTATGTAAGGGAGATTGGGGAATTGTGGGCCACACTTGTTTTAGCTCAATATCTTACACCCAAAATTTTTTTTTCAAATTTTTTTTGTCAGTATAGGAGGTATAAACTAACATATATCATAGTCAGTTTCTCAAAATTATCACTTACCTTAAAGAAATTTCAGTTTTACCAAAGAGTAAGCTTTTATGATTTTTAAAAATGTTGGGGAATTGTGGGCCACTGCCTAAATTGAGTTCAAAATAAAAAATAACGATGAAATATATTTATTACTTGGTTAGAAATATTAAAAATGTTAAGGATGTTTAATTATTAGTTTAAAATTAGAAAAGAAAAAGTAAGAAAGTAAGTGATAATTTTGGTAAACTGACTATGATATATGATAGTTTAGACCTCCTACTGAAACGAAAAATTTGAAAAAAAAATTTTTTTGTAAGATATTGAGCTAAGAAAAATTGTGGTCCACAATACCCCAATCTCCTCAAACATATATTTCAAACATATATCAAACATATATACATATCTCAAACATATATTTACATGTTTTTTTATGAAGTTAATAGCCATTTAATAACGTTTGTATGGTACACGCCCGAATCCATACACCCGAATGGATATCACAGCCACACAAATTCAAAATGGCGGATCCAATATGGCGGACAAGTTTTTGAAAAATTCATCGGATTCGCTTGAAATTCGTTACTCTGGGGTTTTTGGGGTCGCTGATTACGAAATTGATGTCGGTTTTTCAAAATTTTGAATTTGAAAAAATTTTGAAAAAAAAAAAAATTTGAATTTTGAAAAACCGACATCATTTTCGTAATCAGCGACCCCAAAAACCCCAGAGTAACGAATTTCAAGCGAATCCGATGAATTTTTCAAAAACTTGTCCGCCATATTGGATCCGCCATTTTGAATTTTTGAAATCAGACTTCAAATTCGTAATCAGCGACCCCAAAAACCCCCGAGTAACGAATTTCAAGCGAATCCGATGAACTTTTCAAAAATGTGTCCGCCATATTGGTTTTTTGAGGTTATGTCAAAATCCTGATCTGATGGGGTTAAATGGACCTCGGATTCGGATTCAGCGACCCAAAAAACATAAAGTCTACATAGTGAGACCCCCAGATCAGAACTTTTTTTTTTTTTGTGTGGCTGTGTATTTATCCGAATTTTTTTGCCTGAACGTCATCGCCTAAATCCATTTGCCCGAAAAATTTTTTAAAATTTTTAATTTAATTTAAAATAATATTAACAGTCAGTACGTACACGAAGTATATGCCAAATACATGAAAAAAATAGTGTTGTTCATTTCTTTATTCGTGAGTAAATTGTCAAAAATTTTGGTGTTTAAATTAACAGTCATATAAATTGAAAATTCTAAATTATTTGTGAAAATGTAAGAAACAGTGGAAGTGGGAGAAATTAGCGGAAAAAAGTTAATTACACGATTGTAGATGTAGCACAACCGCTTTCGGATAATGGTGAATAAAAACCATCCAGATTTGTATGCCTTTTTGAATCAAATACAAAATTACAAAAAGAACAGCATGACACTGAAACGAGCCTCACAGAGCTGAGTCTTGGACGCAACGTTAGAGCGGCACCACGCAAAACCTGGATCGCACTCCAAAGATGATTACGCACAATATCGGAAGAATACAACAGATATAAAGAAGAAAACCAATTTTTGGAATACCTAACTAATGTAGCATATATCATTCAAATATTTTAACGTCACAAATTAAATTTCCACAAATAAATATTTAATTTACAAATGAAATACAAATTTCATTATTGTACACAATAATCTGAGTAATTTTTTTTCGGGTTTCTTTCGGTAATTTTTCTCGCGAAAATTAATACGATTCGGGTATTTGGATTCAGGCAAATGTTTTCAGGCAAATTTTTTTGAGACGATTAGGTTTAGGGGGAATGTCCATTCGGGCATATGTTTTCGGGTTTTTGACCTGGAATCGTTTGTATGTTTATATTAATAACATTACAAAAACTTATATTTATTTGCTAAAAACCGAATTTTTTGCAGTTTAACCTCAAAAAGTGTTAACTTTGAAAGACTATCTCTGAAACTATTAAAGCTATTTTGTTTTTCTTTGTCGCAAATTGTCAGGAATTTAGTCAGTTTTAAGTCCTCTGAAACGGTTTTTTTGCGGAGGGCATATCTCGGTCAATTTTTGAGCTACAAGGTTCACTTTTTTGTAAATTGATCAGCATTTTATACACTTTCTTTTTTATAATAACTATTTTTACCCTTAAATGTAATGAAAAGCGGTAATTTTCTAGAAACTTATTTTTTGTACCTATTTTGCAAAAATATTGTGCTTTCTCGACGGAGTTCGAAGTACCAAATTTAGGCACTTTATTTTGACCCCAAAATGAAGGGTTTAACCCTTTAACGCCCAAATGTGCTATTTTCCGACTTGAACTTTAACTTCGTACAACTATTAAAAGAAAGCTAAAAAAATTTCAAAAGTACCATTTTTTACTATTTTTGGAGTCTCTCTTTCGAATGGCGTTGTCAAAATTTCCAAAAAATGAAATTAACCCCCTCTTTTAATGAAATTTTCCAAAAAATGCAAAATTTTTGGAAGAAATTTTTTTTTTTATTTTAATTTTCATTGTTATATCGGTATCTACATATCGTCTAAGGTATAAAAACCGTATTCCCGATAGCTGTACTTTAACCCTCCATCCGTCGCACCTTTTTTTGTAACGCGATTTGTCGCAGGTGAGAGAAATTCTCACCCTCATAAACTAGTCCAAACTTGTTCTAAAATGACAAATTTTTTTTTTTGAATGTTCATTAGAATTTCTAAACAACTTATTGTCAGTAAAATTAACTTTTATTTCCTGTTAATTATTTAAATAAAAAATTAATGACAAATGAAATCGAGTATACGCGGTCAGTCGCATGGTGAGAAGTTCCCTCACTTCGCGTCAAAAATCCCCGACATTTGCTGCTTTCAAATTCAATAACAAAGAAATTAAAATATAAAAAAACACAAAAATTGTTTTAATGTAAAGAAGAAGAGTGTTGTAAAAGGTACTAAGAATATGAAATTATAATTTTTTGTATTTTAAAAGTTATAAATAAAAAAAGAAACTGGGTGAGGGAAATTCTCACCATGCGACGGATGGAGGGTTAAAAATGTGCAGTAGATTTTTTTCTTTTTTTCATTTTTTATTAAAAAATGGCGCCCGAACGCTAATTTTTTTGTTTTATTACACATACAATTTTTTTTCTAAATTTGCTTAAATTCACTTGAAATTTGTTACTTGGGGGTTTATGGGGTCGCTAATTACATATCTGATGTTAGTTTAGAAAAATTCAAAATGGCGGATTCAATATAGCGGACGATTTTTTTAAAAATTTACCAAATTCGCCTGAAACTTTGTTACTCAGGGGTTTCAGGGTCGCTGATTACGAATATGATGTTAGTTTTTAAAAATCGAAAATGTCGGATCCAAAATGGCGACCGAAATATAAAAATCACTCTGATTAGCTTAAAAATTGGTACTTGGGGGTTTTTGGGGTCGCTGATTACGAATATAATGTTAATTTTCAAAAATTTGAAATTTCGGATCTAATATGCAACAGATATTCAAATGACTAAAGGTGACCAGGACTTAGAATAAGTTTTGGTAGATGTTACATCCCAAGATAAAACTTTTTTTAATTTAACCCTCAATGTGTAAAATCAAATCAGCACTTTACCTCCCTTTTATTATACGCTTAATAAAATTACCCTTGCCTTAGCTCGGAACGTGACAGAAGACAACCTCAAACAAAGTTTAATGATGAAAAAAGGTCCCACTTTAAAGTTCAATAAGTAAATAAACTAAGTTTTATAAAAGTAATGTTTAAAGTTTGACATTATTATTAATTGAGTATAAGTAATTTGCAAAATTAACCCAAATAACAATTTTCAAGACAATCCGGATGATTTTTATTTTTTTTGTCCGACATATTAGATCCGAAATTTTGGATTTTTAAAAACTAACATCATATTCGTAATCAGCGACCCCAAAAACCCCCGAGTACCAATTTTTAAGCCAAAAACTGAATAATTTATATTTTTTTGTCGCCATTTTGGATCCGCCATTTTGGATTTTTAAATACTAACATCATATTCGTAATCAGCGACCCAAAAAACTCCCGAGTAACAAGTTTTAGGCAAATTTGGTATATTTTTAAAAAAATCGTCCGCCATATTGAATCCGCCATTTTGAATTTTTCAAAACTAACATCAGATTCGTAAATAGCGACTCCATAAACCCCCGAGTAACAAATTTCAAGTGAATTTAAGCAAATTTAGAAAAAAAAAAATTTGTATGTGTAATAAAAAAAAAATTTTAGCGTTCGGGCGCCATTTTTTAATAAAAAATGAAAAAAAGAAAAAAAACTACTGCACATTTTTAAAGTACAGCTATCGGGAATACGGTTTTTATACCTCAGACGATATGTAGATACCGATATAACAATGAAAATTGAAATAAAAAAAAATTTCATCCAAAAATCTTGCATTTTTTGGAAAATTTCATTAAAAGAGGGGGTTAATTTCATTTTTTGGAAATTTTGATAACGCTATTTGAAAAAGCGACCCCAAAAATAGTAGGAAATGATACTTTTAAAATTTTTTTAGCTTTCTTTTAATAGTTTTACGTAGTTAAAATTTAAGTCTGAAAACAGCACATTTGGACGTTAAAGGGTTAAGTATAAAATATTAGGGTCCGGAGATAAAAAGTCTAAAAAATGCTAATTTGACTGGACTAAAACCCTCTACAATTGTTTACGAACACCCGTGTAGAAATTTACCGTGGAAGTGTATTAGAAACAGTCCAGTTGCGCTAGATTCAATCTAGCAACTAGATGGGAAAAATGGACAAGCTTGAACGAGGGATGTAACACTAGCAACGTCAAGATTTTGTACAGTTATTTTGTCTAGTCCTTGTCTAGTAAAATATATCATTCCTAGCCAGTTCCTGGATATTAAAATAAGCAATTTCTACATACTGGGAATAATTGTTAGGTTTATAAATAATAAAAGAATATTTTTCAACTTTACTCTTTTGTTTGTTTAAAAGTTAAACAAACAAAAGAGTAATACAATAGTATTTGTTATTATCACAATTCCTCTTGTTACAATTATTTTTTAAATTAATTGTAATATATTTTGCTACATTGGATTTTTTCTTTAAAACACATTCACTATAAAGATTCGTACTTGTATACCAATAATAAAATTAATTGTATGTTATATTGTTGCAATCACAAAAAATTCACTTAAAATTGCCAAAGTTTTATTACTTATTATGAACATTATAATATGAAAAACAATCTGAGACTATGAATGATGACATCACATGTCCTTTTTCTAATAAATCTTCTTTTCGCTGTAATATATTTAAACTTGTACACTGTCCCTGTTCAAAAATGGAAAACTGAAAACTTTTCACAAGATTTATAAATTTGATTTTATCTTCACAACAAGTTACAATTGTAGACTCTTGGTTTCTTTTCATTAAGCACTACGTCAACAACTGATTTCGTCTGTTAGCTTAGTATTACTGGCCAGGATCTAGAAAAACTTCCCAGTGACTGGTCATTATAGAGTTGAAATTTATACCTGGGTATTTTGAATAAAAGCCCAAGTTGGAAATTATTAAATTAATTAATAGAAAATTAATCTTTCTGAAATATTAAATAATAATTGTGAGGTATTAGAAAGCAAGAAGGAAATAAGCAAGGTAAGTATGGAAATAAGAAAGTAAGCTAATAAACAAGCAAGTTATTTCCTCTTTGCTTACTTGCTTACCTACTTATTTACTTACTTACTTACTTACTTCCTTTTTGCTTACTTACTTATATGTTTACTTGTTTACTTACTTGTTTGCTTACTTACTTACTATTATTCATATTTAATTAAAATGAATAAATTATATTAAAAAATAAGTATGTTATTGCTATTTTATATTTTCTTTTTATATGATTTAAAAGCATTTATTAAATATCTGACAATTAATAAGCGTTTTAAATAATTAATTAATTAAATTTTTATTTAAATAATAATAAAATTATTATTAATTAAGTCTAAATAAGTTGAAAAAATCAACTATTAGTGTGAAAGTTTTTCATTTGACTGCGGGACACTTGAAATAAATTTCCAGGTGTGATTTTTTGGTCAGCCCATAGTTGGGCCAACTTTTACAAAGTCGGTCCAACTTCTCGTGCCAGAGGTTGGGCCAACCATACAGATGATAACAGTTCGCCGTCTAATGGCGACGATGGTTGGCCCGACAACTCATAAGGAAGTTGGCCCAACTTAAAATGCATATGTTGTGCCAACTATACATTTCAATGGTTGGTCCAAAGACTGACGCCAAAGTTGGCACAACTTTAGATGAGTAAGTTGGGCCAACCACAATTTTCAAAGTTTGGCCAACTTCAAAAGCCAAAGGTAAAAAATTATTAAAAAACTAAATTATTTAAACAATTAACAGGTTATTATTAGCAGGAACATCAGATATAACCTTTACCTATTATTATTAAACACAATCTCATACATACATTTTCGAAAATATCTAACGCTCGCTGGGATCGAACCCCTAACCTAACGCACCGAAGACTTATACACTGACCACTAAGCTACGCTCACATGGGAGTGCATAACGCAAAATGTATATTAAAGCTGCAACAGTCGGGCCAACCCAGAAAGTTTAAGTCATTTAAACTGCATTTGACAAAGTTTTGCCAACCGTTGGGCCAACCGAGGCCCAGAGTTCGGCCAACCAAGAATGTCTAAGTCATTTAAACTGCATTTGACAAAGTTTTGCCAACCGTGGCCCAGAGTTCGGTCGACCAAGAAAGTTTAAGTCATTTAAACTTCATTTGACAAAGTTTTGCCAACCGTTGGGCCAACCATGGCCCAGAGTTCGGCCGACCAAAATAATGTAAGTCAGTTAAACTTTGTTTCACAAAGTTTTGCCAACCGTTGGGCTAACCGTGGCCCAGAGTTCGGCCAACCGAAACTGAAAGTCTTTTAAACTACGTTTGGATGAGTTGTGCTAACCTTTGTCGCCAAATTTAGCCCGACGGTTGGTTAAACTCTGCACGTAGGGGAAAGGTGTACGAGATGATCCCCTGGGGCAAGATGATCCTTTTGAATTTTGGCGAGCCTATTAGCGCCACTTTTTAGGCAAATACGGTAATACGTTGCCAATGACATACCTATGAATCAGTCAAACTGTCATGACAACACGCGTCATTAAAAAATTCTATTGGAAAAAATAAAAATTTTATTCTTTTGATCTAAGGAAAGCTTAACTTTGGGCTTAGATAACTTTTGTTGTAGTAGCTGAAATTCCATGTTTCTTGTACTCACGGCTTCAGTATCTCTTCAACTAAGTGTTCTGATTGGTATTATGGAATAACAGAGCTCGTAGGTTAAGTTACGAACAAATTACAAAATAGTGGCATTTGGGGCAAGTTGATCCCTCAATGGGTGTACAAGATGATCCCCCCTGATTCCCATGTATTTCATCTCACCTCAAAGTGAATTTTCTAGTATTAATAAAAAAATTAATTTTTCTCGCTTCTTATATGTTTTTATTATAAAAACTAACTTATCTAAAACAAAAAGTTGACATCTACATCTATTTTGTTAATTTTCTTGTTGTAGACAATGCCTCGTAAGTATAAAATAGGAAAACGAATCGTGGTGAGTGGTCAAAAGAGTTTATGGTCTAAATAAAGTAAATTTAACATTGATACACTGTTATTCCTTCAATTTAGACTCATTTTCCAATAATTGGGGTAAGATAACCCTACGGATCATCTTGCCCATACCATGGGGATCATCTTGGACACCCCGGTGTCCAAGATGATCCTTTTGTAAGGTTTCAGAAAAATTAAATTTAATAGTAAAATATTAATTAGCTGCAAATATTTCAAATCAGAATAGTTAGATAGATTAATTATCTAGCAGTGCGTACAAAAAAAAACTCGAATATGTTGATTTTTCTTTGAATAATAGGTTTTTTCCCTTAGGGGGATCATCTCGTACACCTTTCCCCTAATGGTTGGCTTGCAAAGTCGGGCCAACTTGCCCGACTTGTACTTGCCAAAGTTGGGCAAACTCTGGCAACCAAAACTTCGCTTGCCAAAGTTAGGCCAACCTTCAAATTCTGGCGGCGAACCCAAATTTGCACCTGGGTTATTTCAATCCAGATAATTAACATTTTAGATAAGTCAAGGAAGTTTTACCGAACTATTCTTCAAAACTAACACTTTAGGCAAGTCAAGAAAGTTTTACCGAACTATTCCTTAAACGATAGTACCCATCAAGGAGGTATTTATTTAATTTACATTAAACGTTCAGTTTAAATTTTTTTTTGAACTAGTTTTTTTACTAGTTTGTAAGGAATAAAGATATCACATTAAATTTTAAATATTGTTACCGAAAAAATAATTTAAAAATTATGATTATGACAATATATCCTAACTTAATTTAAAAATTTGGTAAAATTAAGGAACAAATTTTCACCGTGTAAAAATGCCAATTTGAAAGAATGATATTTCGGATATTTCGGATATTTCGGACTGACTTTTCACAAAAGTGACAATTCGTAAAAATGGCGATTCGCAAAAGTGACATTTCGTTAAAATAACAGTTCTGACAAATGCAATTAGGTAAAATGACAGTTCGGACAAATTACATTTGGAGAATAATCATGCGCCTCAGAAACAAAGTCTAAATTCGATTTTTGATTCCAAAAATTGGTAAAAAAAATTTTAAAGATTTTTCTACAACTTTTTAGAAAAGTTTTTCTAAAAAAAATTAAGTACCACAGTTTTTTGCCTTATTATTAAACTCCTAATCATAATAGAAATGTTAAAATATTAGTAAAATAAAAAACTTAAAGAATTTCTATAGAATTTCTAACGGGTAATTATATGCAATTTTTCGACGTGGGAAATTAAATAAAAATTCGCACTTAGGAACGAATTCAATTGCAAAACGCTACACGAATTTCTGATCGAATTTCATAAGAATTATTTTCACCTGGAAATTGATTTCTTTTCTATTGTAGAATATTTATTTTAGTATTCTGAAATAAATTTTTTAAAAATTCAAAGTCCTTATTTCTTTTTTAACTTATTTAAAAATTTAATATTATTCTGAACAATTTTAGTTATTAAAAAACAAGTAGGAAATTTACGAAACAAAGCTTATAATGCTCAAAATTATAAACTATAAAGTTAAAACTAAAACTAGCTTATTTTTCATATAATCGCATCGCTTTTGTTATTTCAATAGTATGTTCTTCTCCCAAGTCTATAACAATATTTTTTCTTTCTTCTAATCGTCTCTTTCCATTATTTCTTCCTGTCTTACCTCTTCTTCTATTTCTGTTGAATCTTTCAGCTGTTGCTGCTGCCGTTAATTCCAACTAACCCTCTGGGCACGGAAACGTCTTTGTCCTAGAAACGTTCCTAAAACGTTTTTAGAACGTTTCATGTCCGCTACATAACGGCTTAAGAACGTCCAATGTTCTAAAAACGTTTTTAGAACATAAAACGTTCTTGAGACGTTATGTTGAGGACATGAAATATATTATATTAATGTAATATTAATGTAATTAATATTAATGTAAATGTGAATTAAAATCTCGGTTATATGCCCAAGTAGCATGTAAAGTTAGTGTAATGTTAGTAATATTACAATGTAACGTTACAATGACATTGCGGTAACATTAAAATGTGTAATATAGCTGCAATATACCCTTCGAATTTATTTCCAAAAATACTTATCAATACTCATTTTCAAATTTAAAGGGTAACACCACTCTAGAGGCAAAAAAATACCTAAATTTGATCATTTCTTTCTGAAGAAATGAAAAAAGGAATAGGATTTTTTCTTAGAGGGTTTATTAAATACATATTTATTTTTTAATTGGATGTAAACTTTATTTTTTATACAGAATTTACTGTTTATTTTTTGTTAAAACAATTAATTATTTTACTCAAAAAATGCGCCAATTTTACAAAAATTGTTATAAAAAAATCTCCTACGTAATACCAAAGGTAATAATATATATTTATGAGAGTTCTTGGTTTTTTTGTTCCAGGTATTATACTTTTCAAAAAAAGTCTTCCCGGTTTGGTAATAAAAAAAATTGTTAATTTGAAATATGGCATCTGTCGACGTCATTTTGTAGTAAGATTAAAATAAAAATTTTTTTTACTTTAATATTTATTTAATAAATCTTCTAAAAATAAATTCTATCCCGTTTTTCATTTTCCCAAAATAAATCTTTAAATATATGTCTTTTTTTCTGCCTCTAGAGAGGTGTTACCCGTTAAAAAAGTTAGTTTGTTATAAGCTTTCAACGTAGCAATTATTCATAGCAACATGTTTTACAAAATATACAACAATCATTCCTTATAATCTTGTAGTAGATTCGTATATCAAGGTTACAAGAAAATTTTACCTATAGTTCAATAAACAATAGATAATTTGCAGTAAACCTTCATGCTAGGTAAGAATACCT
The DNA here is from genome assembly GCA_032872505.1 of Leptopilina syphax. Classification (NCBI taxonomy): domain Eukaryota; kingdom Metazoa; phylum Arthropoda; class Insecta; order Hymenoptera; family Figitidae; genus Leptopilina; species Leptopilina syphax. Next base: position 41,256,003 of record CM065473.1, on the reverse strand, counting down.
GATTTTTATTTGTCGATTCAACTACGTTGTCATCTTCGCTTAAATATTGTGAATAAGACGCAAATGAGTCTCCATTTCATAATTATTTAACAACAAAATATCACAATAAGGACAGTGAATTCTGTTCTTTCCTCGTTTACTTTTCACAAAACAATTGATATTAGAGGTACTGGGATTCTCTAAAAATACAAAACAAATTATATTAATAAAATCAAAGTTATGTATGTATGTATGTATGTATGTATGTATGTATGTATGTATGTGTGTGTGTGTGTATGTATGTATGTATGTATGTATGTATGTATGTATGTATGTATGAATGTATGTATGTATGTATGTATGTATGTATGTATGTATGTATGTATGTATGTATGTATGTATGTATGTATGTATGTATGTATGTATGTATGTATGTATGTATGTATGTATGTATGTATGTATGTATGTATGTATGTATGTATGTATGTATGTATGTATGTATGTATGTATGTATGTATGAATGAATGAATGCATGTATGTATGTATGAATGTATGAATGTATGAATGCATGTATGTATGAATGTATGTATGAATGAATGAATGCATGTATGTATGTATGAATGTATGAATGTATGAATGCATGTATGTATGAATGTATGTATGTATGACTGTCCGTATGTATGTATGTATGCATGTATGTATATGTAAATGTGTGAATGGATGTATGTATGTATGTATGTATGTATGTATGTATGTATGTATGTATGTATGTATGTATGTATGTATGTATGTATGTATGTATGTATGTATGTATGTATGTATGTATGTATGTGTGTATGTAATGTAATACTTACGTTGATTGAGAAATTCTTGATCAAGAAATTCTTCCTCGAAATTTTCTTGACTGTTATCGTCTGAATCGAGATCGGCTTGTATCAAATGGTCTTGTTCAATATTGGATTGACCAAGATTTTCGCAATTGATATTTTCTTCATTGAGACTTTTGGGTTCAAGATCTTCTTCAACTATTGCTTCTTGAACTGGTTCTTCTGGACCTTGTTTTTGAGCAGGAGCAGTAGCTATTAATCATGAGTTTGATATTAATTAACCTTATAAATAAAAGCAAATTTGAGGCTCCGGATTTTAAAACTGTTCTTTTACCACTTAAAATCAATGCTGCAGGTGCCCTTTTAAGATCCTGAGCCTTATTTGTTTAAGCGTTCATACCACTTTACACGCTTGAAAATGAAGCTTTTTTCTAGATTTTTTTTTATTTTTCCTGTGGATTATGTTGATCTCCATTTTTTTAAGTTCAATAAATACACTCTTTAACTTTATAAAAAACCTTATTTTATTAAAAAAATATTATTTGTTTATTTAAATCTGATAAATAATTTTAGACCTGCTAAAAATACCGATGCCAGCTGCGGGATTGATTTCTCAGGTTAGAAAAATTTAAAACACAAAATTGAAGTTGATATATCTTCAGTATGACTGTGTCTATCGCCCGAACTAGAATATTTAATTTTTATGCAAAATTTTTTTTAAAAAAATAGTAAAAATTAATATTTTTAAATAATTCTAGTTTCAGCGATACCCACACATGTGACGAAGATTTTCGTAAAAAAAATTTAGAGAGTTGGTCCATTAGTTTTCGAGAAAAACATCATGCAGCATGGAAAAATGTGGTTTCTAAAAACGTTACACCACATTTTACTTTAGAAATCCGTATTAAAAAAATGTTTGCTTTTTTGAAAATGTCAAAGTGGTATGAACCCTTAATGACATTGTTTTAAGTTTCTAAATTGTGAAAAATAGTAGTCCTTAAATATTATGTTTACATCTAGAAAGAAGATATATTTTACTTAGAGACAACTAGACTTATTTGTTTTAAATAAAATTTATTTAGTTAAAATAAATTATATTTGGTTAAAAGAAATTTTATTTGCTTAAAATAAAATTTTTGTTTATGTATAATAATATTTTTATTTAATACAAATAAATTATCTAGTTGGATGTGAGACAAATATACTTTTATTTAATTCAAATAAATTATTATATTTGCTTTAAATAAAATTTTTCTCTGATTGTGGCAGAAATTTAATTGGTGGAAATAATTCGGGCTTAAAAGAGTTGAAAAAGGGTAATGTTTTTTTGTAAGTACTTTTTTTGTACTTACTAACAAGAAAATTTGAAAATATATATAAAAGTAAGTGCTTGCCAGTTTCTGGTAATGTGTATCCCGGATGAATAGTCTTCAAATTAGTTGTAGAGGGTTTTATTTCCAAGTAGCTCCTCAAAGTGCGGTGATATCTCTCCAGGTCATTGTCAGTTCTTGAATTTTCGTTAAAAACTGAAAATCTTTTTGGAGTTACAGTTTTTAACTAATAATTTTCGAAATATATGAAATAATTGGAGAAGATATTCTCCAAGGTTGATGTCAGGTCCACTACTTCCTTATCTTTAAAGGATTCGCCAATTTTAAATAGATTTTTGTTGCGCAAAAGTTTTTCTTTTAACATGAAATAAACTCCTTCAACATCTTTAGATGGAATCAGTTAAAGATTTCTAACTTTCCTTGTAAACTCCCGCGCATCTTTACTTTTCTCAATAATTGGAGTCAGGTGACTCTCCTTTTCGAAACTGATGAAATTCTATAATTAGAAATTGATATAAACAATAATTATTTTCTCGTGTTCATTACTAATTTAACCTATTAATCCTTTGAGTCACACATTTTTCTTTTTACTGAATATGCTTAAAAATAGTTACTCGGGGGTTTTTAGGGTTGCTAAATACGAATCTAAGGTCAGTTTTTAAAAATTCAAAATGGCGGATCCAATATGACGGACAAACAAAATTTAAAATCGACTGAATTCGCTTGAAAATAGTAACTCGGGAGTTTTTCGGGTTGGCTGAATACGAATCTGTAGTATTTTTATATTCAAAATGGCGGATCCAATATGACGGACATAAAAATTAAAAATTGTCTGAATGCGCTTGAAAATAGTTACTTAAAGGTTTTTCGAGTCGTTGAATAAAAATCTAAGGACAGTTATATTAAATAATAAAGTAATTTATTGTTAAAAATTATAGTGAAAATTTAATAAAAAAAATTTACAGAAATAGTTTATAATAAAAAAATTGACATCTCAACAGTTGGAAAGAATTACTAGAAAATGATTTTTTTTATGTAAAAGGGACAATTTAATGTTATTTATTTGTTTATAATGATTTTATTATTACCAAATTGTGCTTCAACATTTTTTTAAGACTTGTTCATGTATAAAGAACTTGACAACAATAAAATATTCTTTAATCCATTGATAAATATAAAATACAAATGCAGAAAACTGCGAAAGAATAGGTGGATCGCTGAGTGACACACTATGACAAAAAGGGTTAATAAAAGTGCAAATTATAATTATCAGGGTGGCCGCAAGTCAGAGAAAAACTGGAAATCAGGGAAAAGTCAGGGAATTTTTAAAAATTTTTTAAAAGTCTGCGAATTTTGATCGAGAAAAACCACAAATTAAAAAACTTTGATAGGGCGTTGTCGGCAGTGGAGAGACAGCGGGTATAGCGAGACACTGCGATATTTCAAATAGCTGAGTTGACAGTGTTGCTTATTTTGGTGTAAAAGTAAAGTTTTATTCTGTTGAAGCTTTTTTATATGAAACACACTTTCTGGATGTAAAATCTGTCACTATAATGCTGTCAATAGTTTTAAGCAAGTTTTAAACTTTTATTCTTCGTATGAAAAAGTGTTTATAAAATTAAACTTTTCAAAATTTGGTTAACGGCAAATATTTTAAGTTATTAGTATGTAAGATTCCTTCAAAATTCCTAGAACATTATGTATAATAGTCCGATAGACACAATTGTAGATCGTTATTACCGTAAATCACTGTTTCGGCAATGGCGAGACACTTATTGTCGGCAGTGTCCGGACACTGCTTGTTTAAATCTAATAAAATAGTACATTTCTAAATGACTTCGGTATTATTTTTTTTTAAGTTTTGTCGGAAATATTTTGCATAACAATAACCTAATCTTAAAGTTGCGTATGTATTTTTAAATAATCCGTAATAATAAAAGTAATAATCTTAACTCTTTTTTTAGATGTAAAAAACGTAATTAATTTAAAAGGGACACAAAGGAACCTAAATGCTTTGAAATTGTCTCGCCACTACCGACGTTTTTGAATGTCGGTAGTCGCGGGACATTTTTAAAATTCGGTAATAAGTTTTTTTTTGAAGACATATGCTATCTATATTATGTAAATTTGTAAAAGATAGTCTCACTGTCTGTCTGCACAAAAGCAGACCAAATATTCATGAAAATATGAGTTCTACACAAAAAAAACAATTCAGATTTTTATTTAGACGTTTTTGTAATACAGCTCATTATAATGGTGCCGTCACATTTTTTATAAGTTTGGACCTTCTTACGGATATTTCAATGTAGAATATTAAATAATTCAAAAATTTTTTTGTCAGGGAAAAGACAGGGAATTTTGAAAATAAAATTTTGCGGCCACCCTTAATTATTTTGTTATGCTGATAATGTTGCTTTTAATGAATCATCCCAATGACACTCTTTAGTTAAATTTTAAGGCGATTATATACATATCCCTGTATATTTTTTTATTTAAGGGGAGCTCAATATATTTATCTATTAATTTTGAGTATATAGATGTATAATGTACTTTAAAAAATAATAAAGGAATCAATTAGTTAATATTTTTTAAAAAACATATTACCTCTACTTACAGCATCCAGATATTCAGGATATGCTATGAATATACTAAGAATATCCGAAAGTTATCACATCCATAGGACATCCTTGGATATCTTAGTTTTTGGATGTAAATAAGAGACACCCGTAGAATATCCTAGAATAATCATTGCTGTTAGGGTTCAAAATTTTTTAATTTCATTTTTTCTATAACTTATAAGGCGTACTTGTTTTTGCGAAGGCAAAAAATGGGCCCCACTTAAATGTTTTTTTTCACAGTCATTTTATTTAAAATATTAAAAACGATTTTTGCACCTTAAAGTACATTATAAAAACTAAAAAAAGAAAAAATTGTTTCGTTTTTTAACCCTTATTTACGATTCGTAGAGTGCCCCAAAAATTGTCGATCTCAAATTTGTAAGAGTTTGCGATGCCCCGCATAGAGCCTCTCCTGACTGTCTAAAATCAAAAAAAAATCTGTTCTTTAGTATACATTAATACCTACTGGACGTATATAATGAAATTAAAAAAAGGAAAAAAAACGAAAATGCGGTACTTTTAAAGTCAAAAATTCAAAAGATCAAAATCATCTTTTTTTAAAAATTGACTTTAAAAGTACCGCATTTTCGTTTTTTTTACTTTTTTTAAATTTCATTATATACGTCCACTAGGTATTAATGTATACTAAAAAACAAATTTTGTTTTTTTGATTTTAGACAGCCAGGAGAGGCTCTATGCGGGGCACCGCAAACTCTTACAAATTTGAGATCGCAATGTTTGGGGCCCTCTACAAATCGTAAATAACGGTTAAAAATCGAAAAAAATTTTCTTTTTTTAGTTTTTATAATGTACTTTAAGGTGCAAAAATCGTTTTTAATGTTTTAAATAAAATGACTGTGAAAAAAAACATTAAAGTGGGGCCTATTTTTTGCCTTCGCAAACGCAAGTACGCCTTAATAAAAATATGCAACCAGTAATGATCACTTTCGGCGCAGTGCTGTAAACAAGTAATGGTGCAACACTGACGCAATACAAGGAGACAGACGCTTTTTGCATATAACTAAGTTATTTTTTTGGTATTGTTATTTTGTAATTTTTATTAACAAAGTAATGCGCTGAGCTACGGTTTTTTCGTGTAAGAGGTTGCAGGCGTCTGTCTACTTGATCTACTGTTTCTAACTAAATCCAAATTAATTTCATAACGTCTCAATATGTAGACTTCCGGAAGGCCAAGTTTTTCTAACGGTAGGCCCGATGTAGGGGAGACTAGGTGCAGTTGTTACAATTTTGATAAAAACAGTTACTGTGATTAGAGTTTAACTCCAATTTGTTTGGTCAAACGATTAAATCAAAGGTATATTATCTAGTTTTAAAAGGCTATAATTGATTTAGCTGTGATATAGGGTCAACAAAAACTTTTTTGTGGTGTCAAAAGAAGAGAACTAAATATAGAAGAAATGTGCCAAAGACAAAATAAGTTTACAAAAATTGTTCATTAAGATAATATGTGAAAATGTGTAAAGTAATTTGGTGTTTGTGTCAAGCGTTTGTGTCCGTGCGATATGACGCAAAACGTCGCGCGTGTCAGTGTTGAGCCATGAGCGGTTGTTAAAGTTATTGAGCCACCTGAAATTTTGGAATTACAAAGCGTATTTGCAACAGAAATTCATTTTTTCACTGAAAGAGGTGTTAAAAACTTCATTTCCATTGAAAGAGAAGAAAAAAATGTCTGATAACCTTTTTTCAATTTTGGATTTCGTTTATGAGGAATAAATTATCTAAAGTTATATGAAAAAATGCATAATATGGGATTTTATTTTAATTTTATGGTTCCTTTCCTCATTCCCAAGTGTCATTCTATCATTTGAAGACACTTTTAATTATTTACCTAAATATTTCATTGATTTTCTACAGTGGCCCAACTCTGGCAACCATGTTCAACTCTGACAACATTTTTTTTAAATGCTCATAAATATGAATCTTTTGGTCAAATTATTTTACAATGTTCAGCAAAAACATTCCATTTGAGTTAATCTTTCCAATAATATGCGCGAAATCGCAAAATTCGTTCTACAGGGCAAGTTATGAAGAAAAGTCAAAACTATGCTCTAACGGTGTTAATCTGTGAATAATATACATGATTGAAAGAAGTTAAGAATTAATAGGGATATCTACATGTAATGGTTAACGAATCGCCGAATTTTAATGTGAATAAATGTCGATGTGAATGGGGGGAAGTGTGATCAAGGTAGGGACGATGGATCTGACTAATAATTCTAATCACTTTATAACAAAACTTACTTGATACAACTGAATTTATTCTGTTAAAATATTGTACTAAAAATTATATAAATAATTGAAAATTGTTACAAGTTGCGCAAAGAATAATCGGAAAACCATGTTTAAAAAGGTAAGCCGATTATTATTATAACGCTGTTAATGAGAAAAATGTAAATTACAAAAAGCATTTGTGAATTTCGAATGTAAAATTTGCAGCGTCGTTTTTTTTGTACGTGTGGAAAGAAGGACGATCTCCCGAATCTCCCGTATTCGTAAGTTGCGCTGCAGCGTTTATTATATTTTTGTACAATTTTTAATGAAATCAGATCCAAGAAATTAGACTGAATGTGTATAAATGTGTGTAGTGTGTACGAATGTATGAGTAAAGATTAGATTTTATATGTTAAAAGAAATCGCGACGGTATTTTGTTTAATTGTATATATTTGTATATTTTTTTGAACGGAAATTTATCTAAATAATTATTGAAATTGATAATATAAACTAAATTAATTTTAATAAATTGGCAAGCTATAGAAAAAATGTTATTATATTAGTTTTTTATAGTTGAACCGTAACAATGCCCAACTCTAACAACACTCCCCCTACTTCTTTAAATAAAAAAAATCTGTCCGCCCTTCGGGCGGACACATTCTCATCCGCGCTTCGCGCGGGGGCTCGCTTCGCTCGCTAGTTTCAGCGCGCCTCGGGGCGCGCGAATGGTGGTCGTCGCGCTTCGCGCTCCGACGATTATTACGCACGTCGCGCTTCGCGCTCCGAGTGTTGTTGCGCGCTTCGCGCGCAAATGGCTCGCTTCGCTCGCTGACGTCTACAATTGTTGTACATTACATACTGATTCCTTGCCAAAAAATATTTCGCTGTGGTACGAATTCAGTCAACTGAGACTACGTATCAGACACAAAATATATTTTTTAAGCCGCTAAAATATTTATTTGTCTTAAAGTTACTACGACTTTAAGGTTTACATTCTCATCAAATATGTGTTGATTTGCAGCTAAAATGATATATTAATTTCCATTTTTGGGGATAGAGAAAATTTTTATATATAAGAAATTATCAATTACTGCAGGAGGAGAGAAATAAATCAATTACAATGAAAATAGATTAGTATATCTCACACAGCACCAAAACTTTCTTAAAAATTTATTAAAGATTTAAAAATGTGTTTAAAGTTTTTCAGTCAAATTTTTTATTCTAAGCGAAAATATACCTAAAAATGTACATACGTACATTCCACTTGGAGTAAACGATATAATATAATATATATTATATATGTGACGCGCTCCCAAGAAAGGTATTGAGGCAAATGAATTATAGAGGTTAGATTCGTGTTAGATTTATCTTGATTAAGGACATTTGAACCTTGATGACGTTACAGTTTGTGCAAAGCATGTGTGACGTTATCAAGGTTCAAATGCCCTTAAAAGTTTATTGTTAGGGTTCCGTACACCTACGGTGTATCGACGGAACCCTATTGGTGAGACTCTTGTGTCCGTATAGCCAAATCGTGCCCCCCCCTTTCGTAGCGGCTAAACTATTTGACCTAGAGAGCTGAAATTTGGTACAGATACGTATTTTCACACGTAGATTACAGGAAAAATATAAAGAATGTGATTGGAGGTGATGGCCATAGCGTTGTCAAGGAAATAACAAGATTTTTGGCCAAAAATGCATAAAAAGTGACCATTCCCTCCATTCGGGTGTATTTTAACCTGAATATTACAGGAAAAATATAGAGAACTTGCTATGTAATAATAACTATAGCGTTGTGAAGAAAAAACTACACAAATTTTTGAAATTTTTTTTTTTTTTAATTTCTACATTATTTGATCTAATGAACTAAAAATGGGTTTATTAGCATATTCTTATAGTCTGATCACAAAAATATATTTAAAAATCTAAAAAAAACATTAAAAAAACTTTTTTTTAGATTTTTTAAAAATTTTTTACAAAAATTTAAAAATAAAATTAAAAAAAAATTGGACAAGTGCGAGTTGTACTTGCACTGCAATGGCGGGTTCCGTACACAAATATTAAAACAATACTTGCAACATTTATCAGTAAGTGGAATAGAATTAAAATAAATAATTTTATTAATAATTTTATAAATAATTTATTACTTGAAGATCAGTAATTTTGAATAATAATTATTGTTTTTCTTTCTGTATTTCTGTATTTCAAAAATACTGTACATTATTAATTTATTAAGTACCAAAAAAATATATAAACAAATACACATTTTAAAACCGATGCCAAGTTGTATATTTTTTTTAATAATTTTGGTGGTCATTTCATGAACACTTTACTTCCTCGTAGATATAAAAATAATAGAAATATATGAATAACTTTTTATAAATATGGTAAAAGTGATTGAATATTGGGTCAATCAATGTATTTTTAAATATTCTACAAGATAGTTACAATAATTTAATAGTTAAAAAAAATTTCAAACAAAACAGTTGAGAAAATGTCATTTTTTACAAGAACAGACCTATAGGGTGCGATCCCATGTGAGCAGAATACGTCGACCGAAAGCAGAAAATCCCTGGTAGATATTGTTGTTCTTTTCACCCTCATGATTTTCTGCTTTCGGTCGTTTCGGTTGACGTATTCTGCTCACATGGGATCGCACCCTTAGGGTGCAGTCAGAATGCAAAACAGAATTTCGTAAGTGCAAGTGAGTGCAAGATAGTCAGATATCACTATCCTTTCCACTCTCACGAAATTCTGCTTTGCATTGTGTTTTCTGCTCAACATGGGACCGTACCCTTACATGAATTCATAACTTTTTTGTAAAAACCAATTTTACGGAAAAAATTTTAAAAAGGCCGAATTTATGAAAATTTTGAGTTCCTTTTTGTTCCTAATTTTGTGTTTTTACCTGAATTTGGCATCTAAAAGAAAAAAAAGGAAGGTTTCGATATGTTTTTAATGTTTTTTCATGTTTCGGCTAATGCTTCACTCACTATAAATCTCAATTTTTTGTACATTTTTCGAAAAAAATTTCTTAAATTTGTGTAAAAGATGCAATTGTCGATTCTAATGTTAAGAAAGGTGTATTAGCATAATATGAACTAATTTTTATTAACACGGCCCCAATAGGACAAATTTTCTACTGCAGAGAAGGCTGACAAAAAGTCCAAAAAAAGCAATAAATAGCAAATTTAAAAAAAAAAAAATTCACAACTTTTTTGTTTTTTGTTGTACTGAAAAGTGTCTAAAGGAAAAGTTGTTTGTTTTTGCACCAAATTTAAGGAAAAATTAAAAAAAATGTTTTTTTGAAAATTGTGAAAAAATACAAAATTTTGAAAATTTCAAAATTTTGTATTTTTGTTGTTTTTTGACGAAATGGGCTGCCCAACGAACTCAGGCTTCATTTTTCTGGACTAAAAAAGTGTGCCAAATTGCAAGACGATTCATAAAAATTTATTCGAGTTATCATGGCGACAAACTTTTCTACAGACAGACGACAGGCAGACGGACAGACACTTTTATAAAAACCATTTTTTTGGAATCAGGGGTTCATGAAACGTAAAGATTTAGCAAAATTAGACATTGCTCAAAAATGCATAAATTTAAGACTTTCTCATTTTTGATTAGAGTATAAAAATAAAATTTATATATTCGCGCTCTTTTACCTAATTAAAATTTTAATTAGGCATATTTCACATAACTTTTATTCCAAAAATTAATTTTATTCATATTCTAATTAACAAATCTTTCACTAATTACTGATCATTACTTATATCTTTAAATTATCCGGCCTCGTAAGTAATTTTTTAAGGGTGAAGTTCCATGGCGGTGTTTTACATTGCGTTTGTAATTAAACAATGTGTTAGAGAGAGATAGAGATATATGTTTGCACTATTTGCACTAGTTACAAAACGCAACGCAAAACGCTACCATGGGACTCCGGCCTTAGGCCGCAATCCCATGGCAGCGTTTTGCGTTGCGTTGTAGTGAGAGAGAATGCAGCAAACGTATATTTGCGTCTTTTTCTCTCCCATTACGACGCAACGCAAAACGCTGTCATGGGACTCCACCCTTAGGGTGGAGTCCCATGGCAGCGTTTTGCGTTGCGTTTTGTAACTAGGCCATGAGTGTGAGAGAGATGGAGATATATGTTTGCTATATTTGCACTAATGGCCTAGTTACAAAACGCAACGCAAAACGCTGTCATGGGACTCCAGCCTTATGGGGAATCCACATTTCGATCTAAGATGCATATAAGCGGGACGCTTTTTCGTGACGCTCTTATGTATATAGATATGCTGATTCCACATTTACCCAGGGTTCCGCTTTTCTGTGGCGCTTTGCGTGAGATAGAAAAAGACAGAGACTATTTCTATTTTTTCTGTCTCATGCGAAGCGCCACGAAAAAACGTCCCGCTTAGCTTCTTAGATCGAAGTGTGGATTCCCCATTAAGCAAAGACGCGTCGTGTCTGCATTTTAGCTCATTCTGGAACCAACCTAAAGGCCTTTCTCCAATTGGATCCCAAAACTCTGCGTTTGTCTGCGTTGATTTTAGCATGTGTTGTTATAGCAACCGACGCATACGCTGAGTTTTAGGAACATATTGGAGAAAGGTCTTTATATGCTAATATCATCGCAACGTAGTCATTCGCAGAGTTTTGGGAACTTATTGGAGAGACGCTTTCAGGCTGCTTCTACAACAACTTTTTTTCATCGACACGTACAAGGGGTGTTTTCGACGTCGTCGGTCGTACCGGTCAGTTGCCACAAAAAGGTGCTTATTTGAGACTATTTAGGTTAAACTAAATAGTCTCAAATAAACAGTTTGAGCACCTTTATGTGGCAACTGACCGGTACGACCGACGACGTCGAAAACACCCAAGATACACTGTTAAAACCATGCAAAATAGTTGCGCGCGCATCGTTTTCACGCTCATGTCGTTGAAAAAAAAGTTGTTGTAGAAGCAGCTTTAGGTTGGTTCCAAAATGGACTCGATGCAAACGCAGACAAAATTACATGTTAATTTTGCGCGTTTTCCCTTTTTTCCTCTATGTAGTTTATACAACTTTCGGTGGCAGTCCCATAGTATTGTTTTGCGTTGTTTTTATAAATAAGGGTGTTATCCCATGGCATCGGTTTGCGTTGCCGCTTTGTAACTAGGCCATTAGAGCAAATATAGCGAACGTATATAGCCATCTTTTTTACATTCATTCCCTAGATGTAAAAAGAAACGCAAAACGGTACTATAGAACTTTACTCTAAAACATGAGTGTAAATGTAGCGAAAAAATATCTCCATCTCTCTCACACTCATGGTCTAGTAACAAAACGCAATGCAAAACGTTGGTCTGGGATTGCAGCCTTAGGCTGTGTTTACATGCTTGCGTTCAAACGCTGCGTTTTGTGTTGAGCAGTGAGTGTAAGAAGGATAGAAGTATATGTCTTTATTTCTCTGTCTCATTATTCAACGCAAAACGCAGCGTTCGAACGCAAGCATGTTAACACCGCCTTAGGCCGCAGTCCCATGGCAGCGTTTTGCGTTGCGTTGTAATGAGAGAGAATGCAGCAAACATATATTTGCGTCTTTTTTTCTCCCATTACGACGCAACGCAAAACGCTGTCATGGGACTCCAGCCTTAAGGAGCATTCAGATTTCCGTACTCTGCTTGCTGCGCAGCCAGAAGCAACTGGAGTTTTAAGGTGCCGTCCCATGTCGGCGTAAAAACGTTAAAGCGTACCATGGAATGTATAGCCACCTTTAAAGGCCTTTCTCCAATAGGTTACCACAAGTGTGCGAATGACTGCGTTGCGTTGATTTTAGCATGTGTTGCTATAGCAACCGACGCAGACGCAGTCATTCGCACACTTTTTAAAACCTATTGGAGAAAGGCCTTAAGGTGAGAACATAATCCATGGGAATGCGAACGTGAACGTGTACGCGAACGTATGACGTCACAATGTTATTCAAATGGGTGACGTCATACGTTCGCGTTCACGTACACGTTATTCTGTTCTCACCTTTACAATTACAGCTTTACGTAAATATGGGATGGCACTTTGAAGCTAAGCTTACACTTTTATTTTATTACATAAGTTGTTATTAAAGATTTAAATACAATTGAGTCGGATAGGTATAAGGTAAGTGAAATTCTAAGTAGAAGTTTTAAGTAACTAAAAGCAGAATAAATACAGATATGGGAATTAGGTATTAGGAAGAAAAGAGTACACAGTTTATTTGATTTTTTCGCAATTCTTGTTCTCGAATCTTTAGTTTTAAGAGTGCAATCCCATGTTAACAGAGAGCGTAAAACCGAAAGCAGAAAGCAATGAGTGCGAAGAAAATAATTGATAGCACTATCCTTTTCACTCTTACGAAATTTCACTTTTGGTTTTATACGGAAGCCTGTACGGCTCACGCACGGAAAAACTTTGAATACCAATTGCTGTTAAACTCACAATGTATTGTTAGTAGATTGACTACTAAAGTGGGGAAAAAGTGACCAAAAGACGAAATTTCTTATTTAATAGAAGTTTCGATAATAATACATGTTCTCTTTTTTTTCAATATTTAGTAGTCAAGTTAAGAGAAACTCGTTTATGATGTACGAGAAAAAAAAGTTATTGAAAAAGTGAATGTCGAAATTTTATTTTCTATATTCGTAAGAATGATATTTTCTTCGCGCTGCGTTTACAATTTAGTAGTCAAACTATCAGAACTGCACGCATACAAACGAGTACCGCTGTTTGTGTAGTCACACATAACCACCTTAACTCATATACATGTGTTCGAGTTAAATGGCCGCCGTCATTCCACCTGGTTCTCTTTTATCAGTAAATGTGAGGTTATGTTTGAACAAGTCTTTTAAATTTGAACAAAATGTTTATATATTTCATTGTCACAGATATTATTGACCTGCTTTAATATTTTTCTCAGTGTAATTATTTTTTTAATTAAATTAAATAATTAAATAAACAATTTTACGAAATAATAATGACATTATATTTTATTTTTCTATATGTCAAACATTTTTATAATTTATTACAAGAATCCTGTTTGATGAAAATTAATTCTGTTCATTTCAAAAATAGACCTTATTAATTTTAAGTAATTAATTGATTTTATCAATTTTGTATAACAAACAAATATTGTTTAAAACGGCATTCAACATATGCATACAAATTTTCTCCCAAGTGGAAATACAATTGTTGGATTAGTATATAAGAACACTGACTTATTTTTTCTATATGAATTGTATATGCGTTCCGTCGATTACAGTGTGCGTTACTTTATCTGTATGTTAGGGAATTAGATTAGGTTGCATTAAAATTAAGTTATCAATCGACATTAGGTAAAATAAATTTCTTCCTTACTCAATAATTATAAGTGGCGACATTCTGTATAACTGTCACTGACATTCGACATTGTTTTTTTAGCGAAATCGTGAATTTTTAATGTTGATCAACTGACTACTAAATTTTCAAACTCTTTTTCTGTGTTTAATAGTCAGACTACGAAATATTGATACCGTCGCAGTTTTTCCCCACTTTAGTAGTCAATTTACTAAGAACACATGGTGAGTTTAACAGAAACTAGTATACAAAGTTTCTCCGTGCGGGCTTTGCAGATGCAAGTGGCGTAATTTCGTACTACAAGTGGAGCATCCAACTAAGTTGAATGCGGGAGATGGTAAGAAGATATGTAAGATTTACATACATTTTGAGGTTAGGAAGCCCATATCCCGAAGTCGTCTCCCGCACCCGACTCAGTTGTGCTTAGGGCTTAAGGCCTACGCAAAATAGAATTTTTAACCGTAATCGTAAGCTTAAGGTTGAGTCCACAATAGGCACTTTTCTTAAAGCGATGCATACCATCTACATCGATTTCTATTGTTCGAACAATGTAAATCGATGTAGAGGGTATGCATCGCTTTAAGAAAAGTGCCTATTGTGGACTCAACCTAAGAATTAATTAAAGACGCTGCTAAGCATGGGCGTGAGATCTCCTTATACTACTTTACTACTTCGTGATTTTAAAGCTTGTATTTTATTTTATTTTGACGCGTAGGTAAAATTGCGTCACATCCAGCTAAGAGAACAGCTTAGTGCATGTTAGATGTTAAAGTGTGAGGATGCAGTCATATGCTGAGCAGAAAACAGATTGCAAAGTAGAATTTCGTGAGTGCAAAAGAGATAGTCAGATATCTCTATCCTTTACATTCTCACGAAATTCTGCTTTGCATTATGTTTTCTGCACGAAGTAGTATAAGGAGACCTTACGCCAATGCTTAGCAGCGTCAAAAATCAACAAATTTTGGGGGGATTAGAGTTATGAGATATTTGCACCATTTAAGCAGACACAGCGCTATTGTGGTTAAAATATAAACTCTGTCCTCCCAAATGTGTGCAGATTTTTATGTTTCGTGAGGTCTTCTTTTTCTACTTCGTGGTTTTCTGCTCAACATGGGACTGTACCCTAAAGGCCTTTCTCCAATAGGTTTTAAAAAGTGTACGAATGACTGCGTTGCGTTGATTTTAGCATGTGTTGCTATAGCAACCGACGCAGACGCAGTCATTCGCACACTTTTTAAAACCTATTGGAGAAAGGCCTTAAGAAAGAACAGCAGACAACAAAAGTTATTAAAGGCCAACGCAGAATAGAATTTTTAACTGGAATCGCAATCGTAACCGGAAGAATGAGTTAAAGAAGGATAGGTATATTGTTTATCTTTTTCTAACTCATTCTTACGCTTACGGTTACAATTGCGGTTCCGGTTAAAAATCTATTCAGCCTTGGCCTTAAAGTAATTGGAACAAATACGGCACTGATCGGATTAAATGACGTAAAATTGGTAAACATTCATTTTTTTAACAAATTTCCTTCTGTTCACAGGCACTATTTACAAAATATGATAACGTACATTTGACACAAATGTTTTTAATTGTCTGAATTCAAAAGATTTTGTTAATACATACAGAAACACGGTTGCAGCATTGGAATTACCATAGCAATGTAATGCGGATTATTTCGACAGCTGAGCCTTTATGCTCTCTGCTTGCTTCTGCCCTCTACTGGCAAAATGGCTGTAACACATGTCTTGCCGCCTGTCATTACATTACTTTTGTAATTTCAATCCTGAAACCGCATTTCTGCATGGATTAACAAAATCTTTTGAATTCAGATAATTAATAACATTTGTGACAAATGTACGTTGTCAGATTTTGTAAAAAGTGCTTGTGTGCAGAGAAACACTAGTTCGAAAACGGTTATTTACTAATTTCACGTCATTTCAAACAGGCAGTGTTGTTTTTCTTGGGCGATAACTGTAAAGGCCAACGCAGAATAGAATCTTTAACCGGAACCGCAATCGTAAGCCTAACCGGAAGAATGAGTTAAAGAAGGATAGGTATATTGTTTATCCTTCTTTAACTCATTCTTACGCTTACAGTTACGATTGTGGTTCCGGTTAAAGATTTATTTTGTGTTGGCCTTAAGTCGCACATAACCTACAAATTTCAGAGATTATTGAACGTTCTTAAATTATTAAATTTAAAGCAAATTGTCGCAAATTTATATGTATAATATGCAATTACTATGAATTAGACAAAACAAAATCATTTTTAATCTATTGTAGAAACATCTTTACAATACTTGGTGTGACGACGATTTTGACATTTTTTGGTAAATTTATTTCTTCCAATAGATCGGTGTAAATGCACCTTAAAAGTATGCGTTGTTGCATATACAGTATAAATAGGTACGTTTTCGTTGCCTGCACTAAGTGTAACTTTTACACCACCTCAAGAGTAGGTGCAGAAAGTGTAGCGAAATGTATGGTAAATTTACGTCACATCCGGCAAAGAGAACAGCATATAGTGCAGGTTAGGTGTTAAAGTGTAAGAAGTGCAGACAACGAAAACATACCTATTATATAACAGTATGTAATTTTATATTTATATTATATATTTACATATGTACGTAAAATACTGTATTAAGGTACCGTCCCATGACGGAGTAAAAGCGTCGGCGTAAAGCAGAAATCGTACGATTGAAAGAGATGAACAGATATCAGGTTCTCACTCACTCACATGGTTTACGCTTTACGCCGACACTTTTACGCCATCATGGGACGGTACCTTCATACATGTAGAATTCCTATTTTCTACTGAATATAAGGGAGCATTTACACCTTCGGTAAAAAAATTCCAGAACGGAAAATTTTTTATTGGAGTAAGAGAGACAGACTGTGAATCTGACTCTCTTACTCCAATGCAAATGTTCCTTTCTGGACAATTTTTACAGAAGGTGTAAATACGGAAGCGCCTACGCGCCACGAGGCAAAGAGAGGAAACCTGTTTCTGCTAATGTCGTTTTAGCTTGTGAAACATAGGAACACGTTCGATGGTTCGCTGGTTCGGTGGTTCGATGATGTGATTGTTTACTAAATAAAAAATTTAAAATAAGAAATAAAAATGAACCAAATTAATTTAAATTGACAATTTTAATGTAAT
This sequence comes from Leptopilina syphax, assembly GCA_032872505.1. NCBI lineage: Eukaryota > Metazoa > Arthropoda > Insecta > Hymenoptera > Figitidae > Leptopilina > Leptopilina syphax. The sequence continues at coordinate 41,238,505 of CM065473.1, read as the reverse complement.
AAAAATTTTTTTAGGTATTATTTATAACAGATAGTAACTACGAGGTAAATTAGGTGCTTTAAAAAAAATAATATATTTTGAGGTTATAAAATGTTATCACATTTAAGGCTTAATCACAGCAGCAACTGCTAACGCGTTATTGTGTGTTGACCTTTTTCCATTACTTTTTCATAACACATTTTATAACCTCAAAATATATGACTTTTTTTAAAGCACCTAATTAACCTCGTAATTAATATCTGTTATAAATAATGCCTAAAAAATATTTTATTACATTAAAATTGTCAATTTAAATTAATTTGGTTCATTTTTATTTCTTATTTTAAATTTTTTATTTAGTAAACAATCACATCATCGAACCACCGAACCAGCGAACCATCGAACGTGTTCCTATGTTTCACAAGCTAAAACGACATTAGCAGAAACAGGTTTCCTCTCTTTGCCTCGTGGCGCGTAGGCGCTTCCGTATGTAAACGCTCCATGATACATGTAATAATTTAGGTAATACTAGCGCCTCAGACGGCCTTCGGCCGTCTTCGTTGCTTCTGTTCCATCTTCATTTTTGTTCAATTTTTAAAAGTTCTAGTTATTTTTTTCAATTTAATGATTTTTAAAATAAAATTCTATTTTACTTAAAATATTTTTTTTCTTAAGTATAAAATTTTCTATTAATTTAATTATATTTTTAATTAAAAATTATATGTTATTTATTATTTATTTAGTAGTAAAAGAATAGTTTCCGACTGCAGCTCCATCTCTTAAATGTATGTGAATTTTTAAGGTACTACAATTTCATTTGGAAACATGAGTTCGCCCTTCTATTCATATTACCGATGCTTCATCTTTTCAATACTTTTCGAGTTAAATCCAACGCACAATAGATTCGCGAAAGTCGTTCGCGAACGAGACGCATGAAATAGACAAGGACACAAATAGATCTCTGTCCTTTTCTAACTCATGCTTTGCGTTCGCGAACGACTTTCGCGAATCTATTGTGCTTAGGCCTATGGGTAGAGTCCCATGACAGCGTTTTGCGTTGCGTCGTAATGGGAGAGAAAAAGACGCAAATATACGTTTGCTGCATTCTCTCTCATTACAACGCAACGCAAAACGCTGCCATGGGACTGCGGCCTAAATCGCTATAATTACTATATTTTGCTAATATTTAAAAAATTTAAGGAATACATGAAAATAGATAAGACTCGCATGGACTAGTGAAACATAATCAAATAATATAGGAAGAAGAAGTCTCCATATACTACCCCATGGTTTACAACTATTATCTCTACGTATAAAATACTTGTAAACAAACGTTCCTAACCACAAAAACATACGTTATAGCATATATTCAGGTCCCTGTGACGGGTAAAGTGTTAATTTTACTAAAATTATTTTAGAGAATTCATTTAAATTACATATATATATATATATATAGATAGAAAGCTATATATTAAAGAAAACTTTTAATCAGATCCTCAATAATAAATGTGAGCGTAAGTATAAGTTAGAGAAGGATAAACAATATAACTATCCTTCCCAAACACACTCCTACGCTCACGATTAAGTCCAACGCACAATAGGTTCGCGAAAGTCGTTCGCGAACGAGACGCATGAGATAGAAAAAGACACAAATATATCTCTGTCCTTTTTTAACTCATGCTTTGCGTTCGCGAACGACTTTCGTGAAACTATTGTGCTTAGGCCTTATTTAAGGAAAAAATTAAAAAAAAATGTTTTTTTAAAAATTGTGAAAAATACAAAATTTTGAAAATTTCAAAATTTTGTATTTTTGTTGATTTTTGACGAAATGGGCTGCCCAACGAACTAAGGCTTCATTTTTATGGACTAAAAAAGTGTGCCAAATTGCAAGACGATTCATAAAAATTTATTCGAGTTATCGTGGCGACAAATTTTTCTACAGACAGACGACAGACAGACAGACGGACAGACACTTTTCTAAAAACCATTTTTTTGGAATCAGGGGGTCATGAAACGTAAAGATTTAGCAAAATTAGACATTGCTCAAAATCGCACAAATCCAAGACTTTCTCATTTTTGATGAGAATGTAAAAACAAATTTTATGGAAAAAATCAAAAAAAGGCATAATTTTTGAAAATTTTGAGTTCTTTTTTGTTCCCAATTTTGTATTTTTACCTAAATTTGGCATCTAAAAGAAAAAAAGGAAGGTTTCGATATGTTTTTAATGTTTTCTCATGTTTCGGCTAATGCTTCACTCACTATAAATCTCAATTTTTTGCACTTTTTTGGAAAAAATTTTTTTTAATTTGTGTAAAAGATGCAATTGTCGATTCTAATGTTAAGAAAGGTGTATTAGCATAATGTGAACTAATTTTTATTAAAACGGCCCCAATATGACAAATTTTCTACTGAAGAGAAGGCTGACAAAAAGTCCAAAAAAAGCAATAAATAGCAAATTTAAAAAAAAAAAAAAATTCACAACTTTTTTGTTTTTTGTTGTACTGAAAAGTGTCTAAAAGAAAAGTTGTTTGTTGTTGCACCAAATTTAAGGAAAAAATTAAAAAAAAATGTTTTTTTGAAAATTGTGAAAAATATAAAATTTTGAAAATTTCAAAATTTTGTATTTTTGTTGATTTTTGACGAAATGGGCTGCCCAACGAACTCAGGCTTCATTTTTATGGACTCAAAAAGTGTGCCAAATTGCAAGACGATTCATAAAAATTTATTCGAGTTATCGTGGCGACAAATTTTTCTACAGACAGACGACAGACAGACAGACAGACAGACAGACGGACAGACACTTTTCTAAAAACCATTTTTTTGGAATCAGGGGGTCATGAAACGTAAAGATTTAGCAAAATTAGACATTGCTCAAAATCGCACAAATCCAAGACTTTCTCATTTTTGATGAGAATGTAAAAACAAATTTTATGGAAAAAATCAAAAAAAGGCATAATTTTTGAAAATTTTGAGTTCTTTTTTGTTCCTAATTTTGTATTTTTACCTAAATTTGGCATCTAAAAGAAAAAAAGGAAGGTTTCGATATGTTTTTAATGTTTTCTCATGTTTCGGCTAATGCTTCACTCACTATAAATCTCAATTTTTTGCACTTTTTTGGAAAAAAATTTTTTTAATTTGTGTAAAAGATGCAATTGTCGATTCTAATGTTAAGAAAGGTGTATTAGCACAATGTGAACTAATTTTTATTAAAACGGCCCCAATATGACAAATGTTCTACTGAAGAGAAGGCTGACAAAAAGTCCAAAAAAAGCAATAAATAGCAAATTTAAAAAAAAAAAAAATTCACAACTTTTTTGTTTTTTGTTGTACTGAAAAGTGTCTAAAAGAAAAGTTGTTTGTTCTTGCACCAAATTTAAGGAAAAAATTAAAAAAAAATGTTTTTTTGAAAATTGTGAAAAATATAAAATTTTGAAAATTTCAAAATTTTGTATTTTTGTTGATTTTTGACGAAATGGGCTGCCCAACAAACTCAGGCTTTATTTTTATGGACTAAAAAAGGGTGCCAAATTGCAAGACGATTCATAAAAATTTATTCGAGTTATCGTGGCGACAAATTTTTCTACAGACAGACGACAGACAGACAGACAGACAGACAGACGGACAGACACTTTTCTAAAAACCATTTTTTTGGAATCAGGGGGTCATGAAACGTAAAGATTTAGCAAAATTAGACATTGCTCAAAATCGCACAAATCCAAGACTTTCTCATTTTTGATGAGAATGTAAAAACAAATTTTATGGAAAAAATCAAAAAAAGGCATAATTTTTGAAAATTTTGAGTTCTTTTTTGTTCCCAATTTTGTATTTTTACCTAAATTTGGCATCTAAAAGAAAAAAAGGAAGGTTTCGATATGTTTTTAATGTTTTCTCATGTTTCGGCTAATGCTTCACTCACTATAAATCTCAATTTTTTGCACTTTTTTGGAAAAAAATTTTTTTAATTTGTGTAAAAGATGCAATTGTCGATTCTAATGTTAAGAAAGGTGTATTAGCATAATGTGAACTAATTTTTATTAAAACGGCCCCAATATGACAAATTTTCTACTGAAGAGAAGGCTGACAAAAAGTCCAAAAAAAGCAATAAATAGCAAATTTAAAAAAAAAAAAATTCACATCTTTTTTGTTTTTTGTTGAACTGAAAAGTGTCTAAAAGAAAAGTTGTTTGTTCTTGCACCAAATTTAAGGAAAAAATTAAAAAAAAATGTTTTTTTGAAAATTGTGAAAAATATAAAATTTTGAAAATTTCAAAATTTTGTATTTTTGTTGATTTTTGACGAAATGGGCTGCCCAACGAACTCAGGCTTCATTTTTATGGACTCAAAAAGTGTGCCAAATTGCAAGACGATTCATAAAAATTTATTCGAGTTATCGTGGCGACAAATTTTTCTACAGACAGACGACAGACAGACAGACAGACAGACGGACAGACACTTTTCTAAAAACCATTTTTTTGGAATCAGGGGGTCATAAAACGTAAAGATTTAGCAAAATTAGACATTGCTCAAAATCGCACAAATCCAAGACTTTCTCATTTTTGATGAGAATGTAAAAATTCAATTAAACTTAAATATGTATTTTTTAATAATAAAGATATTTTAAGTTTGATTTAAATCAAATGAATTGTTCTCTTAGTGTAGTTTTTCTAGTTGGAGCCCTTTTTCAAATAGAATAAATTATATTGAGGTCCCCATTAAAACTTAACCACAATTTCTACACGGGAGTGCATCATTATAGCAATATAATACTGTAACTAATATCATTACAAAATTAAAGAGAATAAAATGGAATATTACATTGCAATAGTGAAAAAAACACGCTTTGATTTCAGTTTCAAATACTCCTTCGATTGCATTTATTAGTGCCATTTCAAAATCGCACATTACTAATTCAGGCTTCAAATTCGGGCATAAATCACGTATTTGTTGAAATACAGCTTCGTATGTACATTGAGTTTTCTTGCAGCTGAGAATCCAAAAAAATGGAATTCCCTAAAATCCAATAAAAATTACATAAATATTGTGTACAAATTACGTAAGGACTATTTTTATGAATTTTAACGCATTTCTAAGGAACAGCTGGACACTGTCCCCTTTCTATTAAGGAAAAATAGATTAGATATTAAAGGGTAAAAATCGGGGAGGGTTTAGGGGAAGTATTTTGGTTGGATAGAGAGTTAAGGAAAGGGATGTGGATGATGTGGTGTTAATGACAGAGGATGAAAGATGTAAAAAAATGGTAGTGAAAGAGTTTAAAAAGTATGTAAGAGTGAAAAATTTATGTGTGAATGTAGAAAAAACAAGAATGGTAAGGTTTATAAAGAAAGGAGGTTTAGAAGAAGAACAGTTGAAGGAGGAATTTTATAAGGAGACAAAGGAAAAGTGGGGTTGAAGTTAGAGAAGGATAAGAGGGATCCTATTTAGCTTCGGCTACACCTTATACACTTCGGTTTGTAAGGCTCCTATTACACTGTCGCGACAGACAAAAAAATTTACTGAGCATTCAAGAAATACGCATACAAAATGCTTGTGGGAACAAGCAAAGGAACATTGATAGTTCTTGATAGATAGAAAAAATGTACTGAGCATTCAAGAAACTCATACAAAATGCTTGTGGGAACCAGCAAAGAAACATTGACAGTTTGTGTTCCTGCATTGAAACCTACACCGTTCCGTCTATGTTGATGATTGAAGTATCCGAACAGGATTCAGCTAAGTTTTTATTCAAAAATATAATTGATAAGAATTCTTCTTGATCCGTTACAGGTATTACTTCTATCATCTCTTTAACGTTTGCAGTGGTTCCTTTTTCTTCTCCCTCCACGTTAACAAAATAATGCAAGGTTTCCTTCCATTTTCCACTACAGAGAACTTAGGGAAGTTCTGCAATGTTTGTCGGAAGAGGCGGAAATTGGCGTTTTGACCATGACCTTACTTTGTCATTCATCGATTTGGTTATCTCTACTGTGCTTAACTCGAGATTGCTAAATATTTAAAAGGTAAAAAAATAATAACTAATTTAATAAGTTAGTTAGATAGTAAGTTAGTTAGTAAGTTAGTTTGATAGTAAGTTAGTTTGTAAGTTAGATAGATAGTAAGTTAGTTTGTAAGCTAGTTAGTAAATTAGTAAGTAAGTTTGTAAGTTAGATATTAAGTTAGTTAGTAAGTTAGTTAGATAGTAAGTTAGTTTGTAAGTTAGTTAGATAGTAAGTTACTTAGTAAGTTAGTTAGTAAATTAGTAAGTAAGTTAGTTATTAAACTAATTATTAGGTGTTATAAATTAAAATTTTACATTTAAAAGATACCGCCTTTTTTAAAACAGTAGAGTTGGCAACACCGCGAATGGGACGTAGGTCCGCGTTGCGAACGCTTGAGAGAGTAGTATGCTGTAAGCAGCGAGAATCGAAAGATAGAAAAGGACAGGGTCCGTAATTTTGCCGACTAACGAGTTGCACCTTATTAATTTATTAAATTTTTAATTAATACAACAAACGTTTAGATTATTTTTTAAGTGAAAATCCTGACTATAACATCTCAGAAGTGGGATAGCGGATAATCGGTTTAAAAGTTTCGTGCAGCCGTATTTGAATCAGTCTGTCAACCCACCACATCCGACTGAAGAACCATCAGAAATGACTCAGTGGTTGACTGTGTTGACAAAGTTGCTCGAACAAAATACAACGTTGGTGTAACGTGCGAACATAACAAAACCTCCTCCTGCGCATTATTATAATGTATTGCCTGACCTTTCCCATAATATTCCGAAGTTTGACGGATTATCAGGACCCTTAGCAGCAAGAGCGTGGATTAAACAGTTAGAATCAACATCTACACTTCACAAATGGACGGAAGCAGTTGCTTCGAGACTGCACGCAGCCATTTGGATGAAGCAGCTCGAAATTGATATTTAGGAAATATAGATGAAATTCATGATTGGCAAACGTTTCGAAAAGCCTTTTCAAATACATTTATGGTTGAAAAGTCATTAACTGAAAAATTTCAAGAGATGCAACAAAGGTGTCAAGGCCCCAACGAGAACACGTAAGAATATTTCTTTGACAAAGTTCGTCTTTGTAAAGCGCTACACTTCAGTGTTGACTAAATAAAAACACAAGTGGCAATAGGACTTTGGTCACGCGAACTAAGCACAACTGTCATGGGCCGATCCTATTTCGAAGTAGATGAACTTCTGCGAAACATCGTAGATTTCGAAAATTTGGAACGAGCGAGGAAGCAGAGAATAAATATGAATCGAGAAAAACCTAAAGGACAAGGAGAACAGCAAAAAATGTCAACATTTGCAGAGTCTCGAGGAACATCACAGTCGTCACCGAGTCATCAAAAAGCAGCCACACCGTCAGCGTCGACATCAACGAGATCATCAGATAAAGATAAGTATGAGCGCGAATGTTATTGATGTCACGAAAAAGGACATATTGCGCGCGATTGTCGAATTAAACCTAAGATTAAATGTTTCAATTGCAACTAAATAGGACATATTTCTGTTAATTATACTAAACCTAAATTCCAAAAGCCGTAGCAAATTTAATGGTTCCTAATAATAATAAAATTTCTTACAGGAAATACTAGAATATTATGACAGTTGGTCGATTTAAAATAAAGGCATTTATTGATCCGGGTAGCTCGGATTGTCTACTAAAGGAATCTCAATTGTATCGTCGAAAGGATTTCATTCGATTAAATTGCCTAATAGAATTGAAGGACTTGGCGGTGGCGAAACATTGCCTGAAGGTGTGATTGTCGATGAGTGTCCTGCAGAAAAAGTACGTTTTCGAGTTGTGAGAGACGACGCACAACGATATGATGTAATCATCGGACGAAACTATACAGATCTACCACAGTTGGCCTGTTGTCGATACGACAATAAATTTGAGTTTGTCAATCGAGATGATTTTCCGTTTAAATCATATCCAGAGGTTGAGTCCCGTAAGCAATCTTTAGAATTACCTGTTGTTAGTGAGAGTGTAAATATTCCTGCAGCTTCGATAAATTTTATTAATGTAAAAGTTAATAATACCGAAATGTTTTTACCATAGGAGAATTCGAGTAACAGTGAAATTGAATTAAAAAAGGGATGAAAAATGTTTTCGGCCCTTATGGAAATAAATTAGCACTAACTTATTTCGAAGACATATTGGTGCATGCAAAATCTTGGGGAAAATTACTATCGAAATTAGAAAAGATTTTCCAGTTATTGAAAGATGCAGGTCTCACGTTAAATTTAAAGAAATGTAGATTCGGAGTCGAACAAGTCGACTATCTAGGGTACACTTTTGGTAAAGAAGAGCTTGTCCCGGGTGATAAAAAGGTGAGAGCGATCACAGAATTTCCTACTCCTGCGACAGTTCATTAAGCGCGTAGTTTACATGGTTTAGCCAGCTTTTTTCGTCGATTCATTCCAGGTTTTGATAAATTGGCTACTCCTATCGTAGAGTTATTTAAAAAAGATGAAAATTCGAATAGACAAAAAGTCGAGATAATGCTTTTCGAGAAATTAAGAAATTGATAAGTTCAGATCCCACGTTAGGTTATTATAATCCGAAAGCTAGTCGTACCGAATTACATACAGATGCCTGTATTAACGGATTAAGAGCCATGTTATTTCAAACTGATAACGAAGAAAAGTTACGTTTAATTTACGCTATTAGTCGAAGAACATCAGAAATCGAAAAAAATTATCATTCATCAAATCTCGAGTTATTAACAATTATTTGGGCGATGGAACGATTACGTACATTATTGATCAGACTACACTTTTATGTTATTACAGACTGTCAAGCGTTAGTGCATATTAACACGTTGAAAACGAAAATGCAACACATCGATGCATTGTCGCGAGCCCTCGTTGACGAACCAGACGAGACGTTAGAAACGGCTACTAATTATAACACGATGGTAAGTGAAAATGAGATAGTATCAAAGATGCGATTCTTTATTACCTCGAAAAATTAGTATTTTAGAGAAAGTAGAGTTGGCAACACCGCGAATGGGACGTAGGTCCGCGTTGCGAACGCTTGAGAGAGTAGTATGCTGTAAGCAGCGAGAATCGAAAGATAGAAAAGGACTGGGTTCGTAATTTTGCCGACTAACGAGTTGTACCTTATTTATTTATTAAATTTTTAATTAAAACAATAAACATTTAGATTATTTTTAAAGCGAAAATCCTGACTATAACATAAGTTAATAAGTAAACTTATAAAATCTAACCTTTTCTTCACGGACTGAACAATAACTGCTGGTTGAGCAACTGACGTTTGTGAAGCAATGAAGCACTTCGTGTTTAATTCCGCCTTTTTTATATCAGGTTTACACTTGTGATTAAGATTTGTGTGCACCATCTGTTCCAGATTTGATTTATATAATTTACCTTTGCCTTCACAATAAATTGGGTGTCTGTAATACTCGCAGTATAGATTCCTTGAATAGAAAGTAAAACATTTTATGTAAAAGGAGCATGAAATCTCCCGTTTCTTGGCCATCTTCGAGACGGAAAATATGCCTTTACTTCAAGCAGCAGCTTTACCGTCCTAGGTAGAGAAAGTAGAAATCTATTGCCTGAAGTAAAGACTTCAGGTCTTTACTAGGTGTATTTTTTTAGAGGTGTATTTTTTTGCCTCTAAAAAATACACCAAGTAAATGGGGAAAATATTCTCGTTTTGTATAAAATTTTGTGTGTACTTCGGACACACGCATTTCTTGTCCTTGTTGGTTACAGTAATCAGCTTCGCCTCTTACTGCAAAATCCAACTCGGCCGAGAAATACAATGTACGATAAAATTGATTTCAATGTCATTTAAGCAGGCAGCAGTTCATCTGAAGGACGCTTGTGTAGAGTATTTACAGAAAATTTGGAAATAATTTTGTATAAAAGTTTGTAAAAAATTCTAAAAATTTTTTTTTTCAAAATGTAGGGTGTTGTGGGGTGATGTGCAACGTTTTTTTCCGTTGGACGAAAAACATGTCAAATAATTAAATTTTTAAATATTTGAAAATTGAATGACTTAGAGGCATTATAATAGAATATTTTTGCATTATTAGATTTTCAGAATTTTAAATTTTTCGCTTTTTCAAAAACATCTGTTTTTGCATTTTCCAAAAAAGTTGGGGTGATGTGCAACACCAGTAAAATTCAGGTATGTAATGCATAAATATCGATGAAAATCTCTTTAATTATTAATTTTAGGCTTTTTCAATGTAAACTAATCGAAATCTGCCAAAAAAAATTTACTAAGGTATAGTTGACCTCTAAAATATAGATATTTCACCAAAGAAAAAAATTTTTTTTTTCTTTAATTTTTTATTTATTCATAACTGAATAAGGAATATAATTAAAGGAAAATAACTAATCATTTTTTATTCATCATGTGAATCGCAATTATGGCACGTAAAAAGTAGTTACGTCCACCCCAAAAAAAGTGTTGCACATCACCCTAAATATGATATTTTGCGAAAAATGATTTGTACGCAATACAATGCAATGGAAACACAAAATATAAACAGATATTTAAAAACACTTAAAAAAACCAACAATAAGCACATTCTTATCTATAAAATAAATTAAAACCCTTCACGAAACGACTAGAAATGTAAAGCGCGAAAAATATTTCCTTCTCGAGAAATTTAAGTCCACTTACGTACAGCAAACCTAGCTGCGAGCTGTCTCGTGAGTTTTATATCAAAAACAAGCTACTGAGGATACAAATAAATGGCAATACTTGGTTCTGTTCAATATCGAACTATAGATCAGAAATCGTCGGTGTTGCACATCCCCCCATGTTTCACATCACCCCACATCATTCTTTATATTTTGATAAACGATGCCTTCCCTTTTAGGGAAGGTGGCTAAAATGTGCACAGCTCTAAATGCCATAGAAAACTACTTCGCATATATTTAAATTTTAGTTTGCACCACGCATGTTTTCTGTAAGTTTACTTTGTGAACTTGACACCAAGCGGATATTTTGCTGTTTACCTCAAGTTTGCTTCAAACTTGCAGAGCAAAATTCAAAAATTAGCAATACAAACTTGCTAAAAAATTTGCTATGTGGGATATTTTTATGCAATAAATGTAGGGAGTTAAATTATAACTCCCCAGGGGAATCAATAAAAATCGCACCCATTGGGGAGTTAATGCCAAGGGAGTTAAATAAGGAGAGAGTTAACACTTTACACCCCTATGCTAACTCCACAAGAAATAAATAATTCGCGCGGGTGTTGAAAGGAGTTAGTAAATAAACTCTCTTTTGGAGTTGATTTTTAACACGCAAAATTTCACTCCCGAGTCCTTGAACTTCTTAAATTTTTTACAGTGTATAAATGTCAAGAGTTAGGGCGGACTTCAACACCGATACCGGTCCAGTTAGGAATGATAACCTGTACCGAGCAAGTACTAGTACTATTATAATTGTCGGCAGAACTTGATTGGGGTATTAAAACATAATTATTATTTAGTTTTTGGTACTAGTTGCCAGAACCGGTATACATCCGTATTCACCATCGGGCCGGTACTCTGTGGATTATCATTTTACATCCGGCCTGTTACAATTTTACCGGTGCAGGTATAAGTCCGACTTTACCCTCGGACCGATACCATGCTGGTCGTCAGCATGGGCAAAAGTCTGAAATTCCTCACGGGAAAACTGGTGTTAACTCAGTATTGCGAAAGACTAAAAAACAAAATGAATAAAATAAAATTTGTTATTATGTGTAACGATATGAATCGTCTCGCTATCTGTTGGAATTGTCCCTGGACAGTGTTTAAGACAATGATGAGAATGCCGAGAAATTTCTGGAGAGACTGACAGATCTTATTCAGAATTGTCTGACATGGATATCCTGTAATCTCTCCCCATCATCTTACAGAAAAGTGCCTGTATTTGGCTTAGGTCTCTAAGCCAAGAGATAAAGACGTGGAAATCTTTAAAGAGAGCGTTTAGAAATGAGTACCTAGTAATGGTAGGCGACGATGGCGTGGTTGTTAAGTTGAAGATCAGGGCATAAGGAAAAAAAATCGGAATAAGATTACAAGAAAAATATAGTATTATTTTATGATCTAAATAATATGAATATTCTGCAATCAAAACGTAAAAAAATATGTGTGTACCGAAATTCAGTCCAATAGGTCCCGACATGTAGAAGTAAAGGGGGGCAGGGTGATTTTTGGAATTTTTTTTTTAAATAAGTTTCTTTCATTTCTTGTTCGACACCATGACCTCTAATTAGATCCTCTATTTTTTCTGTACTCTACAGGTAAAACTACAAATGTTTACTAAATTTTAGCTCACCATGTCCCAAAATGTAGAAGTTAAGGAATAGAAAATATTAATTTTTAAAATTTTTTCGAAAAAATTAAATTTCATTCCTCTCTAGTTCGTAAATATGACCTCCAATCAGGTTCGCTAAACTTTTCCCCAAATCCACAATTAAAAATGAATGTGTGTAACAAATTTTAGCCCAGTAGTTGACAATATATAGAAGTTCAGTATGGAAACAGGGTCACTTTTTGACATTTTTTCAAAAAAATTAAATTTCATTCCTTTATAGTTATTAAATATGACCTCTAATTAGGTTCGCTAAAATTTTCCCAAAATCTACAATTGAAAATAAAATTGTGTACCGAATTTCAGCTCACCAGGTTGAGATATGTAGAAGTTAAGGGGGGACAGTCTATTCTGCGTGTCTGGGAGGAACACACGAGTGATTTCATAAGGGTTCCGTCAATACACCTACGGTGTACGGAACCCTAAAAAACGAAATCTGACTTTAGTAATTTGTTAGAAATATATCCTTCCATAGTTTGTTAATGTTGATTATGTATATGATCTTGGGAAGATAAGATTTGAATAAAAATTTAAAAGTGTGTCGTTAAAAAAGCGACGTTTCGTTAGCTAGGGTTTGCCAACCTCATCAGACTAAAATTTATTAAATAGATAGGTAAACTGTATTAAATAGATACTAAACTGTAGTTTAGTATTTTTTTGTAAATGTTTAAAAGCACTATATATACATATATATATAAATTAACAATAATGATATACCAAAATTTTGTTAGAACGTCGAACACATGCTAACACGTCAAAGATTAAAATTTCGTCAAAATATTATAAAAAATCATTCCACACTTATAAGAATAAAATTTAAAATAAAGAGAAGACATTATCAAACAGCGATTCACTGTCAAGTGAAAAGAAATTTATTCATTTTACAAAGTCAAACCAGCAAACACGTGAGAGAAGTCAAATTTGACTTTCTATGAAAAAATGTTAGAGAAAAGTTGTTTGTATTTTCCTAATCTAAAGTAATATAAAGTTAAATATATTGAAATTTGAAAAAATTGAATTTTCAAAATTTTGAAAGTACTGTAGTTTTTGTAGTTTTCGACGAAAATTTCTGGCTAACGAACTCGATCTTTATTTTAACACTAACTTTGAGCATGCAAAGTTGCAAATTGACACAAAAAGTTTTTCAAAAGTTGGGCCAACTATGAGCACCATGGTCCTGGGTGGCCGCAAGTCAAGGAAAAACTGGAAATCAGGAAAAAGTCACGGAATTTTTAACAATTCTTTAAAAGTCATGGAATTTTGATTGAAAAATAAGTATGAGTACTAAATTTTAGCTCATTTCATTGAGAAACGTAGAAGTTAAAGGGGGACGAGGTCATTTTTTGCAATTCTTCGAAAAAAATCAACTTCTTTTCCTTCTAATTCGCATATATTTCCGTCAATTAGGTTCGCTATATTTTCCCTTCAATCTAAATTAAAAAATGAGTGTGATTACCAAATTTTAGCTCATTTCGTTAAGAAATGTAGAAGTCAGGCCCGTCTGTCTCTTCTGTTTTTGTACGTATTCTCGTAGAACTTTAAGGAAGTTGTTTACAGCACTTGAGGGACAGGCAGGGAAAGGGGAGTTCCTATGTTTTAGCATACGAATTTTCCTGTCATACCAACCAAAGTACATTATAGAAATTCTCCATTTACTTGTATTTTATGAACTGAAATACACTTTAATGAATTTATTTTAACTAAATTTTAATATATACTTCCATATAAATGTGAAAGATTTGAATTTATTGTTAAAATAATTTAAAAGAAAAATAAGGTTTCACTGTAGTTTACTTGGCAACGCTGTGTTTAATGTCTTGTGTTGGCTGACATGAGTACCAGTTTCGTTGTCTCTCTTTATCTTGGGGTAAACAATTGCTCTCTCGCTTACTCTTACAGTACTTTCGCTGACAATTTCACACAGTACGCGGCAACTCCATGTGTACGTCAAACGATAAACATAACCCCAAAATAATAATTAAAGTATACAAGCATGGAAGATTTATTAATAAAAAACAATTAGAAAAACGTATTAAACAAAGTGAAGTAGGTAAACAGAGAATTAAAAATGTGTGTGAAAATGAAAAACAGTGCATAGTTGAAGGGCGTCGCATTGACGTGAAATTGGTAAACATTCAATTTCTAACAAATTTTTCTCTTTTCACAGGCACTTTTTACAAAATCTGACAACGTACATTTGTCACAAATGTTTTTAATTACCTGAATTCAAAAGATTTTGTTAATCCATGCAGAAACACGGTTGCAGCATTGGAATTACCATAGCAATGTAATGCGAATCATTTTGACAGCTGAGCCTTTGCACTCCCTGCATGCTTCTGCCCTCTACTGGCAAAATGGCTGTAACATACGTCTTGCCGCCTGTCATTACATTGCTTTTGTAATTCCAATCCTGAAATAACCTACAAATTTCAGAGAACATCGAACGTTCTTAATTATTTTTATTATTATTATTTAATTAATACCTAATAATTAATGCCTTATGGGATCATTTTTAAATAGAACGCCTCTACTGTATTTTTGAATACTCCTGGTCAAATTCCCACGTTGATCATTTTACAATGTTGCCGCGGTTTCATTGCCCCTGAGGAAAATGTTAGCCAAATGCATGATTTTTAGTTCGTTTTCTTTAAATATTTTTCATACGATACGGTAAAGACACAATATTATTAAATATTTATTACCAAAAATGTTTCTATTATTCAATTCAAAGTTTTTTAAAAGAGTGTAACCTTTTTTAGGCACATTTATTGATATTTTTCTCTGACTTTAGCGCACTGCCCCATAAGAACCCATGTATAAAATAGTAACTTTCACTCAAATTTTTTCAAAAACTATACGGTCAATCATTATCATATTTGAAGTACACCTGTGTGCAGTTCCAGTGAATAAAATAAAAAATATTTCAAATTGTTTTAACCTTTTTCATTTCAGTACACAACCTCCTTAATTATTCCACGCCAGTAGAGGCGCCTTTTCGTAGAAGGCCTACACGGAAAAAATTCCGGGATATTAGATGCGCCGAGGACAGTGTCAACAGCAGTACATTTCATTTTGCATGTCTGAGGTGACATTTCGAGACATCAGATGTACATAATGCACGACAGATACGCCAAACTGGCACAGATGGCGTGCAAAATAAATGTAGAAGAAAATTTGACACAACCTATACATCTGACGTGCCGAAATTTTTTCCGTGTAGTTTTGTCTGTTATTATCGTTATTATGTATATAAATGCATGCTGAAATGGCTATTCTGTTGCTTATTCATAAATGTTTATAAACGTGATAAAATTAAAGAATCATTCCTAACATAATAAGTGTTTTTTTAAGTGGGCATAAATGTTAGAAAGATCTGGACGTCTGTACATCTCCGTAATTTAAAAAATTCTAATCTAATTTTATCCAATTCAAGAGTTTCAAATGTTAAATGTCTAAGAAAATAAAGATTTTATTTCAGATAAATATTTTATTAATTTACATTTTGAAGAATTCAGCATTTGAATAAATGGCAACTAGAAAATAATACCCTGAAATATAGAATAAATAAAAAGTGTACGTACAGTAGGATTCAAGAATGCCTTCCTAGTATAAACTTGTCGCACTCATATGTTCCCATGGAAACATATGAGTGCGACACGTTCAAACTAAGAAGACATAATTGAATCCTACTGTACCAGCATAATTTTCATTTACTCTAATTATTCAACATTATAATTATGATTCAATATTTATTTTAAAGTGTTTTAAAATAATTGTTACTGTATACCCTGTATACTTTTAAAAAACTTCATTTTATTAACTGAATTAAGTATTGCTGCTTAAATAACATTTCTGTTTTTATCAATTGTAAATTATTTATTACGTACATAATTCTCTGCAAATATTTTTTATTTAATAATATAAATAAAGATATTAATTATTAAAAATTAATTATTTAAATGTAATATTATTTTTTAATTATTTAATTATTTTCTTTTGTGTAAACTGTTATATTTCAATGCATTTTTGGGCCCTCCAAAGCAGTGGCGCGCTACCATTCATGGAATATTTACAGGTCCACGAGTTTTATAGAAGACAGACGGTTCTGGTAGAAGATAATAGGGATGAAAGACGGTGTTTTTTGAATTATTTCGAAAAAATTTAAATTTTTTCCCTTCTACCCAATGGGAAATTAACAACTGGCGGAGTACTGCGCCAGCACTGTCAGCACTGGCATAACGCTGGGATGATAACGCTGTGTAACTCTGGCGAAGTACTGCCTGCCAGTGCTGATAGACAGGGCTGGCGCAGCACTGGACCAGTGCTGGCTGAGAATATTACCACAATAAATACCGTATTGTTATTAATTAGTCGTAAATTAATAATTACAAATAATTTAACAGCAAAATGGTAAATAATATTAGTAAATGGTTATTATTCATAAAATATTTCTCTTCTTAAAGAACTTGTATTAAAGATGAAGACTAACAATGGATATAGTAAATGAAACATTTAAAAATTAAATAATAGACAATTACAGTAAGTGTGCATTAGATTTTCATATTTTAGTACCTAGCGATTGAAATCTAGAAATATCGCAAACCTATAAAAATAAACAAAATAGCTTACGAGAGAAATCAAACCTACGACCTATGGACATACAGACTAACGCTCTAACCACTATGCTAACGACACGTGTGTACACTAAAGTTTTAATATCTCAGTATCATTCAGACTTACTATTATTGAATCAAAGATGAGAAAAAAATAGATATACGTTAGACCTTTTGGACTGCAGGGGAACAACGTATGAGATAGCAGCTCCACTATGGTTTTCGTGCGCTGCGATACAATTTTGGGCGCGTGACAGTCCAAAATGTTGGTGAGAAGCTCACCAAAGTAGTGGGGATGCCGTCATTGGTTTGCAGCTAATCAACTTTTGGACTGTTACGCGCCCAAAATTGTACCGCAGCAACCCAAAAGTATAGTCCTGTAGCGTACCACTAAAATGATCAGTAGCAGCCTATCGAAACTCTGCTGCTGACCCAAAGGTCTCTCATTGCAGTAGAAACATTGGTGCTAATGTATGTAACAGTGTGTGACATAAAAAAAATGGTGGGGTTTCAATTTGCAAAAGAATTTTAGGTAATTTATGGATGGCCTCTAACGATACTTATAAGTTTAAACGCGTTTTTCTCAAAATAACGTTTTCTCAAATTGCGGACAGCTTATCTCTGAATCTACTAAACCGATTTTAATAAATGATAACTCGTTTTGTTTGTTAGCATGTCCTGTGTGATAATTTACCAGAAAATGGTCAAAAAATTTCAAAAAAACATTTTTGTAGACTAGAAAAATACTGAAAAACATAGTGTATTTTGACAAAAATTATTGAAACATCTGCTATTCTTTTATTTTAGTCCATTTTTCATTAATGGTGGTAGATTTCTATGCAAGACACCTTCCTTTTTAAAAAGCAATTTGGATTTTTTGTTTCCGATTTGTCAATCTTGAGATAAACTGTCCGCTATTGGACAACTAACTTTTTGGAGTTTCGATCTGAATGCTGTGTGCAGATTATGATATTAAATAAAAATTAAAAATAAACCATTATTTTTATTCTCCAAATATGTACTAATATAGGCAAAAAAGTTTTTTAAATATTTATAATAAAAGACCTAAGAAAATTTTTTTTTAAATTTGGTCTTTTAAGAGCCTTCTAAAGTTTAGTAGTACCTTAACATTTTACAAGTGGTAATTTTTTAATAATTTTTTATTCATAGTAAAAAGTATTATAGTATTTTAATAAGAACCAAATTATTGTTGAGATTAAAGTTTAAAATTTCCCAAGTGCGAAATGACAAGACTGCAAAAACGGCCACTCATTGATCTAGAAATGTCTGCCGAGAATTGGCAGTAGTTACTGGGCCATTACTGGTGTTCAAAACGTCCCATTGATGGGCCAATGATGGCGCCGATGGTCAGATTTTCAAATTTTTTAAGCTCTCGGCCCAATAATGGCACATTCATGGCAAAGTTGATCAATCTTTAATGGCAATATTCAATTGCTAGTGATGTGACGAAGATCGGCCCATTAGTGGCACTTTAATGGCAAAAATTTTGTGTCTTTGATGGCAAATTATAATTGCCAGAATTGGGACGTAGCTTGGCCCAGGAATGGCACATTAATGTCTATCATTTTGTATCTATGATGGCAATTTATAATTGCCAATATTGGGACGTAGCTCGGCCCAATAATGGCACAGTATCGGCCAGTGTAGTGTAGCTTATAAGAACCCTTTTGTTTTCTCGACTTCACGTCAGAGTGAAGGTTACTAATCGATTTCTGGGCTCAAAACCTATAAGAATTCACTCTAGATTTACTTCTCGATACGGGGGCAAAAATCGATCCTTTTTTAACATCCTTCTTTGCGAAACGACTTAGTTCGGTAATTGTAAAAATGAATTTTATATAAAGAAACCACACACATGGAAGAAATATTCTAATACCAACATTTTTTAAATTCGAAATTTTGACATATGGGTGAAATTTGGACACAACATTTTTTTCTCATTTAATTTCTGAAAAGTATTTTAACTTCAAGTTAATGGTACTAATAAAGACATCCATAAGTGGCCAGACAAAATATTGAAAATTACAAAAGTTATGGTTATTTATAAACAATTTATCCACAGAATTAAAATCGTGTCAAGAAAATTCACATTAACATAAAAATTAATAAATGGATTTTTATAAAATTGGTTACTCAGGGGTTTACGGGGTTGCTGATTAAGAATACAATGTCAGTTTTTTACAATTCAAAATGGCGGATCCAATATGGCGGACGACTTTTGAAAAAACTTATTGTATTCGTCTAAAAATTGTTACCCGGGGGTTTTCGGGGTTGCTGATTAAGAATTTACTGTCAGTTTTTCAAAATTCAAAATGGCGGATCCAATATGGCGGACGAATTTTGAAAAAACTTATCGTATTCGTCTAAAAATCGTTACCTTGGGGTTTTTGAGGTCGCTGATTAAGAATCTAATTAAATAAATTTTAAAAAAATTGTTCGATTTTTATTAAATTTGATTTTGTAAAATGTATTTAAACGTTAAATAAGTTATCAACCTAGAGGAAAAGTAAGAACTTACAATTTACAAGTTACCACCATTTTCGCAACTTTTGAATCAGATAGTTCAAGATTATTTAAAATACGGAATACTTGATGCATACGGAAATTTCCGAGGACTGAAAAGAAATCGAGTACCAGAAAAAATCGAATACTAAGAACTTTGAGTACACCTCTAGTTTTTAACGTTGAGTTTAATTTTGAATTTACTTTTTAATAATATATTAATTTATTTTTATTTAATTTATTTATCTAATTAATAATTAATAATTAATAATAATAATAATAATAATAATAATAATAATAATAATAATAATAATAATAATAATAATAATAAATTGTAATTATTTAATTATGATTATTAAAAATTATTTAAAATTTATTTATTTATTTGTATACATCTATGAACTATAAATATAGTAGTATAAGTAAAAAACATAATTAAATTGTTTAAACAAATTGTAAAAACAATGGTTAATTTGAAAAAAGTTGACCTCGGATTGGTAATAAGCGAAACAGAAAATCACCGAGTAACGATTTTCAGACGAATATGTTAAGTTTCTCCAAAATCGTCGGCCATATTGGATCCGCCATTTTGAATTGAAAAATTTTAAAAACTGACATTAGGTTCTTAATCAGCAACCCCGAAAATCCCCAAGTAACGATTTTTACGAGGATCAATAAAAGTCATGGGTTTAATTAATTTTTGTTGTAATTTAATTAATAATTGTTTTTAACAAATTACGGATGGTGTATTTGTTTCTATAAGCACAATTTCACAAATAATAGAATTGTAAAAGTAAGTTCAAGTGTCTAACAATAAAGAACTACTTTGATTTTTGTGGGCTAAACTTTATTCATATAAAAAAATACCTACTTATTCCATTTGTTTGTTTATGTCAATATAATTATTTATGCGAAATGAAAATTAAAAATTCAGTTATAGCAATTTCTTGTAAATTTAATTAGGATTATTTTAAGACCAGAAAATCGAACAATAGTTGAAAATTGTTAGTTTTACGCTATTTTTAGTGATATAGTATACATCCTATCTCAAAAGTGCCAGACGAATGAGAATTTGGCATTTTTTGTTTAAAAAATAGAAAAATAACATTAAATGAAAAAATCCTTCAGTACTATCTTGTAGAGAATAATAATCTACAAAACATAAGTCTATAGAATAACCAAAAAATAAAATATTTTTTTAAAAAATGCATGCCAGATGAATGAGAATTTGTCTGGTCACAACACAATCTCCGTCACAAATTAAGAAATCTTGGTTAATAGATTAGAAGATTCAATAAAACCCGATTGGTATCACATTTAGTTTAGTTTAATTAACAACTACAACGAACAGTAACTTCTTCAGAATGTTGATTTTTAATAATTTTTACAATTTTTGCACTGCCAGACGAATGATAACAAATTCAGGGGACAAACTTCGCGAAGATATTTTATAAATAAGATATAGAGAAACGTCATAATTATTTCCATATTAGTAATCTACAACTATTCAAAATTACTAATTCAGTATGAATTCTCCGCAAAACATTTGAAAAGTGATATTTATTCTCAATATGAACTGTTATTCTCCCAAAGGGACATGTCAGACGAATGAGAATTTAGCACTATAATGTGTATTTTTTGCAAAAAAATATTTTTTTTTATCGGTTTTTTTTCTGTGCCATAATAGAAACCATTAAGATTTACAATTTCCATTAAAAGTAAAATTATTCTTTCCAAAATTAATATACAAAACATGCTTCAGACATCAAAATTCCCTCTTTTGTAGAATCACCCATATATGTTTATGTTATTTGAACTCAGGTATTCAAACATCACTTTTTTAAAAAATGTCATTTAGTATGTGTGTGTGTGTGTGTAAACATTACATTTTCATATATATGGGTGATTCTGCAAAAACCGGTCACTTTTAAGTTGATAAAATTTTTTTTTTAATGTTTAAAAATTGAACTTTCTTTTATTAATTACTATTCATTAGTATTTAAATAAACTACATTTGAAGTAGGTACGCTACAAAACTATTTAAAGTTTAAAAATATTAAAATTATTTAAATTTCACCAGGATCATTTTGAATTTTTTCACGTCGCTCTTTTTCGACATTTGCTTTTTTCTGTTTGTTTAATTATTCTTTTATGTTAGACAATCCATATCAACTATATTTATTTTAAATTACATTTATTATTAAACATTAGTTTTCGTGTAATTAGCACTTTTCGCGTAATTGAAATGAGATGTGAAAAGTAAACAGGAAAACTAACCTCATCAAAGGCGTATCATCGAGGGGCACTGAAATTCATATTTCTTCTATATAGGTATCATTAATTGAATTAAATGATTTATTTTTATAATTTTTAAAATTATAATTAAAAATATATAAAAAGATTAGAAAAATTTCAAATTTATTACCTATTTTAAAAAAAGTTTTAGGCACGGGCACACTTTTTACTTGTTCCGCACCTACCACGTGCAAATGTTTTGACACGACAAAGGACTCCACGACAATGGAAATTTCTACGAAATCCATTAATACATATTTTAAACAAAAGTAAATAAAAAAATGGCTAGGTATATACTTTTGTCCTACGAAACTGTAAGTTTTCATCCGTTTTTATTGATATTTATATTGAAATATTAAAGTTATGACAGCGCACGACAAAGGAATGAATAAAAATACGCAGTGTTTTTTTAGTGTTTTTTCTTAAAAATAAGAAAAATATAATTTATTTTCCAATTTCTCTTGGAGATTTGAAAAGTGACATGTTTTTTCTTTAATTTCCAATTGATTTTGATATAAAAAGTGCACGTCTTATATTTCATTTATACACGTTTATCCTTTGTCGTGCCAGCATGGAGATTTTTAAAGACACTTATATTTTAATAATTATCAATAACTATATTGATGTATTAAAAAATTTCATTGATAAAAATTGAACCTTTTGAGTTAATCTTTCATAATATTTATTGAATAATTAAAGATAGTTCTTTTTTTATAAGTAATAGTACTTTAAAGTTTGGTACTCAGAGGTAAGGACATATTAAATTGCTGTTTTCCAGCTGTTAAATGTTGTTTTCCACTGAATTTGTGTTAAAAAATTATCGTTTTTTATAAAGGGTATAATAAGTGATGTTTAAATAATACGTTTGTCCAATGTTAATATTTAAATGTTAAGTTGTTTAGAAGATATAATAATTCATATTAATAACAAAAATTTATTAATTATGAATATACTACAAAAATTTTTTTTTTAAAGTTATACAACTTAACAGTTTTAATATAAAAAAATGGATTTTTATTAAAATTAAAATGTTAAAAAACTTTTTGGGATATTGCAATTAACAAAAACATGACATTTTGTTTTAAAAAAAATATTCCATGTTTTGTATAGTTAATTGATACCTACCACTTAACACTTTTGAGCCCTAATTATTATAAGATTTTTTTAAAAATTTTGTTAAGAAATGTAGGAGTAACATTAAAAGTCGCATAATAATCTTGTAGGGCATTAAAAAATGCTTCGATTGACTTATATTATTAAACCTAATTCGATTAAAAATTACGAAATTATTAGTTTAATAATAAAAAATTATGCAAAATATTATTTTGAAAATTTATTGTAAAAATAATTTTATAAAAGCAGAAGTGTTTAATCTAATAGAATTAATGTAATTTTAAAAAAATAAAATAAATTGATCGAGAAAAATCTCAATGAAGAAACAAAGTGTTCATGAAATGAACACAATAAATTCATCTCTGAACTTTAGCAGTAGTTTTTATTTTTTGGTACAGAGAAATTTTGACCCAAGATCTAAAGGTTTTTTATCAATATCTATTCGGTATATTTATACTAAGGAAATACTAATATTGTACATATTGTAGTGTCAATTATCTGTCAATTCTCATTAATTTTCATATTTAATAATGTAATTTAATTTAATAAAAATTAATTAAAAAAATTAATTAAAATTAATTATTAAAATTTAATTTTATTTATGTAAGTTGAATCTCAATATTTTTTGAGAAATTTAAGAAAACAGTTATCTTTTTCTGAGATATTTATGGTTAATTTTGTCATAGAAGATAACCTTAAAATTGTGTCAAGAAAATGTCAGTATCTTCAATATTTCAATCATATTTTAAGGAATTTTTAATGATATGAATATTATCCTGACAGAATAAAAAAATTCAAAAATATAGTAATTAAGTAAAATAAAACAAACAAACACAATTATTAGTATATTTAATAGAATATAAAAAATAAAAAAGCAGAAAATAAATAATTATACTAAGAAAAATAAAATAGGCAATTTTTTCCCGTTTTCCTAAAGTTATAAAAAAATTTACTATTTAGACCAATTAAATGAAGATTCTAACTCCTCCTACTTTATAAAAGCAATTTTTTTAGCCGTTGGTTCAACATTACAAAAAGGGAGTGAATATTTAATTTTCAAAGGTTACATTTAGTATTAACCAATTAAGAAAAACAGACTTCTGGCCAATAAAAATAAACTCCTCCTATTTTCAAAATGCAATATTTTATTTATTAGTTGAGTTAAACAAAATGGAAAAAATAATTAATATTTGTAAAATAAAACATATATAATACCAACCCCCAAAGAAAAAATGTATGATTTAGACCAATAAAAATAATAAACAAACTCCTCCCATTTTCAAAATCAATTTTTCTATTTGTTGGTTGAGTTACACAAAATGGAGAAAAATTAATATTTAAAAAATAAATCACAAAATTCCAACCCCTAAAAGGAAAAATGGATAATTTAGACCAATTAAAATAAAGTTTAAACTCCTCCTTCCTAAAGAAACTTATTTTTTATTTGTGCCTTCAATAGAACAAAATGGAGAACATATTAATATTTAAAAAATATAAAATTTAGTCCTAACCCCCAAAAGATAAAATGGATTTTTCAGACCAATTAAATTAAATTTTAAACTCCTCCCTCTTAATAAAAGCAATTTTTTATTCGTGGGGTTCAATAGAACAAAATGGAGAAAATATTAATATTCAAAAAATATAAAATTTAGTCCCAACCCCCTATAGGAAAAATAGATAATTTAGACCAATTAAAATAAATTTTAAACTCCTCCCTCTTAATAAAAGCTATTTCTTATTCGTGTGTTTAATACAACAAAATAGAGAAAATATTAATATTTAAAAAATATAAAATTTAGTTCCAACCCCTCACAAAAAAATAGACTGCTATTATCCAATAAAAAAAAATTCAAATTCCTCCTATTTTCAAAATCAACTTTTCTATTTGCTGGAAAAAACAAAATGGAAGAATATTTATAATTTTAAAAATATAAAATTTAACCACAACCCTTTCCGAAAAAATAAGAGGAGTTTAAAGTTAATTTTTTATTGTTCAAAAGACTTTATTTACTCTTTTAGGGGTTGGAATTATACGTTTTATTTTTCAAATATTAATTATTTTCTCTATTTTGTTTAACTTAACCAACAAATGGAAAAATGATTTTAAAAATAGGAGTTAAAATCTTTTTTTATTGGCTAATAGCAGTCTATTTTTTCGTGAGGGGTTGGGACTAAATTTTATATTTTTTAAATATTAATATCTTCTCTATTTTGTTCTGTTAAACCCACGAATAAAAAAAAGCTTTTATTAAGAGGGAGGAGTTTAAAATTTAATTTAATTGGTCCTAAAAATCCATTTTATCTTTTAGGGGTTGGGACTAAATTTTATATTTTTTGAATATTAATATTTTCTCCATTTTGTTCTATTGAAGACACAAATAAAAAATAAGTTTCTCTAAAAAGGAGGAGTTTAAATTTTATTTTAATTGGTCTAAATTATCTATTTTTTCTTTTGGAGGTTGGAATTTTGTGATTTATTTTTTAAATATTAAATTTTTCTCCATTTTGTGTAACTCAACCAACAAATAGAAAAATTGATTTTGAAAATGGGAGGAGTTTGTTTATTATTTTTATTGGTCTAAATCATACATTTTTTCTTTGGGGGTTGGTATTATATATGTTTTATTTTACAAATATTAATTATTTTTTCCATTTTGTTTAACTCAACTAATAAATAAAATATTGCATTTTGAAAATAGGAGGAGTTTATTTTTATTGGCCAGAAGTCTTTTTTTCTTAATTGGTTAATACTAAATGTAACCTTTGAAAAATTAAATACTAATTTATCCTAAAAAATAGATAAATTTAATCCTGGGATACTCCTTTATTCATTTCAATAGTTTTCTTTAACTGTTTTTTACCTAATTATCGAAATTTTCTAACGAAATACGAAGTGACGACGAAATTACGACAAATTTGTCGTATTTTCGTAGTTCACCCATCTGTCAGGGAATTACTCTGTAAAAATAGAAAAAATGTACTTAAAAAATAAATCTCAACATCGGTTTACCCCGTAAGGAAACATAGCCTGCAAATTTTGGCTTAGTTCTGTTACAAAAAAATAGGTGATTAAGATAGCTTTTTCTTGTAATATTGGCTTAAATGGACAAAAAATGGTAAATTGGTCCATTTTTCAGAATTTTTTTTGGTTAACCAAAATTTTTGTTTTCATTTTGCAAAATTAGGAAATATAACTTTTTTTCAAAATCATTCATTACATTATTCTATACAAGAAAATATATGTTCAAGGAAAACATTTATATTACATTTAAATACAGATAGTTCATTTTCTATTTAAAAATCTAAGATAGAATCGTAATTTTCAAAATTCAAAACACTTACCTCAGCTTTCATAGTTCTATATGCCAACATTTGCCTAAATGAAACATTTTTAAATCTACATAATATTTTTTTAAAAACTAGTAAAGCGATTTTCAAAAATGGAATTTAAAGCTTAGACAAAGTACTACGCGATGCAATATTGCAAAATGAAAAAATTTTGTTAACCAAAAAAAAAATTAAGAATAACGACCTAATTCGACATTTTTTGTCAATTTAAGCCAATATTACAAGAAATCCTGACGTGATGGGCCATTTTGAAGGTCGGATTCGTTTGCTACGTCGAAAAACCTATCAGAATCACCTCCCATTTTTTTGTAACAGAAAATAAGCCAAAATTTACAGGCCTGTGATATTAATTTTATTCTTACAAAGGCCCCTAACAACAACGGATATTCAAGGATATTCTATAAACTTCCTAGTCACATCCGGAAATTTGGATATCCCTAGGATGCCCTTAAGATATCTAAGGACATCCTACGGATTTAATAAATTCCGGATATCCTTACTCTCTAAATTTGAATTAGTAAAAATGTTTACTAATTTGAATTAGTGACTGACTTTTTGCTTTTGGATAAGTGCATTTTACTAATAAATTAGTAGAAATTACTATGAATTAATATACAAACAAATTATCGTTTTTGTTATTTGAGGTTTAAAATACTTTATATGTACGACTTTCTTCCTTGATTTTTTATAAAGAATAATATTTGAAGAATTGGATGCTCGATATGTAGGAAGAACACGTGCATGATAATCAATTTATCTTACGATAATTTATTTTTAATACAAATTGAACAAAAAATAATTTGAATAACTTTTCTAGTCCAGCATGTGCACATTGCACTACTGTCTTAATAAATAATAACAATTAATATTTTTTTTAAAATCAAATGCGTTTGAGATTCGAATATACTTATGAAAATAAGTAAGTAATAAGAGCATTCCACAGGATAAATCTATTGTGTAGGATTCTGAACAAGGTGGTTGTTAAGTGTGCCGCATAAGTGGAACATCTCTGCTTGGTGCCTGGTACCAACGAAGTATACCAACCTTGTCCGCTACGTCCCTTGCCTCTTGCTTCACCTTCTGTAATCCTCACATTGCTCAGTGAAAGACTTTCTTTATTAGCGCTATAATCCAAACGTCTTACAATACTTGCGACAATATAAAGACCTATATTAGGACTTTTATTGTTTTTTATAAAATAATATCAGCTTTTTTGGTTTGTGCTTTAAATTATCCATTTTTAGAAACAGTTTATTAAATTCCTTGGTTAGTTAAATTTGAACAATTATTTACTAAACTGAATTAATTTCTTCTAGAGTATGAAAAGGAAAGCGTCTATAGGTATAATCTCAACGTACACTTATACTTCAACGTTTATTGATAATTGCCATCTAGAAAAAGTAATTTCAAAGATTAATTTATATATTTTATTCACAATAATATCGAATTATAAACTTCCTAAAATTTTTAAGAATTAGAAGTTAGAAATTACTAACTTCCTAAAATTCAAATTAAATATCAGACCAAAAATACTTTGAAAAACTTACGCAAGGATATATAACGGTTTAATATTGAACGAAGCAAAGGCAAGAAGACCGTAAAGAGGTCCACAGTATCCTAAAATTTGGGTCGCTGGTTTAACAACCACATGAGTCATGGAATAAACACAAGTCCTTCTCAATTTTAAAATTTATTTACTTTTTTGTTATAATTGTTAATAGGTCATTTACAAGTAAAAACACATGATTTTTATAACAAAAAAATATTGTTTTATTACGTAAAAAAATTTGCATTGAAAACTTTAAAGCTTGTTATTTAATTATGTCGGTTGTTGTTTTAAAATATTAACAAGATAGATTTTCTCAAAAAGTTATTTTCCTTTTTTGAAAATTATTCTCTGTTTATAAGATGAAAAAAGAGTTTTTTTATAAAAGGTTCGGTGTAGGTTTAGTTAGCTAAAATAATATATCAGAAGACACATTTACTTTTTGTGCTAAAATCATAAAATTTTTTATTTTAATCATGTTTTGTAATCAAAAAATGGAAAAGAAAGTTTATTTCCAATAGAATAACAAAAAATTCAGAAAAAACATTAATAGCAAATATTTAACCTACTACGAATGACGACAATGTTAGAATATTATTATTATTATACTATATACTAGTTAATAAAATAACGCTACCTATAGCGGGCATGTTGTTTCTAATTTTAATGTTAATAGACATTTAATAATAATGTCTATTAACATTTCTAACTTATTATAATGCTATTTAATAACAAAAAAGCTTCATAATTCATCATAAAATCATATATTTTACATTCATTTATAATTGTTATTACAAGAGTTATTAAAAAATATGAAATTGTTATTAATTTCGAGTATTTTAATAAGTTTTCTTATTAAATATATATTTTCTAAGAAATAAAGATTACTCAGAAACAACGAAATATACAAGATTTAAATGAAAAATGTTTTCTGCATTAAATTGTTTATAACAAATAAGAAACATTTTTTAATTAATTTTTTAAATGCTGGAAAATGTTTTGGGGAAGTTTCTTAACGAATTACGTTCATTTACTAATAAGTATTGTGAATTTTACAAAATTTATCCCTTGTATGACAATTTTTAAAAAATTTTTATTAACAAATAAAAAATTGTAGATATTGATTAAAAATCGACTTCGAGAAATTGATGCGCAATTTAATAAGCTTTAACTTAAAAAATTGTTTATTAAATTTTGGTAAAAATTAAAGCCTCACTGTGCATTGGCACGTTGAGTTGGACCAACCTTTGAAAAGTTGGTCTGTCCAACCATAGGCCGACCGAAAATTCGCCTGGGAAGATATTTTATTTTCATTATTATCAATAAATGTTTCTTTCGAAAAATTTTGTTTCTTTATGGACCATTTATTATATATTACATAAAACCTTTTTTCTTTTCTTAAAGTTACTGGGTCTTTAAAGATTACATTCATACATATTTTTGCAGTTGATTACGCCCAAAAAAATCTTAATGATATTCTTAACTATTATCCTATAGTAAATCTTAACCTAGTAAAATTAATAAGGATTCCTTATCATAGTAATTATGAGCTAAGGATTAATTCAACAAATCCAAGCTTTGTAAAAATAACCCTAATATATTTTCGTGATTTATCGTGATGGTTTCGTAACACGATTGTTTATCATCATTCTTATCTATTTCTTATACATAAAGTGAGTTTGCGTATTTCAAATTTGCTGTTTTCTTGGAACCTTTTGAAAAAGATAATACAGGAGTTAGAAATTAAGCTATTTAATTATAATAGTCAATTCTTTTAGACTTTTTTGGTTAGGTTTCAATATAAACTGTCGAAATATTTACGCACGCGGTGACAAAATTTTTTTCTATTTTAATCATTGTATTTGAATGTTTAACATTAAAATAATGTGTGAATTTCAATATATTTTTATTTAAATGGCA
Organism: Leptopilina syphax; assembly: GCA_032872505.1. NCBI lineage: Eukaryota > Metazoa > Arthropoda > Insecta > Hymenoptera > Figitidae > Leptopilina > Leptopilina syphax. Next base: position 41,208,809 of record CM065473.1, on the reverse strand, counting down.
CAAATAATTAGAAATTAATAATTCTTGACAAGCAAGTAAAATTGTGTATGTTAAATTATATAGAACATCGTTTGATTAAGTGTTCCATTGTGAATGGATTATCTAGTAGGGGAGACTAAGCGCGGTTGTTACAGTGTGCAGTAATTACAAATGGAATATCTCTAAAACAGTGAATTATAGAGATGGGGTTCCAAAGGGAAAAATGTTTAGTTTTTATGTACGAACTTACTGCAATATGTTTAAAAATTATATGCAAGCTTTACAAGTAAAAAATAGGCACATTGGTTTTTAGAGGCCAAGAGTAAATATTTATCTGCTTGATATTCTTTAAATAACTAATAGACCTTTATACTTAACAAAGTAAATTTTTTAATATCAATTCAGTGAGAATTAAGCTTAAAAAAACTGCCTTCGTTGTTTACATTTAGTGTATACTTTTTAAATAAAGTAAGTTTTTGTAAAAAATGTACCTGTTGGGCAGTTGTTACGATTTTGTAAAGTGTAGTTGTTACAAGTGATGATAAGAAAGAATATTTTTCCCATAATTCAGCAGATTCGTTAGAAATGTAAAATATTTGTCAGAAATGTTATCACACTCATTTTTTATATAAAATCTCATGTTTTTTCTAAATTCGACTTCAAAATCATTCAAAATTAATGAAAAAAAACTTTTTAAGTTACTTTCATATCGAAATAGTATTAGTGCTGCTATCTCTAAGGAACTGTCACTACTATATTACATTGAGCTTTATAAACCCCTATAAAATGTCAAAACAAATGGACTAAACAAGTGTTTACTTTTGTTGTTTGATTTGTTTTATTTTAATTGTTTAAACATCAGTTGAAGTCTGATATGTTTTATTTTAATTGTTTAAACAATTGTTACTTTCGTTCTAAATAGTTTTTAAGTGTATTTTCTCATAGAGGAAAATTATTTCTCATCTAACTTACCTCAATTACCAAATAAAACTCAAATTACTTAATATACATTATTGGGAACTATATGGCAAAACTCTGGAAACTTTAACATTCGAATTTTAATTTTTTAAAAAAATTTTTTGTGTGCACAATTTTGATATTTTTGGTCTTACATCTTCGACCAATATAAATTTTATTTTAATTACTGTACAACCATTATTTGGTTGCCTTCTATTTTAAAATATAAATTTTTGGAAAGAAAATAATGTTAGGTTATCTAAATCTATAACAAGATATACATAAACATTTTATCTCCTACACTTAAGTAAGTTATTTCTCAGTATCACAAAAACATAATTAAGGGGTAACACTACCCTAGAGTCAGAAAAAGAGACCTATATCTTTGATGATTTGTTTTGAGAAAATGGAAACTAGAATAGGATTTCTTTTTGGAGGGTTTATTAAATACATATTGAAGAGAAGAAAAAAAATTTTTATTAAAAATTTTATAACAAAATGGCGGCGGTAAATTTCATAGTAAAAATCGACTATTTTTTTACGGCCGGAAAGGTTTCTTGAACAGTTTAAGTCCTGAAACACAAAACAAAGAAATTTTATAATCTATGTAATATAAACTTGAAAAGTACATAGGATTTTTTTAATTGGATGTAAACTTTAATTTTTATAAACAATTTACTTTTTATTTTTTGTCGAAAAATTGATTATTTTACTAAAAAAGAGCACCATTTCTACAAAAATTGATGTAAAAAAAACTCCTATGTACTTTTCAAGTTTATATTATATAGATTATAAAATTTCTTTGTTTTCTGTTCCAGGACTTAAACTTTTCAAGAAACCTTTCAGGCTGTTTTGGTAAAGAAAAAAATAGTCGATTTTTCCTATGCAATTTACCGCCGCCATTTTGTTATAAAATTTTTAATAAAAATTTTTTTTCTACTCTTCAATATGTATTTAATTAACCCCTTCAAAAAGAAATCCTATTCTAGTTTCCATTTTCTCAAAACAAATCATCAAAGATATAGATCTCTTTTTCTTACTCTAGGGTAGTGTTACCCTTTAAACATGAAAATAAATATAATAAACGTCTAATACAACTAATAAGGACAAAATCCCAATAAAAAAATTTAATGAAAATTTTTTACGTATAATTATTTGAATTATGTAGTAACATGAAATTTTCTAATTATTTGATTGGCTGAATAGTTTTGAAGAAATATCGAGGATCTTAATATAACCTTGAAAAAACACTAACAGTTTCAAGAACGTTTAATAAAAAATAAATAAATATTACTTAAGTGCCTTCCGTTGATAAATTTTTCATTCCGCGTTTCCTTTTTCTCGCTTTTTATTTTTTTTTCTTTGATTTTCTTTCATTTTGTCACTTTTTATTACATTTTTGGTTACTTCGTGATAAATAACACGGAACAAATAAATGCGAAACTTCAGATTGATTGGAAAACTATTGATTTGACCAAGCGACATATTTGACGAGCGACAATTTGAATATCCACGTAAAAGAATAATTAAATAAGAATTAGAATAAATAAAACATATGCACAGTTTTAAATACATCTAAAGTAATATGTGCCCCAATTTTGGAGCAAATTAAATAAGAAACTTTGGAGAAATTAATGATTTGACCAGAGACATATTTTTCGTACTACACCAGTATCACAAGTATCCAACAATTATTTTGCTTAAAATATAGTTGAAAATAAAGATAAAAATCACGCACATAAAATTTGAATTACTATTCAATTGTGCCTCTTATTTTAAATTTTTTCATTTAGTTTTTAAATGTTTATTTTATAAAACCATTTTGATTTGACCAGCGACACAAAAACTGAGGGACATTTTTTAGAAGATTATATCTTTCATAATTTTTACTTTTTATTTTTTTAAGTTTGTTTATGGAATTCTTAAGATATTTTTAAATAGTTTATATCAGTAAAAAACGTGTTTTCCAAAAAAATCTTATTTAAACAGTTAAAATACTTTTAGAAAAATTAAAAGTGACACTTGGGTCGTCCCAACGGTGGCAGCCAAAGTTGGCCAAACTGCGGTTACCGAAGTCAACCCAACCATCGTGACCATGGTCGACCCAACAAGGATAGCCGAAGTTTCCGAATTATAGCTCGCTATTAAATCCATTCCTTATTAAAATTGTGACATTAAAAAATATCTGAAGTTGGACACATATTTAAACTGAAGTAGCATAATAGAACCGCCGGATCGTAAAAGGGCATATAGCAAATGTAATTCAATCGGGCTATATTCCCTTCTACGATCCGACGGTTTAATAGCATAACTGCAATAAAACTCATGATGCAGATGAAAAATTATCAAAATTCATATCAAATAGTGAGTTTTATTAAATGTAATAATTGAATTTTGAAAATACATCAGATAGTCATGATCAAATGCAAAAGATCAAACTCATCTGTTGATTTTCCGATTTGACAGAAGTGAGAGAACACTAAAATTAATTTATCTCGAAATCATGACAAATGCAATTTTGATGTTATGCCTTTCTTCAACAGATTTAAGCTCAATGTGGTGTCAATATTGCATAGCAATATTGCCAATAATGGATTGAGAAAATACTGTCTGACAGTGCTATCAGACTTTAATAGTTGAATTGACAGCTCTCAACTGTCAAATTGTCAATTTAACTTCATATTCGTAATCAGTGGCCTCAAAAACCCTTACAAACATTTATCACTTACTTATGGTTATTTTTCTATTTGGAAAACTTAAATTATTTTTTCTATGTTTGGGGATTTTGTTATTAATTTATATGAAAAACTATTCAAATTTTTTTTTATTGCTTGTGTGCTTTTTATTTTAATACTGTGATCCACACTGAAGAAAATAATCTAAGCTGGACTAAAAAAATATTAATATTTAAAAAGGTACAAGGGTTTTTCTAAGTTTAAACTTTAAGGGGGGACCCTCATTTAGACGGTCGAAAAATGCGTCATTTTTGGGATTTTTTTCTCAGGTAAAATAACTTCAAACGTTTTGTAATTTATAGGGTACTTTATTACATGTCTTGACAGTCTAAAAAATTTTTTTGAGAAAAAACAAAATATTTTTAGTATGGAAATGTACACCGCGTCCATAGTACCTCATTTTATCTGTGTACATTCTAGCCAAGAAGGCTAGAGACTGGAGGTGAAACTTCGGTAGTGGGGATGAGTCACGAGCCTGTCTTTAACCAGGCGTTTTGTTTCGAAAAGTCTTCGGCGCGGTGCTTCTGCACATCACTCACACATTCAAATTCTTGTATACCGTGTGTTTCACGGTATACAAGATTTGTATTGTGTATGACATGATTTTAATTTGAGGTTAACTTTAAAGTGCAATCGAGACACAATGTGTGTCATAACGGATATATAGAAATAATGTAAGTGATTAATAAATTAAGCGTTATTCAAATAGTTAAAAAAATGCCAAAAACTTGCTGTGTAAAAAGTTGTAACAAGAAGAAAGATGAACATAACACTATGACTATTACTTTTGTTAACTTTTAATACACTTCATGCTACAGTTTACACATTTTTTTGTTTTTTAAACGTTTTTTTAATAACTAAAAGGTGTTTGAAAATATAAACCCTTATATTTCATATTGTATTTGTATAGAATATATTTTCCCGTGTTTACGTGTGTTAGATGCGCAGAAGTCCATGTGGTCTATTGCGGCGGAGACTTTTTTGAAAGAAAACGCCTGACCATAAACCAGCTAAGCGACTCAGCATTGCCATACGCCCACTAATAAAGTTTTACCTCCTGTTTCTCGATTTAACCCATGTTAACTCTAACCGGCCACAAGAGGTCGGTTAACATGTGTTAACAGCCGGTTAACGTACCCTAACCTAAAAAGTGTTTTGAAATGTGACAGATAGTGTTATTCTTGTTGACAGAAAAATAAATTTAAGAACCATAAGTCAGTGAAATTATAAGGGAAAAGTCAAATAAATTTTAATTCAATTGTTCAACGATACTTGAATTTTTAAAATAAATTTTATTAAAAAATAAACACATTGATTGAAATTTTCTTGAAATTAATATACAATTTTTAAATAATGTTATTTAAAATTCTGATAAAATTGTACATTTTTTCAATTGTTGAAAGATTTGAATTTTTTAAATAATTTTATTAAAAATTAATAAAACAAATTGTTTATTTCCTGATCATTTAGCTTACGCAATATAATGTATACCAATTTAATTTATTATTTTAAAGTGTTAAGATAAAATTTCAAAAAATACAAAATTTCAATTTTTTGTGAAAAATAAAAATATTACACATGCATCCGGACATTTGTTCCTCTTGACGAATTATATATATATATATACTACACTTGAAAATTTGTAAAAATAATTGATTTTAAAAAATTCGGAAATCGACATCACTATAAGGCTTCCGCAAAATGAATTGAGATTTTATGAAATTTTCATAAAAATAATACAATTTGTTGGGCAGTATCAATTTCCCACAATTCAAATGTATATAGGAAAACTGGATACGTTAAAATGCATATGAGAAAACTGTATACAAGCAAATTTAAAAAATAAAATCATTAAATTATTTACTTTTGATTCACAGTCAGCGAAATGAGCAACTCAAAAAAATCGGTAAAAATCTAGCAAATTATTCTCTAAATCCAAGTTAATTTATATAATTTGAAAGCTTATGATTTCTACTAGAAAAATAAAAAAGAGTTTTTGATTTCAGAATAAATTTAATCAAATCTTTTTGAAATAAGACAAAATTATATATGTACTTCGAAGAAGGACATCCAATAGCAAAAAAAAAATTTTTTGCCAAATAAATTAAGACTCAAAAATAATGAACGAAAACCTTTAAAATCCAAAAAAAGTTTTTTTTCTGACACCTCTAAAAACATTTGATCGCCTCTGATTATATGTCGAATTCATGAAACTAAACGAAAGTTCGTTAACATAAGTTGAATGTTAAGTAGTATTCATAGTACCAATATCTCCATCTTAAGTTTAGTTCATAGCGTCAAATCGCTAGTGAGCGGGTTTACCCCAGTCTCCCCTACTTTGGATTTTTTTTATTGGACTTTTTGTTTTGGACTTCTTGTCCGGATACTCTTGAATATACAGTTGAAAATAATTCTAATTCTTCATTAAAATTTGTAAATTTCTAATAGTGTGCAGTTTTCTCGTGGTCAGTTTATCGAAATACAGTTTAAATTATTTGTACAGTTTTTTTAATTTAATATAATGATTGAATTTTTAAAATAATTTTATTAAAAAATTATTAAATTAATTGCAGTTTTGTGAAACTGTCTCAAAAATATTACATAAAATTGCATAAAAATAATACAATTTGTTAAGAAATTTCATTAGAAATTAAAAAAACCAAAGCCTCAAAGAATTTTTATTCAATAATTTACAAGTAATTGAATTGATTTGTACAAAAAGTTACAATTACAATTTTTTTAATTAGTAAATTTTAAAATGATTTAAATAAGGTAATTTTTTTTAATAAAAGTTTTGAAAAATTTTATTTAAAATTCTAAAAATTTAAGTTTTTTAAAATATTTCAAATTATTAATTAAATTGAAGATGTTTGAAATTTTATAAACAAGTAATTGGAAGTTTGTAAAATAATTTTAATTTCCTAAATTCTATTAAAATTTATTGAATTTTTAAAGAATTTTATTGTAATTTTTAAAAATAATAGACAGAAGTTTGGTACAGTAACAAATTTTATTTTTAGCTGTTTCAATTTTTTAAAGAGGGATCAGAGAAAAAGTCAAAATTCTATCTAGAAAACGTACACTTTTCGTTAGAATTGACCAATCATTATAGAGAAAGTAATGTTATTTCGAACATAGTATACGTTTAGTTAACCATGGCTTATAACATGTTGGTGGAACGCATAGGCGGTTAAAGTCAACTTAACAGCGCCTTTAACTTTAGCGGACCGTCAGTTATACTACTCTACTTTCGAAAAATACAAAAATAAATTTTTTTTCACATTTCTTCTTGTTAATTTATAACAATTAAAAAAGTATGTATACTGAAAATTGACCGGGTATTTTTTTGTATATTGCAAAAAAATGAAATCATTAAACTAATACAGTAAAATTGTTTTATATCAATAAATACAATATATTTTGATGTTACAATACATTTTTTATTTGTTTAAACAAATTGTTGTTGTTATTTACCAACTTTTTACTGAGTGCACCTGGAAAGTTGCAGTTTTTTCCTAATTTTGCAATTTACTAAATCTTATATGATTACAGATAAAGAATAAAAATTGAACTATTGTTTAAACAATTTTTAAACAAATTATTGTTGTTAGTTACCAACTTTTTCCAGAATGCACCTAGAAAGTTGCAGTTTTTTCTTATTTTTGCAATTTACTAAATCTTATATGGGACCGTCCATAAAGCATGTGATATTGTTAGGGGGGTAGGGGTTAAGAAAATAGACATGGTTTATCACGAGGGGGAGGGGGGGTATTGGCCTTCTTGTCATGTGATATAGCTCTTGAAAAAAATCTATACTTTTATGTATAGATATTTATGTGGTTGGATGATTAACTAATTGATGCAAGTTTCGTGGACAATGAAAATTTAGACTTTAACAGCATGTGACTGTTACAGAAATCAATGTTAATTTTTTCGACCACTTTTCTCTTAAAATATTAAATAAATTAAGCTAGTTTTTTGTGAATAACTCTAAAATATAATAAAGGAGTGCAGTGATGTGCAAAAGTTTTAATAATTCTAAAATAAATTATAAAAAAATACTTTGAAGTCGGAAAAGACGAGAAATTGATTAAAAGTGATTTTGAGAACTGATAATTTTAAAGTTATTTTTTAATAAATAATTTTAAAAATATTAAAACTTTTTCACATCACTGCCATTCTTTATGATATTTTAGAGTTATTCACAAAAAACTAGCTTAATTTATTTAATATTTTAAGAGAAAACCCAATGGGAAATGCCAGTGTAGTGCCGATGTTCACCACTGGCTTAGTACTCAGACGATTGTTCGGCGTAGTCTAGCCGAGCCTCGACAATTAGTGCTGGCGCAGTACAGAATTTTTGTTTCGCCAAAGCTTGGACAAGCCACGGCGGCAAGTGCTGGCTGAGTATAGAAAAATTGTTCACGACGCTCTTTGCCAACATTGCTTTTTTGACATAAACTTGAAAAAAATTATAAAAACAGTTTATGAATGTTTATAAATATAAATTTATTGAAAATAATTAATATTTTACTTTTCAGTTGTTCATTTTTTATTTTTATTAAATTTAATAATAATAATTTAACAAAATTGTCTAATTTTGTAAATAATAAATTATTTAAACAAATTAAAATTATAAACAAAATTTAAACTTTAATCTCAATAATAATTTGGTTCCTACTAAAATACTATTATACTTCTTACTATGAATAAAAAATTATTAAAAAATTACCACGTAATTTAAGAATTACGTAAAATGTTAAATGCAATAAGTAAAGTAATTTAATATTTAATTATTAAAAACTTAGTTTAATTTATTTTATTTCAATTTATTATTTCTAACGTATCCCAATTTTTTTCTTATCTTTGACTCAATAATTGTATGTCTGAATATTATTAATACTTTACTGTACACATGTGTCGTTAGCATAGTGGTTAGAGCGTTAGTCTGTTAGTCCGTAGGTCGTAGGTTCGATTCCCCTCGTCAGCAATTTGGTTTATTTTCATAGGTTTGCGATATTTCTAGATTCCAATCGTTAGGTACTAAAATATGAAAATCTAATGCACGCTTACTGTAATTGTCTATTATTTAATTTTTAAAAAGTTATAAACAATTTTTTTCTACTTTCTATACTATATCCATTGTTAGTCTCCATCTTCAATACAATTTAATTAAAAAGAGAAATATTTTATGAATAATAACTATCTATTAATATTATTTACCAATTTGTTGTTAAATTATTTATAATTATTAATTTACGACTAATTAATAACAATACGGCATTTATTGCGTCAATATTCTCAGCCAGCACTGGTCCAGTGCTGCTCCAGCGCTGTCTGGCAGCACTGGCAGGCAGTACTTCGCCAGCGTTAGACAGCGTTATCATCCCAGAGTTATGCCAGTGCTGTCTGTCAGCGTAGCTGCCAGTACTGCCAGTGCTGGCGCAGTACTCCGCCAGTTGTAAATTTTCCATTGGGAAGTGGTCGAAAAAATTAACATTGAATTTTGTAACAATCACATGCTGTTAAGGAGAAAGAAAACGCACCACTATTAAGCATCAACGATTACTGGAGAACCCTTGGTGTGAAGATAATGTTTAATTCAGAGAAGAAAAAAATAATATACACTACCGGTCAAAATTGAGAGACCACCCATTTTCAGACGAATGAAAAACGTTTTAAAACATAAAATTTATTGAAACTTAATTTTTTTCTGTTCATTTTTTGAAAGATGATAAAATTTCGAAAAGAACAAGATATTTTAGAAGTCGTTTGGCCAATAATTTATTTAGATATTTTTAAAAAAGCGTCATTTTTAATTTTTCTTACAAAAATTTGAATAACTTATAAAATAATAAACGCTTTTTAATTATCTTTGACTTATTTGAAAGGTCATTTGCTACACTAATAATTACTTATAGGCATTAACGGGTAATTTTTTTCTTAGAAAATGCAGGCCATCAAACTTAGACCAAAAAAATTCAAAAAATTTGGAATATTTTTCTGTACTTAAAACTATTCTAAAAAATATATAACATATCATACAGTGTAGATTTTCCAAGAAAATTTTATAAAAAAATATTTAAAAATTTTTAAAATTACTTTTCTGTTAATAAGATTGTTTCAAATTTTTTGAATTATTTTGGTCCAAGTTTGATGGCCTGTATTTTCTTAGAAAAAAATTACACGTTAATGCCTATAAGTAATTATTATAGTGTAGCAAATGACCTTTCAAATAAGTCTAAGATAATTAAAAAGCGTTCATTATTTTAAAAGTTATTCAAATTTTTGTAAGAAAAATTAAAAAAGACGATTTTTTAAAAATATCTAAATAAATTATTGGCCAAGCGACTTCTGAAATATCTTGTTCTTTTCGAAATTTTATCATCTTTCAAAAAATGAATAAAATAAAAAAATTATGTTTTGAAACGTTTTTCATTCGTCTGAAAATGGATGGTCTCTGAATTTTGACCGGTAACGTATTTTAAATAATATATAATAAATTAAATAAATAATAAATTAAGTATTAATATTGAATAATAAATTAAAAAATATTCTTGCTGAAAAACGTTTGTTATTTTAATAATATTAAAATTTAAATTCATTTCTTTTACATGATAGAGGGGGGGGGGTGTAAGTAAATTATCACATGTTTTTTGAGGGGGGGTTTGTAAATATCATGACCTATCACAACCAGGGGGGAGGGGGTCAAAAATCAGAAAAAAAAGTATCACATGCTTTATGGATGGCCCCTAATACAGATAAATCTTCAATTTCGTCCCCTAAATTAGTTTCTCACATTTTGTGGATTTTTCAGTAAATTTAATTTAAATTAAAATCTTTTAATCAATTATATTTTTATAAAAAAAATTTAATAATGTAAATTTTTAGCTTTTTAAAAAATTAATACAATTTACATATATTTATAAACGTAAAATAAAAAATATTTTATCCTTGCACAAATTGTAAACAAAGTTAATTTATAAATTAAACGCCTTGAAGCCAACATCAGACGAATTAACAAAACAATGCAATCTATGCGAGATCCAGGAGACGACCTGAGATGACAGAAGATCCTAATGTATAAAAAAAAGATTGCGGCGTCCCTGGATCTCTTCGATCTCAGTGAATAGCCCCTCGGGACGAATGCGAGGATGACGAGTCGGAAAAAGAGAATAATAAAGAGTATGTCACAAGATCGGGACGTTTAATAAAAAGACCGATGCGTTTTGGTAACAGCTAAGTTTTCGTAATTTATTTCAGGTATAAATGATTGTATTTTAATTTTTAGATATTGTAATTTTATTATACTCTAATGTAAATAACGAAGCTTTTATAGCTGAAATGACATCGCCTATCATTATTATTGTTTTACACAAAAAGGGGGGAGAATGTTGTAAATGGAAAACGAAGTTAATTGTCGTGTTTAACGAATATATACGAATGAGTTATAATTGATAGGGTAGGGATACGATCGAGCGATAAGTAAATGATTTTTGAAACGAAACGATTAGTAAGACGTGTGCGAAACTAGAAGCACAAATATAAATAGTAATAGGAAATTTATAATCATGTGGAGTGATTTTCTTCAATAAATATTTGTATTACGTTAATTATAGTTTTTGTGCCTCCAATTTATTTATCCCTCTGTCACGATTTATAAAAATAACTGCTGTTTCCAGAACTACGTTCGGCATGTTTCAGTAAATGATCTTTTAAAAAATTATCGTATGAAAACAACAGTTCATTTTCTCCTCTAAAAGGCAAATTTCGTTTTAGTTAAAACCACAATAACACTGATGATTCGTTGTAATACATTTCTCCAATGATTCTTTTCTTCTTCTAATTGTTTATTTAGACCAGTGTTTATATTTTTCATTGTTGCAGCTCATGATGAAAACATAGAATCTGATTCAAAATGCGTTTTTGATTTCTCATGTTCGTTCAAACGTGTGTGAGCATTTTTCCAGTCACAATATCCATCCTCTGCAAATTGTGTATGACTTTTAGAAAATAGTTTACAATGAAAACAATAAACTTTTCCTGTTGTTGTCGAGAAACACAACCAAGAACGCTTTATTAAATCTCCGTTTTTTACTTTTCTCTCAAACATAGATTCTTTAAATTTTCGAGCAGTGTATGCCCATCCACTTGTATAAATGACGCCAAATCTAACACTTTTGGGTTATCATTTTGAATTTTTCAACTTCCTTATGCAATCCAATAATCAATGTATTTGCTCATGTATTGGGGCTCAGGCTATTGAGCAATATCACAGTAGACAGAAGTGTTTTCTTTATTATTCTCATAATTCCTCGAATTATCTCCTTCAATGCCTAAATTAACTTTATCCTTCATTTCTTCATTAACAAGAACTTTTTTTGACAAATTGACTTCAACATTAATACACAGAAAAAAAGTCTTAAATAAATTCTACAAACGAGTTAATTTTAAGATGTAACAAAAAGTAGTCATCCTAGACTTAAAATTAGTTTGTAAAAAGAGTCTTAAAAAAGTCGGTACACAGGCTTGAATGAAGTCGCTATGTAGTCTTAAAAATAGCCGATAGCCAAAAAGTGGACTTAAAAGTAGTTTCCTTTTAAACTTTAATTTACTCTGCAAGTCAAAATAGTGACTAAAATAAAGCTTTCTTAAATACTTAAAAGTAGTAAATAATACAGTTCAAATTTATTTTTCTATTGCATATAAAATTATAGTTATTAACTATATTTTCTAAATAAAAAACGTTTAGAAGAAGATATGCATCATAATTCTTGTCAGAGTTTTACACATAAATAAAACCTGGTTAATTTGACTGCTTTTTAACTATTTTTATTGCAGTTTCAGGAGATGCCGGTAACAGATTGTAATAGAAGCATCTGTAAGAAAAGTTACATTAACTATTTAAAATAATAAAATGAAATTATTTATTTATTTTTTTATTATTGAGATCCAATTTTTCATTTACTTTCATGATGACATTTGTTAACATGTACCTTATAAGTAATCATTATTTAATATGGGCATTCTCTGTAAAACGGACCCCCCCCCCTCTGCCCAGAAAGGGTTTAAAAATAAAAGACCATTCTTTTTGAAAAATTATAGCTTGGCATATGTAGTTACTTTTGCCGTATGGCTTTTTTTAATTAAAAATTTTTATTAGACAATATAGCACTATAAATAAATAAATGCTAACAAAAAAAATAAATATAAACTATTTCATAATTTTCATATTTGACCATATTTGCTCAAAACTGGTTACTCGAGGGTTTTTGGGGTCACTGATTACGAATCTGAAGTCGTTTTTTAAAAATTTAAAATCGCGGATCCAATATGGCACTATGCACTTTTTCTCTGAATAATATTGTAGCAATGAATTTGTACTTATATTTCCGAATCTTTTGCATTAATCAAAATTTAGTCTACATTTTATTTTATTTGTTCGGTACACAAAAATATCAAAATCTACAGGTGACAATGGACGAAGAAAACACGTACACTCAAGGCAACGCCATGACAAACTAATGACGACACGTCACCTGATCACGTTCAAGCGCGTCTCCCCTTCCAGAAGACTATAGACGCTAGGGGACTAAAAACTAGTCTACATTTCGACTTCATTTTATCTGTCTTGTTCTTAAAGTTTCTACTAGTCTCGCTGAGACTACATTTAAGACTTACATATAAAAATAAGCCATAAATATGTATTGCTTCAAGATTAAGGCGTGTTAACTAAAATTAAGCCTGATTTTAAAATTAGTCCTTCACAGATTTAAGACATTTTTTTCTGTGTAGTTTATTTTAATTTTACGCAAAACAAAAGAGAAGAACAATTGATAAGGTTAGGTTTTGAAAATTAAATTTTACAAATTCGTTTTTATGTTGTGATTTTTAGGAACAATTAAACAATTAGGTTAGATATATCAGATTCCTATAAAAAGACAATGGTCAATGAATAAAAATTACATATTATAGGGGAGACTGGTGCTAAACCGGACACGGGGCTAAACCGAACAAGTAAAATATTTCCGAAACCATGAAGAATTTCAAATAATGTTAATAACCTGTGAACGCGCTATTTCGGGAAGCATATATTGCATGAGGTTTTAGGGACATGTCATTTTTCTTGTAATAATAGTTGACGTTAATATATAAATGTCGTTTTTCGCAGTAAAAGTAAAAAAAAAATTTTTTAATTTTTTTTGGGTTTTTATCGTTATAATTAAAGTGCACATATCATATGGCAATTTTTTTATTAGCTGAAGGTGTACTGAGTTTAGTAGAAAAAAAGTTTAATGGAAAACGTTAAGAAGAAAAATTGCAGGTTAAATTAAATGACGGTGTGGGGCTAAATCGGACGTCGTGATAAAAAAACAATCAAATTTGCGAATACTATAATTTATTTCATATTAATGACCTATTTTATATTATATTCGTTGCATAGAACCATTTTATCAACAAATAAATAAAGAATTTATTTTAAAACATGAATTAGCAAGCGAGCTGCTAAAAACAAACAATTCTGAAAACTATAATTCATTTTATATTATATTAATTACATATTTTACATTTTAAATTATATGTTTTGCATATAACTACCTACAAATAAATAAACAAAGAATTGATTTGACTTTTCTACAAAAAAAATAAAAATTTGTGTCTCTCTCTTTAATTAATTAGCCGTGTCCGATTTAGCCCCATGGGGTGTCCGGTTTAGCCCCACCAATTTTCAGATTTTTGTTTTTGAGGTAGTCACCTTCAAAGCACTATATCTCCAAAGCTATTGTAGTTTTTTAAAAACGAACAAGTCCGATTTGTAGGTAAAGGTACAAGCTTCAAAACGGTATATTACTCTTTAGCAAAAAATATTTTTTTGGATGAGTTTTCTGGTCAAAGACTAAATCTGTCCGGTTTTGCCCCGGTCTCCCCTACAAAAAAAGTAGTAACCACATTTTTCATATCATTATTGTACGTGAATTTCTATAAAAACATTATACTGAAAAGCAATTTAGAGGTTATATTTACTAGATTCTAACAAAACCTTACACATTAATAATATTGAAAACTTGTGCTAAATTAGAAAAAATTCTACTCAGATTAATTTTTATTAACATTTTTTACAAGACTTCATAAATTTTGAATATTTAATTGCATTAACTATATGCCAATTTAAAATGTAATGGACATTGCTCCCTATGGAAAAGCAGCGAAGCTGTCTGTCCCTCCTGTTTCTAGTCTTCTTGCTCACAGCTTTCAAACTGCATCGATTGTTAAGCCTGTTGTCAGTGACGTCATGTATTTTTGCACTGCTATTGTTTGTGTCGATAAAACAGTTAAAACTCAACAATTCCACAATAAGCCCGCTTCTTACATTTCTAAACACTTTAAATTATTTTGTAAAATACTTTTTTAGTAAAAATTTTTTTACACTTTTTGTAAAAAATATTTTAGATAGTTGGGCCTTTATGCGGTGGGGCCCATAGAAAGTTGCCTAGTTTGCCTCTATAAATCCGGCCCTGATTTCGACCTGGAGTTATCTTCAATATACTATAGGGGGTCTTAGAATTTGACTTGTAGTTTAAAAAATAGGTCAAAATTGACCTATATTTTGACTTAGAGTAATCTTAAATATACTATAGGGGGCCATTATATTTTGACCTGGAGTTAACTTAAGTATACTATAGTGGGCCCTTAGAATTTGACCTGGAAATATACTATAAGGGAAATTTCCATTTTGCGAAATGCCTAAGGCGATTTATACAGATTGGAGATTATAGTAATTCGTGTATCAATTAAGGACCAATGCTGAAACCAACCTAGCTTAAAATTTTACATTCAATTTAGTAGTGACGACTCAAAATTGTAAATTAATAAAAAAATTAGTTTTTTTGTTTATTCGAAAGTGAAGTCTAAAAAATTTTAATATCTAGTGTCAGCAAAAATATAACTACAGAAAATGAAGTATTTAAAGATTCTATTTTATTATTCTACTCTGTAAAAAAGAGAATTGGGTGGAAGGGTTTTCGAAATTGGGATGTCGTTTCTTGAATTCGAAAATATTCATGAATTTAAAACTTATTTTGTGTAAAAGAGTTACTTTTCTTTAACATAAATACAGCACAAAGTGGTTAATTTCTGCATACCTAAAAGTGTGCAGAAAAGTGTCCTTTGCTGCACACTATGCAAAAAAGTGTACTTTTCTGTACCTTTTTCTGTATACATGTATAATATACACTATAATCAACATAAAACTATATATTTATTAATTAAAAAAGTATAAAAATGACGTTTTTGGTAAACAGGTGTTACACAAAGCACCTCATGCAGAAAGTAGCTTTTCCGACGACTCAATTGCGTGCATCACCTTAGGTAACTTTTTTTAATTCATCAGTGAAAAGTAACAGACTTTATTTTTACGTTCACAGTATTTCAAGAATAGGAAATAATTTTTTCTTAATTTTTCTATACTTATAGCCAGTATTTGACGCCAAGACTTGTTTGAACTTTGGGAAATCAAAAATTCTATACTGCGACAGCACTAATTGTCGAGGCTCGGCTAGAGTAAAGCTTAACAATATACAAAAAAAAATATTGGGTTACGTGCAAAAGCAATTTAGAGACTGTGATACTAACTTAAATCGGGCGAGCTACACTCTCCATTTAGGCGCGCTGGTTGCCCAAGATGGTTAAATCACAGTTCCAAAATACATTTTCAACGTTTTGGAAATATAATTGAACCATATTGGTTGAACAGTGTACACTAAATGATAAGCATAAATTTTTCAATAACCATCAAGTTAAAATGACAAGTGGAAGTTAAAGTTACAACAAATCAAACTGAAAGAAAGAAATAATGAATAGTGATCAAATGCACTGTACTTATTGCAGGTTCTTTTTTTTAAATACTCCAACATTTAAAGGTTTAATTCTCATTTCTAAGAAATAAATATATAGGTGATTCTTCACTCAGAGGGTCACATTTCTCGATTCTCCACACAAAAATCATAAAGTTTAATGTTGTTTATTTTAGGGATAGCCTATTTTAATTTGTCCCATTCGAAAGTTCATCTCTAAAACTAAGTTTTTTGTGCTGTTTTCCAATTTTTATTAATTTTGTGTAAAAATATGTTTTTAATACTTTCCTAATTATTTTATTATTCAAAAGCGCATTTTATACATTCATGGATTTTTATTATTTTTATTCACTATTTTTACTATTTGTATTATCAAGTTAAGAAATTGTATTTATACATAAATAGAATTTTTAGATTTAAAACTAAACAAATTACTACTATTCTAGTAATTTTTTCTTTAATTGGTAAACTCCGGTACATATAAAGTCCAGTACGTAATTTTAATGGTTGGCTAACTTTGTAAATGGTCGGCCCAACTCTAGCAACCGATGATCGGGCCAACTAGTGAATTGATAACGCTGATTGACCAGTGGTTAAATAGCTTTGGTTCAAATTAACTAATTTTGATCATTCTTTTTTTAACCTTCGCACTACTAAAGATTTTGTATACGCGGACTACCGGCTGGCCACCCGGGGTTGCCAAACGCTATTTTACTTTTATGTTCCCGAAACGATTAAAATTCATCAAACTTTTTGTATAATTATAATTATGTGTTAATGCAAATACTATATTTTAATAATGTTTTATGAATTTTGCAACATTTACTGAAACGAGTCATAAGTATTATTAAAAAATTATTTAAACAAATTTATTTATTTATTTATTTATTCATAAACGGGCAAAGTTTTTAGCAGAGCCCAGTCGTACAAAGCACTAAGAGTGTTACAAAAGAAAATACATTAAATAGCCGCATTGCCAACATTATCGTTACTATTATTGTGATAATACAATTTTCTGCGCAACTGTGTAAGAAAGGAACTTAGTTGAACGCCATAGAAATCTAAATCGTGACAGAAGTTTTATAATTATTGTTGTTATTTACCAACTTTTTCCAAAATGTACCTAGAAAGATTCAGTTTTTTCTTAATTTTGCAATTTACTAAATCTTATATGATTACAGATAAAGAATAAAAATTGAACTATCTGTAATCATAATAGGGGCCATCCATAAAGCATGTGATATTTTTTTCTGATTTTTGACCCCCCCTGGTTGTGATAGGTCATGATATTTACAAACCCCCCCTCAAATAGCATGTGATAATTTACTTACACCCCCCCTCTATCATGTCAAAGAAATGAATTTAAATTTTAATATTATTAAAATAACAAACGTTTTTCAGCAAGAATATTTTTTAATTTATTAATCAATATTAATACTTATTTTATTATTTATTTAATTTATTATATATTATTTAAAATACATTACCGGTCAAAATTGAGAGACCATCCATTTTCAGACGAATGAAAAACGTTTCAAAACATAAATTTTTTATTGATTGATTATCTGTCGATAATTTTACGTTCGGTTTTATTATTTGATAATAATTTTATTTTTACGAGACCTATACCAAAAATAGAATTTTTCTGAAAAAATTGAATCTCCGAACTCTCATGGTGGGAGTCGAACACCACATCCACTCATTTCCGGTAAGGTGCTCTTACCAATTGAGCTACACGGGAGACAGAAACTCAATTTAATCAGAAAGTTCTTGAAAGCGACAATTTGCATCGCCATCTGAGTGGATGTGGTGTTCAACTCCCACCATAAGAGTTCGGAAATTCAATTTTTTTCAGAAAAATTCTATTTTCGGTATAGGTCTCGTAAAAATAAAATTATCATCAAATAAATTTTTAATTTTATTCATTTTTTGAAAGATGATAAAATTTCGAAAAGAACAAGATATTTCAGAAGTCGTTTGGCCAATAACTTATTAAGATACACTACCGTCGGGAATTATCGGTACGGCATGTTTTTTGACAAATGCATTGAATTAGTCGATTTTGAACGTTTTTTGGCTGAAAATGCTCGGCCGTTTATAATGATATCTCTTGAACCGAATAAGATTTTTTAAATCTTTTGGTATTAAATTAAAGATGAGATTTCAATGATTACACCTATATAAGTTTCAAATTTTTCCTACAATTTTTAAAAAATGTGCAAGGGTTGAAATAATTTCCAAAAAAATTTTATTTTAAAAATTTTTTTGTCAAATTTGTAGATTGCTGCAAGCTTTATATAAATTATTTAAATTTTTAGTTACATATTATTAATCGTAGAATTTAATAATCTTTCGAATGGTATATTTGTTAATTTTCTGACATTTGTATTTACAAAGAAATCGTGATTTGAAGATTGGTATGTTTTTGGGCCCTGCGCGTGCAGCCGTACCGATAATTCCTGACGGTAGTGTATTTTTAAAAAATCGTCATTTTTACTTTTTCTTACAAAAATTTAAATAACTTTTAAAATAATAAACGCTTTTTAATTATCTTAGACTTATTTGAAAGGTCATTTGCTACACTATAATAATTACTTATAGGCATTAACGTATAATTGGAAAGAATTGGGTCAAAAAGATCCACAGTTCTAATCCGAGTCGGTGAAGGATTGACGTATGCTGACGTTCTGGGTAAGCTTTGCAAAGAGGTCAACCCAGAGAACAGCCATACGAGAATAGTAGCAGCAAAAGCTACAAACAAAAGGGACCTTCTGATTAAGTTCAGAGGAGACTCCGATAAGGACGCTTTTACTGCTGAGGTCACCAAGGCGGTTGGAAGCATGGGTAAGGTGCAGTCATTGGATCGAAGAGTTACACTCGAGATCCGTGATTTGGATTGCCTTACCCAAGAAGCTGAGGTGCAACAAGTGTTGTCTGAAGCAATGGGTAAGCCAGTAAACAGGAGAGTGACGGTCTTAGGACCCAACCGCCGAGGGATGAAGCTCGCGGTTGTAGTCACCAACCTGGAAGAGGCGAACAGGCTGGAGAAATTGGGACACGTAAAAATTGGTTTTATGTGTTGCCTATTCAAAAGAAGAGTAATGGTCGTCCGGTGTCATCGATGCCTGGGATACGGCCATATTGGAGCCAAATGCCAGAAGCAGGACAGGTCGGCTGCGTGCTTTAAGTGCGGTGAGGCCGGTCACAGGTTCTCCAACTGTAAAAACAACTCAAGTTGCTTTTTGTGCAAGGAAAAGATTGGCAATAAGGTGTCAACCTTGGAGTGCGGAATCCAAGGTATCTGTAGGCAGATTTCCCAAAATTCCCTAAGCAAAAAAAAAGGACAGAAAAATTATTCCAAATTTTTTGAATTTTTTTTGTTGAAGTTTGATAGCCTGCATTTTCTAAGAAAAAAATTACACGTTAATGCCTATAAGTAATTATTAGTGTAGCAAATGACCTTTCAAATAAGTCAAAGATAATTAAAAAGCGTTTATTATTTTAAAAGTTATTCAAATTTATGTAAGAAAAGTTAAAAATGACGATTTTTTAAAAATATCTAAATAAATTATTGGCCAAACGACTTCTGAAATATCTTGTTCTTTTCGAAATTTTATCATCTATCAAAAAATGAACAGAAAAAAATTTTTTGTCCTACATGCGCGATAAACTCGGCTTTTCGTGCATGCATAGCGGGCGGAAAGTAAGCTTTTGCCGCCCGACTACCAACAGCGGGCGGAAAAACTACTTTTCCGCCCGCTTACCAGCAGCGGGCGGAAAAATCACTTTTCCGCCCGCCTCCATGACCTTAGCGGGCGGAAAAACGAATTTTGCGCCCGCTGCTTTAGCAGTATTAAATGAATACTACTAATTATTATATTATCACTTTCTATTACTTCAAATCAAAACGGAGTCAATTTTTAAGTAAAATTTATCAAAAATATTCGGACTCGCCTTAGGCTTAATAAAAATGTTTCATACACATTTAATAATTAGTGCATATTCATTTTTGAATTTACGGATGCGTCTTGTTTATCGCGCATTTGGACAAAAAATATCGTGTACAACTCGGGCGGAAATGTCAATTCTGACCTCGTACGATTGCCTCCCTCGCTTCGCTCGTGCGGCAAATTTCGAACTCGGTCAGGAATTGACAACTTTCCGCCCTTGCCACACAATATACTATAGTTTCAATAAATTTTATGCTTTAAAACGTTTTTCATTCGTCTGAAAATGGGTGGTCTCTCAATTTTGACCGGTAGTGTATATTATTTTTTTCTTCTCTGAATTATACATTATCTTCACACCAAGGGTTCTCCAGTAATCGTTGATGCTTAATAGTGGTGCGTTTTCTTTCTCCTTAACAGCATGTGATTGTTACAAAATTCAATGTTAATTTTTTCGACCACTTCCCAATGGAAAATTTACAACTGGCGGAGTACTGCGCCAGCACTGGCAGTACTGGCAGCTACGCTGACAGACAGCACTGGCATAACTCTGGGATGATAACGCTGTCTAACGCTGGCGAAGTACTGCCTGCCAGTGCTGCCAGACAGCGCTGGCGCAGCACTGGACCAGTGCTGGCTGAGAATATTGCCGCAATAAATGCCGTATTGTTATTAATTAGTCGTAAATTAATAATTATAAATAATTTAACAACAAATTGGTAAATAATAATATTAACAAATAGTTATTATTCATAAAATATTTCTCTTTTTAATTAAATTGTATTGAAGATGGAGACTAACAATGGATATAGTATAGAAAGTAGAAAAAAATTGTTTATAACTTTTTAAAAATTAAATAATAGACAATTACAGTAAGCGTGCATTAGATTTTCATATTTTAGTACCTAACGATTGGAATCTAGAAATATCGCAAACCTATGAAAATAAACCAAATTGCTGACGAGGGGAATCGAACCTACGACCTACGGACTAACAGACTAACGCTCTAACCACTATGCTAACGACACATGTGTACAGTAAAGTATTAATAATATCTCAGTATCATTCAGACATACAATTATTGAGTCAAAGATAAGAAAAAAATTGGGATACGTTAGAAATAATAAATTGAAATAAAATAAATTAAACTAAATTTTTAATAATTAAATATTAAATTACTTTACTTATTGCATTTAACATTTTACGTAATCCTTAAATTACGTGGTAATTTTTTAATAATTTTTTATTCATAGTAAGAAGTATAATAGTATTTTAATGGGAACCAAATTATTATTAAGATTAAAGTTTAAATTTTGTTTATAATTTTAATTTGTTTAAATAATTTATTATTCACAAAATTAGACAATTTTGTTAAATTATTATTATTAAATTTAATAAAAATAAAAAATAAACAACTGAAAAGTAAAATATTACCTAATTATTTTCAATGAATTTATATATATATTTTTTTTTTGCTCAGGGACTTTTGGGAAATCTGCGAAACAAAAATTCTGTACTGCGCCAGCACTAATTTTCTCTTAAAATATTAAATAAATTAAGCTAGTTTTTTGTGAATAACTCTAAAATATCATAAATAAGGGGAGTGATGTGAAAAAGTTTTAATCTTTTTAAAATTATTTATTAAAAAATAACTTTAAAATTATCAGTTCTCAAAATCACTTTTAATCAATTTCTCGTCTTTTCCGATTTCAAAGTATTTTTTTATAATTTATTTTAGCCCTTTAAGGCCCAGCGGTTTCGATTGAAACCACTTTTGTGTTCGAATATTCATAACTTTGTCAACAATTAATCAATTTTTCAGTTCTAAACGCCAAAGATCCACAACTTTATATTACTTTTAAAAAAAAATTATAGTGCAATAAATTTACAACAATCTTATAATTATAACTTTATTAAAAAAAAATGTTTTTGCTAAGGGTTGTTAAAAAAATTAAAAATTGTTAAATTACTTCAAGTAAAGCTCATGAAAATGACTACTACATGGTGCTCGCACTGTTTTTTGCTTACTACTCGGAAAGCTTTGTGTCTTTTCTTACAGTTTTTGAATGTCAATATTAGCTTGTCACTTGTTTCTGAACAAGATTTCGCACAAGGTTTTTTTTTCTCACAATCACTTTTTCGTTTCTGACGATATTTTAGCGTTAACAATTAGTTTCTTTCGGTTGTCGACAATAGCGTCACTCGTTCGTTTCTAATTCTATTTTTCCGTTAGGCTTTTGTTTCTTGTTTGATTGTCAATGATAGCTTGTCACTTAATTTTGAATTAGGTTTTCTATTAGGCATTTCTTTTCTCCTACAGCCACCAATTCCTATAACCCGTTTATTTCTTACGATATTTATACGTTCGTTTCTAATTCTATTTTTCCGTTAGGCTTTGGTTTCTTGTTTAAAAAAAATAGTTACCGCCTTCGAGAGAATTTCTATAAATGTTTGCAATAAAAAAGTCGCATCATTTATAAATGATGGGTTTTGGAGCATATTAACCCCTAAATAATAAGGGTTTTGTATTAAAAAATTGGTTAAAAATAGGGGTAAAAAATTTTTATTTATGAATTAATTGGTTTAAAACATGTTACTCAGGGGTTCTTGGGGTGGCAGATTACAAATCTTATTTTAGCTTTTCAAACTTAAAAATGGCAGATTCAAAATGGCGAACGACTTTTTTAAAAAATTAATTAATTAGCTTAAAAACCGTTACTCGGGAGTTTGTAGGGTCGCTGATTACGAATCCGATGTCAGTTTATTAAAATTCGATTTTCAAGCCAATTAATTTTTTTTTAAATTCGGCTGCCATTTTGGATTCGCTATTTTGAATTTTAAAAAAATAACATCAGATTCGTAATCAGCGACCCCGAAAACCTCCGAGTAGTCATTTTTATGAGCCTAACTCAATTATCAAATATTTTTATCCGCCATATTGGATCTGCCATTTTGAATTTTGAAAAACTAACATCAGATTTGTAATCAGCGACCACACAAACCCCCAAGTAACAAATTTCAAGTGAATCCGAAGAAATTTTAAAAAAGTCGTCCGCCATATTGGATCTGCCATTTTGAATTTTGAAAAACTAACATCAGATTCGTAATCAGCGACCACATAAACCCCCGAGTAAAGAATTTCAAATGAATCCGATGAAATTTTAAAAAAGTAGTCCACCATATTGGATTCGCCATTTTGAATTTTGAAAAACTAACATCAGATTCGTAATCAGCGACCTCAAAAGCCCTTAAGTATAGAGTATGACAAAAATAACATCACTTAAAAAAAGTCGGGCCTTAAAGGGTTAAAATTATTAAAACTTTTGCACATCACTGCTCTTTTTTATTATATTTTAGAGTTATTGACAAAAAACTAGCTTAATTTATTAAATATTTTAAGAGAAAAGTGGTTGAAAAAATTAACATTGATTTCTGTAACAGTCACATGCTGTTAAAGTCTAAATTTGCCTTTTACGAATCTTTCATCAATTAGGTAATCATCCAACCACATAAATATCTATACATAAAAGTATAGATTTTTTTCAAGAGTTATATCACATGACAAGAAGGCCAATGCCCCCCCTCCCCTCGTGATAAACCATGTCTATTTTCTTAACTTCTACCCCCCCTAACAATATCACATGCTTTATGGACGGTCCCATATCATATTATATAAATTAAAAAATATTTATTTTTAGATATATTTGAAAATAGTGCTTATTACCGTTAATTTCTTTAATTGGACAGATTTAATAAATTTAATTACAAACGAATCATTTCTTAAGTTTATTAATTTCTATATTTTCATTACAAATTTTTAAAAGTTTGTATCATTAACCCTTAAACCGCACACTGCCGAATCCATCCTTAAACCGCACACTGGGCGTGCGAC
Source organism: Leptopilina syphax (assembly GCA_032872505.1). NCBI lineage: Eukaryota > Metazoa > Arthropoda > Insecta > Hymenoptera > Figitidae > Leptopilina > Leptopilina syphax. The sequence continues at coordinate 41,184,445 of CM065473.1, read as the reverse complement.
ACCCGGGGACTTTTAAGTGTGTTCTTCAAGCTGGAATAGGATATTATCTTTTGGAAAAATTATCTTATATAGCTCAGTACATCTATTTTAAAGGAAAATAGGTTTCATAATGATTTATTTAATTTTAATAATTAAAAAAGAGTTTTTTAAAACTACTAAAATTACCTTAAACCAAAAACTGGGTGTAAAACAAGCAGAAATTTTTCGCCGACAACTTCATAAAGTTATCAAATACACAAAAACACTTGGGAGACTAATGTCCCTCACGGAACATAAACTTAAGTACAAAATGTATCGTCCAATAACGACACATGTTCAATTTTTACGAATTTAACCGAAATATTAGAGTAAAAAGCTAGAATATGGGTGTCGCACACCCAGGGTGCGGTTTAAGGGTTAACAAAATTTATTGATAAAGTAAAAACTATATTATCATAGTTTTTAAATAAAAATATTTATTACAATTGTTATAGTAATAAATTAAACAACAACATTGTAACTAAGTAATTTATTTCATAATAAATGTTTAAAAATTAATTTAATAAAATAAATACTAAATATATAAAAAAGGCATTGAAATAAAATTGAAAACAAATATAATTTTATAAATAAAATATAGACATTTAAATAAAGCGAATGTATTCGTATGTTTTGTCTAGAAAGATTTTTTTGATGTGGTAAGAGTTTGGGTTGACGTTAGTTGCGTTCTATTGTCATCTCATGCGATCGCTGGCCATCTTTTTGGATCTGTGTCCGTCTCTTTTGATTATTTTCCGTCTGATTTTGACTGGATCTCTTGGATCTCAATGAATAGCCCCTCGATTCGTCCACTCTCGTTACATTTTTGTTTTTACAGTCATTCATATTTTTCTTCATTCTTTCTCTAAAATTTGTGACAATCTCTGGATCTTGCATCGAGACCTCTAAGGGGTAGATTCTCTGGATGGGTCTTTTAAGAACACCTTTTTTTGTCTTTAAAAAGAAAACTCTTTTTTCGCCATCCCGCCCTGCAATTGCATCCATGACAAGTGCAAGTGGCCAATCAATGCGTCTGACATTGTCATCTCCAATGAGAACAACGTCACCGATTATAATTTCTCGATTTTCTTTTTTACCATTTTGAACGCAAATTGACCAAGATATTCTGCACGAAATCTAGTCCTTAAATCGTCACAAATTTTTTGTTTGTGTCTTAGTTTCTTATTCAATCTCGCATGACACAGTACATCTAAATCCGGAATCCCGATTTCCCGAATTTCCTGTAAAAACATTGAAGGTGTGAGAGGTTAAAGGTCGTTCGGATCTTCCAAAACATACGTGAATGGACGCGAATTCATAATTGCCTTGGCATCACACAATGTGGTCACCATGCTGTCGTACGTTAAACTCGATTTCCCCAGGACTTTTCGTAATATCGTCTTCAATACCCCCACTAACCTTTCCCACCAGCCTCCCCACCACGGTGCTGATGGGGGATTGAAAACCCATTTAATTTCGAGTACCGAACTTCTCTTGACAATTTTCTCCCAATCGAGTGTTCGTAATGCGTTAGAAATGCCCTTAAAATTTGTTCCATTATCACTATGCATAACCGTAGGCCGGCCTCGTCTCGCAATAAATCGTCGAAAACATTCCAAGAAGCCGCTCGTAGATAAATAAGACACCAATTCTAAATGTAAGGCTCTATACACCGCACATGTAAATATCGCCACCCACGCTTTCATCCCTCCCCGCAAATAGAGTGGTCCCGCAAAATCCAAGCCTGATATTTCAAAAAACAGCGGCATCGCGTACTCTATTTATTGGAAGTGGAGGAGTTTCACATTGCATACTTTTTGCCTTCTGTTTTTGACAAATGACACATTTAACAATAACTGATTTGACTATTTTTCTCGCCGAAATTACTCAAAATTTTTCGCGAATATTACTCATAACACAGGCACACAAAAAAAAAAAAGTTGCCTGTTCATTGAACCAGACCTACATGTCTTATAGTATTTTGGCCCCCTGAATACGAATATGAAGTCAGAAATGCTCCATCACCCTCTGTTTTTTTTAAATCGAAGAAACTACCCTTAAATCAAAAATTCAAGAACTAAATTACAAAAAATGAAATAACCGCGGTTTCCTTCGGAGTAAAAAAATATATTTATGCGTTTTCTTCTTTCAACAACTCAGAAATAATTTCAAAATTGCTCCATCACCCCCTGTTTTTTTTAAATCAAAGAAACTACCCTTAAATCAAAAATTCAAGAACTAAATTAAAAAAAATGAAATAACCGCGGTTTCCTTCAGAGTAGAAAAATATATTTATGCGTTTTCTTCTTTCAACAACTCAGAAATAATTTCAAAATTGCTCCATCACCCCCTGTTTTTTTTAAATCTAAGAAACTACCCTTAAATCAAAAATTCAAGAACTAAATTAAAAAAAATGAAATAACCGCGGTTTCCTTCGGAGTAGAAAAATATATTTATGCGTTTTCTTCTTTCAACAACTCAGAAATAATGTCAAAATTGCTCCATCACCCCCTGTTTTTTTTAAATCGAAGAAACTACCCTTAAATCAAAAATTCAAGAACTAAATTTAAAAAAATGAAATAACCGCGGTTTCCTTCGGAGTAGAAAAATATATTTATGCGTTTTCTTCTTTCAACAACTCAGAAATAATGTCAAAATTGCTCCATCACCCCCTGTTTTTTTTAAATCTAAGAAACTACCCTTAAATCAAAAATTCAAGAACTAAATTAAAAAAAATGAAATAACCGCGGTTTCCTTCGGAGTAGAAAAATATATTTATGCGTTTTCTTCTTTCAACAACTCAGAAATAATGTCAAAATTGCTCCATCACCCCCTGTTTTTTTTAAATCGAAGAAACTACCCTTAAATCAAAAATTCAAGAACTAAATTTAAAAAAATTAAATAACCGCGGTTAACTTCTGAGTAGAAGAATATATTTATGCGTTTTCTTCTTTCAACAACTCAGAAATAATGTTATTTCATTTTTTTTAAATTTAGTTCTTGAATTTTAGATTTAAGGGTAGTTTCTCCGATTTAAAAAAACAGGGGGTGATGGACCAATTTTGACATTATTTCTAAGTTGTTGAAAGAAGAATACGCATAAATATATTCTTCTACTCAGAAGAAAACCGCGGTTATTTCATTTTTTTTAATTTAGTTCTTGAATTTTTTATTTAAGGGTAGTTTCGTCGATTTAAAAAAAACAGGGGGTGATAGAGCAATTTTGACATTATTTCTAAGTTGTTGAAAGAAGAATACGCATAAATATATTCTTCTACTCAGAAGAAAACCGCGGTTATTTCATTTTTTTTAATTTAGTTCTTGAATTTTAGACTTAAGGGTAGTTTTTTCGATTTAAAAAAAACAGAGGGTGATGGAGCAATTCTGACTTCATATTCGTATTCAGGGGGCCAAAATACTATAAGACATGTAGGTCTGGTTCAATGAACAGACAACTTTTTTTTGTGTGCCTGTGTAATAATAAGAGTTTCTGCGTGTCCATACCGCTCGTAAATATATCGTATTATTAGAAAAACGACTTCGTGACCATTATCCAACAACACAGGGCACAAAAATTAGAAATTGTCATCGTGATAAAAAATTTTAGTTTTTAACCGAATTAAACCGTTCTCATCCAAAATTGTTTTAAACGATGACAATTTATTCTTCGTTTTTGACTGCAGCATCTCGCTTTGAACCATTTTTAACAATTTTGTTTCGGCTAATTTTAATTCTTTCACTAAAAGATAACTACCTGTTCGAAATGGAGTTACTATCTCGGCATTGTTTGTTTTTCTTCTTAAATCAATTTTCGCCCTGCAATTATTAACAAATCTAAAAACTCGAGCTATAAAACGAACAAGTGCCGTACATGACAAAAATTTTTTATAAAACTTGACTCAACTTTTTCTAAATTAATCATTTGAGTTACCGATGACCTTTTAATTTCGCCCTTTACTTCTTCCTTATTAATTAAATTCTAGATTTGTTACTGGCCATTTAGATTGTTGTTGGTACAACCATTTTGTAACCACCACTCGGATTCAATCAGCTGAGCGGCTGTACACCCACGAGATGGGAGATCAGCTGGATTTAACTCCCCGGTCACATGTTGCCATTCGTCTACTTTTGAAAGATTTCGTATTTCTTTAACCCGATTGTGAACGAATGTACCCCACTGATTATCTCGTTTCAACCAGGCAAGTACTGTCGAGGAATCAGACTAATATGTAACCTGATTAATCTCGCGCGTCAATGATTCCATGGTTTCTTTTGCTAATCTTTCTGCAATTCCCGCTGTCATCAATTCCAAATGTGGTATTGTCGCACCTTTCGGTGCTATTCGAGATCTAGCGCTTAGGAGTTGTACTCTTACGTCTCCCCTTATTTTTACCCGTGCAAAGACTACTGCGGCGTACGCCTTACTGCTGGCATCAGAAAACACGTGTATCGTCAGATTACCGGGGCCAATGAAACGCGTTAATTCTATTTCCTTTAAAACCTGAATATCGTTAAGCCATAACACGAAAATTTCACCACCCCTATCTTTTATTTCCATATCTCGCCCAATTTTCTTCGCCCACAACTCCTGTAACAATAACTTTGGCAACAAAGTCACTGGTCACAAAAATCCTACAGGATCATAAAGACGATGTAAAGCGGACAACATAAATTTTTTTGTAATTTTTTCGGGTTTTTCAATTTCTAAAACTTTAGGGTTAATAAGAATTGCATCTTTTTTCTTATCCCATTGAATTCCCAAAACTGACGACATTTCATTTTCAAAGTAACATCCCGTGTATTCCCACCCGCAAAGGTCAAAATTTCCTGATGCCATAATTTTTCTAGCTTCTTTTTCAAATACTATTTTTTCCTCGTTTGTTCTGACACTAGTTACACAATTGTCGACATAGAATGCTCCCTTTAATTTCTCAACAGAATTACTCGACCACCCGATATTTTCACTAGATTTTAATTTTTCTGACGCCATGTTTAAAACTATATCAATGACAGCTGCTAAAAGAAAAGGGCTACACGCGAGACCAAAGACAACTCGTCGCTGGCGAAAAGTTACTAATTTTCCGTCTCTTATCCATAAAAATCGTAGATAATCGCGATGCGTTTTGATAAGGCCTATCTGTAAAAATGCTTTTTTTATGTCGGAAACTACACCGATTTCATATTCGCGGAATCTTTTTAAAATCGAAGGAACCAGTTCAATCAAATTAAGACCTCTTTCCAGACATTGATTTAGAGAAGGAAACCCCACCTCATGCGCGGAGGCGTCAAAAACTGGCCTGATCTCTATGGTACTGTTTGGTTTAATAACCGGTCGATGCGGAAGATAATGACCACTTTCCGTATCCCCTGTTTCCGGAACTTCCTCAATTATCCCCTTCAACAACCATTCTTCGAAAATTTCATTGTAAGCCTTAAACAATTTTTTTCTTTTAACTTTTCAACCGTTCTTAAAAGTCGACCATGCAAGGACACAACCAAAATTGCAGTATCAACTCGAGGTGTTTCTTGAGGCAATTTTTCCATTACTGTCCATCCCAAAAAGGTCTCGAATGCAATTACACCATTTTCTAATTCAACTTTTTTCCCGTGAACAATTTTCCGGCTACGTCGGCACCGATAAGAATGTCGATAGAATTTTGTTTACTCTGAACATCAGTTAGACTTATATTTTTATCTCGTAGACAATTAATCAATTCTACATTTTCTAATCCCGGTATTGTATCACAGATTACATTTTTATTCAAAACTGAGAAATTGCAAGCGTACGAACTATCTAAATTTTTCAAGTGGATCAAAAAAATATCGTGAATTTCAGATTGAGATTTTACTCCACCAAACAAAGAATGGACAATTTCTTGTTTTCCTATTGAAATAAAACCCTTTTCACTCGCAATACTAGAAAGAACATACGAACGCTGTGAACCCGTGTCAATTAAAACTCTAACAATTATTTTTTTTGTACCAGAAAACAATGAAACTCTCAAAGTTTGTAAACAGACCGATGGTAACGAGCTAAATGCTACTAAATTATTTTTCCCGAAAGCCTTACTATTCGATTTTATTTCATCTGATTTTTGATAACCAACACTTGGACACATTAACAATACATGACGTCGACCACACCAATCACATTTTATTCTGACTTTACATAATTTTGCAATGTGACCTTTTTTCAAACAATAAAAACAACAATTCTGCTCTTTAACTATTTCCCTTCTTTTTTCTAAATTTAATTTTCGAGCTGTTTCGCAGTCGCGACTATCGTGAGAAGAATTACAAAAAATGCAAATTACCGGTTTTTCGTTACTTCTAGCAGTAAGAAGTGTACTCGCTGTTGGAATATTTTTATTATTTTCTACTTTACCCTTCAGCTTTCTCTCCTGTTCCTGTTGATCCGATGCTGTCCTGAAACCCGCCAATGCCATTTCTATCCTCTCCTCGTTCTCTACTTCCAGTTGTAAAAATTCTAAAATTCGTCGAAGTCGATCTTTTTTCTCCAGCTAACCACTCGTAGCTCCGTTTTCACGCACTCCACTACGTTGCCATGCCCGTAAAATTTCCTCTGGTAGCGACGATTCTACCAAAGGATAGAGCATCGCTGCACATTTATCCGTAGTTACACCCAGAGTCTCAAGGGCGCGTATATACGATTCTAATTTATCATATACACTTGAAAGTAACGGCTTTTTCTTCTTTTTCACGGCGTTCTGCAAAACAAGGCCCAATAACTCTTGCACGTAGAATTCCACTATAATATCATCCCGCCCGAAACGATTTTTTAAACACTTTATTGCTTTATCGTAATTCTCGGCGGTAGAAGGAAAACTACGAACCAAATCACCAGCACGAGTTCCAGGAACAACAGCTTGTAAAAGATACTGGAACTTGTCCTCGTTATTAATTGTTTGATCGCCGTGATTTTTATTGAATTGACTCCAAAATGGCAGCCATTCCTTTATCACTACGTTAAACTTCGGCAACTCAATTTTGGGAAGTTTTAAAGTGTTATGCACATTCAAAGATGCTGGAACCGTCTGAAGTTGCTAAACTGGTTGAGGAGCCGGAACATTTAAATTATCGATCTTCATTTTTGCGACCAAAAATAGCTTTTTGTAGGCATCATTGGCCTCCATTTCTTTTTCCATTTCATCCTCATCTCTTACCGCCAAAAAGTGTTCTCGATTAAACGCCTCGTGTATGACATCTAATTCCGACATCTTATTCTCGAGTAATTGGAACGCCAATATTTTATCATCCTTAGAACCATCTCCTTGCCATTCTGTCTAAAAATTATTGCTGGCTTTAGTGAGAAGAGTTCGCTGGATTTTCCCTTGCTTTTTCAAGGCATCCATTTTAGATTTTGGCAATCGAACTATTCACAACCACGAGGCACGACGAAAATTGTTCGAGAATCTTACTTTTGGGTAAGAATTCCTAAAGTGGGCAACGGATTTTCCAAGGTTTTTAATTTCTATAATAAACTTTATAAAAATAAAGTACTAATAGAGGGACAAACAGTCACCAAGTTTTATTTGAAAATATTCATTTGTTTATTTTTTATAAACAATTACATTTTAATGTAACATTTTTTTTAAACATTTATATCTTAGAACTGGATTATCAAATTTTGATGAAAATTTTTGGACACAATTAATGAAGATTTGAGCTTTTTAAGAAAAATTATTTTAATGTTGAAAACAATTATTTATTGTAAAAAATAATTGTTAATAATAAACAAATGAATAATTAATTGTGTTCTGGACCTTTTTCGTAAAATTTTTTTTCAGAACCTTAAACTATATAAATCAAGGATTAAATAACTGAAAGAAAAAGTTGGTAGATCGAAATAGTTTATTAACTGTGAATTTTGTTGTGAGCGCGGTCGCGTTGTTCTGTGCGTCGCGGCTTGACGTGGAGCTCCATAAGTTCATTGCACACTCACCACGAACACCAAGTATTCTTAAAAACTGAAAAACATAATAAGTATTTAAAATTTAAGATTATTAGTAGAATTATTTTACCACATTATTGTTTATATTAGTGACAATAATATGTAAAAATAATTTTTTTATTCAGGTATTTTTAAGAAATGTAATATACTTTCAATTAAACAAATTTCACTTTGTTGGTGTTTAACTAGTATTTTTGTTTTAATTTTCTATTGAATTTGTAAGTAAATAAAAAATGTTTTTGTTAAAAGTAAAAATTTAAATTTAAATTTTTGTTATGGAATTTTATTGAAACTGGTAAAATTTCGTCTAAAGCAAAGATTTGAAATTTGCTTATGTTAGATTTATTTTTTTAATATCATCAGCGATAATTTGAAGAAAAAAAAACTGTTTATTACTCAGAAGACAATATTTTACACTTGGAAAGTTTTCAATTTTCCCTTTTTAAAAAAAATATTGTATAATTTGTTTTATTAATCTAACACAAGGAAATTTGAATTCTCTGCTTTAGACGAAATTTTACCAGTTTCAATAAAAATCCATAACAAAAATTTTAATCTTAAGAACATTTTTTTACTTTAAACTTTTTACTTATTTAACAAAAAAAAATTTTATTTACTTACAAATTTAGTCTAAAATTAAAACAAAAATACTAGTTAAACACTAACAAAGTAAAATTTATTTAATTGAAAATAAATTACATTTCTTAAAAATACCTGAATAAAAAATTATTTTTACATATTATTGTCACTAATATAAACAATAATGTAGTAAAATAATTCTACTAATAATCTTAAATTTTAGATACTTATTCTGTATTTCAGTTTTTAAGAATACTTGGTGTTCGTGGTGAGTGTGCAATGAACTTATGGAGCTCCACGTCAAGCCGCGACGCATGGAACAACGCGACCGCGCTCACAAAAAAATTCACAGTTAATAAAGTATTTCGATCTACCAACTTTTTCTTTCAGTTATTTAATCCTTGATTTATATAGTTTAAGGTTCTGAAAAAAAAATTTACGAAAAAGGTCCAGAACACAATTAATTATTCATTTGTTTATTATTAACAATTATTTTTTACAATAAATAATTTTTTTCAACATTAAAATAATTTTTCTTAAAAAGCTCAAACCTTCAATAATTGTGTCCAAAAATTTTCATCAAAATTCGATAATCCAGTTCTTAAAAATAAATGTTTAAAAAAATGTTACATTAAAATTAAATTCTTTATAAAAAATAAATAAATGAATATTTTCAAATAAAACTTGGTGACTGTTTGTCCCTCTATTAGTACTTTATTTATATAAAGTTTATTATAGAAATTGCAAACCTTGGAAAATCCGTTGCCCACTTCAGGAATTCTTACCCTTTTATCACCCACTGTCAAAAAGGTCCTGTCACGGTCGCCAGATTTTATTAATCGTGACAGAGGGATAAATAAATTGGAGGCACAAAAACCATAATTAACGTAATACAAATATTTATTGAAGAAAATCACTCCACATGATTATAAATTTCCTATTACTATTTATATTTGTGCTTCTAGTTTCGCACACGTCTTACTAATCGTTTCGTTTCAAAAATCATTTACTTATCGCTCGATCGTATCCCTTCCCTATCAATTATAACTCATTCGTATATATTCGTTAAACACGACAATTAACTTCGTTTTTTATTTACAACAGTTATCTTTAGCCACAGATTTACAATGAACTAATCGAAATAATGAATCAGCGATTATGAAACACAATAGTTGAAGATATAAAAAAATCAAGATATTATTCTATATCAGTGGATTCGACAACTGACGTTGGCCATGTCGACCAATTATGCTTATCTGTTCGATATCTTGAAGACAACAAACCGATTGTACGATTTTTAAGGGCATAAAGCTAAAAATATATTTGATGCAGTAATTTTGTTTTTAAATCAGCATGATATAAACATTAAAGATTGTCAAGGACAATCTTAGTATAATGCCTCTGTCATGAATGGCGAGTACAACGGATTAAAAGGCACTCGTGCTTTGCGAAAACCAATTAGCACTATGGATCGCTTGTTTCACACATTCACTAAATCTAGTTGGTACGGCAGCAATGGAATGTTGTTTGGAAGCAAAAAATTTTTTTTGACTTTTTGGAAAGAATTTGTTTTCTTTACTGGATCATCTGAGAGCTACGAATTACTTGTTTAAAAATTGAAAGAAAGTGTGGTTGGCAGCTATCAAAGATCGACCATTCAATCCAAAAAGAGTGAGTACAGCAAGATGGGCATCTTGATTGGATGCTATAAAATCGGTGTGCAAAGAGTACAAAATCTACAAAGCGGTTTTGTTACAATTATCCGAAACTAATGATGAAGCAAGTGACTTGTATAAAATTTTATTTGAATTGGAAACATGCATTTATACTGATTTCTGGAACGACATTTTACAAAAAGTAAATAACACTAGTTTGAAATTACTAAGCAGCAATTCAGATCTTAACACGTCCATCGCACTTTTGAAATCTTGGAGATCTTGTAATGAATCATTAAGAAACAATTTTTAAAATTATTAAAATTTAAGAAAAGAAAAATCTGAAAATGATGAATACGAACGTAAGTGAATACGCAAACAGAATGTACGTCTACAAAATCTAGACTACAAAGAGACGGAACTACAAAGAACATTCTCTAAAAGTAATAAAGATGTATCAAGATGACTTGGAAGAAGATTTAATACGTGAACTTGTACAATTTAAAGAATTTGTTAAAGAGTATCATATTGATAGCAAAGTTGATGACAAAAAAGAGAGAGATCGTTTCGAGTTGAAAATGTTCAAGTTTATAATTGAGAAAGTCATGCAAGAAGTTTTTCCAAATGTTTGTATTCTGTTAAAAATCTTAATCTAATTAATTAATTAATTAATTTTATATATATGTATATATTATATATTAATTAATTAATTAATTAATCTTATCTTGTTCTTATGACAACAAATTGCACTAGTGAGACGTCGTTTTCAAAACTAAAATTAATAAAACATCGATTATAAGAACATCAATGAGAGAATTTGCTGCACAAAATTCCGCAAAGTAGAATTGTAATTAAATATGTTTGATATTTTAATTTAAGAGAACAAAATTTTTAACACAGGAGTTGAAATGTGAATTTAATATTTAAAAAACTTATGAATTTATTCATAAAATATATACTTTACTTAAAATTTAAATCTTGGTTAATTTTTGAAAAACCCTTTCCTTACAAGGGGCCCCCACCAGGGTTGCCTAGGGCTCCCTGTTAAGTAAATCCGGCAAAGTTGCAAGAATAATTTTACACCATGAAATATGGCATTTGGCAATGTCTCCCAGAAGCGCTTCATCAACTGACAAGAATAAAATCAAAATGATGTAGAAAATATGGACCATGCTTTAACTCCAGCTAAGACTTCGGATGAAACTATTAATTTTAAGAATCAAAATAAAGAACAACGAGGAAAGGATTTCTTAAAAAATTTTTTGATGATTTTGATAGCATTAAAATTCCAATTGTATAGAATTGTCAGAAAAAAAATTGGAGACATTGAAGCAATAGAACTAAACAGTTTTAAAATAAAATATTGTTTGTTTTATCTAAAAAAATTCTACTATTTTCTGACTTAATAATTCTAGCTGAAGTGATAGATATGTCTGTCGATTTGAATAAGCTTGAATTTTCGAAAACTAATATTTCATCAACTGAGGATATTGGAAACCTTGTTAAGCCTTTTGATTTCGTTAAAGTTTGTTCTGGATGTGCTTTATCAACATATTTAAGAAGGAATGTTGGAAGTTCTTATGCTACATGTGATTCCAAGGGTCGATTAAAATACGTAAAGTGCAAATTAATTTTTGGTGACAAGATAACAAAAAGTTGTCCTAAATCTAATGCAAAACATCTGTTTATACAAGTTGACTTTGCGAAAAATTGGACTGTACTTTTAAAGCAAACAATCTAAGGTAATCATTGTATCAATAGGTAAGTTTCTATATTCACAGCAGTTTGTTATCAAGGAAGTCTGAAAAAAGGTTTTGCTGTAATTAGCGATGTTTCTGTACATACTTCTTTAGCAATGATCTGGATTCAAGAGTTTTTTAAAAACGTGTCTCCTGACACGTTTTCTTCTTCAACTATTCAGTTGAAGAAGTTTCACTTGTATCTGATGGAGCTGTTGGGCATTTTAAAAATCGTTATAAACTGTTTGAAAGTGGTAATTCCAATTGCAATAGGAAATGAATGTTTTCTGCAACGGGCCATGGAAAAGGACCTGTAGATGGTGTAGGTTTCCTTGTCAAACATTACGCAACGGTTCATAATTTACGAAGTCCTGAAACAGAATGCATACAAAATGCACAAGTTTTTGTATCTGGCCAGTGACTGGTAAGTACACTGGGGTCAAAAAGTTTCAGTACATTTGTACTGATTACTGTTAAGTGCTTGCTTCACATAAAATTCAAATATTTCTTTAAAAATGGATGTAAGAGCTATCAAAGTAGGATCATTTTAAAGTTCAATAAATTTAGAGTCAAATAGGATAAGATATAACCAATTTAATAGTGTAAATATTAAAAATATAATTCTTTAAAGTTAGAGATTTTTTGTGAAAATTGCGATTTTGAAATCTGGAATTCAAGCGTACGCCAATTGAAAAAAATTTTTTTTTAAGTTTTGATAGTTGCACAATAAAAAGTACAAATTTCATTCTTTAATTCTAGACCAAAATCATTCACATAAATTAAGTATTTTCTTCAAATTATATAAAAATAATATCTCTTGCTCTAAATTTTTCGAAAAATATAAATTGCAAATTCGTCGTTTTCATTCACTTGTTCTATCAAATAACCACACTTTTGAAAAATATAGAACCTCTTCATCTTAGGAAATTTAAGTTATTTACATGAAATTTATCCATCTTCTTATAATTTTACAAATTTTAACTCTATCATTATTCCTTATTTTCATTCTAGGTGACTATTTTTTTAATTTACAATAAAAAATAGATGCATATTTTTCAAAAGTGTGGTTAATTGATAAAACAAGTGAACGAAAACGACGAATTTGCAATTAATATTCTTTGAAAAATTTCGAGAGCAAGTGTAGTTATTTTTATAGAATTTGAAGAAAATACTTAATATATGTGAATTATTTTGGTCTAGAATTATAGAATGGAATTTGTACTTGATATTGTGTAACTATCAAATCTTAAAAAAATGTTTCTTCAATTGGCGTGCGCTTGAATTCCAGATTTCAAAATCGCAATTTTCACAAAAAATCTCTAACTTTAAGGGGTTACACCACTGTTACGTCCGTAACTTCTTGTTAATATACCTAATTTAACTTCGATACTTATGAATGTATTTCCTATTTTTTATATTATATTTTTCTTATATGTTATATTATTATTCTATGTATTTCATACCATTGCATTATAATTAGCATATTTTATATATCTCATTTGTATCTAAACAATTTGCAAGTATAATGAATTCAAGAAAGATGAGTAATATTTTAAATCATGTAAAAAGAATAACGATAGTGCATCAGTTAAACGACCTTCAAATAATCTTCGCCACATGAAGAAAAACAAACAAGGCAACGAGCGACTCGCCCCTCAACCCAACTAAAAAACAGAAGAAGAGTCAACAGTCGCCCCGTATAGCAGCAGCAATGCCGTCGCCCAACACCCCCACTTAAAATCCGACCAATATCGACACGTGCGACAGAAGAAGAGTTAACAGTCGCCCCGTCTAGCAGCAGCAATGCCGTCGCCCAACACCCCCACTTAATCTGACCAATATCGACACGTGCGACAGAAGAAGAGTTAACAGTCGCCCCGTCTAGCAGCAGCAATGCCGTCGCCCAACACCCCCACTTAATCTGACCAATATCGACACGTGCAACTTAAATTCCACACTTGAATGATTCCAAAGCATTACATTAATGAAGACAGTTTCGTATAAAAGGGATACAATTTCTGCAGATAACAGAGAGTAATTTTTTGGGAATCAACCAGTACACATCGCTCAGTCAACAAGTAAACATCACATAGTTTACAAGTGAATTCAAAGTACAACTTTGAAAGTGAAACGTATAACCCCAAGTATTATTTTGAACGTACATTGTCAAAAGTGAATAATTTCCCCAAGTATTAAATAAGAAGTGAACTTTAAACAACCTCTTATAATACATTTGCAAAGTATAAATTTTAAACAATTTCCAAAAATATTAAATTGGAAATAATCTCATCCATCAACGAATACCTAATATTGAAACAACACATTCCAAATTTCGAACTATCGAAATTTGCTCAAGAGGCGACAACCGTCTGGAAGGAACCAGATATTTTAACAATACAATACACTATCTCATTAGTGTAAACAAGAGGTCTAATACCCAACCATTGAGGACAACAAACAAAAGGCCCCTTTTCGTCTACCGCTCAACACCATTGAGATCGGACAACAGATTATCATCACACCACCAGTAATCGTTATTCTTTAAGTAAGATTTATAATTCTTGTACTCATTGTAATTTTGTCAACTCTTTTCTTTCTTGTTGGTTTTTAAATAAATTATTCTCTCAATACATTTAGTAGGCTCATTGACTTATCCTCATCCCAAATTAGATTCATTTATGAAACTAATTTAAAACGAGGAACGATAGGTATATTTAAAAAGGTTTCTCGTTATTTTTGACGTAACACCACTTTGAAATTTTCAAAAAATTGAAAAAAATTTTTTTTGCTTAAAATACTCCTTATGATCACCAAAATGATATGTCATTAGTTATATATCGATATCTCAAGTAAAAAGACAATTTTCGAACTGTTCAAGCAGGGTCGCGCGCCAACGTTTACATTGTAATGAAAACTTTAAACGCGTTTTTCTCAAAACTGTATTTTAAAAATCGGTGGACACTCTGGATGCCACAAATTTCAATCGATCCTCTTAGTTCTTTTTTTATTTTGTTTGTGATATAATTATCTAGCGAAATACGTACGGATTTTTCGAAATATTAATATTTAAATTTTCTAGACAACTTTAAATAATGAAATTTAGGCAAAAATATAGACTTTTTTCTTCAAATCGATGCCATTTTGCGAAAAATAAATTTTTTTTAAAACGGATACGTATTTCGCTAGATTTTGAGCTACAGAAACTAAAGCATTTTTACTTTTTGGTCTAGCTTAATTCTGGACCGAGTTATAGTGTCCACCGTGTGGCGATACATTTTTAAAACACTTTAACATATCATCTGTCAAACCGACAATTTAAAAAAAAAAAAGAAATTTATATATATTTTTTTGTAGTTCAACAGTAGTACAATACCCTACTGTAATTTAATTTTCCTAAAAAAATTTCTATTCTTCAATAAAAATTGTTGAAAAAGCTTATGTTATGAACGGGTCAAAGTGGTATAACCCCTTAAAGAATTATATTTTTAATATTTACACTATTAAATTGGTTATATCTTAGCCTATTTAACTCTAAATTTATTAAACTTTAAAATGATCCTAGTTTGATAGCTCTAACATCTATTTTTACAGAAATATTTGAATTTGAAGTGAAGCGAGCATTTACAAGTAATCAGTACAAATGTACTGAAACTTTTTGACCCGAGTGTAACTGACCAGTAACTGGCTAGTTTTCTGCTCAAAATCTAGAATAAAATATAATTTTTCCTGGCTCTTTTTATTTTGTTTATAAATACATACTTATTTATATGTGTTTATTCAATTATGTAAGACTAATGAACAATTACTCCACCAATAACACTTAAATCTAAGATTAAAATATTCGCACGCATGGGGGATCGAACCCTAGACCCTGGAGACACAACGCATGTGCGTTACCACGCAGCCACGGTGACTAGATAGTAACTTATCATAACTACAAGTTTAAGAACTGAAGTTCTATTCCGATTGTGACCAGAATTTTTGTACAGTGACTTGTCAGAAGTAATGATCAGAAAACATGACCAGATAAACTGTTTAGTCACTTGTCAGAGACTTGACGGCTTATCTTGTCAAAATTTAGAAAAATGTAAACTTTGGTAATGTGACAGTGAAACGATCATAACTTTTATATAAAGTTACTTTAGACTTTTCTGTTTTTGACCGTATGAAATATAAAATTTCTTTTTAATATCTAATTATAAATAATTGACTAAGAGTGTATTTTTATGGGACTGGTGCTTTGTTTTTTTCCTTAGTAATTGGTCAGTTTCTGTGTCCGGCAGTTTCTTTTTTTGATAGGGTCAAGATTTTCTGGCTAGAGATTCGGAAAAATCTAGAACAATTCTATTAATATAGGATTCGTCATGTTTTTCTGATCAGTGGTGGACCAGTTTTTCTAGGTGGAATCTTAAATAATTCTTCAAATCAGTGACTTGCCAGTGTCTGAAATGAAATTCTTGTCACGATTATGATCAGATTTTCTGGTCAGTGACTTGACAAAAGTACTGTTCATAAAGGGGAATTATTTTTATCCAGTGAAACTGGCCAGTCACTGGCCAGATTGTCTTGGCAAGTAAAACTCGCTCAATAAGGGTCTGAATCGCGCCCTGTACTGCAGTACAAATGCTTAAGGGGTATACTTCACTGAGAAAAATAAAAGGTTAAATATAACCAAGTTTTAGTTAAAACAACCGAGCGATACTGCTAATTATAAGTTTCGGTTAAAACTTGTTAAGATTACTCGGTTACGGTAACACCTTAATCGGTTACGGTAACTAGTAGTCAAGGATTGATGACCCAAAAGTGTCAATTAAGTTACTCGGTTACTGTAGTTACCTAAAAAGACTACAGTAATAGTATGAACTTAGGTACACAGAAAAAAAAGTCTTAAATCTGTGAAGGACTAATTTTAAAATCAGGCTTAATTTAGCCTCATGATTAACTTAAGAGTACTTTTAACACGCCTTAATCTTAAAGAAATACATATTTATGACTTATTTTTATATGTAAGTCTTAAATGTAGTCTCAGCGAGACTAGTAGAAACTTTAAGAACTCAACAGATAAAATGAAGTCGATATGTAGACTAGTTGTAAGTCCCCTAGCGTCTATAGTCCTCTGGAAGGGGAGACGCGCTTTTGTCATTGCGTTGCCTTGAGTGTACGTGTTTTCTTCGTCCATTGTCACCTGTAGATTTTAATATTTTTGTGTACCGAATAAATAAATAAGTTTTTATTATATGAAGTGCAAGCATAGTTACACTGAACTGAAATGGGCTTCAATAATAAAAAATAAATAAATAATTTCATTTTATTATTTTAAATAGTTAATGTAACTTTTCTTACAGATGCTTCTATTATACAATCTGTTACTGGCATCTCCTAAAACTGCAAAAAAATAGTTAAAAAGCAGTCAAATTAACCAGGTTTTCTTTATGTGTAAAACTCTGACAAGAATTATGATGCATATCTTCTTCTAAACGTTTTTTATTTAGAAAATATAGTTAATAGGGTAACTGCACCAATTGCCGAGGGTGCTCCAATTGTCGAGGATAATAATTTTCTTTTTTAGATAAATAGTATAATATATAATATTTAAGAACAAAAAAAATTTCTAAATAATCTTTGTATTTTCAACTGTATATTTATATATACAAATTTCGTAGAGATTCTACTAAAATAATTATTTAAATAATATTATAATTCACTGCTGTGAAATTTACACGAATCTCCATTTTCTTAATACTTCAGGTTGATTAAAACAGATTTTTAGAAATGCAAATTAAACGTATTTATAATGACTTTTTGTGTACAAAATTATTATTATAATTTTGTACACGAACTAAATTAATTTTGTATGCATGTTTTTTTGTTAAAAAAAATATTTAATATTTTTTAAAAGCAAATCATCGGTATTTGGTTCCTTTTTTTGACAGTTCCATTTTTCGAGGTAATGACTCGAAAATTGGTGTAGTCACTTTTTTCGCTGATGCACCATTTATCGATGGTTAAGTGTTTATTTACTAAACGTCAAACATAAATGCCAAACATTTATAGGTACACAGAAAAAGAAAAAAAATGCTCCAAAAATTTACAACCAACAGAAAATAATCAACCAAAAAAACGAGGAAGACGGAAAAAAAATTAATAAAAAAATGTATTATTTAAAACTAAAAAATTTTGTACTATAGTTTAATTATAATTAACCATTATATTTACAGTTCGTAATAAAAGTTTATTTTATTCGTTTACAAATTTAATGTGACTTAAATTAATTTATTTTTTCAATTAATGTCTGATTAACAAAATTGATTAAATTTAATTAACTTATTTATAAAAGTTAAAAAAACAGTTAAATAATTTTCTGTCCTGTATCATCTACTATAAAAAGTTTCAGCGCGCCTCGAGGCGCGCGAATATTGATCGTCGCGCTTCGCGCGCAAATAGCTCGCTTCGCTTGCGGCGGTCTGCAATTGTTGTGCATTATTTGTGATCTTGTTCTTGTTTCCTATTATATGTTTCGTAAAACATTTTTTTTTCTTAAAGTTACTACGACTTTAAGGATTACATTCTCATCACATGTTTTTGTTTGCTGATGATTGCGAGATAAAGTGGATTTAAATGTATATTTTTGGTCTTGATGATTTAAATTGTGAAGTTATTTTTAATTATACTAACTCTTAGTAGAAATATTATTTGCAGAAGCAGATAAAATATTCTTAAAGTATTAGTATCAAGGTTTTTGTGTAGTGTAGACCGGAGCGTAATGGCTAACTTTTCACTCTTTGTTGATTTACACGGACATTTTTGTTTTAATTAAGTGTTTATCTCCTAGAAAAGTTACTCTAGTACCTCAGCTTTCTTTTAAAAAGTCGAACGTCCCTATATTACGCTTACTTTTTTTCTACAATGAACGTACACTTCGTCGGTATCGTAGGTATTGCTCTTTCCCGTGTAGAAATTTGTCGTGGCCTTCCTAGAAATAGACTACAGCAAGATAGCATTTGTCGTGGAAAATTATTCTGAATAAACTGTCCTGGCCCCGAAATGTTAATGTACAGTTTTCCCCTTTATTTTCTTCGCTATGAAGACAGTCTAGAATCTGGCTAAAATTTGTCTAGGATACTGAATTGAAAATTCAGTACAAGTTCGTATAGCAGGTTGTCCAAGAATTAGCTGGGCACTGTCTAGGACGCTGACTTAAGAATTTAGTACAAGTTCGTGGAGAAGGTGGCTCTGAGAGTCTACAAAGCTAGCAGACGAAATCAGTTCTTGACGTAGTGCTTGATGAAAAGAAACGAAGAGTCTACAATTGTAACTTATCTTGTTGTGTAGACAAAATCAAATTTATAAATCTAGTAAAAAGTTTTCAGTTTTTCATTTTTGAACAGGGACAGTGTACAAGTTTAAATATATTACAGCGAAAAAAAGATTTATTAGAAAAAGGACATGTGATGTCATCATTAATAGTCTAGATTGTTTTTCATATTATAATGTTCATAATAAGTAATAAAACTTTGGTAATTTTGAGTAAATTTTTTGTGATTGCAACAATATAATATACAATTAATGTTATTATCGGTATACAAGTACGAATCTTTATAGTGAATGTGTTTGTGTTTTAAAGAAAAAATCCAATGTAGCAAAATATGTTACAATTAATTTCAAAAATAATTGTAAGAGGAATTGTGATAATAACAAATACTTTTGTATTACTGTTTTGTTTGTTTAAAAGTTAAACAAACAAAAGAGTAAAGTTAAAAAATATTGTTCTATTATTTATAAACCTAACAATTATTCCCAGTATGTAGAAACTGCTTATTTTAATATCCAGGAACTGGCTAGGAATGATTTATTTTACTAGACAAGGACTAGACAAAATATCTGTACAAAATCTTGACGTTGCTAGCGTTACATCCCTCGTTCAAGCCTGTCCATTTTTCCCATCTAGTTGCTAGATTGAATCTAGCGCAACTGGACAGTTTCTCATACACTTCCACGGTAAATTTCTACACGGGTTATACATAGCGTGTTGCATTAGCCAACACGCCCTAGGGGTACTTAGGAAATATTTTGTAATTTTTATCAATACAGTAAGTGTGAATCAAAAATCTAAAATTGACCCTCAAAAAATGTTTCAAGCTTAAAACGCGATTTTAGTTTCTTTTTTAAAGTTATTTTAAAAAAATTACAACGAAAAAATGAAAATTTTAAAAAGTTACTTTCATATGTGAAATACAGTTTTTCTACTATATTTCTTACAATAGTGATTGAATAATAAATAATCAAACTTTGTAGAAACTTGCAGTACATCAAGTTGTCTTTGGAGTGAAATCATTTCGATTTACGATTTTTAAATAAATTACAATTATTCATTACGCCCCTTAGCCATTATGTCCCGTTTCCCCTATATACGTGATTTGTAAATATATATCAAGTGTATGATTAAAAACATGTAAATCCGGATACAGTGAATGTGATATTTACCCATCGTTTTACCAAGCAAAAGTAAAACACCTCCACTAAGCTGAGACAAAAAGTCAAAAATTCGAAAAAAGTTTTTAAAAAAATTAAGTTTTTCAAAAGTTATCGTCGGACAGACAGACAGACCTACAGACAGACGTAATCGACAGACCATGTTTCTTGGATTCAGGGCATCTCAAAACGCAAAGATTTCATAAAATTAGCAAATAGTATATTAAGCAACAAGGTACCGTAAAGGCAGCCTTTAAGTCCCGTGTAACTTACGATATTTTTTATTCCAAAGGCACAAAAGTGGCGATTTAAGATAGCAGACGACAGGGAGTAAAACTCATTCACTTGTTCGACTTCTATGAAAATGGCGGCATTTTTTTTCCATGAGCAAAAATAACCCATGGGACTAGCTGTTTTTTTTGCCCATGGGAAAAAAAGGTCGCCATTTTCATTCAACCTGAGGTATAAAAAGTCAATTTTTCATCAAATCTAATACCTCCTCATGTGATTAGAATGTAAAAAACCATTTCCAACAAGATAGGACCAAAAATTAAAATGTAAAAAAGGGTCAGACCTTCCAAACTGCATTAAAAAAATTTCATTGATTTTCTAAAATGTTAAAACTTTTATGAATATATTTTAGTTATAACATTTTAGAAAATCAATAAAAAATTTTTAACCCAGTTAAGCTAACCTGACCCAAAAACTTAAAAAAAAAAATTAATTTTCTATGAAAAAATGTTGTAGAGAAAAGTTGTTTGTATTTGTCTAATCTAAAGTAATATAAAGTTAAAAATAATGAAATTTGAAAAAATTGAATTTTTAAAATTTTGAAACTACTGTAGTTTGCGTAGTTTTCGACGAAAATGGCTGGCTAACGAACTCGACCTGTATTTTAACACTAACTTTGTGCATGCAAAGTTGCAAGTTGATGCAATAAGTTTTTCAAAAGTTATCGTGGCGACACCATTGTGTCTACAGACAGACACGAAGACAGACATACGGACAGACACTTTTTTTAGACCATGTTTTTCGGACTCAGGGGACCCCAAAACGTCGAGATTTCATGAAATTAGCGAAAGTCAATTTTCGACCAAAACTAATACTTTCTCATATGATGAGAATGTAATAAATATCTACTCGATTTTCTAATATCTGTACAGGTTAATTGTTAGGTTATATTGGGTTATATGTTTAAAAATGTCATACCCTCGACAAATGGAACAGACCCTCGAGAAATTAGCACAAGACCATCGACAAATGGTGCTTTTGCTCGATTGACTTTTAAATATATTTTTTGCTTAACAATTTAGTTTATATTAAAAAAATAAATATGAATATTAAACATTATTAGATCCTTCGTCCAAATATACAAAAATCAAATTTTAAAGTGCATTTACTTCCGAGAAAAAAAATGTCAAAGTCACATGTTGCCTAAAACCCTCGACAATTGGTACAGTTACCCTAACTATAATTTTATATGCAATAGAAAAATAAATTTGAACTGTATTATTTACTACTTTTAATTATTTAAGAAAGCTTTATTTTAGTCACTTTTTTGACTTGCAGAGTAAATTGAAGTTTAAAAGGAGACTACATTTAAGTCCACTTTTTTGCTATCGGATATTTTTAAGACTACATAGCGACTTCATTCAAGCCTGAGTACCGACTTCTTTTAAGACTCATTTTACAAACTACTTTTAAGTCTAAGATGACTACTTTTTGTTACATCTTAAAATTAGCTCGTTTGTAGACTTTATTCAAGACTTTTTTTTTGTGTACTGTAGTCAATTAGTTCTATTACAATAGAACAACTGAATTAATTAATTTTAACTTCTCAACTCGATTACAATAGAGCTTTTTAACCTATTTACTTAATTGTGAGTATTAATTGTCTCGGTTAAAGAAATAAAAATATTTTGTAGTTAAAAAAATATTTGCTTGGTGAAAAATATTTTTTTATTGAAAACAAATTTATTTGATTAAAAAATTATATTTTAATCCAAAGATGATTTTCTGTGAATTAAAATTCCTATTTATGTAATCAACTAAGTTTTTTTAATTATATATATATATATATATATTACATTCGGAAAATTAAAAAGATGGTTTTCAAATTTACAATGTTTTCAGATTCATATACTTTTTGCTATCAGCTAAGACAACTTTGCCTATTCAGAATTGTCGGCAACAAAAACAAATAAACATTTAAAGTATGATTTCTTTAACTGGAATCTAACTAAACTATCTGAAAAAACAAAAACTTAACGACACGACTTGAATTTAAAATCACATAAGTCAACGTAATCAACAGTAACCGACTTTCATGCGACTTGTTTAAAATTTACCGACTACAATTATAAACTTTAAACAAATTGGTTAAGTAAATGAAGCTCGGTAAATATTAATTATGTAGTAATAGTTTGAATTTAAAAAACAAATAGGTAACAACAACTACGAAAGGTTGTTTTAATTATGCACATTTCAGATTGGTTAAGACAAGCCATCGGAGGATTATTTTTAACAGATGTGTTTTAACCGTCTCAGCTCGGTTGTGATGATCAGTATAACTTAGTTTCTTTTAACCATATCTTATTTATTTTTTAATACTTTTTTTAACCAAGCTATTTCTACCACTCTGTTAAACGCAATTTTTCTCAGTGTATGAGTTTTACTTTCTGCAATTTTGAACTTAAAATTCGCTTTTTTTGGGGAGTTATGGAGAGGGAAAATATCAAAAAAAAAGATTTTTGGAATTGTTTGAAAAACATACATTTTTTTGGAATCTCTTTAATTGTCTTTTTAACATATCCAAAGCTCATGAATATGCATTCAGCAGTTTTTGAGAAAAATGCGTTTTTCGATTTTTCTTTCCCCTCCATAACTCCTACAAAACTTAAGATTTTTAGTTGAAAATTCCAAAAAGTTATTTTTAAGTGGATAGAAATGTATGGGAAAAATAAATGCTGGTCACTTTTTCCATACTTATCCGGCTATACCCTTTCACGTGAAATTGCCCATATGTATAACCAACCGTACATATATAAGAAAATAACTATTTGATTCATAAGCAAATAAAAAATAAAAAAAACAGACAATGTTGAATTAAATACTGATCTTACATAAAGATTTTCTTTTTATTGTGTAATTGAAATTAAGATTGCACTCAACGTGCATTGGGAATTATCCTCACTGATTCTACTGTTTTGTTTTTTTGATATTCAATCTGTCACTTTTCCTTTTTCAATCAAGAATCGATTGACAGTGTCAGTTTTTCAAAATATTAATATTTTTAATAGTTTGTTTAAATAATTCTAAAATAATATAAATTATAATATAATAATAATAATAACGAAAAAAATATTATTTATTATTTAAATATATTTAATAATTATAAGTTTGATCATCCAATTTTTTTTATTTTTTTTTGTTCATCCAAAAATCACCTGAAAAATTGCATTCAAATATTTATTTTGGACCTTCATGTTTTTATTGTTTTTACAAGGATTTTCAAGAATAAATTACGAAAAATATTTGTTTAATTATTGTGTGGGATTGGTACTTTGACTCCAAAAAAAACTTTGCATCAAATTAAAATGAATAAATACCCGTGTAGAAAAATTGTTGGGTTCTAGTGTGGTGCCAGAAAGACAGTCTATTCTCTAACTGGGCGCTGAAAAGACTGTCTGACCATGGGCTAATCAGACTAGTGACGATCGAACCACGCGTTGGTCCAGACTGGACGTGCTAATCAGGGCTAATGAGCAGTGCTAATATTTAAAATTTTAGGTTCGATTTCAATATTTCAGTTTTTTAATTTTAAATAATTTACCCAAATTTACTCGGATCTCACGTTTATTCAATGTAATGTGAAAATATGAATTAATAATAATAATAAATATTATTGTTATTCATATATATGTGTGTATATGTATTTAATGACAATAACTTATTATAATAATAATTATATTATTTTCAAATAAATAATATACTGCACTAGCAGTAAATATCATTTAAAATAGTAATATTAAAAAATAATTTTAATAAAAAAAACAATTTGTGTTAATTGGTACATTTTTTAAATTCATTCTTTAACAGGCATTTAACATTATTTACAAACATGTTTACAATTTTAATTTATAACACTTATACAGATTAAATATAGTAATTTTATTATTTTATATAACACTTACAATGAAAAATATCCGCTCGCATGTGGGATCGAACTCACGCCCCCCACCCTTGACGACCCGACTCGAAGCATTTAAACCGCACGGCCACTGAAGTCTGAGTGTGAACTCTCTGAACTTACTATATCAATGTCTGTGTCATATATTCTGTTGCTTATAAGGACGAAGTGAAAACTATGACTAAAAATTATTACACATAATAATCCCGAATTATTTTAATTATTATATATAAATATTTAAATAAATAATTCTTACTACAATTATAATCATTAAACAATTCTGAAATTAACTAAGAAATTTTAAATAATAAAAAAATTCTGAGAATTTTATTATTTATAAAAATAATTGAATTATTGAGAAGAAACTTATAAAAAATTTGTAAATACTTATTGAATTTTTGTGAAAGGTTTTTTATTTATGAAAGTAATTAAATTTTTGCCTACATTTTATTTTGCCAAGAATCTAGTTAAAAACTTGGAAAATAATTGAATTTCAAAGAACGATTTTATTATTTATAAAGATAATTGAAATTTTGATGAGAATTTAAAAAAATTTTTGAACATAATTGAATTTCTGTGTAGAATTTTGTTACTTTTGAAAATAATTAAATTTCTACAATAATCTGTAACTTCTCCAACACTCAATTGTTTATAGTGTTTTTAACTAAAATTCTTCTACAGATAAATTATTTTTAATAATTAATCAAATACAATATGTTAAAAAATTTATCTAATTTCAGGAGAATTTGAATTATTAGGCATTTTTCAAAAATCTAAGATCTTTAGAATTTTTAATTAAACTTATTGAAAATTTTATTTATAATAATTCATATAAACCTACAATATTTATTTTTTAATGATTCTTTAGATTGACTAAATTATTCCATTGAATTTTGAAGTGACAATCTATGTATAAATTCAAAGAAGACCGACAAATCGGGCACTAAAGTCTTGATTGTACTTTGATTTGTACTTTAAAAATTTTGAATTCTAGTGATGCCAATAAAGTCCCATATGGGTGATTTGCACGTAACTGTAATATTTGGCGGCGTCACAGAAAACACATTCAAAATAAAAATTTTTTGCTTGGGTATGGATACATTTCACAGGTATATATAAAACCTATTCGCAACCACAAATATGTACAAATAGATATTATATTTTTTCAGAAATTGCGTAATTCCCTCAAAAATTTCAGCTCCGTGGCGTGTCCGTTTTTTAACGGAAGTGGCGCAACGTTGGTTGCCAAGCGCTGTGTCGATAATGTCAGGATATGCATGCGCGCCAGAAAACAGTTCCGACAAGCGCCACCAGAGTGCATGCTAGTGATTTCTTCTCGCTTGTGACCTGTTTCACTGGCTCTATAAGTACCTGCTCCTCTCTCGCAAAGACATTCACAGTTATCCCTCCACTGTGAGATACAGTGAGGGAATTTTTATCAGTCTTTCACCTTTGTTTTACCAGAGGTGACAAATTAAATTAATATGTTGTATTAATTTAAAAATAAATTTTAATTAATAATTAAAAAAAAAATTTTCAAAACCTTGGTTTTTTGTTGGCTGCCAATAAAAAATCAAGCTTTTGAAAATCGATTTTGTTTCCTTGGCAATTCCTTAGCAACTAATATTGGCCCGATGCTTGGCTACCAATCATTGGCAGTAGCGTGATCATCCCAAGTTTAAACCATTGGTGGTCCAATGATGGTTGCCATTAATGTTCCAATAATGGAACGGAGTTCGCCAAGCATGGCCCATTATTGAACCAATCGTTTACTTCCCATTGGGATAGCATACAGTTAGACAGTCTAAATTAGACCGCCCAGAAAAATCCCATATAGCATACAGTTAGAAAGTCTAAATTAGACCGTCCAGAAAAATCCCATCCTAATGGGAAATTTACAACTGGCGTAGTACTGCGCCAGCACTAGCAGCACTGGCGGCAAGGCTGAGAGCCAGCACTGGCATGGCACTGGGATGATAACGCCGTCTGGCGCTGCCGAAGTACTGTCTGTCAGTGCTGCCAGACAGCGCTGGCGCAGCACTGGACCAGTGCTGGCTGGGAATATTGCCGCAATAAATGCCGTATTGTTATTAATTAGTCGTAAATTCATAATTATAAATAATTTAACAACAAAATGGTAAATAATATTAATAAATAGTTATTATTCATAAAATATTTCTCTTCTTAAAGAAATTGTATTAAAGATGGAGACTAACAATGGATATAGTAAATGAAGTAGAAAAAAATTGTTTATAACATTTAAAAATTAAATAATAAACAATTACAGTAAGTATGCATTACATTTTCATATTTTAGTACCTAACGATTTAAATCTAGAAATATCGCAAACCTATGAAAATAAACAAAATTGCTGACGAGGGGATTCGAACCTACGGACTTACAGACTAACGCTCTAACCACTATGCTAACGACACATGTGTACAGAAAAGTATTAATATCTCAGTATCATTCAGACATACAATTATTGAGTCAAAGATGAGAAAAAATAGAGATACGTTAGAAATAATAAATTAAACTAAATTTTTAATAATTAAATTAAATTACTTTATTCATAGTAAGAAGTATAATAGTATTTTAATAATCGGCTGGATAAACGCTCCAATTCGTGAGCATGTTGAAGTAATTAGGTGCCAAAAGTGCCTAGGTTACGGACACAGAACCCTATTCTGCAAAGGCCCCGACAGAAGTAAAAACTGTCGGAGATGCGGCGGAGAGGGACACCTCGCGAAGAGCTGTAACGTTAAGCCGAAGTGCCTTACATGCTTGGACCTGGGAAAGCCAGAAACAAATCATGAGTCCGGAAAGAGAGCCTGCCCGGTTTACTGGGAAGAACTGCAAAAGATTAAAAAGGCAAATCCTTAAAATTTTTGCAGGTCAACCTGCATACAAGTAAGGATGCACAGTTGCTCCTAATGCAAACGGCAAGGGAAAATGAGGTCGATGTCCTGTTCTGCAGTGAGCAGTATCAAGGAAGCGACCTCGCCCCTTGGTATCAGGATAAGGCGAAGAGAGCCGCCATAAAGCTGTGCAACCCAGAATTGCGGGTTGACAAGTTTCTGGAGACGAGCAGTGGGTTCGTGTGGATAGAGGTAGCTAATATACGTATGTATAGCTGCTACTTCTCACCCAACGACCCACTGACAAACTTCGAAGCCAATATCGAAGACCTAGAAGCGAGCCTCACAGAATCCAGGCTGGATGTCATCATCACTGGCGATTTTAACGCAAAGTCGCCAGAGTGGGGTGAGACAAGACTCGACAAGAGAGGAATTCGTATTGGAGAAATGATCTCCAGAAACGACTTATTAGCTGTGAACCGAGGCAATACATAGACTTTTAGACGAGGTGCGATCGGATCAATTATAGATCTAACGATCGCATCGTCTAAACTATTCAGCCGCATAAGCGACTGGCGGGTCTCAGAGGAATATACCGCAAGTGACCACCAGTACATTGAGTTCTCAGTCTCGATGGGAGGCACACGAGGAGAAAAAAGACAGTATGTTCCTAGTCGCAAAACCTCCTCGTGGAATATATTCCTCCTCGTCCCTAAGACTCGACAAGGAAAAGTTCGGCCGGTCCCTAAGAGAAGCCCTTTTGATTGAGGACTTGGGCTGGGTAAAGAGGCCGAGCAGTCTGGATGGGAAGGTGCGAGTGGTGAGAAACATGATAGTCACCGCTTGCAATGCGTCAATGCCACGCAAAGGCGCCATTCCCGTAAGAAAATCCTTGCACTGGTGGTCAGAGAAGCTAGCCTCCTTGAGGAAGGAATGCCTCAAATCAAGAAGGACATATACCCGATCTAAGGGAGATCCCTTGCTGAAAGAGGCTTTCAAGGAGGCGAAAAAGAACCTTTAAGAAAGAGATCCGCAAGTCGCAACGCCGTAGCTGGAAGGACCTAATCGAGGAAGTCGATAAGGACCCATGGGGTCTGGCTTTTAAAATCGTTACTAAGAAATTAGCGACGAGGCAAAAGACCCCCGGCCTGGACAATCCCGATTGGGTCAGAAAGATAATAAATTCTTTGTTTCCTCCTGCGGAACCATACCTTAGAAGGGACTGGAGTTTTTGCAAAGTCGAAGAGGAAGAACTCTTCACACTTAGTGAACTGCAAAAAGCAGGCAAAAGATTGAAAACAGGCAAGGCGCCTGGAATCGATGGGATAAGTAACGAGATCCTAAAGTTGGTAATCGACTCTTCACCCCAGATTCTGCTTCGATGCTTCAATCTTTGCCTTGAGAGAGGAGAGTTCTTCCGCGACTGGAAGCGACAGAGGTTAGTCCTCCTGAGGAAAGGTGAAAAACCTCTACATAAAGTCTCATCATACAGGCCTATATGCCTGCTAGATACGATGGGTAAACTTCTAGAGGATATGGTTCTGCAGAGAATGCAAAGCCACTTGACCGGAGAGAATAGTCTATAGGATCACCAATTTGGTTTCCGTAAAGGCAAGTCCACAGTTGATGCCATCCAGGCAGTTGTGGACATAGCCAAAGCAGGAAAAAACAAATTGGGACCTGGGAAAAAGAAGAGCTTCTGCGCGTTGGTAGCAATTGACATACGCAACGCGTTTAATTCCACAAGATGGAAAGATCTCATCGAGTCGATGGAAAAGAAAAACATGCCGCCCTACTTGTTGCGGATAATGGATAATTATCTTAGCGACAGGTGGGTTATATATGAGGGAGACACCTGCACTCTCAGGGAAAAGATGCAGCGTGGGGCACCTCAAGGCTCGAGGGTTGGTCCATTTGTATGGAATGTATCTTACGATGATTTTCTGCGAATGGATCTGCCCGAAGGTGCGGTGATCATCGGCTTTGCGGACGACGCGTTGTTCGTGTGCACTGCCCAAAGTGAGGAGGCTCTTGGGACATTGGTGAACGAATGTCTGCGACTAGCTAAAAGCTGGCTGGATACCAGAGGTCTTGAAATGGCCCTGGAAAAGACCGAGGCACTGCTGGTCACAGACAGACGTGGTTATGAGCTCCCACGAATCGTGATAGACGGATTCGAGGTCAAGTGGAGTAAGCAAATTAAATATCTTGGTGTGGAGTTAGATAGAAGGTTAAACTTCCACCACCACATGGCTACGGCGTCAAATAAGGCGATCGAGTGTGCGGCTAATCTTTCACGGCTAATGCCAAATGTTGGCGGACCCCGTGAACAAAAAAGAAGACTGGTGGCGAGTGTCGCCCACGCTAAAATGCTCTATGCAGCACCAGCGTGGGCCCCATCCCTGAGGAGTAAAAGATGTGTGACCATCTGTGAAAAGATACTGTCTGCGCAGAGATCGATAACAACGCGTATCATCTCTGCATATAAGACGGTATCTACGAGTGCTGTGCAGGTCCTTGCAAGTGTCCCGCCAGTAGATCTTTTGGCGAGGGAAAGGGAAGAAATGTTTCTCTTTTCTAAAGAAAGCAGTTCCTTGAATGAGGAATTAAGACCAAGCAAGGGCCTGATCCGCAAAGAAGCGAGGTACAGGCTCATAGAAAGATGACAAGAAAGATGGGATGGTGAGGAAAAAGGTCGATGGACTTATCGCCTTATCCCGGCACTCGCCACCTGGATAAATAGGAAACACGGTCAGGTTTCCTATTATATGACACAGGCGCTCACAGGTCACGGGTGTTTTAACTCGTACCTGTGTCGCTTTAAATTACGCGAGGACGAGGTGTGTGCATATTGCCAGTTACCTGAGGACAACGCGGAGCACACCCTCTTCTCATGCAAGAAATGGGACTTGGAGAGGCAGGCCATGTTCGAAGGTGTAAACAGTCAAGTTACACCGGAGAACATGGTATCGCTGATGACCCAGTCGGAGGAGAATTGGCGGCAAGTCGAGAACTTCATAATCTCGGTTATGTCGAGGAAGGATCTCAACGGCCGCCAAAATAGCGTAATTTAAACAGCTTTTAATTTATTCGTTTGTTTTTTATTAATTTATTTTGTAATTTATTTGTCCTTATATAATTTTAATTTATTCCGTTTTATGTTTTTAATATTATATACGCGTTTATTATTTTTATTTTTTTTTCTTTTTTTTATATATCCGTTTGCAATTTTATCTTTTGACTGTTTACACTTGATTAAACATTTTTTTTATTATTGTTGTGCTGTTAATTCCGCTTTTATATTGAAATAGTTTTAAATTTTTAACTATTAACGCAGGATAACCGCAGAGAAAAGCAGAAAGTCGCATTAGCGACAGAGTCGGAGCGCCACCCTCGAAGGCTAAAGTCTTACGACAGTTCCGAGGGAGGGTAATGGGCTCCAAAAGAAGGGTTACGGGTCTTAGTGGGTCGGGCTGGTAGTAGGTCGCCAGTTTGTTAAATTTATTATAATATTTATTTATTTTTCTTTTTTTTATATTTCTTTTTGTTTTTTTTTATCATACCAACCCCACATAACCTTGGAGTGCGGAATCCAAGGTATCTGTAGGCAGATTTCCCAAAAGTCCCTAAGCAAAAAAAAAAATAGTATTTTAATAGGAACCAAATTATTATTGAGATTAAAGTTTAAATTTTGTTTATAATTTTAATTTGTTTAAATAATTTATTATTTACAAAATTAGACAATTGTGTTAAATTATTATTAAATTTAATAAGAATAAAAAATGAACAACTGAAAAGTAAAATATTAATTTTTTTCAATATATTTATATTTATAAACATTTATAAACTTTTTTTATAATTTTTTTCAAGTTTATGTCAAAAAAGCAATGTTGGCAAAGAGCGTCGTGAACAATTTTTCTATACTCAGCCAGCACTTGCCGCCGTGGCTTGTCCAAGCTTTGGCGAAACAAAAATGAAGCATTTGGGAAATTGTGGGCTACTTTTTTTAGGGGTAGTATTTATTGCTTGTTTTTGGCAATTTAATTGCAAATATTATTAAAATCACTCATATGTTATAGTAATTTAACAAAAACAATTCGTTTCATTGCGATTCATGCGATAAAGCTGTTTACTTAAAAATTTGTAATTAATTAATTGTGATTCCGATTAATTTTATTTTCTTTTTTTTTCTTTTCGAATTTTAAACTAATAATTAACCATTTTTAACATTTCTAACCATGTAATTAATATGTTTCATCGTTATTTTTGATTTTGAACTAAATTTAGGCAGTGGCCCACAATTCCTTAACATTTTTAAAAATCATAAAATTGCACTCTTTGGTAAAACTGAAATTTCTTTAAGGTACCTAAGTGATAATTTTGGGAAACTGACTACACGGAAAAATGTAAGGTGCACATGCTATACCTTTCAAAAAATGTATCCAACAATTAACTTCACTTCATATAAAAACAATAGGAAATAATAAGTGTGAAGTGAATTGAATAGTAAAATTTTTAAACAAGAGTAACCGATGCACCAAAAGGTACAGATACTGTCCCAAACATTTTTTCGTGTATGATATATGTTAGTTTATACCTCCTACTGACACGAAAAATTTTGTGTGTAAGATTTTGAGCTAAAAAAAGTGTGGCCCACAATTCCCCAATCTCCCTTACTTAAGCATCTAGCATTGCGTGTAATCGTTGTAGAAGTAAAAATAATTATTTTTTTCTGTTACAAAATGTTAATAATTTTTATTTATTAATGTGAACAAAAATGTGTTAAAAATAAAAAAATATTTAAATATATAATGTTAAAGTGAATAATGGATGATTATAATTACATCATATATATGGATGATTAAAATAATGTTTATTGCAAATTTTTTGTGTAAATAATATTAAGTAAAAAAATTTAATTATAATACTTTTTTCAGTTTTGACTCATCTTTGTATATATAATAAAAATTCATTAATAACATTTTTAAGCCAAAAAAATAATATTTTTACAACTACAACGATTACACACAATGCTACATGCTTAAGTATAAATAATTTCATTCTTTTTTTGCCATAATATTATTTTAAAGTCAATAAAATAATACGGACAAAAAAATTTTTTTTGTAAAACTTAATCATTAATAAAATTTTGTTGTTAAAAAATTTTTTTATTACTATCAAAAAAATTGCATTTTTAAAAAATATAATCTCATTTTTTGATTCAGCGTAAAAAAGTAGGGCAAATTAAGAAAAAAAATGATTAAAATCGGATAATAATTAATAAAGTTATGACCATTTTTGTGAATTTGACGGCTGAATTCTGTTTGTGGCGGGTGAAATTCCCGCGGACCGCTGTTTATGACAAAAAAACATACCTTTTTTTGAAGTCCATTATTATGCACTTGAATAAAAAAAAATCGTTTGACTCCTTAAGTGTACTTTACAAGAAAAAAGAACGAAATTCGCAGGTCCAAGAGTGGGGAAATTTCTTTGAAAGAAACATTACATGTTTTTAGACTTTGCTGTTTGTATTTTTTTGTCCTACCTGCACAGAAAGTATGTCATTTCGGGCACTTAAGGCGGGCGCAAAGTAACACATTACGCCCGTGGGTGGGGGAAGCGGGCGGAAAAGTATTTTGCGCCCGCTTGTTAATTATTCGATTTTCTTCATTAAAATTCGACATTTTCGACTTTCTTTTTATG
This sequence comes from Leptopilina syphax, assembly GCA_032872505.1. Lineage (NCBI taxonomy): Eukaryota > Metazoa > Arthropoda > Insecta > Hymenoptera > Figitidae > Leptopilina > Leptopilina syphax. The sequence continues at coordinate 41,151,260 of CM065473.1, read as the reverse complement.
TTGACTATAGAACTGCAAACATTTTCAACTTGTTTTATTTTGTCTATAAAAATTTGCAATTTTTTTTTATTTTCTCTTAAAAAATAGTGAAACATTTGGTTTTGTTCCCATTTCATTTATCAAAATTGTCAATTTTAAAAGTTCTTGTTTCAGTTTTGTTCAATTATTAATTACTACGTTCTAAATAAATACTATGTTTCCAGAATACATTGTTTTTTATTTCTATTTTAAAACTTCTATCATTATAAACTTCATTTGATATAATGTTTATATAGAGCTTAATTTTTAACTAATATGAGCGTTTAATTGTGCGTGCCCTCAATGCCATACTTTCCATGCAGCTAGGACAAAAAATTATGTTCGCATCATTGGCGCAAAGGTGATTACGACTTTGGCGAAATTTCGGGACCTCAGGGACACTTTCGCTCCCTCGGCTTCGCCTCGGGCGCGAAATTGTGTCCCCTCGGTCCCTTCATTTCGCCATCGTCGCAATCACCTATTTTGCGCCCTTGTTACGAAAATAACTATTGTGCACTTTTTGCACTCACCGACTGGCCTAACTATGTTTTAAGAGAGTTTTCTCCTTAATATTTTTTAACAATAAAGAAACTGTGCAATTATTAATTAAGCTTTGTTTAAACAATGTTAAATTAATAAATAAGAGTAAAAATACTTCCTGTAAATCGTAACTAGTAATAATAATTGTTAATAAAATATAATTAATTTTGTGTTATAAAAATAAAAATAAAAATTGTTAATAACTAAATTATTTATCACATAACAAAAAGTAATTGTTTATAACAATAAATTTCACTGGTATTTACTTGCCTATTATAAGTATAGTAAATTATGCAAAATTTAGTCTCTAAATTTACATAATATTAAAAAGAAGCTTAGTTAATTTATTTCTTTATAACAAAAGCAAAAATTGTTTAAACAAAATAGTTAATGTCTTAAAACATTTTTAAAACATGGCTATAATGTTTTTGGTAATTATTAATAATATAATAGGCTTTCATAAGCAACAATATTTGTTTAAAGTAAAAAAATTTCTCATTTTTTCATTTAACATTTAATGAAAAATTAACAGAAAATTTTTTTTAAATAAAAAACATACGTTTTATGCAAAATTTTATTAGCTTTAAATTTAAAAAATCAATTTCAATCGGTTAAAAATTTTTGTCTAAAAATCAATTTGTTCCGGCGGTTTGGGTATCCCAGGGATATCCTCAGGATATCCATAAGATATCCTCTAGACATTCAAGAAAAATACAAAGAACATCTCTAGGATATCGCCAAGGATATCCTTACATTAATCCTAAAAATATCCTTAGAATATCATCACGATATACATAAAGTAACTCTAGAAAATAAGATACTATTACAAATTGAATAAGTTAGTAAAAAAGTCACTGAATATCTATAATATATTCAAAATATAATTAAAAAACTGTTGATATTTTTTCACATTGACTCTGAACGTTCTAGAAATATTCTTAAGGCATTCTAGAGACATTTTTATTACAGCCTTAGGATATCCGGAGAATGTCCTCTACATGTCCCAATTATGTCCTAGAAATGGCTAGCCCCTAGAAATATCATGAGGATGTTCCTCTATATATTCTGAGGATATCCTAGAGATATAATCAGGATCACCTAAAGATAATCTACGGACGTCCTACCTTCACAACATTCAGATATTCAGGATATCATGTAAATAACATTTAGAAATTCTGAGATATCCTGTGGATTTTTTGGGATATTCTAGATTTATTCAGATTTTTTTCCATGGGCCCAAGTAAAAAAATTTGTCTGCAGACAGTAGTCTGCAGATATTCTGTTGTAATTCTGGTCGTTTAAAAGACTGTACACAACAATTATTTATTAAAAACTAATAGATTTATGATTATCCTGATCAGAAAAATTAACAACTTGAGAAGTTGATGTTAAATCGATCTCTTGAAACACACCCTCACAACAAAAGGATATCCTGAGAAAATCCGTAGGATGTCCTGAATAAAGGTAGGATATCTCAAAATAATCCACAGGATATCTTAGAATAACCAAGGGTTATCGACATTATATCCTAGTATACGCAAATGTTTTCTATGGGATATCCAATCCGCCGATTTGTAGGATATTTTTAGGATATCCTTAGGACGTCAGTAGGATAAGCTCAGGTAATCCTGATGATATCTCCAGGATATATCGAGAACATCCTCATGATATCTCTAGGATATAATCGGGATATGTAGAGGCCAGTATCAGGTTATCATAAGGACATAATATATAAATATCTCTAGAATGCCCTAAGAATATTTCTAGAACGTTCAGAGTCAATGTAAAAAAATATCAACATTTTTTTACTTATATTTTAAATATATTAGAGATATTCAGTGACGTTTTGATTAATATTGTTTAATCACTTTATACTAATACTCTGTACGAATAGGTTTTTAACCCGTATACTATTGAATGAATAAATAAACTTATTCAATTTATAATAGTATGTGAATTTCTAGTTACTTTATGTAGGTGTGATGATATTCTAAGGATATTTTAGGATTAATGAAAGGATATTCTAGAGATGTTCTTAGTAGATTTTTTGAATGTCCATATGATAACTTATGGATATCCATAGATATCCTGAGGATTTCCCTGGAATATTCTACATTTAATCAGGACATACTAAATATTTCCTCAGGATATTCTTTTGTTGTGAAGGTGTGTTTCATGACATCGACTTAACATCAAGTTCTCAATTTGATGTTTCTCAATTTGAAATTTTGCTTAGCAGGATAATCATAAATCTATTAGTTTTCAATAAAAATTGCTGTTTATAGTCTTTTAAACGACCAGAATTACATCAAAATATCTTCATACTGTCTGCAGATAGGAGTCTGCTTAAAGTCTGCGAAAAGAAATTTTAATTCAATTGTTCAAAGATACTTGAATTTTTAAAATAAATTTTATTAAAAAGTAAACATATTACCTAACTGAAATTTTTATTAAAATTAATAAAATTTGTTCATTTAACCCTTGAGTCACAGCGTGACACATGTGTCACATCTACATATTTCATAAAATCAACTTTCCTAAATATGAACATATCAATTCCAAAAACATCTCATTTTGAAGAGGACGGGCAAAGTCCTTGTCGTTTAAAAATAAACAATCCCTTCCAATAAAGGGAGACTAAAAAATAAAAAGGCAAAAATTATAAAATTTGATTTAAACTATAAATTTTAAGAAAAAAATTTTTTCTCCTTCTTTATTTTTCCATACTCTTAAAAATATTGTAGAAATCATAAAAAAATAACAAAATTTCACCCCAAGAAAAAATTTTTTTTTTAAAACTACCGCATATAAACAAAAATTTACAAAATGAACATAAATCGCTTACAATTCGTTACTTGGGGTTTTTTGGGGTACATGATTAAGAATCTGGTGTTAGAATCTTTAAAATTCAAAATGGCGAATGCAATATGGCGTACAATTTTTTTTAAATCGAGCCAATTTGACAGAAAGTTATTATTTGGGGGTTCTCGGGTTCACTGATTACGAACGTGGCGTTAACTTTTAAAAGTTTTAAATGGTGGATCCAATATGGCGGACGACATTTTAAAAAATCTATCCAATTTACCTGAAATTTATAACTCGGCGGTTTTTTGGGGTCGCTGATTACGAATTTGATGTCAAATAACTCTGCCTTTGATGGTCCTCAGCTAGAATGAAAAAAGAGTAAGCTGTTTAAAATAAGCAAACCTGGATAAATTCTAATTCATAGTCATCTATCATCAACCTGAAACCAGATTTCTAAATTTCGACCTCACAATTTCCCAAGAAACAATTTTTAAATTATTAAAATCCCCGAGTAACAAGGTTCAGACTTTGATTAATTTTTGAAAATTTAGCCTTCTTATTGGATCCGACATTTCTAATTTGGAAAATTACAAATATTTAACATCAAATTCGTATTCAACGACCCCAAAAAACCCCCGAGTTATAAATTTCAGGCAAATTGGATAGATTTTTTAAAAAGTCGTCCGCTATATTGTGTCCACCATTTAAAACTTTTAAAAACTAACACCACATTCGTAATCAGTGACCTCGAAAATCCACGAGTAACAATTTTCAGGTAAGTAGGATCGATTTTTAAAAAGTCGTCTCCCATGTTAGATCCGACATTTTAAATTTTAAAAAAGTAACTCCGCATTCATAATATCAGCAATCTCAAAAACCCCTGATTACAAATTTTCAAGGGATTTTTATCAATTTTTGAAAAAAGTCTTCCGCCATATTGGATCCGCCATTTTAAATTTTAAAAATTTTGAAAATCTAACATCGGATTCGCAATCAGCGACCGCAAAAACCCACCGAATAATGAGTTTCAGGCAAATTGGATCAATTTTGAAAAAAGTCGTTCGCTCGCCATATTGGATGCGACATTTTAAATTTTTTTAATTTTAAAAATCTGACTTCGGATTCGTAATCGCAGCGACCCTGAAAAGTTAGTATACCGTTGTCTGGAACATTTCGACTTTTCCTGAATTGCGTGACTCAAAGGTTATTAATACTTACTTTAAAAATTATTCCAGTTTTAAATAATTTTAATTAAAACTATATGAAAAAATTGCAAATTTTAATTAAATTTTTAAAGAGACTTGAATTTTGTTAAAAATGTTATTAAAAAATTACCAAATTTATTAAAATTTTGTGAAAAAAAATAATGCAATTTGTCAATTAAATACTTATTTTAAAAATGATTCAAATTATTTTATACTAATAGGGTAAGTCCGGGGGAGATGGCCATAGTTTTTTTAAAGTACTGTAAAATTTATAAAAAAGCGTTTTTTGTCTAAACTTTTATTGATAATTAAACATTGAACACTTAACTTGGAAATAAAGAAACATAAAATCAAATATTTTCATTGCAACAATCTTAAAATTTACATTTTCGAAAAAGTGCATTTGGCCATTTCTCTGGAATGTCCGGGTGAGATGGCCACATGTGTTCGGGAGAGATGGTTACTACCTATAATTTTTGGCTTTTATCTTAAATTTAATTTTTAATCGTTCACATCACTTTCCTCTTTTTCTGGTCGCATTTTGAAAATTTTTCATGGGGTTCAGAGCAGTTTTCATGTAGCCACAAGTGTCAAATTCTGCATTGAATTCAATCTTCAATTAATGTCGTTCGGTTGTAAGTTTTAGCACAACCTACAAATAAATCTCCATCTCTGGTGTGAAATAGATCAATTATTTTGTTCTCAGACATTTTTAATTTGTTTTTCTTTAATATTTCTCAAGTCTCTAACATTAACATAAAAAATTTTAAATAAAATTCATTAATGGCCATCTTACCCAAAAATTCATGATAAAAGTAAACATCAAAATATTAAATAAATAAAATAATTTTTCCTCTCATTTTTTGTTTATATCGAAGCGTGGATTATACCCTACTCAATAAAACTTAAATTTAAAAATTATGTTAACAAATAACAATATAGCAACAAGAAATCTGAAATTTTCAAATTATTTTGGACCCATGCAAAAAAAATAAACAAGGATTTCACTTACAGCTTCATTATTTTTGATCAAATTATTGTTTAGATTTATTATTAATCACAAAAGGTTGAAAAATAACCCATACAAAGTGATATTTCTTTACAAATTCTTCAAAATATTCGAACTGGCCATCTCTCCCATATGGACATCTCCCCCGGACTTACCCTACATTCAAAAAGGTGTTTCAAATAGTAATATTTTCCTATAATGAAATAGTTAATGGTAACTAATTGTTAAATTTTTGTTAACTAATTTAATTAGTGAAATATGACTATTTTATAGTTATTAATTTACCAATAATTAGTATAACTATCCACTAATATTTATTATTATTTATTAGGGTAATGTCACTTTGAGTGGACCGCCACTTTGAGTGGACCACCTGAGCTTTTAAGTTTTCTGACAGCGGAAACATGAAATAAATAAAACGAATAGCAGCACCGCACCTAGAAACCGTAAGAAATTAAGTTCCGCGATAAACATGTACGTTATTGTTTGATGTAACGCATTTTTGAGAATACAAACCAAAAAAGAAGTCGCTCTTACAATGAGTAAAGTGATTCAGAAGTGTAAAAGTAGTCTAAAATTTAAGTTTTAAAAGGTAACTTATTTTTTTCCTACTACTTTGGACATTGAAATTGATTGTCTTAGTTTAATTAAGTGATAATTTTGACTCAAAAATAAATTGTGGTGGCTGCCATAAAAAGTTGTATTTCACTATGAGTGGACCACTGTTTATAACCATTAGAGGACCGTCTATTTTTTATATTTTTAATGTCAGTTTACCATTTTTAAGGAAATAAATTGACAATAAATTGGTTTGAAACTATGTTTTATGTTCTTTATTAATTTTTTTGTGATATTGATGTGATATGTGCCAAAATTATTAAAAGTGGTTTCACTTCTTAACATTGCGACACATACATGGTCTGAAGCTGCATAAGCATACATTTTGTTTCAATATATCAGAAATATTAAATACATTAAAGAATTTAGAATAACTTTTACAATTTTTTAGGAGTGGTCCACTCAAGGTTACACTTTTTTCATTCCTTAAAAATTAGCTATTTTTTTAAAGTCAACTGTTTTTTCTAAATAAAAATAGAACAAAGCTATTATGGTGTAAACACTTACCTAGGGATCTAAACTAAAGCTTGGAATATAAACCTTCGATTAATTTGCTTTCATAAACAATTTTTTCGAAAAAAAGCTTAGGCGGTCCACTCAAGGTGACATTACCCTATCACAAATAATTAGTTATTTCCAACTAATTCAGATTAAGAGAGTGATATAATTATATGGGTGATTTGCACGTAACTGTAATATTTGGCGGCGTCACAGAAAACACATTCAAAATAAAAAATTTTTGCTTGAGTATGGATACATTTTACAGGTATATATAAAACCTATTCGCAACCACAAATATGTACAAATAGATATTATAATTTTTGATAAATTGCGGAATTCCCTCCAAAATTTCAGCTCCGTGGCGTGTCCATTTTTTAAAATTTTAAGCTAAAATTCAGAATTAAAAGAAAATCAACTGTTGCTTATGTTATACTTCCTTCTGAAGGTTTCCTATGAGTTAGTCAATGAAATAAATTTTTTTGTCGGAGTTGTAGTCATTAAAAGTTATGCACAAAATAGACCCCGGGATGGGGCTACTTTGTGCATTGATCTTTCTGTTTTTATAATGTTACGTAAACAAATTTTTTGATTCTTTCTTATTCATTAAATCTTTTGTGTAGATATTTCAGAGTAAATTAAAAAAGAATGAGATATTAAACAAAAAATTTTGTAAATATTATACAACAAAATGTAAAATAAAACATTAAGATTTTGCTAAAATCATGATTTATTAAAAATTAACAACCTTTCTTCAAATTTTATATTACTCAGAAAATAAATAACACTTTTTATTTTTAAATATACATTTTACAATAATACATTATGATAATTATAATACTATCATTTAAACACATGTAAATAACTTTGAATCTTATCATTTTAATAGGAGCTTTTTTAAACGTTTTGAATATGATATTTTTCAAAAACTTGAAATTAATATTTTAAGGTTAAACGAATAACAATTTAATATCTAATACACTTTTCAAGTTATTAAAGAAACGAGACAAATAGTTTTAAAACTAATTTGAAAAACTTATAAATATTAATTAAAGTTAATTTTTTGCCGTTATGTTCTTCACCGGTTGAAGTTTTAATCGTTTTAAGGATTTTAATTAAATTATTTTTGGTTTTTTGACAAAGAAGTTCTTTTGAATAATTTTATTTATTAAATGTACCTCGTACATAAAGTAGTCCCAGTTGACGGCAGTATTATTCAATGCATAGGGTGGTCAGCTCCGTGGCAACCAATTTTCGAAAATTTGTTATAATTTTTTTTATAATTATAGCTGTAGTAAAACCGTTCAAATTACAACTATATTATGCCCTAATGATGAGGAAAAGTGATATTTAACATTAAAAAAACAAAATTTTTTTTCTTTTAAAACTGATCTTGAAATTGCACAGTTACGTGAAAATCACCCATATATTTTACAGTATCTATAAATTATTTTATAATTATTAATAATTAATATTATGAGTTACAGTAATAAACATAAAGAATTATAAAAATAATTAAAACAATAAAGTAGTATTCATTTTGTAAAAAAATATTTAAATAATTGTTCTAAACTATAAATTTAAGTGATATATAGACTCCACATAAGATAATTCATTTGTTACTAATTGTAAGTGTTTATCCTCCACAAAGATAATTACAAGGGGGTCCAAAGTATGTGCACAGCAGGACAAAAAATTCGATATTTATGTTAGTTTTAAAGTCTCCAGGAATATTTTTTTGCAAAAAATTCTGGAGAAGATAAGGAACTATTTTTATACTTGCATCTTAATTATAAGGATAGTATTTTTTGAAAATTATGCTAAAATGTGACTTATTGTTAATAACATGTAATACTCAAGTATGCAGTGTTTAAAATCAATCCTTAAAAAAATGTAAAATTTTCAATTTTTTGACTTTTTCGAAAAAATTGAATATCTCACATTCTAATTAATATTTTTGAAATCTGTAAAGTTATAAACCTTCCTTGGGTTAATATCTTACACCCTAAAGACTTGTACTTAAATCCATTTACTCGTTTTTGTGTGATTGGGGTACAAAACTTCTGTGACAGACATATTCACAAACATACATACATTAAAATTTTTTAGAAAACATTTCTGGTAGGTTGATGTCCTTAACAACTATTCATGCTAAAATTTTGAAGTTTTAAGGAATGTACAGACAGACGTCTGATTTTAATTATAAGGATTCTAAAACTTTTGGGTTTTAAAATATATCAATTCTCTTATTTTATTAATTCAATTGAAGATGATTGAAATTTTATAAACAAGTAAGAAAGTTTGCAAAACAATCTTAATTTCCTAAATTTTATTAAAATTTATTGAATTTTTAAAGAATTTTAATGTAATTTTTAAAACTAATCGACAGAAGTTTGATACAGTAACTAATTTTATTTTTAACTGTTTCAATTTTTTAAGAGGGATCAGAGAAAAAGTCAAAATTTTGTCTATGACCTGAAGTTATGTTAAACATAATATAGCCATTTGAGGCAAAGTTCAGAGATATAACCTTTGACCTGATTTTGAGATTATGTTCGTCTCTTGACCTACGTCTATGACATGAAATTATGTTAAATATACTATAGCCATTTATGGCTAACTTCAGAGCACTGAATCCAGCGGCAAAATCTTTTTATTATATCCCAGTAAAAAAAATTCGATACACGGACCGCGGAGTTCGTATACGAGCTCGGTAGCTTGTTTTTTGGGGGGGGTTGAGGTTATATGTTTTATTTTTTAAATATTTGTGACGCGATCTGAAGAAAGGGACCTTAGAAGCAAAAAATTATAGGTTATGTTTGCAATTTTTTAAATGAAAATACAAAAAAAGGATCAACTGTCAATATAAATCATTGAAGTTTAAGTCTTCATTAAAACTAAAATATTTAATAAACACTGATTTTAATTCGAAATAAGTAAAAAGAAACTTTCAAACAAGAAAAAAGTAACTCTAACCCAACCTTAAAATGATTTGCTTCTAAGGTCCCTTTCTTCAGATCGCGTCACATTTATTATTTTCTTCATTTTGTTTAACTTAACCAACAAATAGAAAAATTCATTTTGAAAATAGGAGGAGTTTGTTTCTTATTTTTATTCGTCTAAAAGCATCAATTTTTTTTGGGGGGTTGGGATTATGTTTTATTTTTTAAAAATTAAATATTTCCTCCTCCTATTTACAAAAAGCGCAATGTTTTTATTCGTTGCTCCATTGAGAAAAATTCTAAGAATATTTATCATTTTTAAAAAATATAATGTTTATTTTAACTTTTAAAGAGAAAAAGGATAGAGACTTTTGGCCAATAAAAATAATATTTAAACTCCTCCTTTTTACTTAAATGCAATTTTTCTATTCGGAACATGCCCTGGAAAAAAGGTGAGAATATTTAATTTTTAGAAAATATTGATGGTGACTATAATTAAAAAATTTAAACGGTAATTATTTTACAATTAGAAATAATAACCGTAAGTTACTTTAATATAAAAGTAGCATTTCTCTGCCATCATTAAAAAAAGAACACCCTGTAGAATATTGCGTCAAACCAAACGCCGCGCGGGGATATCTGCCGTTAGGGACTTTTGATTGTTTCTAGTGTCTTTCTAATGCTGAAATAGAATAAGTTGTTGGTAAAGTAGATATTACTTTAATATCACTTTACCATTTGCATTTAATTAAATTACAAGTTTTATTGTTTAATTAGTCTTATTAATAGATGTAATTAATATTTTTATGTTCTTTTAACAATATACACTATTTTTTCCCTTATTTACAACTTTTCCACAAAGGAAATATGAAAAAAAACATTGCTATAAAATCACAATGACATTTTTGCACAATTCAGTTAATTATTAATTATACAAAGCTTTCTTTATGAAAATCTTTGCATAATTTCATTCCCTAAATGTTCCTTTTCAACTTCCAATCGTTTTTTTCATCAAATTCTGTATTTTTACAGAATTATAAAGCAATTTACCACATGTCTCCCAAATGTATCCCAAATGAATACCCACGTGGGAAGACATTTGGTAAAACGATTTCGCAAGGGAGCATCTATACACTTCTCATTACGGAAAAGGCTCGTATGAGAGATTTCTCATATTTCTCATACGAGCTACCGAGCTCGTATACGAACTCCGCGGTCCGTGTATCGAATTTTTTTTACTGGGATAGACTAGGGGGGCTCCGCCCGCCTGCGCGCCAACCCCCTATGTTTTACTTGATTTTATCTTGGTTTACTTACATCTTGTCTTTTTTTATGCATAACTTTATAATTCTTATTACTTGAAAGAGAACAAATTTTTACAAACTAAATATTTATATTTTTACTTTTTAACTTTAAAGGTAGTTTGAAAATCTAATCTAATTTTTGACATAACTTTACTATTTATTATACCCATATATAAAGATTACATTTACATTTGAGATAAATTTTTCTGTAATTTAACAATACTCTTAATCCGTAAATTTCGAATTAACCTTACATCCTCTTATTCGTAAATCAAAATCTGTTGTATCAAAATGACACTTTACTTCTAGTGCAAAAAATGGTCAAAATTAACTTGAAGTTTGATGTATCGTAACGAACAATTTTTTGGGCCATAGGTCAAACGTGAAGTATTTTTACGTAACGTACCACTTATGGGACTTTATAGGGCTAATTTTTTACCTATTGTTATAAAAATAGGTCACGTTTGACCTAAATTTTGAGTAACGCCTCCTACAGGGCAAAAAGAGACCTTGTAAATCCCCTTTCATGAGTAGCGTTAGTTACGTCAAAATTTAGGTCAAATTTCACGTATTTTGCACCCTACAGGTCAAAAAAAGACCTCATAACGACCCACCAAAGGGTCATTACCTAAGTCAAAACTTAAGTCAAATATGACAGGGTTGCCACAAATATTTAATTTTATTTTTCCCTGACTTTTCCCTGATTTCCAGAAAAAAATTTCACTTTTTCACTGACCCTAAAGAATATTCTGATTTACTCTAAAAATGATTAGATACTCAAAAAAAATGTTCTATTACATTTATTTACAAATTTCTTTAATTGTAAAATTATTTAAAAACAATAACTTCTTTTTTAAATAAATATTTAATCATTATTATTTTTCTGTAGGAATTAAAATTCTTCAAAATATTCAAATTTAAACCTTTTTGAAATTCAACAACTTATAAGAATATTATTACAAAACATGAAGGATCACTCCGAGTCGAATACTCGGATTGATCGACTTCTTCATGTTTTGTAATAATTTAAATTGTTATAAAATTTTTTAAAATAAGTTAATTATTTACAAAAATTCTAAAAAAAATCCATCCCAAGAATTCAATTATTTTTACAAGCAGTACAATTTCACAAAAAAATTAAATTATTTTTAAAAAATGTGATAAAATTCGTTGCAATAATTCAATTATTTTTATAAATAATAATAAATTGATTATTCGTTTATTCATTTTTAAATCAATTTTTATTAGAAAATTCTAATAAAATTCAATTATTTAAATTAAAAAATAAATAATTTATTGAATAATTGAATGTTTGTTAAAATTGAATTCTCATAAAGAATTTTATCAATAAAATTTTAAATAATTGAATTCGTTTGACAAATTTAAAAAAAAAAATTAAGAATAATTACATTTATTGAGGCATTTGATTAAAATATTGTATATAAAATAATTCATAAAAATAATAATTAAATAAATAATGAAAATTTTCATAAAATAATTAAATTCTTACAACGAATTTTATTCAAGTTTATAAAAATAATTGAATTTCGGCAAAGAATTTTATTATTTATAAAAATAATTGAATTCTTAAAAAGAACTATGTTAAATTTTTTTAAATATAATTAAATTCTTGCGACGAATTTTATAAAAATATTTTTAAATAATTGATAATTTTCGAAAAATTTTATGAAATTTTGTATTTTAACTAATTGAATTCCTGTGAAAATTTTATTACTTATGAAAATAATTGAATTATTTCAAACAAATTTATTAAATATTGAATAATTGAATTCCTACGAAATTTTGACAAGAATTTTATTAAAATTCTTAAATATAATTGAATTTTGATGAAGAATTTTATTATTTATAAAGATAATTGAAATTTTGACAATATTTATTTTTTTATTTTTGAACATAATTGAATTTCTGCGAAGAATTTTATTATTTTGAAAATAATTTAATTCTTTCAACGAATTTTATTCAAGTTTAAAATATAAATAATTGAATTCTTACAACGGATTTTATTCAAGTTTATAAAAGTAATTGAATTTCGGTGAAGAATTTTATTATTTATAAAAATAATTGAATTCATGAAAAAATTTTATAAAAATATTTTTATATAATTGATATTTTTCGAAAAATTTTATAAAATTTTGTATTTTAAATAATTGAATTCCTGTGAAAATTTTATTACTTATAAAAATAATTGAATTATTTCAAAGAAATTTATTAAATATTGAATAATTGTATTCCTGTGGAATTTTGACAAGAATTTTATTAAAATTTTAAAAAATAATTGAATTTTGATGAAGAATTTTATTATTTATAAAGATAATTGAAATTTTGACGAGAATTTATTTAAATTTTTGAACATAATTGACATTTCGCGAAGAATTTTTGTAACTTTTAAAAATAATTGAATTTCTGTAATCATTTGTAACTTTTCCAAAATCCAATTTTTTTTAGTATTTTTAACTAAAATTCTTCTATCAATCTAGTATTTATGAAAATTGTAAAAATTATTTATAAAATAATTTGTAAACCATAATTTTATGATAGTTTTTTGAAAAATTAAGTTATTTAAAAAGAAATTATTGTCAGAAATTGAAAAAGTTGAAGGTTTTGTTATTTTGTATTAAAATTCGAGGTAATTTCATAGTTTACGAGGCAAAAAGGGAAAAAATTCAGAGTTTTCTCATGAATATTAAAAATTCAATTTTTTTCAGTACTTTTAGTAAAAATCCCTGACTTCCCTGACCAATTTTACTTTCCCTGACTTCCCTGACCTGTGGCAACCCTGTATGACCTTTATAACCTATAAATTGAAATATTTGTCAAATTTGACCTGAATTTTGACGTAAGGGAACGACTAATTGTAAGAAAAATATGGTTTCTCTTTTTGACCCAGAGGTAGAAAAGTATGTCAAATTTGACATACATTTTGACGTAACGCAAAATTTACTCGTGAAGGGTCCATTACGGGACCCTTTTTGGTCAAATTTAACATAAATTTTGACGTAAATAATGACCCCCTAGAAGACCTTAATAAAAACTATTTTGACCTGTAGATTAAGCAATAAGTCAAAATAGACCTAAATTTTGAACTAGGGTATCGACCCTTTGGAAGGCCTTAAGGGGCCTCTTTTGACCTGTAAGTTAAGAATTAGGTCAAATTTGACCTAAATTTTGTCTAGTGTATCGACCCTTTGGAGGGCCCATAGAGGCCTCTTTTTGACCTGTAGGTTGAAAAATAGGTCAAATTTGACCTAAATTTTGACCTAATTTCAGAGGGTATGAGACCATTTGTGGCTAACTTCAGAGAACTGAATCCGGCGGCGAAATATTTTCATTATATACCGACTATGCAATGTCAATTTCCAACATAATTCCAGTTGTTACTTGGCGTCAATTTAACGTAAGTAAACCAATGTCGAATTTTTTACATAAGTCTGGTTCAAAGTTGATTTAATGTCGATAAACCAGTATTGGATATAAGATATTAATTCAGTACCTACCAATTTGATGTTAATTTAATGTCAAAAAATAGTACAGGATATTTATATTGACTTGATGTCTAAAACTATTTTTTTTAATTGAAGGAAGTGAATTTATCATTCGGTGATTAAATATTAAATTTGAAAGAAGTTAACAATTTTCCCAAATCAATCTACACAAATAAATTAAATATCTTAAATAAATCTCGATAAGCTCATGGGCTTCAATGTATCGACAGCACAGCTGCCCTAATACAGAAAGCTGCTTAATTTGAAAAAGATTTTCGAAATTAATTAATAATTTCAAAATTATCAAAGAACTTAGAAAAAAAGGGTAGCATGGTGGGATACGAGCCCACGACCTTTCTATTGCCGGTAGACTGCTCTGAACACTGAGCTGCATGCACCCCGAGACTCCTTCGAGTTCCTTGAAATATACTATCCTTTCCTACATTATTTAATGATAACGTAGGAAGGTTCTTAAAAATGGTAAGCCTAATTTTACAATTCATAGGCAATTATAATTGAAGGAAGTGAATTTATCATTCGGTGATTAAATATTAAATGATGTGCCTATGAATTGTAAAATTAGGCTTACCATCTTTAAGAACCTTCCTACGTTATCATTAAATAATGTAGGAAGGGATAGTATATTTCAAGGAACTCGGAGAGTCTCGGGGTGCATGTAGCTCAGTGGTCAGAGCAGTCTACCGGCAATAGAAAGGTCGTGGGCTCGTATCCCACTATGCTGCCGTTTTTTTTCTGAGTTCTTTGATAATTTTTAAATTATTAATTAATTTCGAAAATCTTTTTCAAATTAAGCAGGTTTCTGTATTAGGGCAGCTGTGCTGTCGATACATTGAAGCCCATGAGCTTATCGAGATTTATTTAAGATATTTAATTTATTTGTGTAGATTGATTCGGGAAAATTGTTAACTTCTTTCAAATTTAATATTTTTTTTAATGTTTTACAATTTTTTAAACACATTTTTCTCAAAGACTCGAAAAAATGATGAGGTAATGATTTTAAGGTAAAAAATGTAAATAATTGTCAAAAATAAAGTACTTATACAACTTTTTTTCCTTTTTGCAATACATATTTGATAGAAATTATCATAATTCTACAAATTCCATAGTCAAAAATTTTTTATTAAAGATGAGATTTTAGATGGGTTTAAGGATGAATGAAATAGAAAAAAAACTCTTAGAATACGGTAACAATCATTTAATCCAACATCATTATATAAATAATTCACAACTGGCTCGATGCATGCTCCAATCTATAATTGCTGTCGGCACAAATTGATTCCTAAATTTTTTAAAATTTAACAGCTTTAACAATATAATTATGTTTTGTTACTACAATTAAGATATTTTATACAATTTAATGAGTCTTAATAACATTTCAAAATTTTATGAGTCACAACAAGTTTTCCATGTATTCCTTATGTACAAAGTAAAACTATTACAAAAGAGAGGTTGATTAAAGTAAATAAATATGGTTACTATTATTGCTTTACTCTACATTTAATTCTAAATTAATGGCATTTTCGAACTCTCATTATAGAATTCATTTTAATTCCAGTAAGGGATAATTAAAATTTAAACATTATTCTATCTGTAATGTAAATATTGTTAACTTCTTTATTGCAAGAAATAAAATATTAAGGAGAATTACAATTAGAAACTTCTTTGAAGATGTTGCCTGAATGTTCTATTGGAAATTCGAAAGAATATTCGATTCAACTGTGAATTCCTGATATATTTTTATTTGTCAAAAAAAATTTATGAATGTTTCATTTTCAAGAAATCTGAATTCCCAAAATGTTGATAAAAGATTAGAAATATTTAATGATAGAATAATGACAATTATAAATTGCTGTGTAATCATTTTTATGCATTTTAAACAACCTCTTCTATCGAAAACTAAGTTACAAAAAAATATTATAGAATATTTATTGTGCCATGTCAATGTTTCATACATATACATTTTACCTAAGTAAAGTAGCAATTTTTAATGAA
The DNA here is from genome assembly GCA_032872505.1 of Leptopilina syphax. NCBI lineage: Eukaryota > Metazoa > Arthropoda > Insecta > Hymenoptera > Figitidae > Leptopilina > Leptopilina syphax. The sequence continues at coordinate 41,134,805 of CM065473.1, read as the reverse complement.
AAGTTGTGCTAAAGATTGAATTACACAAAGCCAATCATATTTTCTTAGTGATATTAGAGTGACATTAGAAAATCCTTAATCAAAGTCCTAACTTTGAAAAAACATAATCAAAAAGTTACTATAGATTAAAGAACGCAGTAGAGATAAATAATTTTAACTTTAAAAGAAAATAAATTATGCCAAATAATTGAAAAATAATTTAAAAATAGAAGATATGTTAAACAATATTAAAAAATTAAGGAAAATAGATTTCAAAGTTAATAAAAGTCTATCTTACAACATTTAGAGGTAGGAAAACATGAAAATAAATAGTAAAGAAGAGAAATTAAAGGACGGAAATATATTATAAAATAACTTTATAAAATATGGATTAAAAATAAATTAAATCTTAACTACAGGCATAGGTACATCATCACACAAATACATACATGATCACATCTCACATATTTTTATACAAAAATATAATTGTAGATAAATAAATAAATACATACTACAGATAAAATATACGGAACCATATAGTATTCCGCCAGCTTTTCTTAATTTAAAATTTGAGAAAGTATATTACATAATAATTATCATGGGACCTTTTAATCCAGTGAAGGATACACATAAAATAATTAATACCTTTGAAAATCTAAAATTAAACTTTCTGTATTGTCTCCTTATTATATTTATAAATAGAGATAAATAATTTATAACAATTTATACTTATTTGAATTTTGTCAAATTATATTTAATGAGTTTTATAATTTTTATTTAATTTTCCACTTACTGATAATAAAGCTCATCGAATTCTCTTTTGAATTCGGTTACAAATTACATTTCATTATTACTTCAGTTTTACTTAAATATTTGATAATGTTGTCAGGCAAGGTCAGAATATTAAGCTCAAATAGTGTGCTATTAGGGATGTAACTGTTGGGTCACGTGATAAGTGCTATGTAAATTTGGAAGACTCAGACGATTTTTTTATAAAATATTTTTAAGGCATTAAGGAGAAATTTCGTTTAAAAATGTAAATATAAATAGCAGGGTTTGGTAAAAGTTCTTTAATTTGTTTATTACAAATTGTTTAAAAATTGTTTAACAATTTTTTAAAACCAAAAATTTTTGTTAATGACACGAATAATGTGTGAATTACTTAAACAATTTAAGAAAATTAGGAGACATTTCACAATCACATAACCTAGCTAGTAAAATGTTAGTCTTTAGGTGAAATTTGGGTCTTTAGGTGGATTTGAAAATATCCATCCCCAACGGGAAGTTGCCAATGTTAACGATTGGTTCAATAATGGGCCATGCTTGGTACCCAATGGTTTTTTTCTTGGCAAAACAATTGGCAACCATCATTGGACCACCAATGGTTTAAACTTGGGACGATCACGCTACTGCCAATGATCGGTAGCTAAGCATCGGGCCAATATTAGTTGCCAAGGAATTGCCAAGGAAACAAAATCGATTTTCAAAAGTTTGATTTTTTATTGGCAGCCAACAAAAAACCAAGGTTTTGAAAATTGATTTTTTTTAATTATTAATTAAAATTTATTTTTAAAAAATTTTTTAAAAATTTATTAATTTAATTTGTCACCTCTGGTAAAACAAAGATGAAAGACTGATAAATTCCCTCACTTTATATTTTACAGTGGAGGGATAACTGTGAATGGCTTTGCGAGAGAGGAGCAGGTACTTATAGAGCCAGTGTAACAGGTCACAAGCGAGAAGAAATAATTAGCATGCACTCTGGCGGCGCTTGTCGGAAGTGGCGCAACGTTGGTTGCCAAGCGCTGTGTCGATAATGTCACGATATGCATGCGCGCCAGAAAACAGTTCCGACAAGCGCCGCCAGAGTGCATGCTAGTGATTTCTTCTCTATATAAGTACCTGCTCCTCTCTCGCAAAGACATTCACAGTTATCCCTCCACTGTAAAATATAAAGTGAGGGAATTTATCAGTCTTTCATCTTTGTTTTACCAGAGGTGACAAATTAAATTAATATGTTCTATTAATTTAAAAAAATATATATTTTTAAAAAATATATTTTTTAAAAATAAATTTTTGAAAAATATATTTTTTAAAAATAAATTTTAATTAATAATTAAAAAAAATCAATTTTCAAAACCTTGGTTTTTTGTTGGCTGCCAATAAAAAATCAAGCTTTTGTAAATCGATTTTTTTTTCTTGGCAATTCCTTGGCAACTAATATTGGCCCGATGCTTGGCTACCGATCATTGGCAGTAGCGTGATCATCCCAAGTTTAAACCATTGGTGGTCCAATGATGGTTGCCATTAATGTTCCAATAATGGAACGGAGTTCGCCAAGCATGGCCCATTATTGAACCAATCGTTTACTTCCCATTGGGTCATGTCAAATTTTTTAAACAGACGAATATTATATTACACAGCTAATAAAAAGAAAAATTAAATTAATTTATAGACAATCATAGCCAAGTTTTTAATTTTTTCAAAACTGCGGTTATTATGACTGGAAATATGGCTAATCTGATTCAGGATTGCTACAAAAATTTAATTTTGTATTTCCCTGACTTATCCCTGATTTCGAGACAAAATTTTGTCTTTTTCCCTGAACCTAAAGAATATTCTGATTCATTCTAAAAATTATTAGATACTTAAAAAAATGTTCTATTACATTTATTTACGAATTTCTCTAATTGTAAAATTATTTCGAAAATAACAATAACTTCTTTTTTTAAATGAATATAATTCAATCATTATTATTTTTCTGTATGAATTAAAATTCTTTAAAACATTCAAATTCAAACCTTGTAAAATTGACTAAATTTTAAGAATATTATTATTAAACATGAAGATTTCTTCGTATTTTATAATAATTAATCATGACTGAGTGATGAAATCATTATTTTATATTATAAAAAAATATTATTACTGTAACTTCTTAAAAATTATTTTCATCAATTTAATTCAATTATTATTTTTTAGAATTTTTAACTAAAATTTTTCTTTAAATCAATTATTTTTAATAACTTTCAAATCAATTTGTTTACAATTCAATTTTGCAGAATTTTTAGTCAAAACATATGAAAAATTCAGATTTTCAAAAATTTTAATTTAAAACCTTTTCAAAATTAAATTATTTTTATTTACGATGTAATGCTTTTAATGTTAAATTATTATCTAAAATTTTAAGTGAAATCCACTTTTTAATCAATATTTATTAGAAAATTCTACGAGAATTCAATTATTTATTTATTTCTTTATTTTACAATCAATTAAATACAAAAATAAATAATTTATTGAATAAATAAATGTCTCTCAAAATTGAATTCTTATGAAGAATTTTATCAATAAATTTTTAAATTATTAAATTCTTTTGACGAATTTTAATAAAATTTGTAAGAATAATTACTTTTCTCGCACTGAGAAAACTGGAGAGTCAAATTCAGAGGTTCAAAAAGTGTATGTTTCCTTTGCTTATGAAGAGAGTTAAATAGTCCTTCTAAAATAAGTTTTTAATTGATAATGGAAATCTACTTGCATATTCTCTCCCATTATATCTGAGGGTTAAAAGTTGCGCAGAAAATGTGTACGATCTGATGCGCGCGAAATTATTTTTCTGACATTTTATGTATTTAATTTAGGGGTTAGGTTGCCATATTTATTCATTTCGCGCCGGATAAGGAAGGGATTTCTCAAGATGGTTAATTTGTCCCTCTGTTATAAACTCATTTTCCCTCCAAGAGAAATGGCACGAATATCTGTCAATGGTGTATTTGAACATTTAGATTGTTATCCAATAGCTAACTCTCAAATATCAACGATTTGTCCCTCCAGATGTTTAGTCCAATACTCCAGTTTTCTCAGTGCGAGGAATTCGATTAAAATTGAATTAAAAACAAATACATTTCTAAAAAAAATTTATTATTTACGAAAATAATTAAATCTGTGTAAAAAATTGCATAGTTAATGATTTATTTCTTTATTTTATAATGAATTAAATACAAAAATAAATCGACGCCTCCCGTTCATAAAATGCTAACTGAAAAGTCAATGCAAGACAATTCTATTTGGAAAATAAGTGCAATAAAAAGTTAACTAAAAAAATCATGCAAGAAAATTCTATTTCAATATTCAGTGCAAGACAATTCTATCTGAAAATTTTGTGCAAAATATTACTAGGTAAAGCTGCGTATAAAACAATTATATCTAACTTTTACATGTAAGATAATGAAATAAATAATAATAGTTAAATAAATCTTTCATTCAATGTTAGATAGAATTGTTTTATACGCAGCTTTACTTAATAATATTTTGCACAAAATTTTCAGATAGAATTGTCTTGCACTGAATATTGAAATAGAATTTTCTTGCATGATTTTTTTAGTTAACTTCATATTGTACTTATTTTTCAAATAGAATTGACTTGCATTGACTTTTGAGTTAGCATTTTATGAACGGGAGGCGTCGAAATAATTTATTGAATAATTGAATGTCTCTCAAAATTGAATTCTTATGAAGAATTTTATCAATAAATTTTTAAGTTATTAAATTCTTTTGACGAATTTTAATAAAATTTGTAAGAATAATTACTTTTCTCGAGAAATTCGATTAAAATTGAATTAAAAATAATTGAATTTCTAAAAAAAAAATTTATTATTTACGAAAATAATTAAATCTGTGTAAAAAATTGCATAGTTTATGATTTATTTCTTTATTTTATAATGAATTAAATACAAAAATAAATAATTTATTGAATAATTGAATGTCTCTCAAAATTGAATTCTTATGAAGAATTTTATCAATAAATTTTTAAATTATTAAATTCTTTTGACAAATTTTAATAAAATTTGTAAAAATAATTACTTTTCTCGAGGAGAAAAGTTAATTCAATTAAAATTGAATTAAAAATAATTGAATTTCTAAAAAAAAATTTAGTATTTAAGAAAATAATTAAATCTGTGTAAAAAATTGCATAGTTTATGAAAATAATGGAATTATTAAGAAGAAATTTCTAACAAATTTGAAAATAATTGAATTCATTGTAAATAATTTAATTTCTATGATATTTTTATTATTTATGAAAATAATTTAATGTTTTGGTAGAATTTTATCAGATTTAAATAATTGAATTGTTTTGGAAAATTTTATTAAAATAATGGATATTGAAAATCATTAAATTGAGGAAAATTTTTGAAAATAATTAAAATTGTGCCAAGTAATTTATTAAATTTTTTTAAAGTAATTGATTTTTGGAAAAGAATTTTATTATTTATAAAGATATAATTGAAATTTTGAAGAGAACGTTTTTAAACTTTTGAACATAATTGAATTTTTGCAATCATTTGTAACTTCTCCAAAATGCAATTTTTTAAAATTGTTTTTAACTAAAATTCTTCTATTAATCCATTATTTTGAATAATTAATGAAATTTATATTAAAAAAATTTAACTAATTTCAGAAGAATTTGAAATATTACAATTTTTCAAAAATCTAAGTTCTTTAAAATTTCTAATTAAATTCATTCAAAATTGAAGTTTCATAAAAAATACGAAAAGTATGCTGTGCTATAATTGTCTCCGATTTAGAGTGTAGAATTATCTGCAAATAAATTAAATAGTGAAATTTCTACATAGCAAAGAATATAATGTAGGTTCCTAAAACGAAAAAAATAGAAAATGTAAATGAGAAGTAGATATAATAGGGTAGAATGGGGGGAAAAAGCCATTTGGGTTTTATAGTAAAACTATTGAACTGCTTTAACAGCCATTTAGAATATAAGTTAAATTTATCAACAAATTATTTGTCATATGTGACCTGGTCTATGAAAAGGGACCTTACGTGTAAAAAAATAATTTTTTACTTTTTTGTTGATTCGGATAGAGTTTGAAACGCTCTTTGAGATGGTGAAAACTAAAAAGTCATAAGTTGATTAGAAGTTTTTCAAAAATTTTTTTAAAGTTAAAAGAAACAAGAGTAAAAATACGAAAAAACTGATTTTTTGGTATTATACAAATTAAAATAACGAAGACGATAATTTTTTATTATTTAGAAAACTTGTCAGTTTCTTTGACAACTGTCAACAGTTAAAATTTAAATTTAATATCATATTCGTAATTAGCGACCTCAAAAACCTTATTACTGTCTTTTCTATAAAAAACAATCACTATTTAGAGAAGTTGACAGCTGTCAACTGTCAAATTGTCAATTTAACATCATATTCGTAATCAGCGGCCTCGAAAACCCTTACAAACATGAGTCAATTATTTATACTTATTGTTGCTATTTAGAAAACTTAGATTATTTTTTCTGTGTTTGGGGAGTTTGTTATTAACTTATATAAACAATTATTAAAAAATTTTTTTCATTACTTGTATGTTTTTTATTTTGATACTGTGATCCACGGTAACAAAAATAAGCCTAACTTGATTAAAAAATATTAATATTTAAAAAAGTTACAAGGGTTTTTCTAAGTTCAACTTTAACTGCTGTTTTCTCGAAAACTTGTTTTCGCACGTAAGGTCCCTTTTCATAGACCAGGTCACATATAAATAAAAGAAAAATATAAAAATACAAAAATTTGTTACAAAGTATTTTGCAAAAATCGCAAAATGTCTTTTTTCTCCCACCAGGTGGTGCAGAAAAGCCACTTATCTGACGATTTTTATCCGTGTTAAAAAAGGTTTAACAAAAGGAAAACGTATGAGGCAATATTCACTGAAGTGTGAAATTTTGGTTTTTCAATTACATATTTAATTTTTAAGATAATAGTTAATCTTTTCTAAGTTGAACATTTTTGCTGGTATCTTCTGCGTATTAATTTATTTGTCTATTATCATAATTTAACTTATTATTTTTATTTTTACACTACACCGGGGCGAATTATGAGAATGCCTATTTTCTGACCACTGCAGAAATTCATATATTTTCTAAACTACATTGAGTAAAAATTCATCACTTTAAGACATGAAAAGCTATTAAAATTGTTAAAAAAGTATGTCATTTATTTTCATTCATGTCTTATAGTTTTGCGCAATTAAAAAATTGTTACTCAATGTAATTTGGAAAATATACGAATTTTTTTAATATATTTTTTTTACTTTGAAATAAAAAATCCCAAAAATAGAATTTTTGTTATGTTATCTTAAAAAAAATTGCTATTTTCAACTTATAATTTAGAAATAATATGCAAAACATGATTAGATTTGATTATCAGTGTTTTTCAAGATTCTTAAAAACTATGCTATTTTTCAAAAAAATGAAAAGTTTTGAAAAAGTGGTGATCAGCTTTTAATTTTTCAATCTATGACCTTATCTATTAAAAAACTTTTTTTTAAATAACTTTTTAAATTTAACATATTTTGTTATAATTTACTTAAAGCTAACTAAATTTTTTGCAGTGATAAAAAATTAGGCGTTCGCACAATTTACGCAGCTAGTTTACTTCAGTACGATGTGAAGGCGGTTATTAGATATGTATAACATGCGATACAATTTAATTGTCATATTTAAAATAACAACTTTTAACACGAGATCGACTATCATAAGATAGTTATAAAAACAATACAAGAAAGCTTTAGTATAATGGTTTTGTATTTGTAATGTTTAATCTCACGATTATTAGAAAGACAGTTTAATATTTGTTTAAACCTCTTAAATATTATTTATTGTTTTATAAGTTATCAACCATTCTCGTATCATATCACACGTTTAAAGATGACCAATATGTACAAGGCACATAACACTAACAATAGAATTTTTTAAAGGTATTTAGTGTTAATCCCTACCAATTCTTTTATGAATTTGTTGATGTTTGATTAAATGAGCCTTTTGTCTAAAAGCTTTACCACAAACCTCACATCGAAATGGTTTTTCACCAGTATGAGTCCTCAAATGAACTTTAATATTACTTTTGTTAAGAAATCCTCGATTGCATATTGAACACCTATGGACAGGTTTCTCCTTTCCACCAAGAAGACCTGATTCGGTCCCATAAGAAAGAGATGTAGAACCTGAACTTTTCTTTGAAGGATTTTGAGAACCAGGATTCGGTCGAGATCTTTTTCTGGGATGCGAAGGTGTTGTAAAAGATGAATGTAAAAGATGATCTGGACTACAAGATGTTGATACCCTTCCTGGAGGACTGACAGGTGGGTAAGGGCTCGTTGAAGAAGGTGCCTCACCACAAGGAGTGTTTTGAAGTCCTACATTTCCAGCTTGAAGCCTAGCTTGAAGAAGTGGTGCATATCCATGAGTTAACAAACTTTGTAAAGTAGAACCATGTTGCTGAACTTGATTATTTGATGCTGTTGTTGTGTAAATATGTGAATAAGGACTGGGAGAATTTTGCTCGTGAGATTTTGGAGAACAGGCGGTATCGATCCATTCTGCAATATCTATCCAATCTCTTGATGCGTCAGGGTCATGATCAGAGTTTGGTTCATTACCTCCTCCAGGTACTGTTGTATCAGCAATAGCAGATCCAATAATTTGGGCAATATCTTCAATATCGTAATCAACTTGTTGTGTTGACTGCGATAACTGTTGTTGTTGATGTTGGCTTTGTTGCTTTTGATTAACCTGGGGACAAGGCGTACTAGAAGAAACAACTGGAGCTTCATAGTATTCTGGATTTGAAGTTGGTGACGGTGATGATGACTGTAGATGAGGTCGTTGAGCTGAGGATGCTATTGCATGATAGTGATGTCCCGGAATACCGTTAATACTAAGGTGTCCAGTATAACCAGTAAAAGGTGGAAGAGGTTTTAATTCAGCAAGCGTTTGAGCTGATGCTACGCCTACTGAAGAACCAAGAAGAATAGTGTCCCAAGCATCTTGTAAATCAGATGCTGTCTGCTTTACATCAGAAGTTTCAATAAAATCTGGTCCTGAAGCACTCCATGGTGATAATAAAAGGCTTTCAACACCTACTATTTCTGTTGGTGAACCTCCAACAGTAATTCCACTAGTTTGACTACTATGTGGTGGTTCAATTCCAGAGGATGTTAGATGCTGCGGTACAGTTGGTGGTCCTGATTGGGTTTCGTACTTCATTTCGTTCAAAGGATTAATCGTTGGAGATATTACACTAAGTGAAGAGAACTCTACTTTCGGATCATGCAAACTATTTTTAGTAGATGCTGGGTGTCTTCCTTTGGCAACACCTTCTTTTTGATTAAATTGCTTTCTTTCTAGTATAGAATTACATTCGAACATGCCTTTTCTTTTAAAAGGAATGGAATCCTCTTCTTCTGTGCTCTTATTTGGTTTGCGAAAAGGGGAAAACAGGGAACTGAAAAATGAATTCAAGAATAACAGAAATAAAGATGAAGGTACTTCTTCGATAATTTTATCTTTAAAACAAATTCTATCACAATTTTCTGATTTTATTCTTACATTCGTTGACGAAGTACATTTCAAGAGACTAAATGCATCATTGTCAGTAAATTGATTATTGGTCGAAACATCGATGATTGAAGATGCTGTCGAACTTGAGGAAGAAAAGAAAAAAAGGAAAATTTCCTTTTCAAAGGAAATGAAGCTACTTTTAGCAGAATAAAAACTTGTTTTTTTCTCTTTTGTCGTAGTAGAAGATGCAAGTGAAGTATATAGTACTTGTTTGTTAATTGTAGATGAAATAGTAGGAAAAGTATTCGAAAAAACGTCGAAAGCGTTTGATGAAGATGTTGAAGCATTAAGACCTTTGATGTTTATAAAACAGTAATTATTATCAGTTTTCTGCAACAAAGTTTTTGTATGATTTGGCTGCTGAAGACACTGCTGTGACTGATTATGGTTTTGAAGAAACTGATGGTTTGTAATTAAAATAGAAGTAAACCAATATGAATTACAGTAAAGGAAATTATTATTTAATGCTCCTTCATCGTAATATGTTTCTCTTCTGCTTGAGATTAAGGACCAAAATAAACAAGGATTCCACCAGGAACTGAACCTATACTCAGATGTTCTGTCACCGCCTCCGGTGCCGCAAGGATCTGTAACAATAAATAAATTGTGTTTTTTCAATACGATCCTTTAGAAACATATTTTATACAAAATATTTTAATGAAATTTTGGAAGTAAAATATTTGAAATACATTTGGCATATTTAAATGTTTTATACGTATACAAAATTTTTAATTGATATCTTTCTCTTAATTTCATTTTTAAAAAAGATACTTGAAAAATTTAACTTGTGCCACTTTTGAGTACTAACTGAAGTATTAGATATTATTGTTATGTTATTTTATATTTATGGTAACTCACGTGGCTCCAAGGTTATGTTTTTAAAAAAATTCTCTAAAATCTAAGGGATATTTCATACATTGTTACAATTAAGAATATTTGAACCAATGAAAATTAAGAGCTTACGGAAGTAACCAATTACAACATATCATTTTTAGGACCCCAGAAGGAAATTGACGATTAGCGGGGATCCATGCCGGTACAGATATCGGAATTCAGTACTGGTTGAGATCTGACTTAATTCCATCTTTATACCATTTCACTACTGGCGGTAACGAAAAAAGTCACGCCGTTGAGATCTGGCAGGTGGATTCGAAGTGAAATTTGTATCGGTACTGGGACGGATTATATGAAATGTAGATTTCGGTATACCGGAAAAAAGTGTGGTCGCTATAATTTAGCATTTAGAACTATGTCAAATTTATTGAATTAACTATACATTAAACAAAAAATTATCGATTTAACAAATAATTACACAAACTATTGTTATTATTTATCACGGATGAATTAATTATCACGGATAATTAATCCGTGATAATTAAATGATAATTAATTATCACGGATGAAACTAAAATTACCATCAAAAAACACATTTGAAAATTGTACTAATGTACCTCTCAATGTATCTTGCGTTGAAAAGTCGTGTGCTTGGTTTCTGAAATGAATGATATCGGATCTCTCTGTAGCTCAATTGGTTAGAGCATCCTACCGGCAATAGGAAGGTTCTGGGATCATACCCCAGCGGTGAGAGACGATTCATTTTTTTCAGAAACCATGCACAAAAATTAAAAATAAAAATAAAAAAGAAATTGTTAATTTCTGCCTTATCGATATGATAAGTGAGTAAAATAAATGTCCGTTAGATGACACTTGATTACCATCTTACAAGAAATTATTTATTAACTTCTTACACAAAGCACCAAAAGCTTTTGCATTTTTTTATAACTTTTCAATTTATCAAGCTGAGTCCCATGTCGACAGATTTCTAAAAAAGTGCTCCTGATATTTCCGATCTCATCGTAAATTTATTAGGATCTCAATCGGAATTTCTGACTAAATGTAGATTTCATCGGAAATACATTAGAATTACAATCTGAATTTCCGATGTAATTGCGATCTCATCAGAAATATATCATAATCTCAATTAAAAAGGCGTTCTTAAAACGCTTTGTCTATCGAGTAGTAGACACTATTGTGCGACCCCTACTTTTTTAATGACTATTCAATCAATAACTATTATAACTTAAAAAATAGAATATAACTGAAAAATTTTTCTTTTTATTTTCAATAAACTGATAAAATTCTTTAAAAATTACACCTCTTACGTACCTCAGTACATCTATTTTGAAGGAAAATGAGTTTCATAATGATTTATTTAATCTTAATAATTAAAAAGAAGTTTTTTTAAACAGGTATATCTTTTTTTCATTTGCCTATGAATCCAATTGTTAGTTTATTAATACAATGGCTGGTTTCTTCATGAGACTTAATGGGTTAAAATTACTATTTTACTTAGTTAAATTTTACTTAGTTAAAATAACTAACTGATAGTTGTAAATGACTGAACAATAATGCAGTAGTAAAAACTACTTTTATAAATAGTTAATTTTACTATTCTGGTAGTAAAGATAACTATTTTGTTTTAGTTACAAACAAAATGAGACTTACTGTTTTTATATAGTAAATACAACCTCTGAAATTATTTGTTATTTTTATGTGTAGTTAAAACAAGTATTTCTTACTAGTTGCAGAGAAAGAAATAAATTTACTGTTTTCATATAGCAGAATCAATTGTTGATATTAGTTATTCTTACTGTTTGTGCACTTGAAAGGACCATTCTTTACTGCACAGGAAAATATGATAAACTACGATATTTAGCCATAGTTAGTTGAACTAAAATTGTGTAGTTGGTTTTATGTATTTAAAATTACTACACGTTATGATTGTAAATGTCTTAAAACAATAAATAGTTAAAGTAACTTTTTTAGTAGTTATATTTTACAGTTAGACTAACTATTCTGTCATAGTTCTTTTCACTAAATTTTGTTACGGGCGCCTCCTGGAACTACAAGAAATAGTTAAAAAGTAGTCAAATTTTACAAGGTCATGAGACAAATGTTATTAAATGTATACATTAAAAAGTTTACTCTGTTAAAAAAATAAATGGTAAAGTAGAATCATTTTTTATAATAAATCATTAATAATAATCTTTTATATTGACTTATAACGGATTAATAAATAATTGATGAGAAAGACATAAAAATCATGCATTTTAGTACTGACAGTAGACTTTTGATTCATTTTTAAATAGAATCTTTTTTTAATTTCCTTATGCATCAAAAAAAGTGTTGTTATTGAGAAAATGGTTTGAATTTCAAATTTTTTCCAATATTTTTAAAAACATTCTAAACACATCTACCGTTTAATTATTGAAGGGGAAGTGGCACTCATGGGCGGAAAAAATTGAATTTTTGTTTTTTTTTGCAATAGGTTTTTTGAAAATATATATATATATATATATATATATATATATATATATAATATATATATATATATATATATATATATATATGTATTATATGTAAAAAATGATTATATGTACATCAATCGATTTATTTTTGTGACAGGAACATACTTTTGACAAGAATCAATTAAAATTTTAATAAAGAAAAAAGTTATTAAAAAAAATTCCAAAATTGATGAAAAAAAAAAAATTTTTAGATATTCTTGAGAATTATTGCGATAAGCAATTTTGAAACTTTGAAAGTTTTTAGTATTTTTTCTTTGAAAATGCATAACTTTTTATTGGTAAAAGATATTGAGGTCAATTTTTTTTTTTGAAATAAAGACACACTTTCAAAATAGGTTCAATATGGGATCTACATAACTTTCCGAGAAATAAATGCTGTGGGTCACACATTTCTAGCTTTACATGAAATAAACGAGCATCTGCATCAAGATCTTAAAAAATTTAGCCATATTCGCATTATATAAAACTAAAATTTGAGACACAACATTATAAATTTTTATTTTTTTAGACTTAGAGGTAAATATATACTACAACGACAAAAAAAATTAACAAAAAGCAAACACACAGAAAACCTGGACTCATTTTTGTTGCAACTCAAAATGAGCCCATGTTAAACGCCATATAACGTAGCGCCACCTACGAGGTTTATTTTTGTTGCACTTCAAATTGAGTAGCGTAGGCTACTTAATTCGAACCTAGGTTTTTTCAGTGAAGTGGAGATTTTTTAAAAATCAAAAATAAATTTTTTTTTCTTTAACATCAACAAAATATTGAATAATTTTTTTTTAAAAATATTTTAGTGGAAAGTTTGTCTTATTATAGATAATTAAAAACAAATTGACCTCTATAGCTTTTACCAATAAAATGTTATGCGGTTTCAAAGAAAAAATGCTAAAAAATTTCACAGTTGTATATCTCTTGTTTATGAATATTTTCCTAAAAATAGTTACACTATTTTTTTAGTTGCATTCAAGGGAACAATAAAGCACAGTTTTTGCTCTGATTTTAGATTTTGGTGACCGTAATACATCTACAAAATTTTAACCCTTATGTATCTAAATTCTTTTAAATTATATTTTTTACTTTTACCATCCACCCAGTTGGGTTGATATTGTTATTTTAACCCTTATGTATCTAAATTCTTTTAAATGATATTTTTTACTTTTACCATCCACCCAGTTGGGTTGATATTGTTATTGTGGAGAAAGTACTGCTTAAATTTAGGAATAAATTAAGAAATATTAATACGACTTCACGTACTAATGTAAAGGGATTAAAATTTAAGCATTTAAATTACTTTTTTCGGTTTAAAAATGTGATTTCAGAAAAGTATTTCATTTCCCCCTTACTGACCTTAATTTAACGTATAAAAAGAAAATTAAAGTTTGAAATAATATTCTTGAATTTTAGAATTAGTTTAAAACGTAAAGAAGATAGTTAAGTAGGTAGCTCTGTAGAATGATGGATACGAAATTCTTCTTTCACTCTTTAAGTTCTTCAGATCCTGTTCTCTTCTCCCTTCCACTGAGAAAGACTTGCTCTTACTAACTAGGTTAGTAGAACACCAGCCAGATATGGCTGAGCACACTTGCTCAATCAAATTGTTGTGTTAAAAAAATATTTTTCTGTCCACAATACCAGGGGATAGTTTAGAAGAAAAAGAAATTTCCCTAAAAAAGTAGAAGTAAATTTACACAAAGAAAAATATTGTACAAATAATATAATTGATGTGCTTTATATACTAACGGTATAGTATAATTTTCGAAGACCTGACGCTTTCAGTGACTATCTGTATAAAGAGAACTTTCACATTCACGTGTATGCTCTTATTCTTTGAAACGTCTAAAATTGTTAAACTTACTGTTAATTTTTATTTTTGTTGACTTGCTAAAATTTTGATAAAGATTCATTAAACCCTTTTAGTTCGTTAATTTTTGAATTGCGTCCACTTATATGAATAATTTTGTTTGCCTACAATTTATATTTGCATTTCTTGATATATCAAGCACCCAATTCAATTTCTAATAAATTTTTTCAAATATTTAAAGAAATGAACAAATTATAATAATGGGAAGAATCTGTCTTTAATTCAGCTATGTTTTTTAAGATATAAACAAAATATAACAAATCTATACAATGTATTAATTAAAATTGACCCATCGAATTAATGATACTGGACATACTTGGGAAATAATGTAAATTTATTTAATTACTGTCTAATTTCTCATATCTTTCTTTTACCTTCTTCACCTGTGGAGGTAACCAGTTTTTTCGACTTAGATACATGATTGGTCCGTCCTTGTAAAACACCATAAGCGACCATGGAGAGGGTCGTCGAGCCATGACACAGCTAATGGTACCGTTATACAGTGGCGTAAAAGCCATTGTGGGCAACTGTAGATGCACTGATCCTAAATGCCAGATTTATAAATACTATAACATCGAAATATAATACAAAATTGACCTATTCTTAAATTTCAAGCAGACATTATATTTAAATAATAACTGATTCTAATAAATCGCCGATAACAATTTACATGAAATAATAATGTTTTCGCAAAAGTAAACTAGGAATCGTCTCCACTTTTCAAACGTTCGTCACTGGTGATCTACTTAACAATGAGATTACTGGGACTTATGTCTCATTTCACCGCTCGCTCTTTGGATTATTTTGACTTGAATCTTGTATGAAGATTAAATAAATAAAATTATTTAAATTTGAAAAAAGATTTTATTTTGAATGCTTTCCCTTAATCTCAAAAATGTATTTAACTTCAAAATTTTCTAAAATTTAATTTTGCTGCAAAAAATAATTTAAAAATTAACGATTTTAAATTTAATAATTAAAAACAAAGACAAAATCATTAATTTCATACTTCTTAATTTTAAATCAAAATAAATAAATTTACCAGTTTTTGTATCTTTTCCTTTTATTTTAAAACAACTAAATGTTAAAAAACAAATGTTAAAACTAAACAAATAATTTGTGTAATTTTTTTCTGAATTTATTGCATTATTTTCAGAAAAAATCTTCTTCAAGGTGTAACATTTCTCTATTATTAGAAAAAAAACTATTTTTGATAATTCACTTTTGGTAAAAAAAATATAAAATTTCCTTTTAGAGGGTTTGTTACATAAAAGTGTGAGCAAATTTTTTATTTGAAATTTTGCAATTTAAAAATAAATAAATATTTAAAAATATTTAAAATCGACTATTTTTTTAATGGCTAAAACAAGACGCCAGATTTTTCGTTAAATTTTAGACCTGGAACAGAAAAACAACTTTGGAAGTAACTACGATTTTTTAAATATAAATTTGAGTAGAAATGGTGCACATTTGAGCAAATTAATCGATTTTGTGCCAAACTGATAGGCAGTAAACTTTTTATAAAAAAAATCAGAGAAGTGCAGGTAATAAAAATAAAATAAATAAATTACGAATAAATGAAAATAATATGTGTTTTGTACATTAAATAGTGTAAGAAATCCAGTTTCCTGTAATTTTCAGAAAAAATTTTTTTTTCTTGTTAAAATACATCAGAAACCATACATACTTTCAACTGCTAGGGTGTAAAATTGAAAAATTTAAAGCTGATAGACTACTTTTCGTTCAATAAAATTCTCGGTTAATTTCCCGGCTTTGTCCTAATTTTTCCCGGTTTTTTTTCTCATGAAATTTAAATTTATTTGATTTCGTACATAAATAAATCTACAAATGGCTTCCAAAATTGTTATTAGAGTTTTTGTGAATAATTAAATTCTTTTCACGAGTTTCCTTAAATTTTTCCAAAATAATGATTTTTTAATAATTTTAATTAAAAATTTGGAAAATAATTGAATTAAACAAAGAATTTTTAAAATTTTTTTAAATAATCTTGTCTGTTCATAATTATAATTGAAAATTTGATTAATTCAATTTTATTAAAATGTATTAATATATTAATTGAATTTCTGCAAAGAATTTTACTATTTATGAAAGTAATTGAATCCTTCAAAAGAATGTTATTATTTATGAAAATAATTAAATGTTTGCGTAGAATTTTATTAAAATTTTTAAAAATAATTAAAGAATTGTGGAGAACAATATTTAATTATTTATAAAGATAATTGAAATTTTGAGGAGAATTTAAAAAAATTTCTAAACATTATTGAATTTCTGCGAAGAATGTTATTACTTTTTGAAAATAATTGAATTGTTTTTTAGAATTTTATGAAAATTTATATGAAAATAATTGAATTCTTGTGAAGAATTTTAAAAAAAAATACTATTCAAAAGAATTTAGTAAATCTGAAGAATTTCGATATTTATGGAAATAATATTAAATTCTTGAGAAGAATTTTTATACAGTTTTTAGAATTTGATTAAAATTGTATTAAAAATAATCGAAATTCTGCAATGAGTTTTACTATTTATGAAAATAATTGTATATATTGCGAAGAAATTTTTTAAAATAAAATTATAATTATGTTGACTAACTTTCCTTGATTATTTCCGAAAAATTTAAATAAAATTCTTTAAAAGAATTTAATTATTTTAATAGAACGTAAAGAAATTTCAATTATTTTAAAAATTTTCAATTATTTGCTCATAAAAATTCAATCATCTTGAAACAGTAGAATTGACTGATTTTTTACTATCAAATTATCAGTTTTCTCTGATTTCCTGGTTAGTAGACACCCTGCAAGACTAATATAGGGTTCCGTACTTTCAAAATTTATAGTTTATAGAAAATAAAATTTCTTGGTCTTTCTCTAGGTTTTAAATTTTCCCAAAAAAATCTTCCGTTTTAGTAACCAAAAAATAAGTGATTTTAAATACGACCGCCATTTCGCAGTAAAATGCTAAATAAAATTCTTTTTTCTTACTTCAATATATTTTCAATAAACTTTCTAAAAAGAAATCATGCTCCTTTCTTCATTTTTTCAAAATAATAGATCAAAGATAGATTTTTTTCTCCAGAGTAATATTACCCCTTAACTTCGACAATCCATGTAACAACTATTTTGGAATTGTTGTTTAGGATTAAAAAAAAATTAATATTTATGTTGAAAAACAGAAACCTATTCAATTGTAAAAAAAAGTTCAGTACACGCACATGATTCTACTCGTTTTTTTACTGAGTAGTGAAGAAGCACGTGGCTGTACATTTAAAAATACGCGCGTTTATAAAGAACTATACACGTGTTGAGTTCCATACGAATGAACTAAATTCATAGAGATGACCAGCAATGGTTAAGTGGGTTAGAGATACCGTTAACTCGCTAACAGAAAATCCAACCTAGCACACAACTATCTAACTCTACTTCGAACTATCTGACGCGCGTGAGATGGCTTTCCTTTTCATTGTGAAAGATGACGCGTGCAAATTACTAAAATAGACTTTAACCTAATTTAAAAATTTCGTTCTCTTTTAATTGTAAAGACAAGTAACGTAAACCAACAAAAAAAATTGACTCCTGGCGCAGTCCTTTAACCCAACATTGAGGCCACAACAACTGCACCAAAAAATGTGTTAATAGTAAAATTAATAATAAACTAATATTAATTTTATCCACTTGAAATTAATAAGGATTTCTGAGAAACTTAATCATCTGTAGTTAATCTTATAAATGAAAACCTGCATTTTTAATTTAAATTAATTTTCTAATTTGCTTAACAATTTTAACCGATTTACTTCGAATTGCAACTGAGAATGTATAATATTTTAACTATTTTCTTTTTATTAATTAAATTTTAAGCTTAGATTTTACGTGCAGTTTTCCTGATGCACTGTTAAAATTATTCTTCTAGCCGACTTGTATTCCATGTCCAAGAAGTTGAGAGGAAATCTAGGTCGACCCACACATCACCGAAACATTCCTAAAAATTTATTAAAGATTTACTTGCAAACTTCGAAGTTGCTAAGTTAGTTCACTTGCAAAGTTTAGTGACAATTGTGTTGTTCAACAGGTTGTTGTTGAAAAAACAGTTTCTATATCTGATGTATACATACTTCTAAAGAGATTTATCTTTTATAGTTGTTAGTTCTAATTTCCTACGTTAGTTTTACAAAATATTTTCCTTATTTAACAAAGTAGAAATGTTAGTCCTAAAACATAGTAGCGATAGTAATTCTGAATAACGACAGTTCTCACAATTGTAGAGCTAAGTTAGTTTACAGGACAATCATGCAGAATGTTAAAGTTCTGTAGAATAATCAGAACATTTTGCTGCTTTCAAAAGTTTGCAGAATAAATGTTTTGTTAAGTTTCCATACAATACCGGAACTTTCCTGAAAGTATCAGCTTATTACTAATTTATTATTGAAAAACTACAGGCTGATTCTATTTCAATTCATGTAGGGCGAATAGGTTAAAAATTCTAAATCAAGTTAAAAGTAATTTTTCTTGTTCTTTAGCACAAATGAAGAGACACGTATTTTTTATTTAGCGAAAAAAATTTTTTAGTTGAGTTATGAGTATTTGAAAATTTTAGGACATTTTGTAATTTTAGAACTAAACAGCTGACAAATTATTTTCAAATTTTTCTAGTTTTTGCAAAAATAAATATTTTTAAAATTTTTTTTCTTGATTTTAGTAGTGTTTTTGATCCTTTTTCTTTGCAAACTTGAAAATTTTAAAAATTTTAAAAATTAACAAAATGGCGGCCATTTTCCGAAAAATCAAAAAATTCAATTTTCTCAAAAACATCATTTTTTATTTTTCTTAAAATTTTTGTGTGATTAATAGATGAAAAAAGGAACTAATTTTAAAAGGTTTCATGTCCGCTAAAACTGTTTGGAAATCGCAATAATTTTTTTCAGAAAATAACGAATTTTATTATTTTCTCTCTAAATCTGAATCAGTGAAATTCCACTGAAAAGCAGTGAAATTTGACTGAGAATCAGTGACTCTATTCTCGGGATTTGAATCAGTGGAATTTCACTGAAAATCAGTTAAAAATAACTGAAATTTTAGTTATTTTTAACTTATTCGCTAATTAATAAACTACTGAAAATTTCTGTCACACATATTGAAAATGTCAGTTATTCTTTAATTGGCCAATCAGTGAAAAATGACAAAAATTTCAATCATTTTTAACTGATCTTCAGTGAAATTTCACTGATCCAAATCGCGAGAATAGACAA
Organism: Leptopilina syphax; assembly: GCA_032872505.1. Classification (NCBI taxonomy): domain Eukaryota; kingdom Metazoa; phylum Arthropoda; class Insecta; order Hymenoptera; family Figitidae; genus Leptopilina; species Leptopilina syphax. The sequence continues at coordinate 41,114,929 of CM065473.1, read as the reverse complement.
TAGAGTCAGTGATTCTCAGTCAAATTTCACTGATTCAGTTTTAGAGAGTTTATACGAGTATAAATGTATCGGCATATATATATATTTATTGCATGTTTATGGGACATTCCACGTCAACACAGACAGAGCTCTAAACAAAAATTGCTTTGATGGATTTAAACGTTCTAGGGCTTAAAAGATTTCTACGTTCATGTACTTTAAGATGCCGATGGGCGTTTTTTGAAAAATTCCATTTCCGATGCCAATAGAACTGTCAAAAGTCAAAAGGTCCAAAAATCTCAAAATACTTTTATGAATTAAAAGCAAAAAACGAGGTAAATTATTCTGTAACTCATTCTTTATCAGTTTTTAAGGTTCCCGAATATAAATCTAAAGTTTTTTTTAAAAATCCAAAATGGCGAATTCAATATGGCGGACAAAATTCAAATTTGATCAGATTCGATTAAAACTTGTTACTCGGGGGTTTTTAGGGTCGCTGATTACGAATCTAAAGTCACTTTTTAAAAATTCAAAATGGCGGATCCAATATGGCGGAAAAAATTTTCAAATTTGATCCGATTCCCTTAAAACGTGTTACTCGGGGGCTTTTGGGGTCGCAGATTATGAATATGAAGTTACTTTGTGTTTGAGACTTCAAATTCATAATCAGATACGCTAAAAACCACCGAGTAACACTTTTTAATTAAATCTGATCAAATTAAAAAATTTGATCCGCCATTTTGAATTTCTACAAAGTAACTTCATATTCATAATCTGCGACCCCAAAAGCCCCCGAGTAACACGTTCTAAGGGAATCGGATCAAATTTGAAGATTTTTTCTGCCATATTGGATCCGCCATTTTGAATTTTTAAAAAGTGACTTCAGATTCGTAATCAGCGACCCTAAAAACCCCCGAGTGACAAGTTTTAATCGAATCTGATCAAATTTGAATTTTGTCCGCCATATTGAATTCGCCATTTTGGATTAAAAAAAAAAACTTTAGATTTATATTCGGGAACCCTAAAAACTGATAAAGAATGAGTTACAGAATTATTTACCTCGTTTTTTGCTTTAAATTCATAAAAGTATTTTGAGATTTTTGGACCTTTTGACTTTTGACAGCTCTATTGGCATCGGAAATGAAAATTTGCAAAAAAAGCCCATCGGCATCTTAAAGTACATGAACGTAGAAATCTTTTAAGCCCTAGAACGTTTAAATCCATCAAAGAAATTTTTGTTTAGAGCTCTGTCTGTGTTGACGTGGAATGTCCCTTATATGTTTTTCGATGATTAGTAGTGTTTTTGGTACTTTTTTTATTTGCAAACTTAAAAATTTTTTAAATTAACAAAATGGCGACCGTTAAATTTTTTTGGTCGCCATTTTGAATTATAAAATTTTAACCAAATATTCTAACTCAGCGACCCCAAAAACCTCCAAATGAATATTTTTATTCAATTATTTTTAGGTTTTTTTAGTTTTCGATTTTTTGAAAAATGGCCGCCATTTTGTTAATTTTCAAAATTTTCAAGTTTGCAAATAAAAAGTAGGTACCAAAAACACTACTAATCATCGAAAAACATAAACATGCAAAATATATATATATGCCGATACATTACTCAAAATAATGAGATTTGTTATTTTCTGAAAAAAATTATTGTTACTTCCAAACAGTTTTAGCGGACATGAAACCTTTTAAAATTAATTCCTTTTTTCATCTAGTAATCACACAAAAATTTTAAGAAAAATAAAAAATTAATTTTTTTGAGAAAATTGACTTTTTTGATTTTTCGGAAAATGGCCCGCCATTTTGTTAATTTTCAAAATTTTTCAAATTTTCAAGTTTGCAAAGAAAAAGTATCAAAAACACTACTAAAATCAAGAAAAAAAATTGAAAAATATTTATTTTTGCAAAAATTAGAAAGATTTAAAAATAATTTGTCAGCTGTTTAGCTATAAAATCACGATATGTCTTAAAATTTTCAAACACTCATAACTCACAATCAGCTAAACATTTTTTTTCGCTAAATAAAAACTAGCATTATTACATTTGACTGGACCACCTTGTCTATTGGGTTTTATTGGAGAAAACCTCTCCTGAGGTTCGAACTAGTGAAAGTATTTAAAAATACGGACTTTACGTACCAAAAATAAAAAATTACGGACCATTTACGGACCAATTTCTGACAAAAATTTAACACTGAGAGATATTTGGTCATTTGGTCAGTATTTTATTTAGATATTTTTTTTTAAATTCGTCATTTTCAATGTTTTACAAAAGTTAAATAAATTCTAAAATAATGAACGCTTTTTAATGATCTTAAGCTTATATTTTAAAAGTCATTTTTTGCAGACTAAGAATTACTTATAGACATTAAGCTGTATTTTTTTTCTTTGAATAAGCAGGACGTCAAAGTTAGAGAAAAAATTTCAAAAAATTTGAAATAATTTTTTTGTCCTAAAAACTATTCTAGAAAATATACAAAACATGATATGGTGTAGATTTTTCAAGAAAATTTAATAAAAAAATATGTTTGAATTTTAAAAATTATTTTTCTTTTAATAAGATACAGGCTTTTAATACTTTTAACACAGGCTTATAAGTAATTTTTATTCTGTAGAAAATGACCTTTGAAATATACTTAAGATGATTAAAAAGCGTTCATTATTTTAGAAGTTATTCAAATTTTTGTAAAACATTGAAAATGACGATTTTTTAAAAACGATTTTTAATTAAAACTATAAATTAAATTTCATTATAACTATAAAACATGAAGAATGTTGTACTTCTTCAAAATTATTTTCATAATTTCAATTCAATTATTATTATTTAAGAATTTTTAACTAAAATTCTTCTTTCCCAATGGGAAATTTACAACTGGCGTAGTACTGCGCCAGCACTGGCAGCACTGGCGGCAAGGCTGAGAGCCAGCACTGGCATGGCACTGGGATGATAACGCCGTCTGGCGCTGCCGAAGTACTGTCTGTCAGTGCTGCCAGACAGCGCTGGCGCAGCACTGGACCAGTGCTGGCTGAGAATATTGCCGCAATAAATGCCGTATTGTTATTAATTAGTCGTAAATTCATAATTACAAATAATTTAACAACAAAATGGTAAATAACATTAATAAATAGTTATTATTCATAAAATATTTCTCTTCTTAAAGAAATTGTATTAAAGATGGAGACTAACAATGGATATAGTAAATGAAGTAGAAAAAAATTGTTTATAACATTTAAAAATTAAATAATAAACAACTACAGTAAGTGTGCATTAGATTTTCATATTTTAGTACCTAACGATTGGAATCTAGAAATATCGCAAACCTATGAAAATAAACAAAATTGCTGACGAGGGGATTCGAACCTACGACCTACGGACTTACAGACTAACGCTCTAACCACTATGCTAACGACACATGTGTACAGAAAAGTATTAATATCTCAGTATCATTCAGACATACAATTATTGAGTCAAAGATGAGAAAAAAATAGAGATATGTACGTTAGAAATAATAAATTAAACTAAATTTTTAATAATTAAATTAAATTACTTTATTCATAGTAAGAAGTATTATAGTATTTTAATAGGAACCAAATTATTATTGAGATTGAGGTTTAAATTTTGTTTATAATTCTAATTTGTTTAAATAATTTATTATTTACAAAATTAAACAATTGTGTTTAATTGTTATTATTAAATTTAATAAGAATAAAAAATGAACAACTGAAAAGTAAAATAATAATTTTCTTCAATAAATTTATATTTATAAACATTTATAAACTTTTTTTATAATTTTTTTCAAGTTTATGTCAAAAAAGCAATGTTGGCAAAGAGCGTTGTGAACAATTTTTCTATACTCAGCCAGCACTTGCCGCCGTGGCTTGTCCAAGCTTTGGCGAAACAAAAATTCTGTACTGCGCCAGCACTAATTGTCGAGGCTCGGCTAGACTACGCCGAACAATCGTCTGAGTACTAAGCCAGTATTGAACATCGGCACTACACTGGCATTTCCCATTGGGATTAAAGCAATTAATTTTCGAAAAAGTTCTTTGACAATTTTCAAATCCATATTTTTACAATATTCAATTTTACGAATTTAAATTATTCGTAAATTCTTCAATGAAATATACATTAGAAAATAAAATCTTCAAATAATGTAAAAAAAAAATTTAATTAAACTTTTTCAAAAAAATTAATTTCAAAATTCAATTATTTCTAAAAATTCACGTTATATTGCTTACAATATTCAATTACTATCTAATATTTTAACTGAAATTCATTTTTAAATCAATTTTTAATTGAAAATTCTATTGGAATTCAATTACATACATTTAAGTACAAAAATGAATAATTTACTGAATAATTGAATGTTTCTTAAAATTAAATTCTCATAAAGAATTTTAACAACAAGATTTTAAATAATTAAATTCTTTCGACGAATTTTAATAAAATGTTTAAGAATAATTAGATTTTTCGTGAAATTTGATTAAAATTGTATTAAAAATAATTGAAATTCTGCGAAAAGTTTTATTATTTTTGTGAAAATAATTGAATCCCAAAGAAGAATTTTAAGTTAAATTCAGTTTGAAGTCGATTTTTATTAGAAAATCCTACTAGAATTCAATTATTCAAATACAAAAATAAATAATTTATTAATTGATCGAATATTTCTTAAGGGGGTTGTTTACAGGTATGCAGTCCTTCAGAAAAAATATTGAATTAACATTAAAGAATTTTTTAATATTATTGTTATTCGTATCTTCTGGAAGAACAAATATCAATTTTCAAGAAAAAAATTTAAAACTTACGAAAATTGTTTAATTAGTCATTTTGCATAATTATTATGATCAAAGTTTTCTTCATATTAAAAGCTTAAACTTTTTCAAAACTGATTCGATTTAAGGGGTAACACTACCCTAGAGTCAGAAAAAGAGACCTATATCTTTGATGATTTGTTTTGAGAAAATGGAAACTAGAATAGAATTTCTTTTTAGAGGGTTTATTAAATACATATTGAAGAGTAGAAAAAAAATTTTTATTTAAAATTTTATAACAAAATGGCGTCGTTAAATTACATAGTAAAAATCGACTATTTTTTTCTTTACCAAAACGGCCGGAAAGGTTTCTTGAAAAGTTTAAGTCCTGGGACAGAAAACAAAGACATTTTATAATCTATATAATATAAACTAGAGAAGTACATAGGAGTTTTTTTTATATCAATTTTTGTAAAAATGGTGGTCCTTTTTAGTAAAATAATCAATTTTTCGTCAAAAAATAAAAAGTAAATTGTTTATAAAAAGTAAAGTTTACATCCAAACAAAAAACTTCTATGTACTTCTCTAGTTTATATTATATAGATTATAAAATTTCTTTGTTTTCTGTCCCAGGACTTAAACTTTTCAAGAAACCTTTCCGGCCGTAAAAAAAGTAGTCGATTTTTACTATGAAATTTATCGCCGCCATTTTGTTACAAAATTTTGAATAAAAATTTTTTTTCTACACTTCAATATTATGTATTTAATAAACCCTCTAAAAAGAAATTCTATTCTAGTTTCCATTTTCTCAAAACTAATCATCAAAGATATCAAAGATAAGAATTTTTTTTTAAATTAAATCACTTTTTTTAAACAAATATGGATATTTTTAAAACGGTGTATTTGTTTAAAAATCTGAGCGGTCAAGTTATAGAGAACCATTTTCTGAAGAAAATAAGCCATTATTGACTTAAATCGAATCAGTTTTAAAAAAGTTTAACCTTTTTATGAAGAAAACTTTGACCATATGCAAAATGACTAAATAAACAATTTTTGTAAGTTTCATATTTTTTTCTTGAAAATTGATATTTGTTCTTCCAGAATATACGAATAACAATACTATTAAAAAATTCTTTAATGTCAATTCAATATTTTTTCTGAAGGTCTGCATACCTGTAAACAACCTCCTTAAAACTGAATGCTCGTAAAAATTTTATCAAATAAATATTTAAATAAGTGAATTATCTCTATGAGTTTTAACAAAATTTTAAAAAATAATTACATTTTTCAAGAAATTTGTTTAAAATTGTATTTGAAAATAATTAAAATTCGGCGAAAAGTTTTATTATTTATGAAAATAATTGAATCCCCTAAGAAGAATTTTATTATTTTTGAACATAATTTAATTTCTGCAAATAATTTGTAATTCAAAAAAATAATTTATTGAATAATTAAATGTTTCTTAAAATTCAAATCTCATAAATAATTTTATCAACAAATTTTTAAATAATTGAATTCTTTTGACGAATTTTAATAAAATTTTTAATTACATTTTTCGAGGAATTTGATTAAAATTGTATATTAAAAATAATTGAAATTTTGCAATGAGTTTTGTTATTTATGAACATAATAATTGAATTCCTAAAAAGCATTTTATTATTTACAAAAATAATTGAATCCCTGTAAAAATTGTATTATTTATGTAAATAATTAAATTATTGCGAAGAAATTTACAGAAAATTTGTAAATAATTGAATTCCTGTGAAATTTTTATTATTTTATGAAAATAATTAAATGTTTGCCAAGAATTTTATTAAAATTTTTAAAAATAATTGAATATTGGAGAAGAATTTTATTATTTCTAAAAATAATTGAAATATTTACGAGAATTTTAAAAAAAGTTTTGAACATAATAATTGAATTTCTGTGAAGAATTTTATTACTTTTGAAAATTATTGAATTTCTACAATCATTTGTAATTTCTCTAAAATTTTCCAAATTATATCGTAAAATTTACGAATTCTTCGTCCTTTTCTCAATCAAATTACGGACTTTACGGACCTTTTTAAAAAAAAAACGGACTTTTACGGACTTGAAGCAAATTTACGGACCTTTTCTCAAAAACCTGATAGATTTTAAAATACATTCGTAATTTTGTAGAATTTTGCTAAAAAATATCATTGTTATTCAATTTTTTTATGGAAATTAACTTCTTTATTTTTCCAACCAATTTCAAATCATAATTTTTCTGTATCTTATATTTTTTGTTTTAACGAATTTTGATTTGAAGTTAGATAAAGAAATAAACAAGTGAATTTACATATAACAAAATTGAATATCAATGGTTTTTTATAAATTTCAACCTAAAAACAATGTTTTCATTTAAAAATTGTAACAATTAATTTTTTCATTCGAGACTTTTTTATAGATAAAAAAAACGTATTTTCTTCTTAAGTTTAAGAAGTAGGTTATGGAGAGGAAAAATTATATTTGAAACTTTTTAAATAAAAATTACATGTTGAATAGAAACAAGGATGCAATGCATACTCAACCCCGGGTACTTAGTGACTGACGGAGGCACAAGTGTATTAAAATATAATAGGGTAAGTCCGGGGGAGATGGCCATATGGGAGAGATGGCCAGTTCGAATATTTTACAGAATTTGTAAAGAAATATCACTTTTTATGGGTTATTCTTCAACCTTTTATGATTAATAATAAATCTAAACAATAATTTGATGAAAAATAATGAAGCTGTAAGTGTAATCCTTGTTTATTTTTTTTGCATGGGTCCAAAATAATTTGAAAGTTTCAGATTTCTTGTTGCTATATTGTTATTTGTTAACATAATTTTTAAATTTAAGTTTTATTGAGTAGTGCATAACCCACGCTTCGATATAAACGAACAATGAAAGAAAAAATTATTTTATTTATTTAATATTTTGATGTTTACTTTTATCATGAATTTTTGGGTAAGATGGCCATTAATGACTTTTATTTAAAATTTTTTTATGTTAATGTTAGATACTTGAGAAATATTAAAGAAAAGCAAATTAAAAATGTCTGAGAACAAAATAATTGATCTAATTGACACCAGAGATGGAGATTTATTTGTAGGTTGTGCTAAAAGTTACAACCGAACGACATTAATTGAAGATTGAATTCAATGCAGAATTTGACACTTGTGGCTACATGAAAACTGCTCTGAACCCCATGAAAAATTTTTAAAATGCGACCAGAAAAAGAGGAAAGTGATGTGAACGATTAAAAATTAAATTTAAGATAAAAGCCAAAAATTATAGGTAGTAACCATCTCTCCCGAACACATGTGGCCATCTCACCCGGACATTCCAGAGAAATGGCCAAATGCACTTTTTCGAAAATGTAAATTTTAAGATTGTTGCAATGAAAATATTTGATTTTATGTTTCTTTATTTCCAAGTTAAGTGTTCAATGTTTAATTATCAATAAAAGTTTAGACAAAAAAAGCTTTTTTATAAATTGTACACTACTTTAAAAAAACTATGGCCATCTCCCCCGGACTTACCCTAAACATTTAAAAAAAATATAAAGTTACTATAAAATTATATTGTATATGGTAAATATTTATTGTTAGGCTTATCACTTTTTATTTTCTATATTGAAATGATCAGATACTTAATCATCGGGTTTTGCTTGAAAGAGCAATTGGGTAAGCCAGTCATAGTTTCTACACGTTTCTTTTCCATTTCAATCAAGTGATACCTAACCGATTTCCTTAAATACAAAAGCTAATTGTGTTAAAGAAAGTTGTGTTTTTCTTTATCTAGAAGGTAAGAGACAATATAATGTTGACTTAAAAATATTAAAGATAGTCCAAACGTTAAATTTTATTTATTTTAAATAGCAATAGATTTATAAATTAATCCTTTGGGAAAAAACAATCTTCGTTCCAAAACGTTCCTAAAACATTTTTAGAACGTTTCATATCCACTAAATAATGTTCCAAAACATTTTAATAAATGTATTTTCAAACCGTGTGAAAATCTTTTCAAAGTCACCGAAAGTGAGATTGGGCGTCAATTTGGACCCAACAGGGTTTCCCAAAATTTGAAAAATGAGGAAATAAAATAATTTATTTAGTTAATTAAATTATAATTTAAATAATATGCTGGTCAAATGAACAAAGAGACACAACTGTAAAAAGTTGAAAGAAATTTTTGTTCGTTAGTGTACTTGGACAAAGTTTGGGTCAACCCAACTTGGCCCCAACTAGGATTTACTAAAGTATTCCCAAACTGTAATTTAATAATTGTATTTTGTGTTATAAATCAATAATTTATTTCTTATTTTTAATTTTTATTACATTTATTAACAATAACTGAACGTACATAACTTCACTACAAAAATTTATAAAATATAAGTAATAGTATTAAATTTAATGAAATTTTAATTTATACATTGATAAAATAATAATATTATATGTATTAAGATCGGTTGTGATTAAACTTATTTGCATGTACTTATTTATTTCTATATTATTGTAATTTTATACAAACATATACAGGCATCACAGTACCTTTTATCCTCAGAAAAGGTAAGAAGAGGAATTTTTTTCCTGAAAAAGGGAACAAAAAAATATACCAAACAACAAATTAAAATGTGATAAAATTTATATTAACAATATAAATAATACTCAAATTTCTTACAGTAGTTTTGGATTCTTTGGTAGAAAACAACTTTAATATTAAGAAAAATTTTAAATATTTACATCACATAAACAATAGGAAATTAGAATTTATTATATTTAAGTGTTTCCGATATATCTTTTTTACAAAACTTTTCTATTATATCGGAATGTTATAGCCATTTAAAAATGTTCATCCAAAGAAATGCAGTCTTTAAAAAAATAACAATCATTTAACATTTAAAAAATTTAAATTTTATTATTAATGCAATTTTCTGAAAAAACAAATATTAATTTTCAAAAATATAAATAGCAAATTCGTCGTTTCTATTCATTTGTTTAATCAATTTATTATATTTTTTATATTTTCATATTTACATTATTAAATTGACTAGGTTTCCTCGTTACGACAAGAACCTACTATAGAATAGTCATAGTAATAAGATTCAAGCATAGTTTAAAGGGACCAGGAAAAATTCACTAAGACAATAATATTAGATTTAAACTGCATCATAATTATTTTAAATTCTTAATCACATTATTATTATCCTATAAAAGACAAAAAGTAAATATAATTAAAAAAAGATTAATTATGATATTGAACATATTTATAACTGAATATAATTTTTTTTTGGCAATTTCAATAATATTATCAAATAGGGGAGTGTGTCCAGTTGTGAGACACCTCCAGTTATGAGACAGTCGATTTTTTTTAAACACGCAATATTAAAAAGCCGATTGCGTTTACATAAAAACATTTCTTTTTCCATGAGCCAACTTTTTCGTGTACGCCGAAGCGGATATATAAACTGTTTTTGTTTAATACCAACACTGTGTGTGATAATCGACTAAAAAGAGATTTTCAATAAATGCAAAGTACTTTTTTTTCCAAGTTAATTAATTGGAAAAGGTAAATGTAATGCATTTTCTTTTAGTATTTTCCTTATATTTTGTGATGCAATATTGCATTGTTCCAATCTACGGTTGAAAATAATTTAATTTCCCTTTTTCAATTTCTTTTTTGAATTTTGAATTATAAAAGTATAATTAAATGTTTGTTATTTTGTGTTTTAATAAAAATTTGAATATACTTAAAAATAAAACAAATTCATAATCGTCTTATTTAAATTTAAATATAAAATGTCATGTTCAAATTTTGTCAGAAAATGACCATACATTTTGCATAGAGAAACTGGACAATAATAATTATTACTGTTTCCAAGTCGTAAAATTTTTTTTAAAAATGTATTGTAACTATCTACTAAAATAAACTAAAGATTTTTCCAATAAATTTTTTCAAAAATAAGATATTTTGAAGGCAAACATAAGAGAACTTAATTATCGACGGGTTTCTATTAACAATATTGAAAATTAATAAACGATTAATTATTTTTTAATTTTGCATTATGTTGTCACTTTCTGTAGGCCTAATTACGTTAGACCCATAATTAGGCCTAATTACGTTTGAATACGAAATTTCAAGTAAATTCAATAATATTTATGATACAACGTATTATGTTTAAAAATTAAATGAATGTTGAGAATTTAAATTCTTCAGTTTTTAGCAAAATTTTCTAAAATATTCATTTTAGCAAAAAATCTTGAAGGAAAAAAAAACTTTCATTTATTCAAGGTTAATTTTCGACAAAAATCAAAATTTCGATTTTTTCCTAATTCCAACCGTTTGACTAACTTTAAAGCATTATAACTTAACTTCAATTCCTAACCATATATAGTATGTATTAAAGAGTAATAATAAAGTCTAAAGTTATGACACTAGGTTATTGATGTTTTTTATTAAAATTTTGACTTCGTAGTAGAATTAAATATTTCGAATTAACAATTAAATTGATGAAAAAATTAAAATTAATGCAATTTTTATGACAATTTTTTTCTGTGACATAAAATATATAAACATTTTAGACTTTTAACATGAGTTTCTCGTAAATCTGCTTACTTTTTAAATTAATTTAGTAATAAGTAAAATATTTTTAAAAAGTTTTTTTATTTGAAAATAAGTAAATTTTTATGGTGTTTACAAATCTAAAATGTGGTTAAAATTTTTTTTTATTTTATTTTGTGGTTTTTGTTTTAAAAATAATTTTAAATAAAATTGAATTTTATATGTGAGCACCTGGATCGTAGAAGGGCACGTAAATTTTTCTCGGCCGAAATCGAAGTCCCCTAGACACTTAAAATTCAATTTCTGAATTTTAATATTTTAAATACACATCCTTATAGAAAATTTCATTGCGCATCTTTTTTTCTTATGAAATTTTTTTGTATCTATTACCGTTTTCGAAATAGTTGAGAAAAGTTGATTTTTTGAAAACTGCAAATTTAATGACATTTTTCACTTCAACTCGCGATAATTCAGATGATTTTTAATATTTTTTGATGTACCAAAAAAGAAAATACGTCTAAAGATATTCTACGAATGATAAAAAAGGAAAAAAGTTATTTTCTTTATAAACAAAATTGTTATTAATTTTTTTCTTTATTAATGTAAAAATCACGAACTACAATCTTCACGGCTCTCGTTTAACGGGCGAATTTTAAGTAACAAAGAACTTTCAGTGAGAAAGTTGTTCATTATGAACCAAAGAAGTTTTCTGGAAAATCACAGGGTTAATAATTTATTAGTGTTGAAATGGTGAATGTTTAAAGTTGATACTGTCCGAATGTGTAGCACGCGTCACTCGTTCGGACGGTATCAACTTTAAACATTCACCATTTCAACACTAATTAATTATTAACCCTGTGATTTTTCAGAAAACTTCTTTGGTCCATAATGAACAACTTTCTCACTGAAAGTTCTTTGTTACTTAAAATTCGCCCGTTAAACGAGAGCCGAGAAGATTGTATTTTATGTTTTTTACATTAATAAAGAAAAAAATTAATAACAATTTTGTTTATAAAGAAAATAACTTTTTTCCTTTTTTATCATTCGTAGAATATCTTTAGACGTATTTTCTTTTTTGGTACATTGAAATATATTTAAAATTATCTGAATTATCGCGAGTTGAAGTGAAAAATGTCATTAAATTTGCAGTTTTCAAAAAATCAATTTTTCTCAAATATTTCGAAAACGGTAATAGATACAAAAAAATTTCATAAGAAAAAAATATGCGCAATGAAATTTTCTATAAAGATGTATATTTAAAATGTCTAAATTCAGAAGTTGAATTTTGAGTGTCCAGGGGATTTCGATTTCGGCCGAGAAAAATTTACGTGCCCTTCTACGATCCAGGTGCTCAATTTTATTATTTTATATAACGCTTAAAACAAAGAATGTAAAATATTCGCTCGCATGTGGGGATCGAACTCACGACTCCCACCCCCCTAACGCATACCGGAAGTATTCAACGCACGCATTTAACCGCTCGGCCACAGAAGGCTGGAAGGCACCTCGCCTAATCTACTATTTCAATGCCAGCGCCGTATATTCTGTATATACGGCGCGTCACTCAATATTTGTTCAGCATGGGACACCAATGTTCGTCCCATGCTCGATTAAAGACTCGGTCAATCTTGATACAATATTCACTTTCTTTATTACCGTGTGCACTGAACAATATTAAATATCAATATTTATAAATTATTTATTATTAAAATATTTTTTATGATAATTTAATAAGTTAAATTATATATATTATTTTTTTTCTTGTAAAGTGTCGTCAAATTATTATTTTCAAAGTTTAAGAGTTTCGTTTATCTGAAAAATTATTAGTGAAAAAAATGTTCATTAGGTAGTAATAAATATTTATGCTTAGTAGTTTTACACTAGGATTAAATGTTTAGTAAATATTATCAAAAAACTATTTTTTGTCAAACGCGCGCGACTAAACACAAATAACCTTGAAACTCCAGCATTACCAACTCAACACATACGTTAAACTCATGAAGTAGTATAAGGAGGCCTCACTGCTGTGTTGAGTCCATGAAAAGTTGAAGCATGTTTTCCCGTTCCTCTTAAAACTAACGGAGGTGTCGAACCTACCGGAAAAGTTTGGAACTAATACACATACTGACATAAGGTGTGTTCATACAGTTCCTACACATGAAACTCCTTTTGCAAATGGCTGCCGTCGCTGCTGTCAACAGTTAAACGTTTTTTTGTCGTGTTTTCTTTTATGAGTTTTGTATAAATATTTTTTGAGAATTGTTATAATGAGTTGCTCTGTAAAAGGTTGCCAGACAAATTAGTTTAACATTTGTGTCACGCTCTGAGGAAAGGTACATAAGAAGCAAAAAATTTGAGGTTATGTTTTTAATTTTTTAAGTAAAAATACAGAAAGAGAATCAATTATTAATTAAAAATTGTTGGTCTTCAAGTCTTCATTATATTCAAAATATTTAATGAAAATTGGTTTCAAATTCAAATAATTAAAAATAAACTTTTAATCGAGATAAATCTAACACGAACCCAACCTATAATTCGTTTGCTTCTTGGGTACCTTTCTTGGTACTTGGTATCTTTTCTTTAAGAAGTTAATTTAGTACACTGTAAAAACAGTTTCTCAATGTAAGACGTTTTGTCCCCACTTTTAAAACATTTGAGGTGTTTTACCTCAAAATTATTTGATTACAAAAAGTAGTTTTTTGATAATACATATTTACTAAACAGTTAATCCTAGTGTAAAACTACTAGGCATAAATATTTATTACACCCTAATGAACATTTTTTTCACTAAAAATTTTTCAGCAAACGAAACTCTTGAACTTTGAAAACAATTATTTGACACTGTGCAAGAAAAAAATAATAATGCATAATTTAACTTTATTTATATAAATCTTATATAATTAATAATAATAATAATAATTATTATTATAATAATAAAAAAATAATATTTAATATTTATTTTTAATTTAATATTTTTTTATAATAATAATAATAATAATAATAATAATAATAATAATAATAATAATAATAATAATAATAATAATAATCATTATTATTAATAAGTTAATAATTAATATAAATATTATACACTAAATAAATATTAATATTTATTTACCAATTGATATCTTAATAATAATAATTAATAATCATTTTAAAATAGTATACAAAATTATCATTAAAAATATTTTAATATTAATTAATTTATAAATATTTATATTTAATATTTTTAAGTGCACACGTCAATAAATAAACTGTCAAGATTGATTCAGGCTTGAATTAAGATCAGATGTTCGAGCTTCACTCACGAAAATTGACCGAGTCTTGAATCGAGCATGGAACGAACATTGGTGTCCAATGCTGAATCAACATTGAGTGACAGTGGTATAAAGACTGCTTCAACACTGGGTTACCCAGGCTGGGCGTTCAAGGCTCAATAAATCTTCAATCCATCGTCAGCATTGGTCTTTCGCGCCTGGGATCGAGAGTGAAAAATAAGTTCAGGGTTCTTTTTTAATCTAAAACCTTAGAAAAATTGTTTTATTCTTTTAATTTTGACGAAAAAACGTTTTTGAACGTTGAGCGTTGACGCTAACTTCAGGAACCTACAGTTTCAATAAAATAGGCTAAGTACCCACTAAGCCAGGGTAAGCATCGACACTACACGGGCATTTCCATATTGTTATTTAGTAGAATTATATTAATAATTAGTCAGACTGTATTAATTAAAATTAAGAGGGTTTATTATAACTGACTGACTTTGATTAAATAATGTGAAAATATTTTTTGAAAAAAAAACTTTTATTAAAGGAAAGCTTTTAAATATGAATTAAAAAGATTTTAGACTAGTAAATTTTTGTTTCATCAAAATAAAAAAAATCTTTTTATTTCTTACAGTATAAATACTGAAAAAATTATTAATAAAAAATTTTTAAAAATTTTTATTTATTAATTATTTGAATTTTATTTTTATTGTACTATTTAAGACACCCTATATATAGAGATATGTGTACACATATGCGGAACTGAAGAGTCGGAAGCCTCCAGGTTTACACCGGTTAATATGGTACACTGACCTACTGTCGAGTCACGATGACTGCTATTCCCCTACTATTGTTTCTTTTACCCCCTTCTCTTTTACTTCTCAACTCTTCTTTATACTTCTTTACCTCCAATACAATTCTGAAGAATCTTTTGAATTTAGTGCTTTCTCTCCTTCTTAAAGTCCTTTCGTTTTTTCAGTCCCGTTATATTAAAACTTATTTTAAAAGTATTAAAAATAAAATACTATTTTATTATTTATAACGTACTACTTAAAATAATTTAATCAAAGAATGACAAATAAGTAAAATTCACATCAACAATAAAATAGTAGTCTATATAAAAAAACAGTTTTGCACAGAAGTTATACAAATTTTTTAAATTAAATCCACTTTTACATTTATTTAAAAAAAACTGTGTTTTTGGGACATCTTACCCTAGAAGAAAATAACGAGTGGAAATGTGAAAATTCAAAGGATTATTATCTTCTTTTTAGATAAAGAATCGAATTTTTTTAAAGTAATTATTATTATATTTTTAAAAAATTATAATAAAGAAATTCTTAAAATTAATTTTTTTAAAAATATTTTTAAAGAATTTTTCAAAGAATTGTCTTTTTAAATATATATATATACCTATACAATTAAAAAATCTTCAAACAATTGAATTTTGGTAAAATCTTTTAAAAATAATTGAATTTTTGAACAATATAAAATAAATAATCAAATTATTGAAAAATTTTAATTAAAAATATAAACATTATTTCTCCGAAATTTTAATAAGAATCTAAAGGAGCAAATTAAAAAAAATTTAATTTACTTTGTTCGAAGATACGTAAATCTTAATTTAAAAAAACTAAGTAATTTTTTGAAGAATTTTAATTAAAAATTTTCACAATGATTTGTGAAAATCATTTTCTCCAAAATGTTAAAAATAATTCTGAAAAATTTTAGTGTTTGTATTATTTTTTGTACCTATGTATTTGAATTTTCGGAATTATGTTTTTGAAAATATGAAAAATAATTGAATTTTAAAAATTTATAATCAAAAAAATTCTAAGAATTAATTTTTTTTAAATAATTTCAATATAATTTTTTAGAAGATAGTTTTCATTAATATTCATTTTCATAAATTTACACTTAAAGATTTTTCATTACATTTCTTAAAAAATTCAATTATTTTCACAAAATTTGCAATTAAATTTCATCAATAGTTGATTTTCAAAAATTGTAATATTGTATTGTAAAATTGTAATTTCTTGAAAAAATAAATTATTTTCAATTAAATTTTACAAAATTTCAATTATTTCAAATCTTTTTAATTGTATATTTAGAAAAATTGAATTAGAAAAATATTCACAAACAATTTTTCAAAGATTTGTCTATAATTATTTTCCACACTAGAAAAATCGAAATAATTTCCAATTTCTAATAAAAATGTGGTTTTTTTTATGCAATATTTGGGAGAAAAGTCGAAAAAGTCGCATTTTTTAAAAATAGTCGAAAAAAGTCAAAAAAAAATTATAATATCCGAGGCCTGGATATAGTAAATAGAATAGAAAAAAATTTTATATTATTTAAAAATTGAATAAGGACAAGTACAAATAAGTAACAAACTACCAAAGAACAGTCGACATTGAAATTTAAATTTTGTTTACAATTTTAATTTGTTATACACAAAATTAGAAAATTATGTTAAATTATTATTATTATTATTATTATTATTATTATTATTATTATTATTATTAATATTATTATTATTATTAATAAATTGAATAAAAATAAGAAGTAAATTATTGAAAAGTAAATATGAATTTTTTTCAACTATTAATTTATATTTATAAACATTTTAAAACTTTTTTAATTTGTTTCAAGTGGATCGCAGGGGTAAACACCAAACTCAAATCAATACTAAGTTGCTTTTAATTAGCTTAGTTCTATAAACTAAGAACTAAGAACTCAAGTTTTTTTCTTATTTTTACTTAAATAAGAAGATAGATCTGGTGCAGATTAACACCAAATTTTTGGGATAATTTATACACGGGAAGTCGAACAAGTAACTAACTTTTACTCTCTGTTATACATATTGTCTGAATCCACCACTTTTTTGCCTTTGAAATAAAAAAGTATTATTAGTAATACGCAGGCATATTTTTGCCATTGATTATAACAATTAAATTTCAAAGAACAACAAAAAGTAATTTTTTCATAGATCTCAAAAAATTGTTTTCTTAAATATATTTGCAAAAAATGTATTTTTGAAAATTTTTTAAATGTGATAAAAAGATTTAAGTCTTACTGACTTAAAACACAAAGTCTTACTTATTTTGTGTCTTCCAAAAAATTTAAGGGGACACCTAAGTGGAAATATGCCAAAAAAATCGATTTTTTTAAATTTGATTTTCTAAAAGTAGACTCAATTAGGAATAGAACAAGACTTTTTAAAACCTTTTCTGAAGAGTACAAAAAATCTGATTACATGATTCTGAATACCATGAGTTTTTAGAATTTTTTCTTTTTTCGTGTCTCCTGTAAAAATTGTTTTTTTTTCAATTTTTTAACTTTCGGTACACTTTTCTCCGAATCTACTAAACCGATTTGTAATTTTTTTTTACTTTGTTCAGTAAGGTTCCAAGAATACGAATAAGAAGTTTAACATCATTTTGAGTTGTACAAACGGAAATATGAGTCAATGAATCAGAGAAAATGGGATTTTTATTTTGCTTTGGGTATAAATATTCTTAAAAAAGTTGCTATTGAAGATAACGTCGTATTACTTCTTATTCATATAATTGATTATATTTGTAATCAAATGAAAAAAGGGCGAACGCAATTGGAATAATAGTTTTCGAGAAAAGTGTACCGAAAGTTGACTCTTTTTGCATTGTTTTTAGGTGATTTAGGTGTCCCCTTAAAAATGCATCCTTTATGTCAATACAACTTGAGATATTTATGAAAAAGTAATGTTTACATGCGCACACATACACACGGAATAAAACTTTGGGTTATAACTGTAATTTTCGACTTTCTTAGGTCAAAGGACATAAGGAAAAGTAAAAAAATCCAGTTCTTAAATATTTTCGGTAAAATAATGCTTCCATGAGTGAGCAATTATTCACAACATTGTTTTAATTAATAATGCCAAAAATACATTTTCTCTATTGTCATTCAGTTACACTAAAAACAAAAAATTATTATTCTAAAGAACAGTCAATTTATATTATAAAATGTATTTGAGCGACTGATTGTAAAAGCGGTTTATAATAACAACTGGAGAAAAATTAGGATAAATGATTTGGGAGCAAAAAAGGGATAAAATGATTGATAAATTTATCAATAAATATATTATACTAATGATGACAAAATATTAGTTGTAATATAATAAGTATTTTTTTTACTAATGTTATATATATATATATATATATATATTATTTATAAAAAAATTTTAAATCAAATTTATTCGTTAAAGCAACAGACATAGTACTAAAAATAGTTTCTTATTTTTTGTTTCCGTGGCGGGACGAAATAATCAATTAAAACTATTTGTTCCTGCTCCAAATTTAAAGTCTAGAAGTCATTTAAAAAAAATTAAATTCAAAGTATACTTTCGTTTCTAATATATGGCAGAATATAAGGATTAGAAATAATGAACAGATTTTAATTCATTTTTTGTAGTAATATCCTATATGATTGGCGCCTAGATATAACCAAACAGCTATTTATCATTTTAAAGACTCAATTAGTAAAAGGAACTGAGGATAATATATTAAAATCTTTAAATATTAATTAAAAGTCAATTATA
This sequence comes from Leptopilina syphax, assembly GCA_032872505.1. Classification (NCBI taxonomy): domain Eukaryota; kingdom Metazoa; phylum Arthropoda; class Insecta; order Hymenoptera; family Figitidae; genus Leptopilina; species Leptopilina syphax. The sequence goes on along the minus strand of CM065473.1, from coordinate 41,095,786 downwards.
TAATTATACTCTCAATTTTAACAATTACATTTATAACTAGTAAATTACAATTAAAAACTAATAAGAGATACTATTAGTTTTTAATTATAATTTTAATAGTAATTATTTGTATTCAATATTCAATATTATTTTTGCACATAAAAATTCTTTAAAAATTCTGAATTAGAATGTGAAAAAAGTGAAAGTTTTCATTATGTATTAAAACAAAAGACTATCAATCCACCAGAATCATCTTATAGATATTAGTGTTTAGAGAAGATGACATCTGACAGTTGACATTCATTCTTTTTGGAAATATTTTCAAAAGTTATAATTTAGATACCCAAAAAATTGTCAGGATACATGAAGAAAAAGGATTATTACATTGTCAACCGGATTTTTAGAAACTGAAATTAAGAACGGACACACTGTATGGAGATTAAATTAAAGACTAATGTCTCGTCGACTTCGTTGCTTCCATCTTTTCATTCAACATGATCCTTTTATTTAATAATTTATTTAATAATTTATTAATATTATATTAATATATAATAATTAATTTAAAATTACTTTAATTTTTATTTAGTTTCTAAAGTTAAATTAATTAAAATTAAATAAAAGTTACAACTTCAATGATATTGAAAAGAGCGACTGTGGCTCCATCTCTTAGGTGTATGTGAGTTTTTAAGGCACTAAATTTCATTTGGAAATATTTGTTCGAAATATTTCGATATATTCGACAATGTCTTTATTTTATCGCAAATGTCTAATTCTTAACCCTCTGCTGTTACTAACGACCGGTGTTGTCAAAAATCGTCAGATTTGACACCTGGTGGGGACTACAGGATTCTATGGCGTTAGAGTGGGGATAAGTTCGCAACTTCAGATGGTTAAAAAAGATTCCCGAAATTGTAAGACATACAAGTAATTAAAAAAATTCTGAAATATATTCTTCATATGTAATTTTGTTAGTACATTATAATAATTATATTTTCTATTTAAAAATAAAATGTACTTAAAATGTTCAAAAATAATATGGTCTTAATTTTATTACAAGAAACATTTATTTGATAGTTTACTGATTTCACCTAAAAAAATCTACTTAATTAGGTGAACATGTCTGGGCAATCGAAATAATCTGAAAATAAACATTGTTACATTGAAAAAAATTTATTTGTTTAAAGTAACCGTATACTTGTCTATTATCAAATATTTACTTGAATTAAATAAATTTAATTTACTTAAGTCAAATAAATTGTATTTGAACCAATAATTTCAGTATTTGAAGCAAATACCATTTAACTGACTCAAATAAAAATTATTTGATTCAAGTAAATATTTATTTGATGATAGAAAAGTAATCAGTTATTTAAATCGAATAATTTTTTTGTAGTGTATTACGGATAACTTTAAAACCATTGGCATATTTAACACTAAAAAATTTATACGTAAAATAAATATTAAAATTAAAAAAGTGTTAAAATTTTATAGCAAGTATAGGTATATAAGTTAATAACAGGTAAGTTTCAAAGGTAGGTCAAGAAAAATCAGTTACTATGATTCTTAAAATTAGCAATTGTTATAATTATGTCAATGCATCGGATAATAACCCATAAATCTATAATGTATGAACAGTCAATATTGTCTTTCAAGTACTGCATAGTAAGAAAAATTGTCTTAACTTTTTTTTTAAATTAATGAGAACTCACATATAAACAACGTGGTATCCAGAGTGGAATTTTTGTTGCCTTCAAGTTTATCACGAAAAAATTGATTCACTGTAAGAAACACTTTTGAAATTTCCGACAAGCACAATTACACGATGCACGTGGGTATAGGTACAAATGAAAAACCAAAAACAGAAGAGAAGAAAGATAAAATTAATACTGGACCTACAATTACTTAGTTCACGTAACAGTAAAAACATCCAGTTATTCCAAAATCCATGATAAACAGCAGCTAATTTTAATTAGAACTGATTAAACATACACAGATGACACATAAGTACATTAAATAACAACAGTATTCCTAAGTGTTGATTATTTTTTGGTCAATACACTTGATTCAACTTTTTGGAACCAGCAATAATAGTTAACTTCACCACTGAATTAAATTAAAACTTTCGTAGAATCATCTTTTAAATGTTCAATCGCACTTTCTTCAACTGTTTTCTGTTTTGTTTATTAGATTTCAGTTCGTTTTCTTAATGTTGTTTTTGTTGTTTAACGATTTCACTTTCCATATCAAAAAAACAATGTTGAAAACGTCATTAAATTAAATAAATAATTAATACCCAATTTTTAAATTAAATAGAGAATTTTATTAAAATTTAGATGTTGTGATTTTGAGTTAAAGTAACTTTCATTCTACACTCTATAATACCACACTTCGCTTGCCCAAACACGAGGTGAAATGCAACTAATTTCTAAAAGTAGGCAATGAAGAACCGAACTGGATGGCCTGCGGGCCCTTACTGTGAGGGGCCTTACAGGTAGACCCCCTACTCTGAGAATTTACTTTATTGGTAGGATGCACTCGTCCCTCTCCATTGGTAGAATTACCTTCCTCCGTTCTTGTAACCACCACCTCCAACATCAATATTAACTGATTCTTTCTCCTTTCTTATTTGCTAGTTATGTGTGCTATGGAAAGGTCCTTGGGTACCTGTACTGTAAACATTTCCCTATGTTCAGGAAGAAAAGTGGATGTGAGTTTGCTCTTGACTTCATTACTCTATAGTTCTCGCCTCAAGGAAATGTTATATTTCTCAGAACTCCCACAATGATTATGAATTTTAATCATAGCTGTTCTTATTTTAACTTTATTGTTTATAATAATAATAAACAATTCTGCTACTCAAAAACATAAGATTTATTTTCTAAAATGAAAAACTGACCTACACGGAAATAAAAATTTAATTGAATCAAGAAAATTTGATTTGGTTGAAGTAATTATCGGGATTGCATAGGGACCTACACTACCGGCAGAAATTGTCGGTACGAACGATGGGCGAGCTACGAAAAGTTGCTACCGAAATTAAATTAACATATTTTATTATTGAAAAATGATAGAAACTTGGTTCTTGGATTGTTTAAAAGCCAATTAAATTCTGCGTCGTTTGATATATAAATGAAAATTATTTGATATTTTTGAGAGATTTTATCACCTAAAAGATTTTGAAAAAAAATTGATTTATTTTTCTATTTTTGTGCACCATGTTTGTGTGGCTGCCCATTCTAGAAAAATTTAGAGAAAAATTTTAAACTCTAGCAACATAATGTTTAAAGTCTCAGCTTTTATTTGAGCCTTGAAAATTGAAAATCCGTTCAGTAGTTTTTGAAATATCTAAAAAAATGTCCAAGCATGTTGTTTTATAATTTAGGCGGTGATACACACTTATTGCACTCTCGCTGCTCACCCGATTCGTTGCGGCAGGGCCGAATAAGCGGCATATAGAGTGGGGGTCATATTTGGAGCCCTTTTTAAGTTTTTTGTAATTTTAGATTTAATATTCATTAAAAATTTAATAATTGTTAAAGTTAATTATTATATATATAAATAAGTTATCATTTTACAAACTTTCATGATCAAATAGTCGTTTAATTTAAGAAAAAAAGTTAGAAAAGTGAAAATTTGTACGTAGAAATAAACGACTATTTGATCATGAAAGTTTGTAAAATGATAACTTATTTATATATATAATAATTAACTTCAACAATTATTAAATTTTTAATGAATATTAAATCTAAAATTACAAAAAACTTAAAAAGGGCTCCAAATATGACCCCCACTCTATATGCCGCTTATTCGGCCCTGCTGCAACGAACCAGGTGAGCAGCGAGAGTGCAATAAGTGTGTATCACCGCCTAAATTATAAAACAACATGCTTGGACATTTTTTTAGATATTTCAAAAACTACTGAACGGATTTTCAATTTTCAAGGCTCAAATAAAAGCTGAGACTTTAAACATTATGTTGCTAGAGTTTAAAATTTTTCTCTAAATTTTTCTAGAATGGGCAGCCACACAAACATGGTGCACAAAAATAGAAAAATTAATCATTTTTTTTCAAAATCTTTTAGGTGATAAAATCTCTCAAAAATATCAAATAATTTTCATTTATATATCAAACGACGCAGAATTTAATTGGCTTTCAAACGATCCAAGAACCAAGTTTCTATCATTTTTCAATAATAAAATATGTTAATTTAATTTCGGTAGCAACTTTTCGTAGCTCGCCCGTCGTTCGTACCGACAATTTCTGCCGGTAGTGTATGCTAGTCAATTATGGTTTTGGATCAAAAAATATAATCTTCTTGGCATAGTATACTTGGTAGAACATATGTTCCGGATCTAAGAAAATATTGGAATTCGACTAAGAAATTAATCAACATGTAAAAATACATACAATGGCTCTATAGATTTAAACCAAAAAGAATATTTTCTTAATACAAGTAAATATTTACCAAACTTCCTCACCCCATTACCTTCATCCCACCGTGCCTAATTATTAGGTCAAACATTTTTCTTACAAAAAGGTAAGAAAATTTGAGACAATTTTGATAATATGTTGAGTAGAATAAACATTATTCAGCTAATTATTAAAAATTATAAATATTAATTAATTAAGTGATAATTTTTAATATTTAGCTGAATCATGCTTATTATACATAATTATATGAGGAGGTCGGGACCAACTCAATAACATATTATCAAAATTGACATTTTTAAATTGTCTCAAATTTCCTTATCTTTTTGTACACCTCGAAAAAGAGGTACATGGTTTTTTTAAATTTATTTTCAAACATTTTTTAAAATGTTACATTGCAAAATTTTCATTTTTTAAATATGCTTATACACTGAGAGATCGTCATTAGCGAAAATTTTCAAAAAACTAGAAGTTAGATGTGGAAATATAATATCAAAAATGAGAAGTTAAATAAAATTTTTCTTAATTCTTTAATTGCAGTTTACAATAAATAAAATTTTTTCATTTTTTAGGTCATTTTCAAACAAATGTAGTTTTTTAACAAGTGATCACACAAATATTTCATGGAATGTATTTAAAAGCTCAGTTTATTCAAATGCTTTTTTAAAAATTGCTTACGATAATTTTTAAGAAAGTTTCGTCATTTGTTTAAAAAACAGACTATTTTTTAAATTGTTGATAATTTAAAAACAGTTGATTTAAAAAAGAAACTTTGACCATAAAAAAGTTTATTTTTATATGTAGAATTAGAAAAAAAACATTAAAACATTTTTATATAAATAAATTTTTTTGCTACCACTTTTTTTCATATTCGTGCGTCGGGTAAATGTGACCTAAAAATTTCATTGTACTGACCCAGCACAAGTAAGTTACGATTATTAGGTATTAAATTTAACAAATTTTGAAAATGATATAACCCGTTCTTTAACCCGTGCAGAAAATGCACCACTTTGCCCTATTTAAAACAGGGTTCTAATCGGGGCCTCGACAGTTTTCCCTATTAAAATTTTTTTTTTTATAAAGTTTTTAGAATTCCTTTTTGTTGTAGAAGCTATTAACAATGAAAGGCAATCATTATTTTAGTTATTTAATAATTTTTTTATTTTAGGGGTTTGACTAGAATTCCTAGCCAGAACCCCAGGTAGGGTGTTCATTAGATTTTAAATAGGGCACTGATCAGGGCCTCGACAGTTTTCCTTGTTTAAATAAAGTTTAAAAAAATCAAATCTCTAAAATTACTTTTAATAAAAAATAATGAACAATTGAAGAATACAATTAAAGGGAGTAATTATACTATCGTTTTAATAATTTATTTTGTGGGTTTGACCAGAATTTCTGGCCAAAACCCTAAGTGGGGTGTTCACTAGATATAAAATAGGGCTCTAATCAGGGCCTCGACAGTTTTCCTCGTTTGAATAAAGTGTAAATGAATTAAGTTTTTTAAATTAGTTCCCATAATAAAATTATAAACAATTGAAGAAATTAATTAAACGGAGTAATTATACTACATTTTTAAGAATTTTTTTATCTTATGGGTTTGACCAGAAATTCTGGCCAAAACCATAAGTGGGGTTTTCACTAGATATGAAATAGGGCTGTGATCAGGGCCTCGACAATTTTCCTCGTTTGAATAAAGTGTAAATGAATTAAGTTTTTTAAATTAGTTCCCATAATAAAATTATAAACAATTGAAGAAATTAATTAAACGGAGTAATTATACTACATTTTTAAGAATTTTTTTATCTTATGGGTTTGACTAGAATTTCTGGCCAAAACCCCAAGTGAGGTGTTCACTAGATATTAAATATGGCTCTTATCAGGGCCTCGACAGTTTTCCTCGTTTGAATAAAGTGTAAATGAATTAAGTTTTTTAAATTAACTTTTTTAAAACAGTTATTTAAGTTAAAAAAGCGTGTTCTTTTAAAACACTTTATAAAATAATTATGGTAATATATTTAAAAAACGAAAATACTTATAATTTTTTTTTCTTTAAGTACAATATTATAATAAAGTTTATTTATTAATAATAACAACTAAATTATAAATAACGAATAATAATAGTTATTAAATAATTAATCATGATACATTTGTTTAAAAATAAAAATAATGAATTTAAAAAATAATAATTAATAAACAATTATTAATAAATTATACTTAATGAATTTTAATAATTATTAATTTATAGGATGAATTTATCATTTGGTTTGTATATATGTATATATTATATTATTTTAATAATAATTATTATTTTATATTATATTAGCTTAAAGTGAGAAAATGATTCGGAGAGATTGTTAAATTTTACACCTTCAATATTTAATAACTATTTTTTAAACATAATTAATAAATTTTAATAAAATATTTATTAAATAAATATTAATTATTACTTATACATTTGAAAACAAAAATTATAACCTTTATTAATATTATAAAATTAAGGAGGCAGAAAGGAGCGACAACCTCCAAAAGAAAAATGAATTAATCATAAAACCAAAAATTATATTTTTCAAAAATTTTAAAGTTTTTCTATTCTTGAAATTATATTATTTTTATCATTTTCACTTTTAAATTAGTCAAAATGACTATAATACCTCATTATGTTATGTATAAATATATGTTGTATATATAATAATGAATATGTTCATTATGTTTCTAATATAATAATATTTTTAATTACAGTAATTTTATTGTAATTTCTTTTGAATAAAATTAACCTCACAAAATAGGGCAATTTTAAGAAAAACTGACGAGGCCCTGACCAGTTTTTCCCTAAGTAGGGCATTGGTCGGGAACAGCGTCATACACTAGTCAGGCACTAGTCAGTTTCTCTACCCAGAGCCACACCAGAGATCGGGAAAACTGTCCAGTACCCTATCAGGCCCACATTTTAATTTCTGCACAGGAAAATAAAATTTATCTTTAAAAGCCAATATCAAAGCCCGTTATTTGATTATTATAAAGCATGGTGATTAATTTATTAAATATTAATAATTATTATGTCAGATCATTATATTTCGACTAAAGTCGTTGCGGCCTAATTTTTAAAAAATTGATACTTTTATAAATGAATCTGTACGATCTCTGGAGAACGAAATGAAAAGAATTATGTTAAAATATTTATTAATTTTCTTAAAATATGAGTGTAAAGTGGAGAAGGTGCGGAAAAAATGGCACTTTCTTAGCAATCAGAAAATATTTTAAAAATCATAGAAAAATTTTTAAATGTGCAAAAAGAATTATTGATTCATATATTTAAAATTAGTGGATTAATTATTTTTTAATAATAAAACTAGTGAAAATATAAAAATAATATATAAAATAGGTTTTTAAAGTCGATCCAACAAATAACCTAATTTTGACGTTTTTAATAATTAATTACAAGAAGGTGGAATTATTAAATTAAGGAGGGGGGGTAAGGTCTAAACGGTAAAAAAAGCATGTTTTTAAGATTTTTTTGGCGATACGCAGAAAGTTAATTTATATTTCCGCTTTGCATATAATATTTCAACATTTGAACAATATTTCTTTAAATTTTAATTAAAAAATATTAAGAATTGAGCGAGATAATGAGATTTTCCTCAGGCGCCTCCAAAAAAAATTGATTTGCGGTGTACACTCTAACTCGCAATAGAATCATCTTGAAATCTATAAAGTCGATTTTCGCTATAAAAAAAATCGATTAATTTATTATTGTAAAATTGGTAATTTAAAAAAAAGCTTCCAGCGTTATCTCAAAAAACATCTCCTTTGACAAATGCACTTTGATTTTTTTGATTTGGATGATTCTGTTGCGAATTAGAGCGTACACCGCAAATCAATTTTTTTTTGGAGTAGTCTGAGGAAAATCTCATTATCTCGCTGAATTCTTAATATTTTTTAATTAAAATTTAGAGAAATATTTAATCGTGGATGGAAATTTTGTTTGGATATTTAAAAAGTAGTTATGTTGTAAATTTTGTTTATTATAAATCTATAATTAATTATACTCCCAGCTGAATAAACTTAAGCTTTCGCTCTTCAACGATGGGCCTCTTTAGGAGTTAAGTACTGCAAAATATTCATTTCATTCACAAAAATATTTTTTATATAGCATATATCAAAAATATTATAAAAAAAAGAAAAAGAAAAAAGAAAACAAATTACACATAACCTCAAAAACTTACCAAGCGGATATCTGTCACTAAACACAATCATCGAACAGTTTTTATTATAAAAACTGAAAATTTTTACATTTTATTAAATTTAAAAAATTCAGATATAATTTTGCGATGCGACTGGATTTCAAACCAGGTCGCATTTAATATTTTAGAGAAATATTGTTCAAATATTGCAATATTATATGCAAAGCGATAAAATAAATTAACTTTTTGCGTGTCGCCAAAAAAAAATTCTTAAAAACATGCTTTTTTTCACCGTTAAGGGGACCCGCACCCGAAATTTCAACTATGACAGAATATAATTGAAAAAATTTTGTATATTTTTTTTCTGACACTATTTTGATTCAGAAATAAGGTGAAAAATACAAAAAACAAATAATTTTTTCGATAATTTAAAAATTTAAAAAAAAATTTTTTTTTGTTACTTCCCAAGTGCGAAATCCCAAGACTGCAAAAAACGGCCCATCATTGGTCTAGTAATGTCTGCCGAGAATTGGCAGTAGTTACTGGGCCATTACTGGTGATCAAAACGTCCCATTGATGGGCCAATGATGGCGCCGATGGTCAGATTTTCAAATTTTTTAGGACTGGGCCAGCTCTTGGCCCAATAATGGCACATTCACGGCAAAGTTGATAAATCTTTAATGGCAAAAGACAATTGCCAGTGATGTGACGACGATCGGCCCATTAATGGCACATTAGTGGCACTTTAATGGCAAAAATTTTGTGTCTTTAATGGCAAATTATAATTGCCAGAATTGGGGCGTAGCTTGGCCCAATAACGGCACATTATTGGCAAAGTTAATCAATCTTTAATGGCAAAAGACAATTGTCAGTGATGTGACGAAGATCGGCCCATTAATGGCACATTAGTGGCACTTTAATGGCAAACATTTTGTATCTTTGATGACAAATTATAATTGCCAGTATTAGGGCATAGCTTGGCTCAATAATGGCACATTCACGGCAAAGTTGCTCAATATTTAATGGCAAAAGACAATTGCCAATGATGTGACGAAGATCGGCCCAATTTGTTTTCTTGAATTTCTTGAATGGCACATTAATGTCTATCGTTTTGTATCTATGATGGCAAATTATAATTGCCAATATTGGGACGTAGCTCGGCCCAATAATGGCACAGTATCGGCCAGTGTAGTGTACCTTATAAGAACCCTTTTGCTTCCTCGACTTCAAGTCAGAGTAGCAGAGTGGTCAGGGAGTGTTAGGCTGTGGTGCGTCATGTTCAGGTATCGATCTCCGCGAGCGGTAAGAATTTTTCAAATATTTGTAAGTTTGCGATTAATTTAGGGAAATAAGCTGTATAAATATTATAAATTAATTAGTTAATTAAATAAAAAATATTTTTTTTTAAATTTTGTCAACACTGGGGAGTAATGGCAGCCAATAATGGGCCATTAATGTTTACCGAGAATCGGCTGATGATTGGCTGCCGACGGCCTACCGCGGTTAACCTCTCGACAGTCGGGCCACTATTGTCTGCCAAGAGTAGGCACTGACAATGCTGTCACTGGGCCAGTTTTGGGCCGTTTTTAATTTCGCACTTGGGTTTTGACAAAATTAAAATTTTACAAAATCCATGCCCTTAATTAAACAAGGGAGTGTAAGAAACTCATTTAAACAAAAACCATAAAAAAAATAATAAAATTTGTGAAAGAAGAAGCATTCTTTGTAAATTTATGGTATAGCATCGAAATGTTATACCATAAACTTGTTTTTGGGACTGTTATATTACGTATTGCCATTTTAGCGAATTGTCAATTTTACAAATTTTCAATTTTTCGAATTGTCATTTATACGAAATGTCATTATTACGAATTGTCACTTTTGCGAAAGATTATTTTTACGAATTGTCATTTTTACAAATCGTTATTATTGTAGCGAAATGTCATTTATCCGAATTGCCATTTTTACGAAATGTCACTTCTGTGAATCGTCATTTTTACCAATCGTCACTATTTCGAATTGTCGCTTTTGTAAAATGTCATTTTAGCAAATTGTCATTTTTACGAATTGACATTTTTGCAATTCGTAATAATGACATTTCGTAAAAATGACAATTCGCAAAAATGGCTTTTTGGTCAAATGACAATTAGCAACAACGATGATTCATAAAAAGGATAATTCGCATAAATGACAATTTGGAAATATGACATTTCGATAAAATGAGCTTCTGTTAAAATAATAACAATTCACAAAAGTTCCTTTTCGAAAAAATGTTAATTCGATAAAGTGACTTAATTAAACAAATAATTTTGGTTATTTACACTGTAAAAAGTCTTAAGGGAATTTTACTAGACTGATAATAGGAATGTTTATTACCTAGTTTTAATATGTCACTTTTACATAAACTTGTAATTGTGACATATTAAAAACGGCAATATTCCTTTTTCTCCAGGAAAAAAAAGTTCCATATTTTGGATAATTGACATGTAGAAACTAGTAAGGTTAACGTTCGGATTTAGGAATTTTCCCATCTGCTGTATTTTCACCGTCACTTGTCATTTCGCTACATCTATAGTGGGCAATATTATTACCTACAGTAAAAGTATTAAATTCGCCGGAGATTTGATAATCGACACATTTAATATGGCAAAATTACAAGATTTCGTATTTTTCATTTTAAATTCTGTATTTTTGACGCATTAAATGAAGTTTTTTTGCCAAGGATTTTGTAAAATAAAATTACCAACTTTAGGAAAATTTCCTTAAGACTTTTTACAGTGTAGTAACTTTTTTTCTATTTATATTTATCGGTTATTATAATTGGATCCAAAAATTGCAAATTAGAACTTGAATCTTATTTTAAAAGGTTTATATTTAACGTAAATTCAATTAAATATATCTAGTGAATTTTATTGGTTTTATTTGTAAGAAAAGCAATGGATTTATTCACTTTTTAATAAATTAAAAAAAATTTTGAATAATGGATAAGGTTTGAAAGCGAAAAAATTATTTTTTAAGTTAGAGGCTCCAGTTACTCCTTCTATAAGGTTAATTTAATACTATGTAGTATACTAAAAAAAGTTAATTGTTTTATAAAAATTTGTTAATTTCTATTTTAATTTGAAAATGCTATAATAATCAATAATAAATATGTAATAATTTATAGTAATTTTTTAAATTCGGTTAAATATATTTTTTTCTCGTTCTTTATAGAAATATATGAAATAAGTATTTTTTATTTTTCTTTAATTGCTCAAATTTTCGAATTATGAATTTTTGAAAGGGATTTGTGAATGTAGCGACCTATTTTCTGTATAGCTTATAAGTCTCAAAATAATCAGTTTAGAAAAAAGTTGTCAAAGAATGAAAATTTTAGTTTTCTTTCGACTTTAAAGAAATATAAAAAGAAATTTTATAATTAAAGTTAACAAATTATTACTGTATACTTTACTATAAATATGAACGTTACATTTTTTATTCTGATGCTACTGCACATATCTTAAATCAGTTTTTAAATAAATATAACAGGGATGGCAACGGAAACCGATAACCGGATAACAGAAATTTTTAAAAATCCGAAAACCAGAAACCGAAACAAAAAAAATTATGTGAAACAGGAAACCGAAACCTGTATTATAAAAATTTAAAACCCTTTATTTCAAAACCTAAATTTCGTTTTTTCGGTTTTTAATATAAAAGTAAAACTGAGTAGAACTAAAAATTGGACGAGTGCGGGGTTGCACTCGCATTGAAATGACGGGTTCCGTACACCTATATAGAAATCTTTTGGTACAAAAAAATAAATGAAAAAGAAATATTGAAGTATGGTATACATATGTCTAATATTGTAAACAATAAGTAGAGCAACCAAAGATGATTACAAATAAATAATTAAAAAAAAGGTTTTTAAAAATGCAGAAGTTAGGGAAAAAAACGTTTTTTTAAAAAATTTTTAGTTTTTTCCTTGACAACGCTATGGCTATTTCACTTACGTATAGCAATCTTTCTTCAGCTATATGTTTGAAAATATTTTACTTATTCGTCAAAACAAATTGTTTGCTGCAAAAGATTAATATTAAATCTCAATAAAATAATTATTTTTGTTTTAAAAATTCAACATTTTGTTCGACTGTTATGAGTTTTAATGTTTATACTTATGAAATATATACAGTACCGTCCAAAATTGTAAGTCCGCACCCATTTTAAAGGGACCCGTGTGGAAATTGCCAAGGTTTGCCAATATTGATTATTGGGTCTATAATGGTCCTAGCTTGGAATGTACCTTAACCTGGCCCTAGCTTAGTAATAGCTAGAGCTTCTTGTTAGATTATAAGTTATAAATATATTTAAAAATATGTATCAGTAATTGTTTATGTGTAATTTTAAGTAATATTTAAACATCTCATAGCAAGATTGAGACAATATTGAACTGAAATGTTTACTTTTAACTTTTCATTTGTAAAATTTGACAGATTATCAGTAGAATTCTACTAATTGCTGTTATCAGAATTGAGTTACTGATTCGATTAGTAAAATATAAGTTACTGATTCAATCTGTTGTATAAAAATATGACATAGTCAAATTTACTAATTTATCAGTTGAATTTAAAGTTTATGTTGATTTCTCTTTGGCCACCAGTATATTTACAGCATATCCTTACTATCGGTGTAAAATGTAAAGTCAGTTGGCTTTGACCGCTTATATCTTGAGTAATAAAAATCGCATAATATTGAAACAACTTGGAATCAGTAGCTACAACATTTCTACGTTACTGTAGAAAATGAAGGAAATACAAAAAAATTATTTCGAGAGTTATTAATTTTTGAAGGAAAAAGAACATGTTTTTTGGCATCATTTTCACAGGGTCTACTTTGGTAACATGTAACTCGTTTAATAAGAGTCCTATGATGTTCCTGATTTTTTTCTATGTTCCTTAAATCTTTCTGAATAATGTTATTTAAACAAATAACCGTTATTATAATAACTTTTTGAGATATTTAAACGAAATAGTAGTCATGTTATCTTTGTTGGAAATTAAGGTACGAAGATGAGACAAAGTACACGTTACGGAGAACACGACACTTATTACGATTCATCAACAAAAGTTTGGAAAAAAAATTATTTCAAGAAGTTATTTGCAAAACTATTTTCAGTTTTTTGCTTTATTGCACCATTAGCGGTAAGGTGCACACTATAAAAAACCATTTCCCATAGGCGTCAACATTTTAGATGCGATAAACTGTATTATTGTAGACATGAGCAGGTAAGTGAGGACTTCAGGTCACTTCTACCCAAACCTACATACAATTTTGAATTTCTTGAGACAGGAAAAATATTTTGGGTGTTTACACCTCTGTACATCCTTAGAAACCAGATCTTTAAAGTTATAAATCAGTTTCAACCACAGAAAAAAATGACCAAAAAAAAGGTAGTAGTGCTAAACTTGGAGTCTCGGACAAAAAGACTTACAGTAGTATGCACCTGACTGCTAATGGTGCAATAAAGCAAAAAACTGAAAATACTTTTGCAAATAATTACTTAAAATAATTTTTTTTCTAAAATTTCTTTGGCGAATCGTAAGCAGTGTCGTATTTTCCGTAACGTATGCTTTGTCTCATCTTCGTACCTTAATTTCCAACAAAGATAACACAACTACGGTTTCGTTTAATAATCTCAAAAAGTTATTCTAATAACGGTTATTTGTTTAAATAACATTATTCAGAAAGATTTAAGGAACATAGAAAAAAATCAGGAATATCATAGGACTCTCATTAAACGAGTTACATGTTACATGTTAATAGTTTCAAAAAACATGTTCTTTTTCCCTTCAAAAATTAATAACTTTAAGAAAAAAATTTTTATTTGTTTTTAATTTTTTACATTAATGTAGAAATAAATTACTTACTGATTCCAAACAGTTTCAATATTGTGCGATTTTTTTTATTCAACTTACAAGCCTTCAAAGTCAACTGACTATACTTTATGAACCGATAGTAGTTCCGAAGCTTATGAAAGTTAAAATAAATCTTTAAATGTCTTCAGTTTTTCAATGTTGGGCGCATAAGTTGACTAAACATTGCATGAATGTTTACAATTTTCTTTAATTTTTTAAGTTTTTCAAAACTTTTTAAAATTTTCTTTAATCTTCCTCCTTTAAAGAAAAAATTCATTTAAATTAAAAAAATTTTTTACTTCATGCAATGTTCAGTTAACTTTTGCGCCCAACATTGAAAAACTGCTGACATTAAAGATTTATTTAAAGCTTCATGAGCTTTGACTTTCATGAGCTTCAGTTAATTAACTCAATTAAAATTTTATTACAATATTTTTTTCAAGTTAAATTTTTAAAACCGTTCACGGATTTGTTAACTTCTGTTAAAATCATATTTTGTTGAATGAAACTGAAGTTTCCAACGTTTACGTCGACGAAATGAGATAAAAACTTCAATTTTTAAATAACAATTGACTTTCCCTCCCCGATTGGATTAAAAATCTATGCAGGATGTAATGAAAAGAACAATTAAGTTCTTTTTATCAGAAATTATTTGCATCTTGATCTTTACAAAAATTCTTTTCTCATTTTGCGTCAACGAAAATGTTACTGACTTCAGTTTTATTATTTTGAGGCATTTATAATGGAATAGTTCATATGACTTATGATGACAAGAATAACCTGAAGTACCATGCAACGCATCGTACCGAGCGAGCGTGGTTAAGTGGTTAGGTTATCGGTTTACGAATGTTAGGGTCGTGCGTTCAACTCCCAACGTGTGGGGATTTTTTCTCTGTTAGTATATAGGAAATAAGTATTATAAATTACATGATAACAAAAGTAGGTAAAAAAAAGTTGAAATAATGAATCTCAATAATAATAAATAAGAATAAATAATTTTTTTTAAATAGTTAATTAAACTGTTCCTTTTATTGGGCCTAACTAGTTTCTCTAGGTAGAACCAGGCTAGAAGAGCGTGACGTTTCAACCTAGGGCCTACAAGGATAAACAAGCTAGGACCAAGTTAATAAAGGGGAAATCTAGATAGAACCAATAAAGGGCCATTAGAAAATTTCCACACGGGAATGAAAAAAATTTTAAAACATAATATTTATGGAAACCAAAATTTTTTTCTTTTTTGAAAGATGATAAAATTTTGAAAATAATAAGACTTTACAGAAGCCATTTGGCTAGTAATTGACTTAGATATTTTTAAAAAATCGTAATTTTCAATGTTTTACAAAATTTAAATATTATTTTAGAAGTTATAACTTCTAAAATAATGCCTATAAGTAATATTCTTATTCTGCAGAAAATTACCTTTAAAATAAGTTTAAGATCATTAACAAGCGGTCATTATTTTAGAAGTAATTAAAAATTTTGTAAACCATTGAAAGTGACGATTTTTTTAAAATATCTAAATAAAATACTGACCAAATGACTTCTGTAAGGTCTTATTCTGTTTAAAATATTATCATCTTTCAAAACATATACCGAAAAAAATTTTAGTTTTCATAAATTTTGTGTTAAAATATTTTTTTCATTCCCTTGAAAATGGGTGAACTTACAATTTTGGCCGGTACTATAAAATAATTTTATAAATAATTTATGAGTAATTAATACACATATATATTGTCCAGGGAAAACAACCGAAAAACCGAAACCTTTAGCCCAAACAATCGAAATTTTTAAGAAACCGAAAACAAGAAACTGTAATTATTCACATTTTAAGAACCGAAACGCAAATACAGGAACCCTAATTTTATGAAAAAAAAACCGTGACAGAAATACTGAAACCGATTTTTTTTAAAAGAATACAGAAAAGTTGAAACCGAAACCGATAAAATTTTGGTTGCCATCCCTGAAATATAATATGACTTCCAGATAAATAGTAAAGCATAAAACAATTTACCTAAACTGTTATAAACAATATAATTTTATTTAACAAATAGTTAACTTTGGTTCATCTGCATCAAAATATTTTGTTCTTTCATATTCATACTTTAGGATCATTTAATAAAAATATCTTTTTTTTGTTAAAAAAGTAAATTATTTAAATTGTTATAAATAATATTAGTTAACAAATAATTAACTTTGGTTCCTCTGCACGAATTAATTTTTTGTTCACAGTTACTTTTTAATTTAAGTTTATGAAAAAGAATATATGTTTACACAAATGTAAATATATAAAATAATAATTTAATGAATAATTATAAACAATTTAATATATATTTATATTATATTAAATGTTTATATTTGTTATTTTAATGTACAAAACCACAAAAAAGATAATAAATAATAAACATTTAATATGAACATTCGATATAAATATATAATATTACATTGTTTATAATTATTCAACAAATTATTTTATATATTTACTTTAGTTTAAACATTTGTTCTTTTTAATAAACTTAAATTAAAAAATAACTGTGAAAAAATTTTGTGCATAGGAACCAAAGTTAACTGTTTATTAACTCATATTATTTACAATAATTTTAATAATTTACTTTTGTAACAAGAAGGAGTGGAAGTTGTTATTTTTATGATTTATGTATATAGTTAAAACAACTATTTCTAAATAGTTAAAGAGAAATAAGTAGATTTACTGTTTTCATATAGGGGAGAGTCTCCAGTTGTGAGACACCTCCAGTTGTGAGACAGTCAATTTTTTTTAACATGCAATATTAAAAAGCCGATTGGTTTATATATAAAAACATTTCTTTTTATATGAGCCAACTTTTTCGTGTGCGCCGAAGCGGATATATAAACTGTTTTTGTTAAATACCAACACTATGTGTGTGATAATCGACTAAAAAGCGTTTTTTCAATAAATGCAAAGTACTTTTTTTACAAGTTAATTAATTGGAAAAGGTAAATGTAATGCATTTTCTTTTAGTGTTTTCCTTATATTTTGTGATGCAATATTGCATTGTTCTAATCTAAGGTTGAAAATAATTTAATTTTCCTTTTTCAAAATAGCGCCAATTTCTGGGTGTGAGACACAGCATATCACCAGTTGTGAGACGGCGTCAACACCCATCTGGGCAGCATAAAAAATACGACTTTGCAGTCATACTATTTAAATGTTGTTTTGATTTTTTTTCTAGTATTTTTGGGCATGTCAAGTGGAAAAAAGTCAATTGATTCAGAAGAAATCAATTTTAATGCTCTTGTTGAAGCTATTAAATTGTGTTTATTTGATAGTCATATTTTGGCGAATAAATATTATTATTTAGTATATAATAATATATATTATTAATATATTTAATTATTTCTACTAAACATAACGTTTTATGTCAAACTTATTAAATTTTTGCAATTTTTAATGAGTGTCTCACAACTGGAGACATTTTTTTTTTTTGAAAAAGAGATGTGCTCGGAAAATGTATCGTAAAATTTTTTGAGTTCATCGAAACACTATACTTTCTTTTAATAAAAGTTGCGTATTTCTGTCACCTTTCGAACGGTGTATTTTATTTACTATTTCGTTTACCCGTTTACACAATTTACGGGTCTAAAATAAAACCCGTCTCACAACTGGAGACTCTCCCCTAGTAAAATCAATTGTTTAAAATTCTTATTTTTAAGATTTATGCAGTTGAAAGAACCGTTTCTTACTAGTTTTCGATAATTAATTTTTTTGGTGGTAAAAAACAGTTATTTTAACTACAAAAATCATAAAATTAACAATTTTCAGCTGTTTTTTTTACTTTATGTAAATAGTATGTGTAATTTTTTTTGCAACTAGTAAAAAGTAGATAAAAACAGAAATTCCAAAAATAACTATTTTTAACAGTAGTTCTTACTACTGCAGTATTGTTGAGTCATTTAAAGTCATATACTGGTTATATTTTAACTGTGTCCTTAAACTGGAAAAATTAGTTACTGCAACTAAGTGGTGTAGTTAATATGACTGAATATGACAAGAATGCCCTCAGGTATAAGGCTTAACAATGAAAATTTAATTATTGTTACAAATAAACATAAATGCTCAATAAAAAATTTTGATGAAACAAAATATTTTTCTACAACATAAACTGAAATTGCCTCCCGTTAAAAAATTTTTCGATGAGAGTATATAAAATCACTTCATAAAAACACTTTACAAAAGAAACATTTATTTATTTCGTAGGAGCAACTAAAGTTTACGTTATGAGCGTTCATTCTTTTACGATACTTAAAAAATAATTTAAAAATGTTTATTCTAATAAACAATTAATAAATTAAACTAATTTATTTGTCAAATTGAAAAATTTTCTTCATCACTGAAAATTCTAAATTAAGATAAATGTATATCGGTTTAAAGGAAAATAAATTGTAAATAAAATTAATACCATGACCACGGCAAAGGCCACAAACAGTTCTTTCAAAAAACTACCGTAAATTTTTACTGAGTTAAAGATTACAAAATAAACCTACAGAGCAATAAAAGAGAAGCCAGAACAAAAAGTGCATCCTCTTCATTCCGTCATTGTCAACAAGATGTATGAAACCAAAAAGAACCTGTGACTTTATTTACGACTTTTCTGTCGGTCACATTTCGGTCACTACCTGACGAATTTGTAGAAGCAAGTACTGGAATGTTTTAGAAAATTTAGAATTTTCAATGCGCAATATAAGTACAAAGGTGTACAAAAAATAATAACTGTTACATAGAGAGTTCAAACTAATATGCGGAAAATAGGAACAGCCGAAACCCAAAAGTTGTCGTACCAATGGATTTTGAGTCACAACTATACAGGTATAAAAACACAGTGCTTTTACCTGTGCGCAAACCTTTTAGTTACGCTAATAAATTTCTAAATCACAAGTAAAATGTTAAGTTCTTACCGGAACTTATTTAAGACATGTCTTGTTAGTCGAAAAAATAAATATTGACATATATAAATTAAAGAATTCCAAAACATTATTATCCATAAAAAAATTGAAAATATTTAATTCGTAATTAATAAAAATATATTAACTGTATAAATATTTTTATTATTGATGTTTTATAACAGTATAATAACAATAATATATTTTTTGTTATAATACTAAGTATATAAAAGAATAATTATCATTAGTTTCAATTAAATTTAGTCAATAATTAAATAATTAAAAGAATTTTAATATACATTATTCATATTGACTTCTCAAGAATCACTCGTAATTAATTAAAAGAGACTAATTTTTCAAAGGATTTTAAGGGGATATATAAAATTTAATAATATTTGGTAGAGATATGCAAAAATAATGCATCTATTAATAACAACAAGAATTTAAAAAACCGCTGCCAAGTTGTACATTTTTATAATTTTGGTGTTCATTTCATAAACACTTTGCTTCCTCATAAAAATAATAATAATTGAAATATAAGAATTACTTTTTATAAAAGGGTTAAAAATCATTAAATCTTGGTCCAAAAAATGTGTTTTTATATATTCTATAAGATGGTAATAATAGTTTAATAATTACACATAAGTTAATAAACAAGAATGTTGAAAAAATGATATTTTCCACAATTCTTGATTTTTCAAATACCAATAATTTCATAATTTCTGCCTGAATCAGGTTCAAAAATAGGTCAATCGAAGCGTTTTTTAATGCTCTTCAAGTTGGTAATAATTTTTTGAAGTTACTTTTACATAATTTAAAAAAATTTTTATAAAAGTCTTATTTTTCAAAATTTTAGATTTTTAAAAGTTTAATACCTTCGGTTAATATGGACGAAAAATGTTCAATTGGGGCTCAAAAGATGTGTCTGAAAAAACTCTACAAAACTAAATACAAAACAAAACTAAACTTCTACATTTTTCAACAAAATTTTCAAAAAAGTCTTATTTTCTAAAATTTTTGATTTTTTAAAGTTTAATATTTCCGGTTAATATGAACGAAAAATATTCAATTAGGGCTCAAAAGATGCGTGTGAAAAAACTCTACAAAACTAAAGAAAAACATTTATAAGTGTCCTAACATTTTTTTAAGTTACGTCCAAAAAACGTTTTTTTACAAAATGAAAAATGCAAAAAAAAAAATAGTTTAACTTCATGAATCGGGCTGAAAATACTCTCATTTTATGTCCCCCGGGGAGACCTACAATTTAAAAAAAAAAATTGAGGCCTTTAGCTCTTTCTTGTTCTGAGATATTGAGGCAAATGTAATGTTAGTACACACACACACACACACACATCGGGACAAAATTTTAAAATCCGTTTTTTGGACTTCGGAGTTTAAAATACGTCGAAATTTTTTTTTATTTATTTAGAACATTTATACGGGGAGTTCCTGTGCACATATAAAGTACTAAAGTATTAGGCATAATAAAAAAAAATTTATAAATATGTCAAAAAATGACAATACAAAATTTTGCTAATACAAAGCTTCCTTTATGAGGAAGAAAAATTAATTATTATTTATGCAAAATAAATTGTTAATTAATTAAACAATTAAAGTTTTAAGTGACTACTGGAATAATTACGAAAAAAATTTAAAATTTGCAAAATCTATCTTTTATACATTTTAATTTAAAAAAAAATGTTTAGTACCTACCTTTAAAAATTGAGCAAATGACATAATTTTAAAGAGCGACGTGCAAGCGCTCCACAGTGGCGAAAAAATGTACTTTTTCGTTTCAAATCACTTTACAGGTCAAAATTTTTTAACGAAACGATTTTTTTTTCTAAATCTTCGTAATTAAATTCTCTATTGATTTTTCGAGTCCGATTTTTGAATTTTTGTTTTTAAACATTTTTTTAATAACAATAAGTATTTCAAAAAATCATAAAATCGTAATTTTTAGTTTTTTCTCAACTGTGCAATTTGTTATGAGTAAAACATCAACTAATGATAAAAAATAAAATATTAATTAATTAAATATTGTTTAAACAATTAATTGTTAATTTTTTCATAAACTGTACTGGCTGTGAATTTCTAGTTTTTTTCTCAATTGTGCAATTTTTCAAAAGTACAACATCTACTAATGATAAAAAATAATATATTTATTAAATTGTTTAAACAATTAATTGTTATTTTTTTCATAAACTGCACTTACACTCTAAATCTGAATCAGTAAAAATTTTACTGATTTCAATTCAGTGGCCCAGTTTTCTTTAATTCATCAGTGGGATTTCACTGAGAATCAGTAAAAACCACTGATTGTCAGTGAAGTTCCACTGATTCATCAAAGAAAACTGGGCCACTGAATTGAAATCAGTGAAATTTTCACTGATTCAGATTTAGAGTGTAGGGCTAGGAATTTCTAGTTTTTTCTCAATTGTTCAATTTTTCAAAAGTACAACATTTACTAATGATAAAAAATAATATACTTATTAAATTGTTTAAACAATTAATTGTTATTTTTTTCATAAACTGTACTTAGGGTTCGAAATTTCTAGTTTTGTCTCAATTGTGCAATTTTTCATAAGTAAAACATACTAACGATGAAACATAAAAAATAATTTATTTTAAAACTGTTTAAAAAATGTATTGTTGTCATTTGTTCATAAACTGAACCTTGGGCTAGAAATTTCTAGATTTTTCTAAGCATAATCAATTGAAAAATTAAAAACAATAAATTGTTTAAACAATTGTTACATAATAAATATTTAGTTTTTCTATTCTTAGACACTTAGGGTCATTTGGGGTAAATGTAAACATGGGGTAAATGTAAACAGTAGATGTTTCAGCTAAATTTACAAATTAAAAAATAAGTACGACGTCAATATTTTTACCTCAGCTCACCTACAAGATGAAGAGTATTGTCAATATTTTATTTTGACAATTGGCAATGCCATAGTGTAAGTTATTTTTTAATGCAAAAAAGATTGAAAATCAAAATTTTACTGTTTCAGTATTTTGTCTCGCATTTGCATAAAAATAAATTTAAAAATCAAACAAAAATATGTAATTCTTCCTTATTAATGCCCTAACAAAAATTGACTTTGATTTTTTATTTTCGTCAATTTACTTAGTAAATAATTAAGTGTTTACATTTACCCCGAGAATTCGAAAACTCGGGGTATATGTAAACAGAACTTGAACTACATTTTAAAAGAAAATAATTGAATAAATTTGCTTCTATTTCACAATTTCATTAATTTGGCAATGTAAATATTACATAGAAAAGGAAATTAGGTCCTCTTTGAAAAAAAAATTTGATAAAAAAAGAAAAAAAAAATTTTTTTTTGAAAATTTGATCAATTTTTAAAAATATTTTTAGGTTCATCCGCCATTTTTAAAATTTAAAATTTGACTTAAAATTCGTATTCAGCGACCTCAAAAACCCCCTAGTAGCCAGATTCAAGCAAATTTGATCAATTTTTAAAAATATTATTTTTAGGTTCATCCGCCATATTGGATCCACCATTATGAAATTTAAAAATTCGATTTTAGATTCTTATTCAGCAAAATAAAAAAAAACTTCTTTTTACCAAGTTGAATGAAATTCTATAAAAATTTGTTCAAGTTATTCAAGTTTTTACATTACTAATTTTGTAATGGTTGATTGTTTATTTTATATGATACATTATCAGTAAACTGGTTGATTTACTATACATCTACGAAGAATTTTTTTTCAGTTTCTCCATCCCTTAAAACCGACCGGGGCCATGGCACTTTGCCCGATCTGGCCGCCCTGTCGGGACCCGGTCGGGGCAATGGGATTTCCCCCGATCTTCTCGCTACCCAGGTAGAAATCCAATACTGACTGCATTTTATTATATTAAAGCTCGTTATTTGATTATTAAAGCATGGGGAGTATTTACTTCAATATTAATAATTATTATTAATATTTTTGTAGTAAATAAACTTTTATGAGTGTCATTAAAAATGTAAATAATTATTAGAATTGCTTTTATTGTACTAAGTTTTTAAAAAAAATATTTTTCTTATTTTCTTTCATTAATTTAGACAGACTATCTTATTTAAATTAATAATTATTTATAATTATTATTATTGTTAATAATTATTTAAACCTATACTTTATGTAACATTATTAAGAATTATACACAAAACACTTAAAACTAAGACGGAAAAATATCGCACGCACGGGGGACCGAACCCTAGACCTCGAGGACGCAAGTCGAATACACATACCGCATAGCCACGCAAGCTTGGAAGCGACCTCGCTTAAACTTCCTTTTGAATCATGGGACCGTTATATACAGTGTTATCATAATAAATTGACTGTATCATATTTATTTATAGAAAAATTATTAAAAATGTATGTTATATATATATATATATATATATATATATATATATATATATATATATATATATATATATATATATATATATAAATTAATATGTTTATCATAATAATATGGTAAAAATTATTAATTTAACTATTTTTTAAAATAATAAAAATTTTTTTATTATTAATAATTCACAATAATACTAAAAATTATTAATTAATAATAATTTATTTTTTTGCCTTAAACATGGAATTTCAATTTAAGTGTGAAAAATAATTAAGAGTTTTTAAGAGTTATAAATGTCAAAAATAATATGTTAATATTATAACCACAAATAAATTTAACATTTTAGGCAATATTTTTGGTTATCACCATGATAACATCGACAAATGGTTCACCCTCGACAATTGGTGCGTTTGTCCTATTGTTTTAAATTAAAGGAGAATAAATTCTTAAGACATCCCTCGAGGACAATTTTTGAGTTTTTAATTGTTTATAATTTTTATTTTCAAATTTCAATCAAAGTTAACAAATTAACACAATTTTTTAAAAACGGACGTTTATTTTCTTATTCCGTTACTGCACATGCTCTAAATCAGTTCAAATTAATCCAATATTACCAGCAGACAATTAAAAACCCATAAAGTAATATATTTCAATTGTTATAAACAACATTAATTAACAAATAGTTAACTTTGATTCCTCTTCAATAAAAATTTTTTTTTCACATTTTCTTTTTAATTTTAGTTCATTTAAAGAATATTTTTCCTTTATGATTAAAAAATAACTTATTTAAATTGTTATAAACAATATTAATTAACAAATAGTTAACTTATGATCCTGTCCAACAGAAAATTTTTGTTGCAAATTTTCTTTTTTACTTAGGTTCTTTTAAAGAATATATGTCTTTTTTGCTTATAATATAACTTATTTAAATATTTAATATTATATATCCGTGGTCTTTTAACATTATATAAATAAAAAAGTAAACGTAAAAAAAAATTTTTGGTAGAAAGGAACAAAAATTAACTATTTGTTAATTAATATTATTTGTAACCATTTAAATAAGTTATTTTTTAAACAAAAAGGACACATATTTTTAAAATGAACTTAAATTAAAAAGTAGAAGTGAAAAAAAATTTTTTTGGTGGACAGGAGCATAAGTTACATAACTATTTGTTATTTAATATATTGTTTATAACAATTTAAATAAGTTATTTTTTAATCAAAAAGGACAAATATTCTTTAAATAGACTTAAATTAAAAAGAAAATGTGAAAAAAAAATTTTTTAGTGGAAAGAAATCAAAGTTAACTATTTGCTAATTAATATTGTTTATAACAATTGATATAAATTACTTTCTGTTTTATTAATTGTATGGTGGTCATATTGTACTAATTTGAACTGATTCAGATCATATGCAGCAACGTAATAAGAAAATAAAAGCCTCCTTTTTTGAAAAATTGTATTAATTTGTTAACTTTGATTGAAAATAAAAATTATAAACAATTAAGAACTAAAAAATTGACCTTAAGGGATGTCTTAAGAATTTATTCGCCTTTAATTTAAAATAAAGAATACTGAAACCGGTTAAGAATTGTAGGCTGTAGACAGTTTTGAACAGTAAATTGTAAAAAAAAATCCCATTGTGCGCTGTTTGTAGATCCTTGGGCAAACCCGGCCTGGTCCTGGTCGGGGCCACGAACTCGGGGCCAGATCATGAAATCCCGACCGGGGCCAGGGCGGTAATCGGGAACAAAAGTGGCGATTTCTGCACGGGCAGTAGTATACTTGAAATAACTTGTTTCTTAAACCTCGCTTAACTACAGTGGTATTTACATTTACCCCGAATTTTAGGAAAATTTCAAAATCTCGGGGTAAATGTAAACAGTCAGTTTTAGGCGATTCAGATGCATCAATATTTCTTTGTGCCTCATAAAATTTTTCTAGGGAACACTAGCAACAAGTTCATGCAAAAGAAATCCGTCCATTTTACCTTTTAACAAAAAAAACTAATGTTTTTGGTGAAACATAGATATTCCGTTTACATTTACCCCAATTGACCCTAAATATAATATAGGGGAGAGGGCCCCAAGGTGGTCAGGGCCCTAAGGTGGTCACCCTAAGAAAATTTTTGTATATTAGTTAGTATCTTCAAATGTTTTTTGTTATTGTTATTATTTGAGAAGACAAAGATTTTAGTAAAGTTTTAAGGTAAATAGTCGTATGAGTCTCTTTGTAACGTGAACGTCGTAAAATTTCTGTTTTTAAATGATCGAGAAATTTTTTTCTCAGGGTGTTAAAATCATCGAAATTAACCATTTTAAATTAGTAAAAATCGTTATAATTATCTTTATATATCGTACAATAATATTCCAAATGAATATAATTAATATTGTGCTTTAAAAAATTATGTCTTGGCCCTAAGGTGGACACTTTTTTGGCCACAAGGTGGTCACTTTTGATTTTTTATGAAAATGTGTTTATACGCCATATTGATCAATATTTATCACTGTGAATGTGAATATTATCAATTTTTAAGTTTTATGATAAATAATAATGAAATAGAATTATTTTCAAAATTTTACCTATCTAATACATACACAAAAAGTATCATTTTTGACGAAAGGACAAAGTGCAAAAAAATATATGTAATATGTTTCTGTGATCCTGAAAAACAATTAATATTAAATGAACAACTTAGTAATACGTTTTTTACATTGTTTTAAAACTTTTTTAGTGAATTTTTGTATGGTGACCACCTTGGGGCCACTTTTTTAAAAGTCGAATTTTCAACTTTTTTTAAAAAGTGCCATAACTTTTTTTTTATTAATGAAATGAAAAAAACTTTATGATAGGAAGTTAGGTAATAAGATAGAGTTTCAAACGCCGTATTATTGACCTTTATATATAATTCCATTTGAAATCTACAGTCGTTCAAAAGATGGGTGACCACCTTAGGGCCCTCTCTCCTATTATATTTAAGTGTCTAAGGGGGGATCCTACTTTAGAAGGCTTAAAAATTGCGCTTTTTTTAAGAATTTTTTCGAGATGGAGAAAAAATAACTTAGACTTCCGGACTCTTTGAGATGTTTATGTACATATTTGAAGCATTTATAAAAAAATTGTTGACATGAAATATTAAAAAATGGAGAAGTTTAAATTAATTGTTTACGACGGTGCACATCTGGACTTAAAAAACGGTGGGCACAATAGAGACCGCAATTCTTGTCGGAAATATAAAATTAAAGAAAAATTTTTAAGTTTGTAGAAGTAGTTTCTATTTGAATCAATAAAATTCCAAAGAAATAGTGAAAAATAGTTCAGATGTGCCGCCGTCAACAATTAATTTGAACTTCTCCATTTTTAAATATTTCATGTCAAAATTTTTTTTACAATACTCTGTATTTTTTCTCATAACCTAGTAATATTTTGTTTTATACATTTTTTATTTAAAGGTTATTATTTGCAAGAAAATCTAAACACAATTTATAATCAGTCACTATTAATAGAGTATAAATGTTTATTATATTTCATTGTAAATATTTTATATTTTAAATGAAAAATTAATGCATGAAGGAGAATATGATGAGGTTACGAAACAAAAGCAGTTCTATTACTTTAGAGAACCAACATGAAAAAGGTTCTTTTAGAGGATCAACGTGAGAGTGGTTAGTTTTGCACGGACGTATCGAATTTATAAAAAAATAACAATTAATTGTTTAAATAATGTTTGATTAATTAATTTTTTTATCGTTAGTAGATGTTTTACTCATGACAAATTGCACAGTTGAGAAAAAACTAGAAATTTCCAGCCCTAAGTAGAGTATATGAAAAAAATAACAATAAATTGTTTTAACAATTTAATAAATTGTTTATATAATAAAAATTGTTTAATAAATTATTATATTTTTTACATACATCAGAAACACTCAAAAATTATTTTAATAGGGTTTTTTTTATCAATTTTCTTAATTAATGATGATAAAAAAATATATTTTATGATTTTTTGAAATACTTATTGTTATTAGAAATATTTTTAAAAACAAAAATTCAAAAATCGGACTCGAAAGATCAATGGCCTCTTACCCTATACTACTAAAATTGTTTTTTTTAAATTAAAATGTATAAAATATAGATTTTTGTAGTTTTGCTTCCTTATAGAGGAAGTATTGTAATACCTAAATTTTTCGAGTTCAATTTTTTGACATATCTTTATGTTATTTGACCTCAGGAGTTCAAAAATGACATTTATAAAAAATGTCATTCTGTATGTGTGTGTGTAAATATCATAGATTTTCATAAATATCTCGAGATCATGAAGAGCTTTTGGTATGAATTTTTTTTTAAATTGTAAGTCTTACGTGCGGACATGAAATGAGAGTACTTTGGGATAGTTTAATAAAGTTTAACTATATTTTTTTTTATTTTTAATTTTGCAAAAAAAACTTATTTTGCCCATAACTTTAAAAAAATGTTATGACACCTATAAATGTTTTTCCATAATTTTGTAGAGTTTTTTTAGACGCATCTTTTGAGTCATAATTAAACATTTGTCGTCCATATTAACCAAAGATATTAAACTTTTAAATATCTTTAAAAATATCGTTACCAACTTGTAGAGCATTAAAAAATTCTTCGATTGACCTATTTTTTAACCTAATTTAATAATAAATTTCGAAATTATTGGTATTTTAAAAATCAAAAAGACAAAAATTGTGGAAAATGACATTTTCTCAACTCAATTTCTTAATTTCTTATGTCATAAGAATCGGTCTTTCAAATGTGTATCGTAAAATATTGCAAGTTTAAGGGAGTCATCCTATGTCGAAAATTTTTTTTTCATATATCACATCTACAACATGTGTAGAATATATGGGCAAAGAGAATTTTTGATATTTGACATCCTAAGAAAGTTACCGCACTGAGAAGACAAGGAGTTGCCAAGCGAATAATGTATTACATAAACTTTGACAGGCCCCGTGTGGAAAAAGCCCCCATGAAGCCCACACGATGTGAGGGCCCCCGGCGGGGGCCGACGAGGGCTGATCCATGTGGGCAAATCCATGAGGGCCACGCAGGGGGCCCGCATGAATTGCCCACATCATTGACTTGCAAAAATTTCAAAGTCCAAACCTCAAATAATTTTTTATTACTTCAAAATTAATGTTTAGAATGATTATAAACAATGAAAAACATATATTTAACATCAAATTATTTACATTTTTTTGAAAATATTGAACTCACATAGGGGCAAATCCTTGAGGGCCCACGCGAGGGACCCTCATGGATCGCCCACATCATTGACTAGCAAAAATTTCTAAGTCCAAACAACGAATATTTTTTTACAACAAAAAATTAATATTTACAATCATTTTAAACAATGAAAAACACGTATTTAACAAATATTTAATAATACTTTTTTGAAAATATTGAACACACATGAGGGCAAATCCTTGAGGGCCCACGCGAGGGGCCCGCATGGATCACCCACATCATTTACGAGCAAAAATTTTTTAAGTCTGAACAAAAAATTTTTTTTACAACAAAAAATTAATGTTTATAATGATTTTAAACAATGAAAAACACGTTTTTAACAAATATTTAATGTTACTTTTTAAAAAATATAAAACTCACATGAGGGCAAATCCTTGAGGGCCCGCGCAAGGGGCCCGCATGGATCGCCCACATCATTGACTTGCAAAAATTTCTAAGTCCAAACAAAAAATATTTTTTTACATAACAAAAATTAATGATTATAATGATTTTAAACAATAAAAAACATCTTTCTTGTTATTGTGTATTAGTGTCAACAATGTTTTATTAAATCATCAAAAGCAAGTCAGCTAGTCACCTACAATAAAGAAATCAATTTCAAGTAGGTCCCTTAGCACAGTGGTAAAGCGTTGTAGTTAGTTTTCGCCTCTGGGTGTTTCTGGCTGAAGAGAGATATAAGTTATGTAAAATGTGTTTTTGTGTGGTAATCTGAAAAAAAGTTTATATTTATATATGAGAGAGTTTGTCGACGAGTTGGCTTTGAAAGCCCGTTTTCGACGCAGAATTGTCCTGAATTATTTGTAAAACGTTTTTGTTCATTTTTTGCGTTGTATCAGATTTTATATTGTTGTTTAAAAATAAATGGAAGAAAAAAAAAAAGTGGTAAAGCGTTTGTCTGGTAGTCCGTAGGTCGTAGGTTCCACACCCGCGTGCATCAGATTTTTTTTTTTTTGGTCACGATTTAATTAAAAAAAGTAAAAATCGTTAAATAACAATGTTATTTATTAATAATTGAACTTGCTTGTTATTAATAAATAATTAATTTATTAACTTAATTTTGAAAAATAAAGGTGAGGGTAAGTTGAGGGCAAAGATGAGGGCAAACGCGAGGGCCACGCAGGGGGCCGACGAGGGCGCCCTCGTGGATCGCCCATGCGGGCGCCCTCATCGATCAGCATGTCGTTTCCATGAGGGGCCTCGCCTGGATCACCCACGTGGGCCCTTCATGGATGTGGGCGATCCATGCGGGCCCCTGGCGTGGGCCAACACCACTTTTCCACACGGGGCGTTTTTCTCAAATCTATGTTTATCAAACTGGCGACCATGATATCTCAAAAACGGCTAGACCAATATCGCTCAAATTTACAGGACATGTTCAGCACATATGTGGCTATTGCCCGAACTATGACAATTGAAAAAGGTGGAGTCGTTTCTTTTTTATATAATAAAGTAGACAAAAAAATCACGTTTTTTTGGAAAAAAATTTCAAATCCGCGTAAAATATTCAATTTTTAATATTTTCTAATAATCCTAGTTCCAGCGATAGCCACATCCTCACAAATTAAAATGCCTTTTGAATTTTTGATTTTAGTTCAGTCAATTAATTAGTATCGTGGTCGCCGATAGACGGCCCATGTAGAAATTTCCCTACTTGTCCCTACCAAATGTTGGATTCTGATTAGAACCATCCTAGAAAATCTAGTCTAGAAAAATCTGTCTAGAACCTCGCTAGATTCTGACTAGAATCTCTAGTCTACAAAAACTAATCGGTTTCCAATCAAATTCTAGTTAAAGAATTATTATTACTAATTTTGTATTATAAAGAATTATTATTAATTGATATTATTATTTATTATTTTAATAATTTAAATAATTTAATAATTTTATAATTTAAATTATTATTAGATTATAAAGAATTATTATTAATTGAAATTATTAGATAATTCAGACTAGAAAACTCACTAGGACCTTATTGATTTCCAACTAGCGACAAACTAGTGTACAAGTAATATACATAAATTGTCTTTCTATAAATAAATATTTTTATGAATTGTCAAAAACATTTTAAAGTATAATTGCACTTACATATATTTTTAAATAATTATTTTTACGGATAATATTACAATATTTAGGTATCAAATATGTTAAAAAATGAAATAATTAAATAATATGCAAAATTTTTTAAAAAATAATGCTGGTAAAAATTATTTAACTAGAATTTGATTGGAACCCGACTAGTTTTTCTAGACTAGAGATTCTAGTTAGAATCTAGCGAGAGCCCTACTAGAGATAG
This sequence comes from Leptopilina syphax, assembly GCA_032872505.1. Taxonomy (NCBI): domain Eukaryota; kingdom Metazoa; phylum Arthropoda; class Insecta; order Hymenoptera; family Figitidae; genus Leptopilina; species Leptopilina syphax. The sequence continues at coordinate 41,064,460 of CM065473.1, read as the reverse complement.
GGGCAAATGGTGAATTGCTGCACGGGATGTTATTTAAGCGGAGGTGCTTCCAAGCTATCACGGCCGGGAGGTATGTGTATCCGACTGGAGTCCCCAAGGTCCTAGGTTCGATCCCCCATGGGCACGAGATTTTTCAACTCAAGTTTCAGGTTTTTCGTGTACAACATTCATTAATAATGTTAATATGAATGAAGAATTCAATTATAAATAGGTTAAGTTGAAAAATAATAATTTTTAAAAGTCAACTAGAAAATTCTAGTCGGGGCCCTATCAACACACAGCTAGTTTTAATACTAGTTCCCGACTAGATATTCTAGTCTGTACCCCATCTGCCGACCGTTATGAAAGTAGTTGGGTTCTAACGATTTTCTCTAATCAGTTCCCCACTACAGATAGGGAATTCTGGCTAGGACCCTATAAAATTCCAATCTCAATTTCTGCATGGGGGCTTCTATTTAATCATTATCACTTTCCAGTGTTATAATTCGGAATCATTAAAATATTTTTACTTGCAAAAATTTGTATTTGTTGTCAAAATGTTACTGAATATATAGTAAAAATTTAGAGGCTCTAAGTTTTCATGGTACTTAAAAAGAAAATCCCAAAAAAAAACTCTTAAAAAACGTCCGTCACATGTTGTAACAAAGGATTTGTTGTCAAAATGTTACTGAATATATAGTAATAGAGGTTCTAATTTTTCATTGTACTTAAAAAGAAAATCCCAAAAGAAACTCTTAAAAAACGTCCGTCACATGTTATGACCCCCTTAAAAATAAAAAAATTACATATTATTATTTAATAAAATTGGACAAGTGCTAGTTGCACTCGCACTGCGGGTACCGTACATCAATATTAAAATCACTTGATACACAAAAATAAATGAAAAAGAAATATTTAATCATCAATCAAACTTTCTTTCTCAAAACTTTTTCACATGTCAGATAAAATTTTCCAAATCGATAAAATTTACGTTTTTCATAATATATTTTGATAAATATTACATCGTAAAAATATCCAAAAGTGATTTTACATAAAAACGCATGGAGACCACCTTAGGGCCAAGAGGACATTTTTTAAAAGTTATCAAAAAATTGTATAACACACAATTTTAACGATATTCATTTATAACCCAGTGGGCACAGGGACGTCTTAAAGACGTCCCTTTTTGTCCGCGGACAATTCGGGGACAATGATGGTAATGTCTCTGAGTCATCAAAAAGACAACTAAAAGACGTTCTATGTCTGGTCCAAAAGACGTCTTTAAGACATAAGAAAGGACGTCTAAAAGACATAAAAGGGACGTCTTTAAGACGTCTTTTGGACGTCCTTTTTACATTCCTTCAGATCTTAAATAAACATTTCTTTTATAACATTTTCTAAGTTGAAACTCAGTAATATTGTATTAAATTTATTTTAAGTTTAATTTTATTTTTTCTAAAATGTGGAGAAATAATGAAAACATTCCTACGAAGCTGGGATCGAACTCTGATACCTTGGGCTTGAAGCACTGCGCCTTAAGCACCTCAGCCGTTTAAGACAGATATGAACCTCTACAAAGATAACGATCTCACTTGTCAATGAAATGAATTTAACTTAGAAAAATTCCAATGAATTTTACATTCATGAATTTCTAAGTCCAAGTTAAACTTAGAAAATAATATTTTCTATTTATGAAAATTTTTCTATTTTCAAATGTTGAATGAAAAAGACGTCTTTTAGACATCTTAAAGACATCTAATGGCCAAGACATAGAACATGTATAGGACGTCTTTAAGACGTCTTAAAGACGTCTTTTTGTACAAGTCCAAAAGACGTCCGCAAAAAGACATCCTTAGGACGTCTTTTGAACAAGTGTGCCCACTGGGAATATTATTGTATTATATGTGAACAAAATTACCACAAAGTTCAGAATTTTTAAACTATTAACTGTAATCACAATACCACTTTAAAAAAATGCTTAAATAGAGAATTTTTTTTCTAATTCTACATGTAAAAATGAATAATTTATGTTCTTAAAATTTTTTTTTTAAACGAACCGTTTTTGACTTATCAACAATTCAAGAAAATGGCTAATTATTTAAACAAATAATGATATTATTCTTAAAAATTATCGTAAAAAATTTTTAAAAATGCGTTTTAAAGGTGATAAAACTAGCTTTAAAATGATATAAGTGTGATTAACATGCGTTGATTTTCTAAACAACTGTATCGCTTTAAAAAAATCAAAAAAAAAAAACTGAAAAATTTTATGTTGCAATAACATTTTTTAAACATTAACAAACTAATTTTTTTAATTTTTATTTTATATAGTGTTAAAGCTCAGGAAAAGAGCTTTAAAAAGAGATGTTTTTGAGCTTTTTATCATTAAGGGGACCCGCACCTGAATTTGAATATATCAAAACAAAACATAATTTAAAACACTGTAACATTTGATATTATTAAAAATTCATAAAACCCATGGCCTTAAATGTAAAAGAGAGTGTAAGAAACACAATGAAACAAGAACCATAAAAAAATATTGAAATTTGTGGAAGAAGAAGCAATTTTTAGTAAATTAAAATTAGTAAAAATTTAAATTTACTAAAAATTGTTAATTCTTCCACAAATTTAAATATTTTTTTATGGTTCTTGTTTCATTGTGTTTCTTACACTCTCTTTTTCATTTAATTGTTATTGTAACTTAATTGTAATTAATTAATTAATTGTAATTAATTAATTAATTGTAATTAATTTAATTGTTAATTGTTAATTAACAAAATTAAGCAATTTTTAGTAAATTAAAATTAGTAAAAATTTAAATTTACTAAAAATTGTTTCTTCTTCTACAAATTTCAATATTTTTTAATGGTTCTTGTTTCATTGTGTTTCTTACACTCTCTTTTACATTTAAGGGCATGGGTTTTATGAATTTTTAATTATTTCAAATGTTACAGCCCCGTGCAGAAAATGCCCCACTTTGCTCTATTTAAAACAGGGTTCTGGAAAGGGGTCTCGACAGTTTTCCCTATTAAATTTTTTTTTTAATAAAGTTTTTTGAATTCCTTTTTGTTGTAGAAGCTATTAACAATGAAAGGTAATCATTATTTTAGTTATTTAATAATTTTTTTTATTTTAGGGGTTTGACTAGAATTCCTAGCCAGAACCCCAGGTAGGGTGTTCATTAGATTTCAGATAGGGTACTGATCAGGGCCTGGACAGTTTTCCTTGTTTAAATAAAGTAAAAAAATTAAATCTCTAAAATCACTTTTAATAAAAAATAATTAACAATTAAAGAATACAATTAAAGGGAGTAATTATACTATCGTTTTAATAATTTTTTTATTTTGTGGGTTTGACCAGAATTTCTGGCCAAAACCCCAAGTGAGGTGTTCACTAGATATTAAATATGGCTCTGATCAGGGCCTCGACAGTTTTCCTCGTTTGAATAAAGTGTAAATGAATTAAGTTTTTTAAATTAGTTCCCATAATAAAATTATAAACAATTGAAGAATATAATTAAACGGAGTAATTATACTACATTTTTAAGAATTTTTTTATCTTATGGGTTTGACCAGAAATTCTGGCCAAAACCATAAGTGGGGTTTTCACTAGATATGAAATAGGGCTCTGATCAGGGCCTCGACAATTTTCCTCGTTTTAAAAGCATGTAAATAAATTTAATTTTTTAAAATTAACTTTTTTAAAACAGTTATTTAAGTTAAAAAAGCGTGTTCTTTTAAAACACTTTATAAAATAATTATGGTAATATATTTAAAAAACGAAAATACATATAATTTTTTTTCTTTAAGTACAATATTATAATAAAGTTTATTTATTAATAATAACAACTAAATTATAAATAACGAATAATAATAGTTATTAAATAATTAATCATTATACATTTTTTTAAAAATAAAAATTATGAATTTAAAAAATAATAATTAATAAACAATTATTAATAAATTATACTTAATGAATTTTAATAATTATTAATTTATAGGATGAATTAATCATTTGGTTTGTATATGTATATATTATATTATTTTAATAATAATAATTATTTTATATTATATTAGCTTAAAGTGAGAAAATGATTCGGAGAGATTGTTAAATTTAACACCTTCAATATTTAATAACTATTTTGCTTCCTCATAAAGGAAGCTTTGTATTAGCAAAATTTTGAATTGTCATTTTTTGACATATTTATAAATTTTTTTTTATTATGCCTAATACTTTAGTACTTTATATATGCACAGGAACTCCCCGTATAAATGTTCTAAATAAATAAAAAAAAATTTCGACGTATTTTGAACTCCGAAGTCCAAAAAACGGATTTTTAAAATTTGTCCCGATGTGTGTGTGTGTGTGTACTAACATTACATTTGCCTCAATATCTCAGAACGAGAAAGAGCTAAAGGCATCAATTTTTTTTTAAATTGTAGGTCTTCCCGGGGGACATAAAACGAGAGTATTTTCAGCACGCTTCATGAAGTTTAACTATTTTTTTTACATTTTTCATTTTGTAAAAAAACGTTTTTTGGACATAACTTAAAAAAATGTTAGGACACTTATAAATGTTTTTCTTTAGATTTGTAGAGTTTTTTTACATGCATCTTTTGAGCCCTAATTGAATATTTTTCGTTCATATTAACCGAAAATATTAAACTTTAAAAAATCAAAAATTTTAGAAAATAAGACTTTTTTGAAAATTTTGTTGAAAAATGTAGAAGTTTAGTTTTTTTTCGTATTTAGTTTTGTAGAGTTTTTTCAGGCGCATCTTTTGAGCCCTAATTGAACATTTTTCGTCCATATTAATCGGAGATATTAAACTTTTAAAAATCTAAAATTTTGAAAAATAAGACTTTTATAAAAAATTTTTTAAATTATGTAAAAGTAACTTCAAAAAATTATTACCAACTTGAAGAGCATTAAAAAACGCTTCAATTGACCTACTTTTTAACCTGATTCGGGCAAAAATTATTAAATTATTGGTATTTGAAAAATCAAAAATTGTGAAAAATATCATTTTTAAACATTCTTGTTTATTAACATATGTGTAATTATTAAACTATTATTACCATCTTATAGAATATATAAAAACACATTTTTGGTCCAAGATTTAATGATTTTTAACCCTCTTATAAAAAGTAATTCATATATTTCAATTATTATTATTTCTATGAGGAAGCAAAGTGTTCATGAAATGAACACAAAAATTATAAAAATGTACAACTTGGCAGCGGTTTTTTAAACATAATTAATAAATTTTAATAAAATATTTATTAAATAAATATTAATTATTACTTATACATTTAAAAACAAAAATTATAACCTTTATTAATATTATAAAATTAAGATGGCAGAAAGGAGCGACAACCTTCAAAAGAAAAATGAATTAATCATAAAACCAAAAATTATATTTTTCAAAAAATTTTAAGTTTTTCTATTCTTGAAATTATATTATTTTTATCATTTTTACTTTTAAATTAGTCAAAATGACTATAATACCTCATTATGTTATGTATAAATATGTTGTATATATATAATGAATATGTTCATTATGTTTCTAATATAATAATATTTTTAATTACAGTAATTTTATTGTAATTTTTTTTGAATAAAATTAACCTCACAAAATAGGGCAATTTTAAGAAAAACTGACGAGGCCCTGACCAGTTTTTCCCTAAGTAGGGCATTGGTCGGGAACAGCGTCACACACTAGTCGAGCACTGGTCTGTTTCTCTACCCAGAGTCACACCAGAGATCGGGAAAACTGTTCAGTACCCTATCAGGCCCACATTTTAATTTCTGCACGGGAGTGTTTTAAATTATGTTTTATTGTTTTGATATAGTCAAATTCAGGTGCGGGTCCCCTTAATAATAAACAAAATACAAAACTTTTGGTAAAGTGTTTAATCGCTGTAGGGTAGGGCAAAAGTTATTGAGCGGCACTGTACATAAAAATAAAATTTTAATATAAAATACATATCATATTTTCTATATTTTTTCAGTAAATTCGCGTTTAAATACACCAGAATGACAAATTTTAGCTTTACATGTTAAATAGTATAAAAGTTAAGTGGAGAGATTCCCAGTAAAAAAAGCAGAATTAGTGGTGAGTTTACCCCAAAACGTTTTCGCATGAAAACCATATCGTGGGATACAGTCAATTCTGTCCTCTTGAATCTTTCGATTTCACGATTACAGTAAAAAGCCTTCAGTTTCAACACTTCGGGGACCTTTGTATTATACAGTAGAATCTCCCATAAGTTAATTTTGGTGGTGGCTTATAACTTAAGAGAGAGACCGCATGGCGGTCAATTTCAAAATACATGTTTCAAATCTTATGAAGTGAATAAGTTATGTAATAAAATGTTTGAAATATTTAATTGAATATAAATTTAGTTTTCTGTAAAAAATATCGTTGTTTGGAAATAAACTGTTTAGGAAAACAGTTTATAATATAAGAAAAACCCACACTTATTCTTAAATTAACAATTAAAAAATGAAACGAAATTGTCAACTGACCAGGTTTATAGAAGAGGTTATGTTTATTAATTTATGTGTCAGTCATCTTGGCACCATGACTGGACCAACTCTCGGCCCAATAATGGCACGTTATTGGCAATGTTGGTAAATCTTTAATGGCAAAACACAATTGCCAATGATGTACCTACCAGCGGCCCAGTAATGGCTTATTATTGGCACTTTAATGACAAAAATTTTGTATCTTTCATGGCAAATTATAATTGCCAGTAATGGGACGTAGCTCGGCTCAATAACGGCACATTAATGGCTAAATTTTTTTATCTATAACGTCAAATTATATTAGCCAATATTAGGACGTAGCTCGGTCCAGTAATGATACATTATTGGCACTTTAGTGGCACAAATTTTGTATCTTTGTTGGAAAATTACAATTGCCAATATTAGGACGTAACTCTGGCCTAGTAATGGCACATTAATGGCTAAAATTTTATATCAATGGTGGCAAATTACAATTGACAATAATAGAAGGTAGCTTGAACCAGTAATGGCACATTAATGGCTAACATTTTGTATCTATAATGGCAAATTATAATTGTGAATATTGGGACGTAGCTCGGCCCAATAATGGCACAGTATCGGTCAGTGTAGTGTAGCTTATAAGAACCATTTTGCTTTCTCGACTTCAAGTCAGAGTAGCAGAGTGGCCAGAGTGTTAGGCTTTGGTGCGTGTAGATTACAGGAACAATATAGCGGAAATGATTAGAAATGATCTTTATTGTGTTTTCAGCGAAAACCTTAAATCTTTTTTCGAATTTTTGATAATAATTATACATATGCTAGTTCTCACAATTCTTAGTCTAGTGGACTGGCGTTTGGCATTTTTATTTATTTTCACGTGTAGATTACAGAAAAAATACGGAGAAAAGGATTGGAGTTGATCTTTACATCTTTTTAGCTAGAAATTTTTTACGATTTAGTAAAAAAAAACACCCCATTAAACAAGGACAGACTTATGTGAAATACATGGGCTGAATTTAAGGTGTAAACGGAGTCAGACTTTTTTTTTCCTGTGAAGATTTTACCCCCCTGGCGCTTATAATTCTTGGCTTAGTGGACAGCAGTTTTGCATTATTTATGTATTTTCATGGGTAGATTTTAGGAATAATATAGCAAACATATTTGAAGTTGATCTTTATAATATGATTCTCAACGATAAAATTGATATTTTTGAAAATATTTAGACATCAAGGAAAATTCAGTACGGGTACGGAACCCTCAGTTTTAGTACGAGTTCTACTCGCACACGGAGAGAAAAAACAAGGCTTTTCCCCGTGACTTCAATTCATGCCTTTTTCAGGAAGCAGTTTCACCGGATTTCCCGATGAATTTCTCGCGTTTAGCGGTTAGGCCACGCCTTAGCCCTTATTGGCCTAAGCTCGTTGCAAGAATATCTCACCGGGAAAAACCGTGTTACCCCCGAGTAACAATAGTTTCAAGTGAATCCGATGACTTTTTACAAAACACTCGTCTTCAACAGCCAAAAATTTTAAATTATCCATTTCGATGTTTTTTAAACATTATTATTCGAGCATAAATGTGAAATCACTATTTTTCCATTATTGGACATGATAAACTTTGAACTTCTATATTTCCTAAACGGTGCATATGCTCAAGTAGATAGGCAGGGCCGGTTCTGGATACAGATTCCTTTACCGACATTTAGCGACATTTGAAATAAAAAAATGGTTCTAATCCATTCTATTCGAGAAACTTCTAAAGGAAAATAGAGAAGAGCAATTTCTTCTAAAAATTTATCAAAAAAAAAACTTATTCAAAAAATTTGTAAATTTTTTTCAAAACTGAGAAACGAATAAGTATATTTATGATGTATAGGTTAACATACAGAGTTTCATTATATCTCAAGATTTTACGGTAAGTATAAAATTTTTTTCAAATAAATTTTTGCGTTTATAATGTTTTAAACAAATTGTTTTATTATTTAATAGAAAATTAATTATCAGCCTATTGTAATAAGAATGTGGAAGCATCACCTGTTAATGTTATGAGTAATTATTGCATAGATGATAAAAATAGTCATGTACATTTCAGAGAGGAGTCATCTGAAGTGTAACATGATACATGTCAGCACAATATAATTGGAATACATAAAATACTTTAGTAAAAGATATATGCTTATATCTCAAGATGTAATTTTTGCATGAATTCTATTTGTTGCACATCAGCTGACAATAATGATTCTATTTAAAGTTTCATGTTTTAAATATTTCTTTAAATTGGTTAAAAAGAGAAACTATATTAAGTAAAAGAGATGGAAGGAAATGTATGACTATAAAAGAGTGATGCTCCATTTATTATTGTTATAAAGAATTCATATGTCATATGTGAAATATTAAGTAGTAGAAAAATTTTAAATTATTTACAATGAATTTTGACTATTGTAAATAATTCTTAAAAGTTATGAACACAGCGTTAAAAACTTTAAGTAAACAACCACACCTGAAGAACTTAAGTTTTGTATAAAAAATAGTGCAAAAAATATTAAACAACTTTCAAAACTTTTAAAAAATAAATCATTGCCGTGTGCAGAAAGAAGAAAAATTTTATCAACAATTGGACTTCTAAAGGCAAACAGTCGGAAATTTAAAAGGCTAAGAAGACGAAAATTAGGCCTCAAGGATGATGAAAATTGGATCAGGTGGGATGATATGGAGAATGCTTTTAATAATCGAATTAGAACAGGTTTGATAATAAATTTAAAACATAAAAATTTAGATTGTTTTTTTAGTGATGCAAAAAACATAATTATTTCTAAAATTAAAAGAATTTTCAAAAGAATGGGGAATTTGAAAGTTAATTTCGTTTTTGCAGCAAATTATACTGCTTTAGAAAATGGTAGGGATATCGATGATGTCAAATTTTTTAATACAAAAAATTCAAAAATTCTCGAATCAACAAATTTTGATAAATGGTTTGAAATTAAAGTTAGAGAAAAGCTTATGGTGAAAATTGATGATTTTCAACAGAAAGAGTCAGGGTGGTCTTTGAAGGAAATTATAAATTTGAGTGTGAATATTAACAAATACGTCCCTCTTTCGACAGGATTGTCAACGTTTATAAAAATGCCACAATTTATATTCAATAAAAAAGCCGTTATTAATGTTAAAAATAACGATGAATTTTGTTTTTTATGGTTCATTATTGTCCAACGATATCCAGCAAAAAGTAATGTTTGTTGCACTACTTCATACCCACACTTCAAAGATACAGATTTAAAAATAGATAATATAAACTTTCCTATTTCTCTCAATGATATTTCAAAATTTGAAAAATTAAACAAGTTAACTATTAACGTTTATGGAATTGATAAAATTAATAAAAAGAAGGATATTGTACCACTTTATTTAAGTGAAAATAAATCAGATGAACCATCGTATCATTTATTAATGATTGAAAATAATGAAATTGAAATAGATGATGATGATGATAATGATATTTTTCTACACAAGAGAATTTATCATTTTGCATTGATCAACAATTTATCTCGCTTAGTTAGTTCACAGGTTACAAAAAATAGCCATAGGTTATGGTTTTGTAATAGGTGTTTATGTCATTTTAAATATGAGCACTCTTTTAATAAGTATACACCTGATTGTGAAAAGTTAAACAAGTGTAGAGTTATTATGCCAAAAAAGGATGATAATATTTTAAAATTTAAAAATTACAAATATAAAGAACATGCTCCATTTGTTATATATGCTGACACTGAAAGTCTCTTAGAACCAGTAACAAATACACACACTAATACAGCTCCATTTGTAAAGCATATTCCGACAAGTGTGGCTTTTTATTTACATTGCAACTTTGATGAATCACTCTCTGAATTCAAAATATATCGAGGATCGGATTCTATAAAATGGTTTATGAACGAATTAAAGCAATTTTCTGTAAAAGCAAATTCTTATTTTACAAATATTATTCCAATGGAAAATTTAACTTTTTCACAACAAATGCACTTTAATACAGCAAAAATTTGTCATACTTGTGAAAAAACTTTTGAAAAAGATGACATTAAGCATCATGATCATTGTCATTTTACAGGAAAATATCGTGGTCCTGCCCATCAGAGTTGTAATGTAAACTATAAAGATTCACAAATTATTCCAATAATATTTCATAACTTGTCTGGATATGATGCACATTTTATTATAAAAGAAATTGCAATATGTTTTGAAGGTGAAATTAAATTGTTACCAATTAATAAAGAAAAATACATTTCTTTTACAAAGGATGTAGAAAATACTAAAATAAAATTTAGATTTCTTGACTCATTCAGATTTATGCCTAGTAGTTTGGAGAAATTATCTTCATACCTTGAAAATGATAAGAAAGAAATCACAAAAAATATTGCAGTAATATCAATGAATTTAATTTATTGACAAGAAAGGGGGTCTTTCCTTATGAATATGTTAATAGTTGGCAAAAATAAGAAGATTGTCAGTTACCGGATAAAGAATCGTTTTATTCTAAATTAAATGACTCTCATATTTCTGAAGAGGATTACAATCATGCTTGTAAAGTATGGGAAACATTTAATTTGAAAACATTAGGTGAATACTCTGACTTATATTTAAAGACTGATGTTTTACTTCTAGCTGACATTTTCGAAAATTTTCGAAAAACATGTTTATTAACATATAAGTTAGATCCACTTCATTATTATACTTCACCAGGTCTGGCATTCGATGCAATGCTCAAGTATACCAACATTGAACTTGATTTACTAACTGATATAGAAATGTTACTTTTCATTGAAAGAGGTATTAGGGGTGGAGTATCTCAATGCTCAAATAGATATGCGAAAGCTAATAACAGATTTATGGAAAAAGACTTTAATCCCTTTGAACCAGAGTCTTATATCATGTATTTTGATATAAACAATCAATATGGTGCTTCGATGAGCGAATATTTACCGTATAAAGACTTTGAATGGTTCCAAGAATATAATAATGACTTTTACTCAAATATTCCAGATGAATCTCCAGAAGGATATATTCTTGAGGTAGATCTAGAATATCCCGTTGAACTTCATGATATGCATAAAGATTTTCCTTTATGTCCTGAGCATTATATACCTTCACTTCCAAAATGCACATTACCAAAATTAATTCCAAACTTATTGTCAAAAAAAAAATAAATAACATAGTTCATTATAGAAATTTGAAGCAATATTTATCATTGGGAATGAAATTAACTCAAATACATAGAGTTCTGAAATTTAAACAAAAACCATGGTTAAAGCCATATATTGATTTGAATACAGAATGTAGAAAAAAGTCATGCAATGAATTCGAAAAAAATTTCTATAAATTAATGAATAATTCTGTATTTGGGAAAACTATGAAAAATATTAGAAAACACAGAGATGTAAGATTAGTAACAAAATGGGAAGGAAGATATTGTGCAAAAAATTTAATCGCTCAACCAAATTTCCATAGCTGTATTGTATTCGATAAAGATATGGTTATCATTGAAATGAATAAAACAAAAGTTACGTTCAATAAACCAATTTACACAGGATTCACAATTTTAGATATTTCAAAAATTATAATATACGACTTTCATTATAATTATATTAAAAAGACTTTTAATGATAATGCAAAATTACTGTATACTGATACTGATAGTCTTATTTATTATTTCACAGTACCAAATATCTATGATTATATAAGACGAGATTTACATAAATTTGACACATCTGATTATCCTGAGAACAATATTTATAATATTCCTCTTGTAAATAAAAAAGTTCTAGGTCTTATGAAAGATGAAAATAATGATAAAATTGTAGCTGAATTTATAGGTTTGAGATCAAAATTGTATGCTTTTAAATTATGGGGTGATAATAAAAAGGTTCAAAAGAAAGCAAAAGGTGTAAAATTTTCAACATTAAAAAGAATAGAGTTTGATGATTATAAGCACACTCTCGAAAAATCTGAAAACTTGATCCAAAAACAGTACTTTATTAAAAGTAGAAAACATTATGTTTACATTTTTAAACAAAGTAAAGTTGTTCTCAACTGGCAAGATGATAAACGAGTCTTGCTTGAGTATGTTCTTCTTTAATTTATTATATATATATATATATATATATATATATATATATATATATATATATATATATATATATATATATATATATATATATATATATATATATATATATATATATATATATATATATATATATATATATATATATATATATATATATATATATATATATATATATATATATATTAATATCCACAGTTAAGTAAGACAAAAGTGTTGATTTCAAGATATGCTTATACTTTAAGAATAAAGAATTGTCTCTTCCAGCTGTTCAGCTGATAAGAAATGGGATAGATTTTAACAATTCGGCAGACCAACGTCAAATGTTTTATATAAAAAATTTTCTACACATTTCATGAAGACTGGTTTCTTTCAGTTTTGTGTCACTTCTTATTGAGGCAAGTAAAGTTTGCTGTGCAATAACATTTTTTTAGAGTATTACAGTGTATTGTGAAAAAATAGTTAAATTTTGATTATTTAATTTGTTTGCAGTTAAAAAAAATGGCAACTCCAGTTTACCACCAAGTCCAGCCCACAATTGTGATTCCGAGTGAGTAGTGCAGTTCCTTCCGACATAAAGAACTTTTGGAAACAGTTAATAAAACCGTCGACTATTTTGTGGAACTTTATTTGGAAATGAATGCAGAACCGGACGTATCTTTGAAAATTGGTGAAGTTACAGCAAAACTAAATTTAGTAAATGGTGAATTTTGTTTTCTTCGACCTGGCTTTCCCAGATATTATAAGATACAAAGTGCTATATCTGTACCCGCAGAATGGTTCAATAATTATGACTTAGATTTTCTTTTGCCTGTATTAAATTTTTCTGTTGACGAATTTATTGAAAAATATATGACTTTGAATTATGAGCCAAAAATTATATTAAAAATTGATAATGTTTTTTGCGCATTAACAACAATAAATAATAATTATGTGTTCACAAAAATCGATGCCTAAAGTTTAGAAAAATAGTTGTCTTAGAAATGTGTTGAAGAAAGTTGTGCATAAATATATATTTATATTAATGAATATGTTTCTTGAATTATTAAACCTTGATCCTTAAAATATTAGTACAGAATTTAATTAAAAAAAATTAATTCTTGAATTTCTTATCTCTTCGGAATAAAACATTTAACCTTGAATTTAACATAGGAAATAATGTAATTTAATATATATATATATATATATATATATATATATATACAGTTCTGTTCTGTAACAATTGAAAATGTTAATTTTAAATTATAACTGTGATCTAATTGTTTCAGTTTTGTAACCTAATTGTTACAATTACGTGATCTAATTGTTACAGTTATTTGATCTAATTGTTATAATTATGTGACCTAATTGTTACAATTATGTGATCTAATTGTTAGTTATTTGATCTAATTGTTATAATTATGTGACCTAATTGTTACAGTTATGTGATCTAATTCTTTTGTTATGTGACCTAATTCTTTTGTTATATTACAAAACTGTAACAATTGGGTCACATAATTGTAACAATTAGGTCACATAATTATAACAATTAGATCAAATAACTATAACAATTAGATCAAATAACTGTAACAATTAGGTCACATAACTGAAACAATTAGATCACATAATTGTAACAATTAGATTACAAAACTGTTACAATCAGGTTACATAACTATAACATTTAGATTATATTTATGCTATTTTAAATTAAATTAGAGTAATATAATTTTGTTTGTTTTATATATTTAACTTATAATAAATAAATATAATATAAAATTTAGATTGTCTTTAAAAATTTTTTATCAACAATTTATCAAAGAAATTTAAGTGATTTAAAAATGTAATAAATATTAATACTTTATATTAAGCATATTTAAAATGAAAAAAATAAATATTAATTCAACTAATTTAAATTTTTTTTACAATTTAATTATATTTAATATCTATATTAAATAAAATCCTCGCAAAAGCATATGATATACAAGTCTCATAGCAGGCTATATTTCTATATAGTACGCTCAGCTATCCTCGTCCGTCCTCCGCTTCCTCATATACTTTGGTCACCCCTTTCGCTGCACTTACGTCTTAAGATTGAGTTACTCATCATACTTTCCTCCCCCGCTTCATCAACACGTGCTCAGACCCCGGCCGCCCATCACTACTTCTACGCACCTACAAACTAAGAAATGACTCGAATAACGCTTGGAGATAGAAACGTTATTCATTTACTTATTTAATTTCTGTTTTCAGTTCCCAAATATTAAAATAAAGACTTATCAACTATGAATAAAGTTTAAACTACTCTAAAGTAATTTTTTCTTTTTTTATAATAAATTAACATTTCAATCAAAATAATAGGGTTTTTATAAATAAATTATATAAGACTATTTTAAATTTTATTTTATTTTATTAAAAATAAAAATACAATTTTTTTACATTTTTCTTTTTAAGAAAACTTATTGCTAGAGTTTTTAGACAACCACTCCGATAATAGTTTTACATTTCGCTCCGCACATTGAATTAAATCTATATCAATTATTTTGCGATGATTATAACATGGTTTAATATTATTTGCATCATGTTTTAGTGTTTGAAGCGAAGAACAGTTTATATCTATCATATCTATAACTACAGTAGATGGCTTAAGAAAGCTTTTTAACCACTTCTTTTTTCTGAACCCTTTACATAAATTAGAGTTGCATTTTTAAAAACAGTCTCTAATATAATGGGAAGTAATGTATATGGAATATCACCAGTTGACCAATTTATACAATGTAAATTATTTTCCAACCACTTATTCATTCTTTTGTAATTTGGTGAAATACAGTTCCAATCACATGGAGGTTGAAAAATGAATTTGTATGGTTGTGGACAATTTTTTTCAAGCGGTAAAATAGCTAATTCTTTTATAATAAATTCGTTAATAGGTAATTTAAAACATTGCACATCTACAATGTATGTCATTGTTCTGAAAACTGAATATGTTATTAAAAATATTAATTAATTTATATAATTTTTTCAAACAATTTTTTTAACCCCACCACTAATTGGTCTGTACTTAACAATTCTATCATGTAAATTAAGACAATAAGCTGCTGTTTGGTCAGGTAAATTTTCCTTTGCTTCAAATTCAAGACGAATGTCAACAGGGCCGTATTTTATTGACTCATTTTGTCTTGAACAATCAATTACTATAAGTGGAGCATATTCAAGAAACTCATTTTTTGACAAATATGGTTGCTGTTCCTTATTGTAATAGCTCGCTTGGAAATTGGTATACATATCATAAAGAATTGCATAGTGTCGTTTATCAAAATCTAAATTCAAATTTCTATATGGATAACTTTGGTTGTTTAAAAATAATTTAACATTTGTAATTTGACAATGATCAAAATGACTAGCATTTCTATTATTAACATTTTTTCGATTTGTCTGAAAACCTAAAATTATAAAACGAGGTTTTTCCAACTGTGTTGATGTTTTAACTGTCCACACATGATTGGCTGTCTGTGGTAGTAAAGGATATTCATAGAGTTCCCACGTTCGAAAGCGAATTGGAATAAGTGGGTCTTTCTCAATATATTTTAGTAATTTGAATTTACGTGAATCAGACAAGCGAACATTAGGTAATAACCATTCAATTTTATTAATGGATACTCTAATTTGTTCTTCACCTGTCTGCAGAATCGCATTCACATCACTTCTTGCTCTGGTTAAAATTAATTCATGCCTTGCATTAACAATAATTTTTTGGTAGTCCTCAGCAAAGCCAAATAGAATATTAAATGGTATTGAAATATCAAAATTTCCAAGGTTATCAACAAGATTAGTGTTTGAGTTACAAGTCGAAAACCAACCAGCGTTTTCTAAAAATTTACTTTGAACTCCATAGACTGAAACGTAATTTTTCATGAGAGTTGTAAGACCAACATTTTTAGTTTTATCAATTTCGATAGCGTTAAGTTCATAACGAGCTTCTTCAAACAGATGACAGATGGCATTGTTGACAAATCTAGTATGTATAACAGGTAATCCGTTTTCTTTTACTAATTTTCCTTGAATATGCAAAAAACTTTTGCTTGGCAACACATAATGATCCTGATTTTGTACAGATATTCTTATTTCATCACCGTTACTAAATGTTGCTGAGGCATATGGTAGATGAGCATTAATCTCATAGTGAGCAATAGATTCATTGTAGACAATTGGATTTGCAATATTTAACACATCTTCATCTTCCATTTTCTTTGACAAATAGTACACTTTTTAAAGAGAAAAACCACAAAACATCTGTTTTGTGAAAACAAACAAAAAAAAAAACAAACAACTTTTACTCTTGTTATCTTCTTCTTTGTTTCTTCTCGATTACTTTCAGGCCCAAATTCTTCAATAGTTGAATGTTTTGAGGTGTTAGCCTCTTGGTCGTAGTTTCGTAACTGACTCTTTTTACACATTCTGGCTTTTTATAACCGTAACCTATTCTTCTATTGAAGTCAATACCCATTTATATTGATTTCATATGCAATCTAATGGTAATTGTTTCACTTTGAAAATTTACAAGATTTCCGTCTTGATCAACAATTCTTAATTAAATTTGATCAATGCTCTTGACTGCGATAGGCAAGTAAATGACATGAGAAGGTACTTCCACTATTTTATATCCTCGTGGAACAGTTGGAAAAAATTCATGAATCGTGTGAACCTTTTGATTATTTATATATGGGCAATTCCACGGGAAATTTTTCTACGACATTTTAGAATCAGTTAAACATATTTTTTTATCGTTCTTGATAGAAAAATATTAAATACGTATTTTTTTATTGTTCCATATTTGCCAAAATTTTCGAGTTATGAATTTTCGAAATTTTTGATTTTTAAAAGTAGTCCCATTTTCAATAGCTTATAACTTTGAAAGTATTGAGTTTGGAAAAAAGTTGTCAAAGGAAGAAAGTTTTGGTTTTTCTTCAACTTTTAAAAGATTTAAAAAAAAAAATTTTTTTTTAATTTTTAATAAAAAAAATTTTTTTTTTTTATAAACAAATTAATTTTTTTTAAATTTGGGCGCGATTTTTTTTTATTTTTTTTTTATTTATTTATACCTACTAATATACAGAAAAATTTCCAAGAAAATTCAAGATGGGCCGACTCATAGTTTTCGTTCTATAAATTTTTTAATTAATTTGTTTATAAAAAAAAAAAAAAAAATTTTCTTAAAAATTAAAAAAAAATTTTTTTTTTAAATTACATAAAAGTTAAAGAAAAACCAAGATTTTCTTTTTCTGACAAGTTTTTTTTAAACTCAAAACTTTCAAAGTTACAAGCTTTTAGACTTATAATTCACAGTTTTTGTTCTATAAAAAATTTATGGAACGAAAACTACGAGTCGGCCCATCTCGATTCTTTTTGGAAATTTTTCTGTATATTAGTAGGTATAAATAAATAAAAAAAAAATAAAAAAAAATCGCGCCCAAATTTAAAAAAAATTAATTTGTTTATAAAAAAGAAATTTTTTTTTATTAAAAATTAAAAAAAATTTTTTTTTTTAAAATCTTTTAAAAGTTGAAGAAAAACCAAAACTTTCTTCCTTTGACAACTTTTTTCCTAACTCAATACTTTCAAAGTTATAAGCTATTGAAAATAGGTCTACTTTTAAAAATCCAAAATTTCGAAAATTCATAACTCGAAAATTTTGGCAAATATGGAAAAATAAAAAAACACGTATTTAATATTTTTCTATCAAGAACGATAAAAAAATATGTTTAACCGATTCTAAAATGTCGTAGAAAAATTTCCCGTGGAATTGCCCATATGCACCGGTTGTAATATTACATTCAACACGTAATGCATTAACTTTTATAATAGACACTGGTAAATTAGATTGGACAAGTTTATCAGCTTCAAGAATTTGAGGTTCAAATCCTAATAAGTAAGCTATTGAATCACTTTTTTAAAAATTAATTTCACGATTGCACAAAATCTCACTACGTAAGGTATTGTTATTTAGTTTAATATAAATTTCAATTCCTTTGGGTTTTAATACACTTTGTAAATAGCGCTGTATATCACCAATTTCATAGCTACCAGTTGGTATAGTTATTTCTTCTTGATCAACATAAAACTTATTGTGTCCAATATCTATATTTGGAATTGAATTAAATGTAAGAAATTCAACAAGACCAAGTACATAATTTTTTTGAGGCAACAATTCAATTGGTGGAAAATATTGTGTCTCCAATATAGATGATTTACCTGACAAGGTAAATGTTAATGAATTGTTCATATTGCTAGTTTAATTTATACTAAACTTAATGTTTCCATGTCATTACTTTTAAAGAGTAAACATACTTTTATCCTTGAGTTTATTTAAAAGAAATTTTAAACACAAATGACCACACACAAAGGTATTAAAATTTTGATAACTTTTGTGATTGTATTTAATAATTTTAACACCGAAATAATTAACAAGATCCGTAGGCGTAGGTGGTTAAAGATTACCAAAACTATCAAAATATACAATATTATTGTTCATCTTTCTATAAGCTACCCAATGAGTACCAGCATTATATTTACTATCTAAATTTACTATAGCTGACTCAAATTTATAAGGGCCTGAAACTGGTAATTCATCACGCATAAAAACACCACGAAAGTGTGGAATTTTTACGATTTTAGCGTATTTCAGTATATCATAATTAGTTAACGCTCGTTTTAGTAATTTTACAATTTTTTGAGCTTTTTTTTTTCTTTTTTCCACAGCACATGCTAATCCTAATCCTTGTTTATATGGCTTAAGATAGAGACCTTTTCCTACAGCTAGAGATTCCATGGCTCTGTTATGACGTTGACTTTCTTTCAGTTGATTTTTAGCTGCTCTTGCATCATTAACTGCTTTTGCTATTCCAGCTGCTCCACCAGATAGAGCCCCTATTGCACTAAGACTAGCAAAGAGTGGTATAAGAAATGGTAAAAAACCACCAATTTTTTTTGGTATGGGTAAAATTCGAGGTTGTTTCACTTTGCATTTTCCACCTGCTACTTTCACAGCTATACGTGCACCTTTTAGAGCTGACTTTATAGCAGAAGATGTATCATTGCTAGGTGTGATGAATTTTTTTGCCTTTAAAACAATATTTCTTAACGGAAATGTGGCCTTTTTGTTTTTCTTCTTTTTCATTTTCGATTTAAGACCTATTCCTAATTTAGTTTTTATTTTCATTGCGTTAGTAACTGCCCAAGCTGCAGCTTTTTCACCAAGTTTTGCGTCACTAGCACGTACACGATTCCAAGCTTTTTCCGCGAGTATTCTATCTGCAACGTGTCTATTTTCAAGGTTATCTTTATTTTGAGAATACGCAATATCGTGTTCTCTACAAGCTTGATCAAGAGGATTAATTCCAGGATCACCACGTGCCAATCGTTTTGCTAAGTTTGTTCCAGGTTCACAGTATTGATAACTAGGTATGTGTAATTCAACAGGTAACTTGTTGATAATTTGATTTAAGAGACCTCTACCACGTTTGATAGATTTTTTAGAACTGATAGTTTTTTTCTTGACAAGCATATTTTTATATTTCTACACAAAGTATCTTTTTAAGACTGATGTAAAAATGTATAAAAGCCGTGTATTTATACTTTCTTAACCAGTTTACTCTAAATATTTAACCTTTCTGAATTGCACAAAATTCTATAAATAAACAGACCTATAAAATAATCTAAAAAAGTCTTGCATTTATACTTTTCAACCTCAGTGTGAATCAAAAGATGGAGTTCAATAAACAATCAACACAATTACCTGTGTTAAATTTTGATACAGTAACACAACAAAAATCTAACAAAAAACGTCATGGAAATCTGTTACCTAATACGGTAAGAGCAATTTTTTGTGGTCCATCAAACTGTGGCAAAACAAATGCCTTACTTGCTCTACTAATACATCCAAATGGACTACGTTTTGAAAATGTCTACATTTTCTCAAAATCATTAAGTCAACCAAAATATAAATTTTTGGAGAAAACTCTTGACTTAGTGGATGGTATTGAATATTTTCCATTTCAAGAGCATGAAGAGGTTATTGAACCAAACAAAGCAAAACCAAATTCTACAATTGTCTTTGATGATGTAGCCTGCGATAAGCAAAATAGAATTCAAAAATTTTTTTCAATGGGTCGTCATAGACTTATTGATTGTTTTTATTTATGTCAAACGTATACACGGATTCCAAAGCATTTAATTCGAGATAATGTAAATTTTTTGATAATTTTCAGACAGGATGACTTAAACCTTAAACACATATATAACGATCATGTTAATACCGATATGATATATTCAAAATTTAAAGAATTATGTTCTTCTTGTTGGAATAGTGACAAATACGGTTTCGTTGTTCTTGACAAAGATAGTGACCTTAACCATGGTAGATACAGAAAAGGGTTTGATTGTTTTATAAAAGTTGCTGAAGCTTAAAATGATTTCCACTGAGCCTCTAAGTTTAGTTATGGTTTATACTTGGTTCAATTAAGATGTCATCTTCAAGAACTGAACAAATTCAAAAACAAAAAGATATTGCGTTGAATTTGACAAAAGCCAGTGACGCAATTCGACAAAAACATAAGATGTTAAAGTTAGATAAAGAAAACTTTGAACAAACGTTAGGTGATACTTTCAAACCCATTATTAATCCTTTAGAAAAACTTGTTAGTGATTTTCAAATACTTAAAAAAGATAGTAATAAAAACGAGAATGTTAAAACTGATAAACTGGAAAAATTTAAGACTTATAGTGATAAAAATGATGGTGATGATTATAGTGATGATAATGATGATGATGATTATGATGATACTGATAATAATAATAATGGTGATGATGACAATATAAATGAAGAATCCTTCAAATCAGTGGATTATGAAGAGGAAGAATCACATTCTTCTTTTTTACCATCATTAGATAACGAAACAAAAGTGTATCTTAAATTGTTAAATACAAATAGTAAAGAAATCGATAATATATGTGGTGTACGAAAATTAGCTAATAGCAAATTAAAGTGTGGTAATTCTCTAATAAGTTTTAATGAAAACTATATAAATGTGGCAAATTCAACGTTTTCTAATAGTAAAGGATTACTTGAACTGCTCTTTAAAAAAATTCCAGATGAATCTTTGATCTATGCTAAAGATCTGGAAAATTTTTAAAAAATACTTGTTTTGACAAACGCACATAAAAAGAAATATTAAGCTAATAGTGGCATTCGTCAAAGTAAATCGTTTAAATTTAAACGATTCATATGCAAATTATTTTCACCTACAATAAACAATGATCATAAAAAAGAAATTTCTTCTCGTGGAGGTGCTTTACCTGAGTTTATGCTTGCTAAACAAAAAAATCAAATGGACTATATATATTGGGATGATCCAAATGAATTAGTGGACAGACTACGTTTACTATTAGCGTCTCAAACAGCAGGAAATCCAAGCCACACAAACGAAATTTTATCAATCATTGAAGAATTACGAGAAGCAAACATTATTTATTAATTTTGATTACTTTAAAAACCGATCAGTTGAATAATGTCTCTCGACGTATTTGGACGTTCTTTTAAAAAAATTGAGAATTCTATTCGTGGGCCTCCTGGAGTTGGCTTTAAATTTACAGAAGAAGGACATTTTAATGTTGAAAATAAAAAATTGTGTAATGTTGCAGAAGCTTTAAATGGAGGTGATGCAACTAACTTGAGCCTTGTGAAAAAATCGTGAACACTGAAGTCAACGATTTTTATGAGATATTAGGATCAATGAGATCTGATATACTTAACAATAATATAAAAATAACAAAGCTAGTTGGCGCTTAATAAAGAGATCCTTACTCAGTTAGACAAACGACTAAGTGCACTTGAATAAAATAAAAGAATTTTGATTGTAAAATATGAATGAAGAAAAGCAAGCTCCAGTTAGAGAATTACATAAACCAGCTAGAAGAAATTATGCTAGGCGAAAAGTTGACATACGAGCTATCGATGACACTTGGCAAGCCGACCTCGTGGATATGCTAACATATGCAAAGAAAAATAGAAACTACAAATACATCTTAACAATCATTGATAATTTTTCGAAATTCGCCTGGGCTGTTCCTGTGAAGAATAAATCTAGTGAAGATATTTCAACTGCAATGAAGTCAGTGCTGGACCAAGGTCGGGTGCCGAAAAACCTACATGTGGATCAAGGAAAAGAATTCTACAATATTAATTTTAAAAATCTCATGAAACAGTATAAAATAAATATGTATTCTACATTTAGTAATTTAAAAGCTTCGATTTGTGAACGCTTTAATCGTACCTTAAAAAACAAAATGTGGATGCAATTTAGTTTACAAGGCAGTTACAAATGGTTAGATATTTTGCAAGATTTACTTTTTTCGTACAATAACACTAAGCATCAAACCATTAAAATGAAGCCAAAAGATGTAAACAAAAATAATGAAAAGGCAATTTTATTTAATGTATATAAAACATTCGTTGTAAAATCTTCGAAAAAGAAACCGAAATTTGAAAAAGAAGATAAAGTTAGAATAAGTTAACTTAAACATATTTTTGAGAAAGGTTACACACCCAACTGGAAAACAGAAATTTTTACAATTAATCGGGTGAACAATACTACACCAGTAACATACTTGCTCAGAGATTATCAAAATAGACCTTTAGCTGGTAAATTTTATGAAGAAGAAATTGCTAAGGTTAAAAATCCAGATATTTATTTAATTGAAAAAATATTGAAAAAACGTCGTCATCGAATGTATGTTAAATGGTTAATTAATTAATTAATTAATTAATTAATAGTTAATAGTTAAAAATAAAATAGTTAAATAGTTAATTAATAAAAAAATAAAAAATAGTTAATAAATAGTTAATAGTTAATAGTTTAAATAGTTAATTAATTAATTTATGTTTAATTTTCATTAAAATATATTTATTGTTCAAATTTATTCTCCTTCAATATAATAGTTCTAAGTTATTACATCATCATCTTTTTTTTTCTATTTATATTTCATTATTATCATTTTGCCATATGATACATTTCTTGTAAATTACACATTGATATAATTATAAAATATATTTTAAATACAATAGATATGCACAATTAATTAATGTCATTCTTCTTTGCATCAATCATCATCTATTTTTCCTTGAAACAATAATTGGTTTTCTTCAATGTTTGGATAAATTTTGTGAAATCTACTGGACAGAATTGTTCTGAAACATATAACAGATATAAATTAAGTATATTATATATTAAGAAAATTTATACACAATAAGAAAACTAAGGAAATACTTACATTCTAATTTTCATGATATTTTGTTTGTATATTTCTGAATGTAAATTAAAACTTCATTACAAATTTCCTTTGAATGAAAAGTCATAATCTCAGAAAATAGCTTTTCTATATTTACAGGAGATGGACATTCACTATTTAATAATACTTTTTCTAAGACTTTAAAATAATTTTTCTCAATAAATTTTTCCAAAGCCGTCAGTTGGTGTAGTTCAAATCGCTGATACACAATTTCTTCAATTGTTTTAATAACACCTAATTTAATATATTGCAAAGGTAAGAATGTTATTTCCCTTGCACTTTCTTTCACACAGCGATTTAATTGCTTCAAAGCTTTAAAAGTTTCAAATTTCAGAGAAAATGAGTGTATTGAATCTAATTCTTCTTCTTGTGAATTTCTAATTAACACAAAGCGATGATTTAAATAGCTGACAAAATTCAAATGGAATGTGTCACAGTTGATTTCATGAGGTTCAGATTTATTATCAAAAAATACCTCAATTTCTGAATAAAAAGTGGTGAAAAATTTCCATTCTAGTACTGAGAATGAGACTGATGTTTGTGGGTGGCTGCTTATTAAATTAATTTTTATAGATAAATTGCTCTTTAATTCAGCTCCAATATTTACTTGTTTTGTAAACGATGAATTTAAGTTATATGTGGTTGATAGAAGTAGTTGATTACGAGGAAGATATGTCATTTTTATTATTCTGCTTTAGACACAAATTCAAAGTAATTATATTTTCCACCCAAAAATTTTAATTGTAATTCTCCTTTTTCTGCTGCTTGTTGTAAGTGAGTCAATGATTCATCATCACTTTCCAGAAGCTTTACCATTCTTTGTGGTAAAAATACAACGTATTCACTATTGATTTCAGCCACAATTTTCAAGCCAAATTTTGTTGTCGTTTGCTTAATATCTGTAATATTATAATATTCATTAAGATTTAATTCACTCAATTTTTTGATAGGTAAAAAACTAGCAGCTCTGTTTAATTTCTTTAATTTTCCATCCATTTTCTTCACTTTCTTATCAACCACACTGTATTATTTAAAGCTGTTTTTTCTTACACTGGCAACAGTTTCTAGATTTTTTAACGCAAACACTCAGTTACAACTTCTCAGTACAGATCAACTACCGAAGACTTTATGGAAACTGGTAGCTAACTCTCACATTTTATACTCTTAAGCTTCATTCTCTGTCTTTTTTAAATAATACATTTCTTCCTTCTTTATTTATATAGATAAGTTTGCAAAATTAAAATTAGATTTCTTAATAAATATATATACCTATCTTTGTCTACCTTGGGGAATGATGAAGACACTAAATAACATATGTTCCTTTATGTGTACACTTATGAATAATATAATGTGCTGACATGTATCATGTTACACTTCAGATGACTCCTCTCTGAAATGTACATGACTATTTTTATCATCTATGCAATAATTACTCATAACATTAACAGGTGATGCTTCCACATTCTTATTACAATAGGCTGATAATTAATTTTCTATTAAATAATAAAACAATTTGTTTAAAACATTATAAACGCAAAAATTTATTTGAAAAAAATTTTATACTTACCGTAAAATCTTGAGATATAATGAAACTCTGTATGTTAACCTATACATCATAAAAATACTTATTCGTTTCTCAGTTTTGAAAAAAATTTACAAATTTTTTGAATAAGTTTTTTTTTTTGATAAATTTTTAGAAGAAATTGCTCTTCTCTTTTTTCCTTTAGAAGTTTCTCGAATAGAATGGATTAGAACCATTTTTTTATTTCAAATGTCGGTAAATGTCGGTAAAGGAATCTGTATCCACAACCGGCCCTGCCTATCTACTTGCTCACCTTGAAATCAAGAGGTTCTATATTTTTCAAAAGTGTGGTTAATTGATAAAACAATTGAATGGAAACGACTTTGCAATTTATGTTCTTCGAAAAATTTAGAAAGCAAGAGAAGTTAGTTTTACAGAATTTGAAAAAAATACTTAATATATGTGAATTATTTTGGTCTAGAATTAAAGAATGGAATTTGTACTTGATATTGTACAACTGTCAAATCTTAAAAAAAAATTTCTTCAATTGGCGTTCGCTTGAACTCGAGATTTCAAAATCGCAATTTTCACAAAAAATCTCTCACTTTAAAGAATTATTTTTTCAATATTTACATTATAAAATTAGTTATATCTTAGCCTATTTGACTCTAAATTTATTGAACTTTAAAATGATCCTAGTTTGATCGCTCCTACATCTATGTTTACAGAAATATTTGAATTTGAAGTGAAGCTAGCATTTTAAAGTAATCAGCACGAATGTACTGAAACGACTGAAACTTTTTGACCTCAGTGTAAGAGGAGTTTAAATCTAATTTTTCATTGGTCAGTAAACTATTTTTTCTTAAGGGGTTGTAAAAATATGTTTTATTTCTTAAATATTAATTATTTTCTCCATTTTGTTTAACTTGCTTTTTGAAAATAGGAGGAGTTTCTTCATTATTTTTATTGGTCTGAAGCATCCATTTTTTCCCTCTGCCCAAAATGGGCTTAAAAATAAAAGACCATTCTTTTAGAAAAATTACAGCTTGGGATATGTAGTTTCTTTTGCAGTGTGGCCATTTTTAATTAAAAATTTCTTTAAGACAATATAGCGTTATAAATAAATGAATGCTAACAAACAAAATTAATAGTTTGTTTAAAATATTTCCAATTTGATCAGAATCACATAAAACTTGTTGCTCGGGGGTTTTTGGGGTCGCTGATTACGAAACTGAAGTAACTTTTTAAAAATTCAAAATAGTGGATCCTATATGGCTAAGGACAGTATTTTATGACGCTGAAAATTACTGGATTATGCCCTGAAAAACTGATTATTAAGCGAAATTATGCGTTGAAAAATTAAAAAGTGCAAATTGATGCTTTTGAAAGAAAAACGTTATTAAGGACCCAAATAAAGCTTTTAACATTATGTTAATTAAAAGTTGAATTTTAAACTAATACATAGCTAGAATAATTTAATAAGTTTTTATTTAATTATATAGTATAAATTACATTATTCATAACACAGGCACACAAAAAAAAAAAGTTGTCTGTTCATTGAACCAGACCTACACGTCTTATAGTATTTTGGCCCCCTGAATACGAATATGAAGTCAGAATTGCTCCATCACCCTCTGTTTTTTTTTAAATCGAAAAAACTACCCTTAAGTCTAAAATTCAAGAACTAAATTAAAAAAATGAAATAACCGCGGTTTTCTTCTGAGTAGAAGAATATATTTATGCGTATTCTTCTTTCAACAACTTAGAAATAATGTCAAAATTGCTCTATCGCCCCCTGTTTTCTTTAAATCGAAGAAACTACCCTTAAATCAAAAATTCTAGAACTAAATTAAAAAAAATGAAATAACCGCGGTTTTCTTCTGAGTAGAAGAATATATTTATGCGTATTCTTCTTTCAACAACTTAGAAATAATGTCAAAATTGGTCCATCACCCCCTGTTTTTTTTAATTGGAGAAACTACCCTTAAATCTAAAATTCAAGAACTAAATTTAAAAAAAATGAAATAACATTATTTCTGAGTTGTTGAAAGAAGAAAACGCATAAATATATTCTTCTACTCAGAAGTTAACCGCGGTTATTTAATTTTTTAAAATTTAGTTCTTGAATTTTTGATTTAAGGGTAGTTTCTTCGATTTAAAAAAAACAGGAGGTGATGGAGCAATTTTGACATTATTTCTGAGTTGTTGAAAGAAGAAAACGTATAAATATATTTTTCTACTCCGAAGGAAACCGCGGTTATTTCATTTTTTGTAATTTAGTTCTTGAATTTTTGATTTAAGGGTAGTTTCTTCAATTTAAAAAAAACAGGGGGTGATGGAGCAATTTTGACATTATTTCTGAGTTGTTGAAAGAAGAAAACGCAAAAAAATATATTTTTCTACTCCGAAGGAAACCGCGGTTATTTCATTTTTTTTAATTTAGTTCTTGAATTTTTGATTTAAGGGTAGTTTCTTAGATTTAAAAAAACAGGGGGTGATGGAGCAATTTTGAAATTATTTCTGAGTTGTTGAAAGAAGAAAACGCATAAATATATTTTTTTACTCCGAAGGAAACCGCGGTTATTTCATTTTTTTTAATTTAGTTCTTGAATTTTTGATTTAAGGGTAGTTTCTTCGATTTAAAAAAAACAGGGGGTGATGGAGCAATTTTAAAATTATTTCTGAGTTGTTGAAAGAAGAAAACGCATAAATATATTTTTCTACTCCGAAGGAAACCGCGGTTATTTCATTTTTTGTAATTTAGTTCTTGAATTTTTGATTTAAGGGTAGTTTCTTCGATTTAAAAAAAAGGGGGTGATGGAGCAATTTTGACATTATTTCTTAGTTGTTGAAAGAAGAAAACGCATAAATATATTTTTCTACTCCGAAGGAAACCGCGGTTATTTCATTTTTTTTAATTTAGTTCTTGAATTTTTGATTTAAGGGTAGTTTCTTAGATTTAAAAAAAACAGGGGGTGATGGAGCAATTTTGAAATTATTTCTGAGTTGTTGAAAGAAGAAAACGCATAAATATATTTTTCTACTCCGAAGGAAACCGCGGTAATTTCATTTTTTTTAATTTAGTTCTTGAATTTTTGATTTAAGGGTAGTTTCTTCGATTTAAAAAAAACAGAGGGTGATGGAGCAATTCTGACTTCATATTCGTATTCAGGGGGCCAAAATACTATAAGACATGTAGGTCTGGTTCAATGAACAGACAACTTTTTTTTTTTGTGTGCCTGTGTAATATATACACTGAAAATAATTAAGGGGGCAACCCTAGTTGTAGGGTACAAAAATTGATCATTTGCATGAATTTTTTTCAAGAAAAACCACCAACATTTTTAAATAAAGCAACTAATTCTCTATAAATATAAAGTAAAGGTCATCATAAGAAATATGTTTTGCGATGACCACGGTAACAAGGAGCTGGTTTCTCAAAAATACAAAATTCAAACCAATTTTGTTAAAGTAAAAGTTAAAAAAATGCTGTGGGTTTTTAGCTGTAAAAAGATATTGTTTGGGGTCATCTATAAAGCATACTTAATTTCCAAAATTTATCCCCCCCATCTTGATGCTTTTTCCATTAATGATTAATATGAAGCATATTTTATGGACCCTCCTACTCCTTCAAATATCACATGCTTTATGGACGACCCCTTACTTAAAAAAAGAAATAATTCTATTGATGTGAGGAGTAGATTTTTATGTATTAAAAAAGCCCACTAAACTCAAGAAAAATCGGAGATTCAGTGCAGTAGTTTTTGAGAAATAGTGCGATCACCGATTTGCAAAATGCTGTTTTAAGAAAAACGAGTTTAAAGTTTTATCATACTCTTTCATTAGACGAAATTTCGTTCCGGGCTACAGGAAGTCCGACTTAACTAAACCTTACTTCAGATCTTTAAAGCTTTATATCTCACTAAATTTTTAAAATATCAACTTATTATTTTACAAACATATGTCTGAGACCCTACCCACACAGTACCGAAACTTTTCTAAAAATTTATTAAAGATTTACTTGCAAACTTCGAAGAATTTACTTCTAAAGTTAGCTCAACATTTATTGAAGTGGGACATTTAAATCTTTGCAGAATTTTCACTAAACTTTGCAAGTAAATACTTCCAAGCTTGCAAGTAAATTTTTAGTAAATATTTAGGAAATTTTCGGTGTTGTGTGGGTAAACCTAGAAAAATTACAAGAAAAGAAAAACCGATTTTTTGAAAATTATAACTAGGATTGCCCTTTTAATTATGGATGATTAATTTTTCATAAATTTATGATAAAATGTATTTGGGACATTCCACGTCAACACGGACAGAGCTCTAAACAAAAATTGCTTTGATGGATTTAAACGTTCTAGGGCTTAAAAGATTTCTACGTTCATGTACTTTAAAATGCCGATGGGCGTTTTTTGCAAAATTCAATTTCCGATGCCAATAGAACTGTCAAAAGTCAAAAGGTCCAAAAATCTCAAAATACTTTTATGAATTAAAAGCAAAAAAGGAGGTAAATTATTCTGTAACTCATTCTTTATCAGTTTTTAAGGTTCCCGAATATAAATCTAAAGTTTTTTTTTTAAATCCAAAATGTCGAATTCAATATGGCGGACAAAATTCAAATTTGATCAGATTCGATTAAAACTTGTTACTCGGGGGTTTTTAGGGTTGCTGATTACGAATCTAAAGTCACTTTTTAAAAATTCAAAATGGCGGATCCAATATGGCGGAAAAAATTTTCAAATTTGATCCGATTCCATTAATACGTGTTACTCGGGGGCTTTTGGGGTTGCAGATTATGAATATGAAGTTACTTTGTGTTTGAGACTTCAAATTCATAATCAGATACGCTAAAAACCACCGAGTAACACTTTTTAATTAAATCTGATCAAATTAAAAAATTTGATCCGCCATTTTGAATTTCTACATTGTTAGCATTTGGGTGTTTTGACGCTATGTAAGTATAAATTTTCAGGTGTGCAACATTTAGTCTATTTTTAAATGGTTAAAGTTATCAATGCGCTTTTTTCACTAAAATTATTTATATTTAATTGGGAATCAAATAGTATAATATACTTAACAGTTTTATCAACTGGTTTTTTCATATTCGATAAAAAGTGAAAAACTGCGCAATGGGGCTGATTGTGCCTTTCGCTCGGGGCTAATTGTGCCGCAGTCAGTGGCAATTTTTTAGAATGAGAACATACAACATGTATGAGAAATTCCACGTGAAACATAGTTATTAGTTGTATCAAATGTAGGTAATAAATTAAAAAAAGTAAAAAATGGCATTTAATATCTACTTTTTGACCTACAGTGCCGCCCAACAGGATTTGCCCACCCTATCACAGTTGAAGGTGTTACAAAAAATTTATATTTTGATTTCTAATAAAGATATCAAGGTTTGTAAGGTCTCATTTTAAAGCTTATATCATCTACTTTAACAATATTTAAAGAATAAATTTAAAAAAAAAATTTTTATTGTTTAATTACTGTTTAAAAAAAACAAACTTTTCAATTTTTTTTTTTGCTAATTTCAAACAAATGTAGTTTTTTAACAAGTAATCGTAAATTAATTATGTATAACGCATTTTAAAGATGATTTTATCACCTTTAAAATGCATTTTTAAAAATTGTCGTACCATTTTTTTTAAGAAAGTTATTATCATTTGTTTAAAAAAACAGCCCTTTTTTTAAATAATTCGTATTTTGAAAACGGTTCCTTTTTTTTGGAAAAAGTTTAAGACAAAAAATGTTCATTTATTTATGTAGATTTAAGAAAAAAATATAAAAAATTTTTTTGAACAAATTTCTTTTTTACCACATTTTTACCTTGTACAATATTTTTACAAGTACAAGGTAAAAATGTGGTAAAAAAGAAATTTGTTCAAAAAAATTTTTTATATTTTTTTCTTAAATCTACATAAATAAATGAACATTTTTTGTCTTAAACTTTTTCCAAAAAAATGAACCGTTTTCAAAATACGAATTATTTAAAAAAGGGCTGTTTTTTTAAACAAATGATAATAAGTTTCTTAAAAAAAATGGTACGACAATTTTTAAAAATGCATTTTATAGGTGATAAAATCATCTTTAAAATGCGTTATACATAATTAATTTACGATTACTTGTTAAAAAACTACATTTGTTTGAAATTAGCAAAAAAAATTGAAAATTTTGTTTTTTTTAAACAGTAATTAAACAATAAAAAATTTTTTTTTAAATTTATTCTTTAAATATTGTTAAAGTAGATGATATAAGCTTTAAAATGAGACCTTAGAAACCTTGATATCTTCATTAGAAATAAAAATATAAAACTTTTTGTCACACCTTCAACTGTGATAGGGTGGGCAAATCCTGTTGGGCGGCACTGTAGGTGCACAATATGCCGCGTGCGAGCGACCTGCACGCGGAGATTAACTATATATTTTTTCAAATCCATGAAACTTATCAGATTCACTCTAAAATTTTTTGCAAAAACTTCTTAGTATTTTAAGGTACCTACATTTTAAACAAAACAATTTTTTTATCGAATATCTTAAGTTAAAAAACACTTAATTTCTTTATAAAAAATTGTTATTTTTTTAGTATAAAATGGAAAAAATTATTTGATAACATATTATTCAATAGTAGAAAAGAAATCAAAACTATTCTTCTCTTGTCAAAAATTAGAAAGAAACAATATTTTTCGAGTTATCTGATATTAAAAAGTAGGTAAAAAAAACATTCAAAAAACGAAAAATTTTGAAAATTCGTAACTCAAAAATTTGAATTAAAACATTGCAGATTATTTTAATCTATTCTGGTGTTGATTTACTGTGTATTTAAATGTTTATAATAAATAATATCATTTGCTGTAATTGAAACAAGGTAAAACTCTATGCGGCACAATCTGACCCAGCGTCGGCACAACCGGCCCCGCAGCGAGAGTCGTTGGGACGCATCGCCGCGCTGCAAAAAGTCACATTTTTATTGAAAACTATGAAAAATTGTTAAAAAGTATAAATAAATTCAAAAACTACATAAAATTCTACACCAAATAGTTCATAAATAAAAACAAATAGTTGTTATTTTACTATTGTTTTCTTTCATTTTGTCGAAATCGGCACTTTCAACCCTGCTCTCCCCTATATTAGTAGATTTTTCTTAATAATTAGTGTAATTTGCTTCCTAAATTTATTTCCTTATGAAAATTGAGAATTTTTTACAAAAATATTAAGAAACGGAAATATGTAATGTTTTTCCCTAAAGAAAAGAATTAGTTTGTAAACAATATTGTTATTGATAAATAAAAATTATGCATAAAATAAGTATATTTTAGAGGTGTGGATTTAATCGAGTTGAACCGAAAATTATTCGACTCGACAACAGAAAACTCGAATCGGGAATAATTCGAATCGAACTAGCCAATTCAAATTCGAAGTTTTGAATTTCGAATCGGCCGATTCGAATCGAAAGTGAATTCGAATCGAACTAGTCAATTCGAATTCGAATTTCGAATCGGCCGATTCGAATCGAAAGTAAATTCGAATCGAACTAGCCAATTCGAATTCGAAACTTCGAATTTCGAATTGACCGATTCGAATCGAGTCGGCCAATTCGAAAGTAATTCGAATTTCGAATTGTGCGACTCGGTTATTTTATTTGCACAACTATTTTGACAGAAATCCTAACCTAAAATTAGCAGGCTGGTATTCATAATAAGTAAGTATTCATAATTCTAAGTACTTAGAAACTTTTTCTTAAAAATGTCAATATATTTTTTATTAATTTTATAATTTTTTTAATATATAAATAACATACAAATACCAATAATGTGTTAAAAGTGAAGGAAATATTTCGCTGATTGTTTGTAGTACATAAGGAAAAAGAACTTATTTTGCAAATTTTTTGCTCAATTTTTAAAATAAATTTTTATTTATTTTAACAATTTAATAGCTAATATATAATTAAATATTGTTTACATTATTTATATTTTGATTACCTTTAATAGTAATTTATAAATAAAAAAATGATTAATTCAATTTCATTTAGTAACAAATAATTACGGTTAATAAATACAATTTCCTTTGCGATTTGCGGCGGTATTAAATTCCGTTTCTTATTCAACAAGATTGTAGATTCGTCCAAAAATGCATTAAAACTATAAAGCTTCCAAAAATTCAATTTTTTTTAATAATTAAAACCGTCCATTTTTCTTTTTAGAGATATTAAAGTAGAATATTTTCAAAAATTTTAATAAACAGATTCATAAAATTAACTTTTTATCCCACATGCACAAAAATGGCGCTTTTAGATAGCTGACGACAGGGAGTAAAGTCATTCATTTGTTCGACCGTATGAAAATGGCGACTTTTTTTCCCCCAAGGGCAAAAAAACAGCTGGTCCCATGCTTTTTTTTTGCCCAATGGAAAAAAAAGGCCGCCATTTTCATACAAGTCGAACAAGTGAATGACTTTTACTCCCTGTCGTCTGCTATCTGAAATCGACACTTTTGTGCATTAGGAATAAAAAATATCGTAAGTAACACGGGAATAAAGGCAGCCAATTTGTTTACGGTGATTTTTGTGACACTCGTTCCGGTCTCGGGGCGCCTACGGCGCCCTTGACCTCCACTCGTGTCACAAAAATCACCGTAAACAAATGGCTGCCTTTATGCCCTTGTTGCTTAATATACTATTTCATAATTATTTCTAAATCATTTTTGAAAGACAATATTTTTACAATTACATACCTACACTTAAAAAATGTAAAAAAAAATTGAAATTTGGTAAAATCTTTTAAAAACTCATTTAAATTTAGTCAAATCTTTTAAAGATAATCAATCCCAAGTGCGAAATTAAAAACGGCCCAAAACTGGCCCAGTGACGGCATAGTCAGTGCCTACTCTTGGCAGACAATAGTGGCCCGACTGTCGAGA
Organism: Leptopilina syphax; assembly: GCA_032872505.1. Classification (NCBI taxonomy): domain Eukaryota; kingdom Metazoa; phylum Arthropoda; class Insecta; order Hymenoptera; family Figitidae; genus Leptopilina; species Leptopilina syphax. The sequence continues at coordinate 41,030,096 of CM065473.1, read as the reverse complement.
GGTTAACCGCGGTAGGCCGTCGGCAGCCAATCATCGGCCGATTCTCGGTAAACATTAATGGCCCATTATTGGCTGCCATTACTCCCCAGTGTTGAAAAAATTAAAAAAAAATTTTTTATTTAATTAACTAATTAATTCATAATATTTATACAGTTTATTTCTCTAAATTAATCGCAAACTTACAAATATTTGAAAAATTCTTACCGCTCGCGGGGATCGATACCTGAACCTGACGCACCACAGCCTAACACTCTGACCACTCTGCTACTCTGACGTGAAGTCGAGGAAACAAAAGGGTTCTTATAAGCTACACTACACTGGCCGATACTGTGCCATTATTGGGCCGAGCTACGTCCCAATATTGTCAATTATAATTTACCATCATAGATACAAAATGATAGACATTAATATGGCATTCCTGAGCCAAGGTATGTCCCAATTCTGGCAATTATAATTTGCCACAAAATGTTTTCCATTAAAGTGCCACTAATGTGCCATTAATAGGCCGATCTTCGTCACATCACTGGCAATTGAATATTGCCATTAAAGATTGATCAACTTTGCCATGAATGTGCCATTATTGAGCCAAGCTACGCCCGAATTCTGGCAATTACAATTTGTCATCAAAGATACAAAATGTTTGCCATTAAAGTGCCACTAATGTATCATTAATGGGCTGATCTTCGTCACATCACTGGCAATTGAATTTTTCCTTTAAAGATTTATCTACTTTGTCAATAAGGTGCCGTTATTGGGCCAAGCTACGCCCCAATTCTGCCAATTATAATTTGCCATCAAAGATACAAAATTTTTGCCATTAAAGTGCCATTAATGGGCCGATGGTCGGCACATCACTGGCAATTGCTTTTTGCCATTAAAGATTGATCAACTTTGCCACGAATGTGCCACTATTGGGCCGAGAGCTGGCCCAGTCTTAAAAAATTTGAAAATCTGACCATCGGCGCCATCATTGGCCCATCAATGGGACGTTTTTAACACCAGTAATGGCCCAGTAACTACTGCCAATTCTCGGCAGACATTACTAGACCAATTATGGGCCGTTTTTGCAGTCTTGGCATTTCGCACTTGGGATTTTTTAAAAAATTTTAAAAGGTAATCAAATTTTTAAAGAATTTTAATTATAAATAATTTCTTAAAAATTTTAAAATAGTAAATTTAAGAAAACTTTATAATTTACTTTGTTCCAAGCTAATTGAATCTTAAAAAATTATGATAAAACAATTCTAAGAATAAGTTTTTTATATAAAAATTGTAATTTAATTTTTCATAACGCGGTGCTAAAAAGGGCACTTTTTTTGCAAGAATTCAATTATTTTCATAAATAATAAAATTCTTCTCAGGAATTCAATTTTTTTAAAATTTTAATAAAATTTTTTACACCTATTCAGTACTATTTCAATTGAAATTTTGAAAAAATAATTTTGTAAATAAATAGGAGAATAATTTGCATAATAATTTAGATCAGTCAAACGAAATTTGTTATAAAAAAGCATATAATAAACAAAATCTATTATTTTATTATAAATCATGAAAAATATCTGTATAATATGTTTGATTTGTTATACAATATATTCTAAAGAAAAAAAAACAAAAGCATACACAAAAACTAACTTGAAAGTGTGGACAGACGAATGAAAGAATGAAATTCGAAGATTATTATACACTGAACTCTTGCTGTAATGGACGTTACTGTAATGGACTAGTTTGTAGATGAAGTGGTGAGCGGGGAAACGGGGTCGCTGAGCTCATCGACTAGCGCCACCAACAAAGTATTATTTTTTAAATTTTGCGGGTGCACAGCCTCCCCACTAAAATCTTATTTTCAATTTTTTATTATTTTATGAGCTGTTCAGTCATTTAAAAAAAATATTTTCCAAAATTATGTTTCCATTCCTTAATTACTTGCTTTTAGTTAAAAATTTGTGCATTTAAAGAAAATAAAAAAAAATTATTTAGAATCTATGTTTTAAATCTTCATACGGCCCTGAATGTTTTGATGACCTTGCTTCAAGGGTACTCTTGCTGTAATGGACCACAGCACATTCGAGTCCATTACAGCAAGAGTTTAGTGTAGTTAATTTCGAAATCACTCATTTTTATGAAAATTAAAAATTTTTAAATGTTGAAAATATGTTCTGACCGATTTTATTTCATAACCATTAAATTTCTCACAAAAAATTACCTTAAAAATGGAAATTATTTTCTTGATATAGTTTAAAATATCGGTTTACCCTCCCCTGAAAAAAGAGATATTACTGCGATAGCCCTGGTTAAAAAACCGGACAGATTTCGGACTAATCCGAAATTTGTTCGAAACAGTGCGATTTATGGTCAGGTTTTTGTCACCCGAAATTAATCCGAATAAATCCGAACTCTATACGGTTTGTGAACAACTAGTAAATCCGGAGTTGGTCTGATGAAGTCCGACATTAATCAGTTAATTTTAACTAGTTAATCCGGAATTAGTCCGAAACAGTCAAAATTTAGTCCGGACAATTTAGTAAATGTTAATAAAAAAATAATTATACAAGTTACACATATTAATTATTATTACTTTATGGTACATTCAACATATTTTTCGATTTACCTATCGCAATTTTATTCACATTAACTTAAAATTTCTAACGCTTGGGGATTCGAACCTACATCTATCTAACATTATATCGCACCGAAATCGAATACACTAACCACTATACCACGCTCGCATGATAGTTTAAATTCATAATAGAATTTATAAAGTGCCACGAAAAGAAATGACAAAAAACTAACGCATCAGTATTAATTATAATATTAAAAAAGATAACTAATAATACTAGTGTAAAATCAAATTGACTGCAAAAGTAAATATTTTATTTACCATAAGTAAATACCCTAAAAAAAGTCAAACCGATTTCGGACTAATATGGAATTTATCCGCAACAGTACGATTTATTGTGGAGTTTTTCACCCTGAATTAAGTTTAAAATCAATACCGTTTTTTATAACTTACTATTGAATCCGTAATTAGTCCGATTTAGTCCGAAGTTAGTCAGATTATATGCCACTAGTAAATGCAGAAGTAATCCGATTGGTTTAACCAGTGAATCTGCAGCTAATCCGAAACAGTCTGCTTATAGTCAGGTTTTCGTCACTCAGAATTAGTACGGATAAATCCAAACTCAATAGGTTTGTGTATAACCAGTGAATCCAGAATTAGTACGATCTAGTCTGAAGTTAGTCTGGCAATACGCAACTTGCAAATAGTCCGATTAAGTCCGGAATTAATCTGGTTATGGTCAGGTATATACCTGACTGAAATATTTGTCATACGAAATTGTAATTATAGTTTGAATTTATCTGACCAAAATCATTCCGGATTAAGTCTTTGAATTGGATTGAATATGGATTGTTTTGGACTGTCTCTGGATGGTATATATATATATATATATTTACAAATTCCATATTATTATAAGACTTCTTTTTGGACTGGTGTGTTTTGATCGGATATTATTTGGATTGCCGCTGACTATTACCGGATTCTTTGCGTACAGATTTCGGATTATTTTGTATTGTTGTTTCAAATTATGCCTTTTAATTGGATTAAATCCGGATTATTTCAAACAATTTTTGGATACTTAGCATATAGATTTCAGATTGTTTCGGATTATGTTAGAGCTGTGCAAAATAATTCGAACCGAACTGTTCGAATTTTTTCGCTTAGTTCGAATGTCGTATATTCGACATTCGAGTTAGCTTAGTTCGAATGTCGAATATTCGACATTCGAGTTACTACAAAATTCGAACCGAGTTTTGTTCGGTTTTTGAACGCTAAAATGTCGAATTCTAAAATTCGACATTTTAGTCGCCTAGTTTGAATGTCGAATATTCGACATTCGAACTAGCCCAGTTCGAATGTCGAAAAACCGACATTCGAGTTAGCCTAGTTCGAATGTTGAATATTCGACATCCGAACTAGCCCAGTTTGAATGTCGAATTTTCGACATTCGACATTTCGGCGCCCCAAAACCAAACGAAACTCGGTTCGGTTCGAATTTTGCACAGCTCTAGATTATGTCTTTCAATTGGATTAAATCCCAATTGTTGCAGACAATTTCCGAATTCATTGCATACAGTTTTCGGATTGTTTCGTACTTGTTTCAGAATAGGATTTGACTAATATCGGATTTCTTGCTTACAGAGTTCGGATTGCTTCGGACATTTTATGGATTAAGTTTTTTTAACTAGATTAAATTCCGATTGTTGCGGACTTATTCCGTATTCTTTACATTTTGATTTCTGATAATTCCGTACTTATTTTAGAAGAATTCTTCACTGGTCATAAATTCGGATTATTGCGGACTTATTACGGACTGAATTCGTAGACATTCAGGATTACATCGGAGTGTTTTCGGATTCAGGTTTTCGATCGGATTAATATCAGACTAACGCTGATCATTTTCGGACCTTTTTCGTACAATTTTCGGACTAATCCGTAATAATCTGTCCGTATTTAATCCGGAATAAGTCCGAAATTTTTACCAGGGATGATACTCATTTTGAGTATAGTTTTTTTTCTGTGTATTAGCATAAATAATTATTAATACTATATAATCTTGACTTTAGCGTCAGGTTATGATCGCTGCGCATGACAATAGTGACGTGATCACACACACAGGTGTATATAGTAGTAGTGGTATACGGATTACTACTTTTTCGAGTAAAAAGTTCGCTCTGCAATAGTAAAAGTTGTTTCTTGCAGAAGTAATCTTTATTTTCCGAGTACTAATTATTAGAATTTCTCTGAGTAATATTCACAACATATCGAATGTACAAAGTATTACAAAATTTAATAAAAATTAAAATTCTTAAAGCAATTTCTGTTACATCGGTAGTAATTTTTAAAAGTGACTACTGTAATAATTCCTATTAGTAATTTTTATTACCAAAACTAGTAATGTTGACTTCATGCGAAGTACATTTTACAATGAATAGTAATTTTTAATATAAAAGTATAATTATTACTATTCCATAGAAACTTTTACTAGAAACTCAGCACCATTTTTCTCCGTGTACATATACATACGGACTTGAGAATAACATAATTTAATTAAAAAGAATTTTTAATAGAAACTCGATAATAGGTTGGCCCTTATTTACCAAAAGTGTATTATGAAAAAAATAAAAAATTAGCTAAATAAATTGATATTAATTTTGTTTACCCTCTCTCTTAAGCTTCTACTTTTACTTTTATGTAAAAAAATGTTTTACTTTACATCTACTTTTGAGTGATTTTTTAAACTTTCGGTTTTTTCAAAATAATTTTTAACCTTTGTATGAAATGTGTACGAGTTGTCTGTAACATGGGTAGCTGATGTCCATAATCTGAGCCGCTGCTATACATAGTCTGTACCCAGTGTGCACGTACTATAACTGTTCTAGACCAAAAAAAGAACAGTGTTCTAGAATAAGTGTTACAATTTTATTATAGAACAGTTCTAGAGCTTTGTTCTAAATTTGTTCTGGAACAGTTGTTCTGTATCTGTTCTATAACAGACATGTAACATTTGTTCTAAATTAGTTATAGAATTTTGAAGTAACATTGTTCCTACAGTGTTCTAGAACACTGTTACAAAAATTTAATATAAATGTTTTTTCACTATAAACTCGTGTTTATTTTCACTACACGGAAAGATATTATTAATTTTATAAAAGTATTTTACAAGTGTAGGACAAAATGCGACAAAGGAAAATTTTGCTATCAACAAAACTAACACAGTAAATCTTAATTTAATTAATCCCTGCAATTTTTACATTACTTTTCAGTTTTGGTTCTTAAAGATGAAGGTTTGAGCTTTCTTTTAAGCCATATTAGAGCTTTTTATGTCTTCCCATTTTCTTTTTACAGGACTTCAAAAAATGCAAAAAACACCGTTTTTAATAATTCAACCCCTCTTTTTAGGGGTCTGAATAAATTGAAAATTTTTTTTTTGTATTTTCTTGTTCATTGACACCCAAACTTTCAATAAACACAAAAATTTTGAAATAAACACGACATGATCATTTTTTTGTTAGCCAGTGTTATTCATATTTTCATTCATACTCATAAACATTTATTTGTTCTATGCAACTATTAAATTTCTGCTTGGGTATTATCCCAATGGGAAATTTACAACTGGCGTAGTACTGCGCCAGCACTGCCAGCACTGGCGGCAAGGCTGAGAGCCAGCACTGGCATGGCACTGGGATGATAACGCCGTCTGACGCTGCCGAAGTACTGTCTGTCAGTGCTGCTAGACAGCACTGGCGCAGCACTGGACCAGTGCTGGCTGAGAATATTGCCGCAATAAATGCCGTATTGTAATTAATTAGTCGTAAATTAATAATTATAAATAATTTAACAACAAAATGGTAAATAATATTAATAAATAGTTATTATTCATAAAATACTTCTCTTCTTATAGAAATTGTATTAAATATGGAGACTAACTATAAATATAGTAAATAAAGTAGAAAAAATTTGTTTATAACATTTAAAAATTAAATAATAAACAATTACAGTAAGTGTGTATTAGATTTTTATATTTTAGTACCTAACGATTGGAATCTAGAAATATCGCAAACCTATGAAAATAAACAAAATTTCTGACGAGGAGAATCGAACCCACGACCTACGGACTAACAGACTAACGCCCTAACCACTATGCTAACGACACATGTGTACATTAAAGTAGGTATTAATATCTCAGTATCATTCAGACATACAATTATCGAGTCAAAGATGAGAAAAAAATAGGGATACAAAAAAATAAAATAATAAAAAAATAATAATAAAATAAATTAAACTAAATTTTTAAAAATTAAATTACTTTACTTTTTGCATTTAACATTTTACGCAATTCTTAAATTACGTGGTAATTTTTTAATAATTTTTTATTCATAGTAAGAAGTATAATTTAGTATTTTAATAGGAACTAAATTAGTATTGAGATTAAAGTTTAAATTATGTTTATAATTTTAATTTGTTTAAATAATTTATTATTTACAAAATTAGACAATTGTGTTAAATTTTTATTATTAAATTTAATAAGAATAAAAAATGAACAACTGAAAAGTAAAATATTAATTTTTTTTAATAAATTTATATTTATAAACATTCCTAAACTTTTTTTTATAATTTTTTTCAAGTTTATGTCAAAAAAGCAATGTTGGCAAAGAGCGTTGTGAACAATTTTTCTATACTCAGCCAGCACTTGCCGCCGTGGCTTGTCCAAGCTTTGGCGAAACAAAAATTCTGTACTGCGCCAGCACTAATTGTCGAGGCTCGGCTAGACTACGCCGAACAATCGTCTGAGTGCTAAGCCAGTGGTGAACATCGGCACTACACTGGCATTTCCCATTGGGTATTTATGATAAATCGTTTTTGTTATAGAATTGTTATATATTTGTTCTAAAACAATGTTCTAGTTTTGTTCTAGAATTGTTACAGACTTTGGTTCCAATTTGTACCTCCAGGGGGACGACATTTTGACCTGCCTGTTCCTCACCAGTTACAGAACTTGTTCTTTTTGTTCTGGAATAGTTATAGAATTATTCTGTAACTTTGCACACTGGGTAGAAACGTAAGTCCGGGGAGATGGACATAGTTTTTTTTTAAAGTACTGTAAAAATTATAAAAGAGCGATTTATGTCTAAACTTCTATTGATAATTAAACATTGAACACTTAACTTTAAAGTAACGAAAAATAAAATAAAATATATTCATAGGAACAATCTTAAATTTTCCTTTTTGTAAGAAGTGCATTTGGCCATCTCTCCCGGAATGTCCGGGGAAAGATGGCCAATACTCATAATTTTTTACTTTTAGCTTAAACTTAATTTTTAATCTTTCAAATTACTTTTCTCTTATTCTGGTCACATTTTGAACATTTATCATGGGATTTAATACAGTTTTCATGTAGCAAAAAATTTCAAATCCAATCTTTAATCAATGTCGTTTGATTGTAACTTTCAACTCAACCTACAAATATAACTCCATCTCTAATGTCAATTAGATCAATTATTTTGTTCTCAGACATTTTTAATTTGTTTTTCTTTAATATTTCTTAAGTAACCGACAGATTAGCTCAGTCGGATAGATGCCTCGCATTGGCGGTCATTTAAGGACCAAGGGTATAAGTATCCTTGGTTCGCGCCCACTTGGCTTGGTATTTTTCCGGCACGTGAGACAATCTGAGCGGGAGGTTTGACGTCGAGGTATAAATGATGTGCACCGTCGATTATTGTCCGGTACACACCATTAGAACTCGACTGTCGATAAACCGGTTGTACTCAGGAGAGGTTTTCTACAGTTTCCCTCTCCACTGGCGAGAAAACCCATTAGACGGGTGGTCCAGGCAAATGCGAGTACTCCTAATTTTCAAGTCGCTCTGTAGGCGCAAAATTTAGTATTAAGGAAATGTCTATAAAGAAATATTGTAAGAGAAATTTACGAGATGTAAACAAACACTTGTATAGCCAAGATTGTAGGCTTAAGACGGGTGTATAAACAAATAAATAAATAAATATTTCTTAAGTAACTAACATTAACATAAAAATTTTTAAATGAAAGTCATTAATGGCCATTTCATCCAATAATACATGACAAAAGTAAACATCAAAATATTAAATAAAAAAAATAATTTTTCCATTAATTTTTTGTGTATATCGAAGCGTGGGTTATGCACTACTCAATAAAACTTCAAATTAAAAAATCCGTTAAAAATAACAATGTAGCAATAAGAAATCTAAAATTCAAATTTTTTTGGGACCCATGCAAAAAAATGTTGAAGGATTACATTTTAATTATTTTTCAACAATTTGTTGTTCACATTTATTAGTATAGTCACAAATGGTTGAAGAATAACCCATAATAAGTGATATTTATTAACAAATTTTGTTGTGTACTGTTGGTCTATTACCTTATGATTTAGGGTATTTTATAGGATATAGCGCTGTGAATTATACTCACAGCGCCCCCAGCGCGAACATCGAAAGCTTCCTAAATCATATGGTAATAGATCTAAGTACACAGTCGAGTCGATACAGTAGAACGCCTATAATTTCATATCAAAAGTCCCCAATGGTAAATATCCCTAAGCAGCGATTGACTCACTGACATATCGCCGCGCTTTTTCCACAACAGATGTCGGGACTGACATTTGTACTCCTATTTCCAAAAAGCGATTATTTTATTTGTTGGTTCACCCTGACAGATTTGGATTTACTATATGTCCACTTTTAAAGTGGACAAATGGTAGACATATAGTAGACATACGGCAAAAGTAGAAATAAACTATTTAGAAGGTGTTTGATAGCAAAAGTAAGTGTTAAATATGTACAAAGGATGTTTAGAGAATAGATTTTAGCAAATACTAGACAACAAATTGCGCGCGCCAACAGTGTTTTGAGTTTGACGATGAAAAATTAATTTTCAAAACATAATTAAAAAATCAAATAATTAAACATAATTTATAAAAAATAGACATATTTATATAAAATAAATGATCATATTTTGTTTATTATAAAAAACATTTATTACATGAAGTAATACGAACAAAATCATCAAAAATTAGGCCTAATTTTATTGAAATTTACTCTCTAAATCAGAATCAGTGAAATTCCTACTTAAGATTAGTGAAATTTGACTAAGAATCAGTGACTTTATTCTCGCGATTTGAATCAGTGGAATTAAACTGAAAATCAGTTAAAAATGACGGAAACTGAAAATCAGGAACTAAAACGAAACTAAAATTTCGAAACGGTTCTTGGTATTTATTCAAAAATAAATTTTATTTACTTATAAAATACATATACATTTATTTTATAATTAATTCAGGGTGTCCTGCAAGTACTGTAAGAAAAAAATTTCCTGACTTTCCCTTGACTCTTCCCTTCCCTTTTTTATAACAAATATTTAACAAAAAAAATTATGTGAGCTGGTAAATATTAACGTAATTTTATGATAGTGAACTTAAACACTTTATTTATCATCATTATAAACCTTCTTTTGTTGTAAACAAAATATTACACACATAAAATCTAAAAAAGACAAAGATAAAGTAATCTAATTATTTGTTTATTGAAAAACCACGATCTAAAGCCGCGTTCCCGCATGAGATAAAATTAAAATCATTTTCACAAAGTTTTCCAAATTAGAAAAGCCTTTTGATGATGATTTCAAAAATGAAAGAGAACCAATAAACGAAAGTGATTAACTCATTCAAGTATCTGGTCGGCTGAAAATTTAAAAAATAAAAAAAATCTATTTCTTATGCAATTTTAAAAAAAATCCTGATTTTGATTAAAATTCCCTGACTTCCCTGACCGCTGGACAGGGAAGTCAAGATTATATATTAATATATTAATTATTTATATATTATTTATTATTAAACTTTTTTATAATATAAATATAATTTTATTTATAGCAAAAAATTGTAGGATAATAAAAAAATTAATAATAAATAAATTTTAAAATACAATATACCGTCAGAATTTGTCAGCACAAACGACGGGCGAGCTAAGAAAAATTGCTGCTGAAATTAAATTAACATAGTTTATTATTGGAAAATGATAGCTACTTCACTAAGAAAACATTATACTTAATTCAAATACAAAAATAATTTTAGATGATTTTGTAATTGAAATTAGTTTATAAGTTTAATCCCATTATATAGAAAATATCTATTTTTGAGAGATTTATCTCCTAAGACATTTTGAAAAAAATTGATTAATTTTTCTAATTTCGTGCACCCTAAAAAGAGTAATCTCATAGTTAAAGAAAAAATCCTCTTCTAATATCCTCTAAAGTTTTCTTCTCCAAAGGAAAATATTCCAATTTATTGTATATTATTTTTATTATTTGGTGGTTAATAATAGAACAAAACAATATATTATAAGAGTTTTTAATTTTGCTTCCCATTTTTCTAGACTGTGCAGTCACACAAACATATTACACGAAAATTGAAAAATTAATCAATTTTTTTTTTAAATATCTTAGGTGATAAAATCTCTGAAAAATATATAATAATATTTATTTATATATCAGTCGAAGGAATTTAATAGGCTTTCAAACAATCTAAGAACCAAGTTTCTATCATTTTGTTACAATAAACTATGTTAATTTAATTTCAGCAGCAATTTTTCTTAGCTCGCCCGTCGTTCGTACCGACAATTTCTGACAGTAGTGTATATTTTATTTTAAATCAATAATATAATTATTATTAATTTCAAAACGTTATATAATAATAAAATTCTTTTAACAACCAAACACTTTTATTTATTATTAATGTTGTCAGTTTCTTCTGACCTTCTTTTCTCTGTTGGTTTATGTCTTTTTTTAATAATTTCTTTTAGAATTAATCTTTTTAAATTTATAGATAATACACACTTCTTACACTGCAAAAAGAAGTATCTTAATTTAAGATGTTTTGGTAGTCATTTCTAAGATGTTTTGGTAGACACTTTTTAGTTACTTGAAACATCTTAATTTAAGATGTTAAAAGTATCTTCGTACTCATTTTCTGTATATTTTTGGGGTAAAAAGTTTTGAGGTTAACTATGGGCTCTTATGGAAAACACTTTATGTATCTTAGTTTTTAGTAACTTACACTTATGGCGCATCTTACGATTCTCAAGTAACTTATCGCTATAAACATCTTATTCCAACAGAAACATCTTAATTTAAGATACTTTAAAAAACTTACAGAAGTATCTTACTTTTTTAAGATAGAAGAAATATCTAAGACGTATAAAACATCTTAAAAATCAGTAAGATACTTTAGAAAACATCTTATTTTAAGATGTAAGATACCATTTTTCCATCTTACATCTTATTTTAAGATATCAAAAAAGACACCTATTTTTGCAGTGTATATGAAGCAGATAAATTTACGTTTTATTATCTGCAATGAAAGACATTAGCAAAATTTTTATATTGAATTTAATCATTCATAACATTTTCTAACATTTAATTTTAACAATTTTAAATATTTTATATTAGAATAAATTAAATAATAATATTATTTACATAAATTAAATATATAAAACTTAATTATTTAAAAATTAATTCAATTAAATTTATTTAACAATTATATTTATCTAAATAATTTCTTATCAATAATAATTTATTAATTTATAATTTATTTAATTGGATTAAATCACTTTATTACGTCAATAATATATCTAAAGGAATCGCGTTAATTAAGATAACGATTTTCACGAACGTATTTCCAAAATAGATTGAGACTATTTTTCTAAGTACTTGAAAGACGAAGATGATGAAAAAGATTTGGGTAAAAGGAATATAGTCCTCTTACGCACACTACTTTTATTTTAATGTGTAAGTATATGTTCGTATAGTGAATGAACCTCTCTATTTCAAGTGTTTAAAAGACAAAGATAGAAAATATGAATTCAGCCAATTGAGTATAGCTCACGAGTGAAAGCAACCAATGGGATAGGCGTTACTATACTTCGAGATATTTCGAGAGATTTTTGTTTATTTTCTTATATAGGATTGCAATAAATAAATCTCTAAATAATTAGTAATTACTTGAAATTCCTGACAGATTCGATAAACATAAATGTATAGGTGGTTAGACTTTAAATAGTAGAAAAAAGTTCATCAAAAAAACTAAAAATGTTAGAAAAAGCTCTTATAATTAATAAATTAACTATTCTACAGTCGATTTATCCATTATTTAAGTTGAATTAAATCGTAAATTGTTCAATTATTAATGATAAATATGCGAACTGTGAGACCTGTCAATGTATTGGTAACATGCGTGATACTTCTTCTTCTTCTTTTGTTTTAATGGGCTCTTGTATAAACAAATAGCCAGTACTAAGTATAAGTATGTAGTGTTCAGTTAAGAACGTAAGAAATAGTGTATATTATCGTAGAGTTGATGGTAAGTCAGGTTGGTGAGTAGTTTTCATTGATCATATGCTCAAACTTCAAGGCGGTGTTTCAAGAATGGCGGGCACTTTGAACAGTTCCTCGGTTACAGGTGATTACAATTGGAATGACGAAATTGAGAACACGTTCCAGAACTGCATGGATATTCAGGTTTGAAAATTGTGAAAGGACCAAAGATTAAAATGGATACATATATATTTAATAATTTAATTTAAAGCAAACTCGCATTTATATAAATCTGCATAGCAATGATATAGAGTCCAAGTATTCAAATAATTGTTAACAATTCAGTTAATAGATGAGAATAAGGTCCCGAAATAAATTTTTAATTCATTACAACCAAAATAGGACAAGGATAGTTCAATTAGCAACGAAAATCATAAAAATAAAATCATAAATGACATTAGTTATAATTTGATTAATTAATTCACTTAATATTAGGACTATGAAGCTCCTGACAATAACATAAACAATAGATACGATTCAAGCGCGACAATTGTGCTTAGGTATCATATTTCCGAGGGGTTAACAAAAATATATATCAGGGCACATCGCTCTAAAAATCTCAGCATTGTTATGCATTATCAAAGAGATTACACTGTGTAAATAGGTTATATTTATAATAAAACCTTTAGAAAAAAAGGTAAAAGCAAACGAAAAAACAGGTTCAAGTCTGTAAGTATTAAATTGCAGAGTCTTCTATAATTTAATTACTGAATTTGTTTAATATTTATGTATACAAGTATTTGAAGGTTGAATAAGTGAGATAAAGGTTGAATGATCAAATTGTTTTCTTTTCAGATCGAAAATTTAATTATTGTGTTTAGATTCGTTGTTTACATTTATAGAATTAAGCAATACGAGAGATAAAGAGAAAAATCAATTTATTATAAAGAGTTTAAATGAATACTCGATTTAAGTTACTAAAATTTTAAAAATTGAACAAATAAGATTACTAAAATGCGTCAATTTTACCTTACCTGATTTAGGTTTGGGTTTGAAAGTAATAAGGATGTAGAAGGAGTGCAGTCACGTATTGTAAGATGTTGACAAGCTTCACTATTTAGTTTCTTCGTTTCAAGATTGACGTTCCCACGTGGTGATTATGTTCAAGGAGAAAGAAGTTAAAATAATACAAATTTACAACCCAAAATTCCATAGGACAATCATTAAGGAATAAATCATCCTCAATAACAACACTAAATATATATTTAAAATTAATTACACTTATTTAAACATAGTTTAATACAAATTTACACTTAAGAGCGTTCGATGGTCTCTGAAATTTGTAGGTTATGAGCGACCTACACTTTTCGCTTTACAAAAACGGTACTGCCTGGTTTTAAATGACGTGAAATTGGTAAACAATCATTTTCGAACGAGTTTTTCTCTGCACACAAGAACTTTTTGCAAAATCTGAATCCAAACCAATGACACAAATCTTCTTAATTACCTAAATCCAAAATATTTTTTTAATCCATGAAGAAACGCGGTTGCAAAATGGTAAATGAAAAAGCAACAAAAGTAATGTAATGACAGGCGGCAAGACGTTTGTTCCAACCATTTGCCATTAGAGGGCAGAAGCATGCAGGGAGCGTAAAGGCTCAGCTGTCAAAATGATTCGCATTACATTACTCCGGCCTTTCCCATTTTGCAATCGCGTTTCTTCAAGGATTAAAAAAATATTTTGGATTTAGGTAATTAAGAAGATTTGTGTCAATGGTTCGGATTCAGATTTTGCAAAAAGTGCTTGTGTGCAGAGAAAAACTCGTTCGAAAATGATTGTTTACCAATTTCACGTCATTTAAACCAGGTAGTGCCGTATTTGTTGGGTGATAGCGGTTTGTCGAATGTAATCTAGAAATTTCAGAGACCGTCGAACACCGTGAAAGCGGGACTCAATCAAAGTACGTGTTACCCGCTCAACATACAAAACCGGAGTTCATGCGAAATACTTGTAGCAGACTACGATTCACTACGATCATATTCTGAACGGCGGAACGAAAGGAACTGATTTGGATAAACGCGCGAAGTTTCAAAATGATGTGTAAATATAGTAAACATTTAAAAAATTGCTTTCTTTGATTTAAGAGATATTACTAATAAATCATATCTTTTACTTTTAAAAAACGTTTTTTTAAAACAATGTGATCAAAAATTAGAAATTTAGCAAGACTTTTTCGATTATTAAAATAAATATATTTATTAAAATAAATATAATTCAAAGCTAAAAATCAGTATTTTACTTAGAAAAATAAATTTGAATAACAATTTTTTAAACAATTTCATGTAAAAAAATAACCTAAACAATTAATTTTGATTGAAAATCAATTATTATTATATTTAGTAGAATACAAAAAATAACTCTTCCTACTTTAAGAAAGCAATTTTTTTTATTCTTTGGTTCAATAGCACAAAAAGGGAGTAAATATTTAATTTTTAAAAAGTTACATTTAGTCTTAACTCCTTAATAAAACAAAGACTTCTGGCCAATAAAAATAAACACCTCCACTTTAAAAGTGGACATATACACGGAGAGAAAAAACAAGGCTTTTCCCCGTGACTTCAATTCATGCCTTTTCAGGTAGCAGTTTCACCGGATTTCCCGATGAATTTCATGCGTTTAGCGGTTAGGCCACGTCTTAGCCCTAGAATGCCACCGGAAAAACCCGTGAGCGTCCTGCATTTTTACTGTGTAAAAATGCGTTAAATGCATATTTTTTCATGGGGAAAAGCCTTGTTTTTTCTCTCCGTGTAGTAAATCCAAATCTGGCAGGGGCAGTAAAGAAATGGAGAAAAAATTAATATTTAAAAATAAATCCTAACCCCTAAAGAAAAAAAGGATGCTCTAGACCCATAATAGATTATAACATGATATAATTAATAAGCAATAGTTGAACTTTATATCAGTCACTTTTTAAGCTATTAGAATGAAACTATAGTAAAATTCTCATCATTTATTATATAAACTTTTTAAAATAGCTGCAGTCAATTTTTCAACAGGAGTTTTAAGTGATTTGTTTCTCTACTCAGAGGCTGGGCAGCTTCTAAAACAAAGTTCATTTTTTATTGTAACAATATTTTTTGTTCATGGAATCTTCAAAATTTAAAATATAATTCTCTTGAAAGAATTTATAAAATGTTTCCAGAAAAATTTTGTAGACGATAAATCTTCGTCGACTAAAATTAGATACACTACCGTCCAAAAGTATCAGGACGATTACATTCGACTCTATAAAAAAACATGCCATCACTTTTTCAATCATATCTCGAAAATAAAAGGAGCTGTAGAGTGAGAAAGAAATAAAAAAAATTATCAAATTTTCTCATTTTTGTCTCATGACTTCAGCTTTTTCAAAAATCTAAAAAAATTTAGATAAATGTTTTCTAAAAACACAGAAATCTTTGTTAGAATTTCAGCTTTAAAATAAGCCTTCGAAAATTAAAAAAGGTTAATCTGTCTTCGATATATCATTAAAAATGTAAAGCCGTGTTTTGACCGATTGGTGCATTGAAATTCAACTGTGACGACTCGATTCTGGCTTCGCACGGCAGCGAATGAGAGAAAACAGGGACGCATTTTTGATGAAGAATAATAAATAATGATGTTTCACGAGTAATATAAAGAAACTTAAAAGTTCTTCGTTTCCCCGCATGAATTCGTCCCTGTTTTCTCTCTCATTCGCTGCCGCGCAAAGCCACAATCGAGTCGTCACAGTTGAATTTCAATGCACCAATCGGTCGAAACACGGCTTCACATTTTTAATGATATATCAAAGACGGATTAACCTTTTTTAATTTTCGAAGGCTTATTTTAAAGCTGAGATTCTAACGAAGATTTCTGTGTTTTTAGAAAAATTTTATCTAAATTTTTCTAGATTTTTGAAAAAGTTGAAGTCAAGAGACAAAAATTAGAAAATTTAATAATTTTTTTTATTTCTTTTCTCACTCTACAACTAAAAAAATAATTAACGAAATGACTTCAAAAATAGCTTATTTTACGCAAAATTTAATCAGCTTTCTAACCGTATTAAAGTTTTTTTGTACCTCCTTTTATTTCCGAGATATGATTGAAAAAGTGATGGCATGTTTTTTCATAGAGTCGAATTTCTTTCTTTTTATTGTTGGATCAATTCAACAATAATTCTCCAATTCAATTCTTAATATCTTATATAAAATAAAACAAAATTTAATTTCCTTTTAAGTATTTTCTTAAAACAAGTAAAAAAAAATTATAAATTTTAATTAAATTTGTGGAAAAAAATTTATTATTTGTTCCTCATTCGAACCATTAGCGTATTTAATTTAAAGTAGTGCAAATTTTCAAAAAGAAAAAGTGGCTTTTAGTGGCACTTATTTTAAAAGAATTCAAATATATAGCAGAAAATTTTAAAAAAGTAGTAGATACATTGTAATCCCAATGGTAAATTTACAACTGGCGTAGTACTGCGCCAGCACTGGCAGCACTGGCGGCAAGACTGAGAGTTAGCACTGGCATGGCACTGGGATGATAACGCCGTCTGGCGCTGCCGAAGTACTGTCTGTCAGTGCTGCCAGACAGCGCTGGCGCAGCACTGGACCAGTGCTGGCTGGGAATATTGCCGCAATAAATGCCGTATTGTTATTAATTAGTCGTAAATTCATAATTATAAATAATTTAACAACAAAATGGTAAATAATATTAATAAATAGTTATTATTCATAAAATATTTCTCTTCTTAAAGAAATTGTATTAAAGATGGAGACTAACAATGGATATAGTAAATGAAGTAGAAAAAAATTGTTTATAACATTAAAAAATTAAATAATAAACAATTACAGTAAGTGTGCATTACATTTTCATATTTTAGTACCTAACGATTGGAATCTAGAAATATCGCAAACCTATGAAAATAAACAAAATTGCTGACGAGGGGATTCGAACCTACGGACTTACAGACTAACGCTCTAACCACTACGCTAACGACACTTGTGTACAGAAAAGTATTAATATCTCAGTATCATTCAGACATACAATTATTGAGTCAAAGATGAGAAAAAATAGAGATACGTTAGAAATAATAAATTAAACTAAATTTTTAATAATTAAATTAAATTACTTTATTCATAGTAAGAAGTATAATAGTATTTTAATAGGAACCAAATTATTATTGAGATTAAAGTTTAAATTTTGTTTATAATTTTAATTTGTTTAAATAATTTATTATTTACAAAGTTAGACAATTGTGTTAAATTATTATTATTAAATTTAATAAGAATAAAAAATGAACAACTGAAAAGTAAAATATTAATTTTTTTCAATAAATTTATATTTATAAACATTTATAAACTTTTTTTATAATTTTTTTCAAGTTTATGTCAAAAAAGCAATGTTGGCAAAGAGCGTCGTGAACAATTTTTCTATACTCAGCCAGCACTTGTCGCCGTGGCTTGTCCAAGCTTTGGCGAAACAAAAATTCTGTTCTGCGCCAGCACTAATTGTCGAGGCTCGGCTAGACTACGCTGAACAATCGTCTGAGTACTAAGCCAGTGGTGAACATCGGCACTACACTGGCATTTCCCATTGGGAAGAGACATTTTTGAAATTTTCCCAAATTTAGTATATGATTGCGAAGTCTATAATTAAAATTTATATAATAATTTGAAATTTATTGGAGAATACTGTTCAGTGAATAAAGAAACTTACAGTTTAGGGTAGTTATAAATTTCAAAATCTAATAAAAAACTTCAATATTATACACGTCAAAGACGGGTATGACAGCTAGCCATTAATAAAATTATCATAACGAACAATTAGAATTACCAAAATTTTTTTTCTTGTTTTCAAATAAAACTTAAAATTTTCAAAAAAGAGAATGTGATTTATAACAAATTTTTTCCTTTACTTCTAAATAAAACTTAGAATTTTCTTTAAAAATTTTAATTGAGAATTAGAAATGGTGCATATTATTTCAAAATGAAACTCATAATTTTGTGAAGACAATAATTGTGATTGAGAAATAGAAAATATGGAAAATATTTTCTACAAGATAAAATAATGCTTGTATTATGTTAAATGTTAAATTTTGCATAAATGATTTCTTTTACACAATAAATCCGCTTCGATGCAAATATGTATTGATCAATATTGTAGGGCAACTTGGGCTCAACAACTTTCAATAAAAAAGTTTCTGATATTTTTCCGTAAAATACATGTTTTGTCGTTTTTTGAAAATTTTGTTTTTTAACACTTAGCCGCATGTTGGGATTAAATGTTAAATTCTATTTCTAGCCTACTAAAACTATTTTCTGATGAGTCTTAAGTAGTAGATAAGTTAAAGTATGCTTTAAGTTGAGGTAATTTAGTTAATAAAACTTCTGTGTTTATTTGACAATAGCTAAAACAGTTATAGAGTTAATAAGTAAAATTTTAAAATAAGAAAAAAATTTTGGGTTTATTTTAAGTGAGCGGTCTTGTTTTTTGACCGCATACTTGCCTAATGTCAAATAAATAATTTTTAAACCTAAAAATCCGAGAAAAAAAATGTAAAAAACATGCAAAAATACGTTATTTAGCAGACATGAAACGTTCTAAAAACGTTTTTGGAACGTTTTTAAAACAATGATGGTTTTTCGCCCACTGGGAAACATACAAAATCTGACTATAAATATTTAGCAAAAACCTTTAGGTACAAAAGTAGGGTTAAAACATACTTTATATTATAGACACCACAAAAATGAACAGAATGTTACATAACTTCGGACATTTATTTAGAGTGATAACACCCTTCTATAATCAAAATTGCAATGCTCTAACTATTTCTGTTCGAAAGATAATGAATTTCAACTGTTTTGACAGTTTAACATTTAACCTCAGTCTCCCCTACTCATTTTCTTGTAAAATAAAACAAAATTTGATGTCTTTTGAAGTATTTCCTTAAGGGGGGGGGGTAAGGTCTGAACGTTGAAAAAAAGAATGTTTTTAAGAATTTTTTTTGGCGATACGCAAAAAGTTAATTTATTTTATCGTTTTGCATATAATATTGGGTCAGAATTAGTGAAATTTTCACAGAAAATAAAAAGTATTTCTTTTAATCGAAATGTTGAAAAAACATTTCTATTTGGCCTTAAGAATGTGTCCACCAAAAAACATAAAAAAATTATTTTTTATAAAAGTTATTGCAAAATTAATTTTTTTGCAACTTTATAAACAAAATTTGATTTCTTCTAAATGAATGAACCGATTTAAATGAACCAAGCGGGAATATAAAGAGAATAAAATATACTTTTGTTTAGAATTAGAAAATTTTTAAAAAGTTTATTTTTTAATAATTATTTAATAAATTTTTTATAAACAATTAATTTTTTTAATGTTCTGCGCCATTTAAAAATTTGAAAAAAATATTAACATATACTTAAAACTATAAGAAATCAAAATCCGTTGAGAAAATTTAGGAGCGACAATTATTTTAAAAGTTATAATGAAAATTATATTGGCGCGGTGTAGTGCATCAACGCAGAACTTAGATTTTGATCATTTTCATCAATTTTTATGGTTATATAATTGAATAAAAATGTTAATTTGACAGGGTTTGGTTCATTTCGTAGTTAAAAATAATGTTTTAATTCTGAAAATCATCAAAATCGCATCTCCGTTCAATATAATTTTCATTATAACTTTTAAAACAATTGTCGCTCCTAAATTTTCTCAACGGATTTTGATTTCTTATAGTTTTAAGTGTATGTTAATATTTTTTTCAAACTTTTAAAAGGCGCAGAACATTAAAAAAATTAATTGTTTATAAAAAATTTATTAAATAATTATTAAAAAATAAACTTTTTAAAAATTTTCTAATTCTAAACGAAAGTATATTTTATTCCCTTTATATTCCCGCTTTGTTCACTTAAATCGGTTCATTCATTTAGGAGAAATCAAATTTTGTTTAAAAAGTTGCAAAAAAATTAATTTTGCAATAACTTTTATAAAAAATAATTTTTTTCTGTTTTTTGGTGGACACATTCTTAAGGCCAAATAGAAATGTTTTTCAACATTTCGATTTAAAAAAAATAATTTTTATTTTCTGTGAAAATTTCACGAATTCTGACCCTATTATTCTTTGAATAATATATTCAAATAATATTTCATAAAAATAATCAAAAATAATAAAATAATAAAGAAAATGATTTTAAAAAATCAAATAATAATAATAATATATTCAAAATATAAAAACTTAATAAAACAGGTGTACACTAGGGTGGTCCAAAAATACATGGGAAAAAAATAAAATCAGAATTTTAATGCTCTCACCCCCTAGGATTGTTCTATATGGAGAAAAAAATACCCCTATTTTTTTTGAAAATAAAAAAATATTCAGAGGAAGCTCAAAGCGCTCAAAGTTTCCCATGTAAAATGCATGGGGAAAAACACTTTTTCGTAGAATTGGTATAGAATCCTTGAAAATCAATATTTTTCTTTCAGGAAACTCTGTTTCTCTTCAGAAGACTTCAAAGAATAGTGCTAAATTGTTTATTTAATCATTTTTTTAAATTAACTATTTTTTATAGTGCCCCAAAAAAACCCCATAAATTTCAAAATTACAAAAAAATCGTTAAAAAATATTTTTCACTATTTTTATCAAAGTTTTTTCCTAGATTATGAATAAATAAAACAAATATTGATTTTTAAACATTATTTCATGTAATTGCTAATTTGTTTAAACAAATTATTATTATTGTTTATTTACAACTTTTTATCTAATTGAGCTAAAAAGTTGCGATTTTTTCTCAATTTTGCAACCTTTAAGGCCGAATGTAACCAGTCACTATCAAAGAATATTAATTTTATCAATTGTTTAAACAAATTACTATTGTTTAACTTCCACTTTTTATCAAAATGAGCTGCATTCTTAGTTAGTTGATAGTGACTGGTTACATTCGGCCTAAAAAGTTGAAAAATTGAGAAAAAATCGGAACTCTTTAACTCAATTAGATAAAAAGTTGTAAAATAAACAATAATAATAATTTGTTTAAACAAATTAGCAATTACATGGAATAATGTTTAAAAATAAATATTTGTGTTATTTATTCATAATCTAGGAAAAAACTTTGATAAAAATAGTAAAAAATATTTTTTAACGATTTTTTTATAATTTTTAAATTTATGGGGTTTTTTTGGGGCACTATAAAAAATAGTTAATTTAAAAAAAATGATTAAATAAATAATTTAGCACTATTCTTTGAAGTCTTCTGAAGAGAAACAGAGTTTGCTGAATAAAAAATATTGATTTTCAAGGATTCTATACCAATTCTACGAAAAAGTGTTTTTCCCCATGCATTTTACATGGGAAACTTTGAGCGCTTTGAGCGACTTCTAAATATTTTTTTATTTTTAAAAAAATAGGGGTATTTTTTTTTCTTCATATAGAACAATCCTAGGGGGTGAGAGCATTAAAATTCCGATTTTACTTTTTTTGGACCACCCTAGTGTACACGTGTAAATTCGAGAAATTTAAAAAATTTTCAAAAATAAAAACAGGTAGGGGAGGATGCGGCAAGAATAATTAGGTAAGACCTTTTCGGATCTAGCGGCCAAACTTGAATATGTATCTGCAAACGAAAAGTATTTTTGGAAAGCCTGGTTATTTGGCTATACCTTTACTATACATTATTTTACTGTAGACTCAAATCTCTGCGAGATACGAATGGAAAAGAGAACAAAATTTTTAACTATTCTTTCCCCAGCACCGGGGCAAGGATAGTTAAAAAAATCCGAATGCTAAAAATGTTATAGAAAATCAGTGAATTTTCGTTTTCATTATTTTATTGAATTTAGATTATACAATATTGATATCTCAAGTATTAAAAATATGTATTGAACATTTTCTGAATTTCAATTTATTGTATCAAAATTCATCTGAACTAGAATCAGAGGTTTAACCAAGTTTCTTCAGACGACCACCAATTTCTTGGTCAATATAAGCTTCGTTTTCCGTATATAATTACTCACCATTATGTATATCAACCTAAAAAGAACAATTAAACACTTTTTCAAAATTTGTAATGTCATTAACAGGATTTTACCGTGCCGTATTATTGCTATCCTTGCCCCGTGAGCCCATATTTCAGTTTTTTCTAAATTTTATGGAACAACGTGAATTAATTTGAAAATAAATACGATATTCGTGTTCAGCAGGAAATTCCACTCCGGAAAACACTTAAGTAAATAAATATTCTAAAACTCTAATGTAGAAAACAATATGATAAATATTACGTTGACATTATAGCAAAACAGACTTTTTTCAAAAATAAACTCCTAACTTCGCAAATGGTGACAGATTGCCTTCCACTTTTTACTATCATCTTTTGGTGTTAAGACACGAATATACCATGAATTACGCGATTTTTGAGCAAGCCGTCTAATTGTAAGCATAACAGCAACCCTTGCCCCATCCTCCCCTATATTTTTGGTAGAAAAATTGTGATTGTAAAATTAAAAATATTTTAATTCTTTCATTTCTTTAGAAAAAATAGAATGTTGTTAAAATTCGTGATTAAGAAATAAATATTACGGAAATTTTTTTCCATTTTTTCCAAAAGGAAATGGACAAAAGAAATTGTCATAATTTCGATTTTATAATCATTATTTTGTAAAAAAATTTGATTAATTCCATTATTTGAAAAAAATAAAATTGGAAGATTATCATAAACTTGAAAGTAAGAATTAAAAATAGTGCAAATTATTTCCCATTATCAAAAAAAATGTCATAAATTGTAATTAAGAATATGAATAATTATTTTAATTATTCTGATTGAAAAAAGAAAATTTGCAAAATGTATTTTTTTAAAAGCAAGGAAAATAAACTTATATAATTTCAATTTTTCAAACAATGGATTTTTTATAAAAATGAAAAAAATTCGCATGGTTTCCATTTGAGGGGTTGATAGTAAAAACGAGTTAAAAAAATGTTCGGAGCAAAAATGAGATGATTATGTTTAAGGAAAAAAATGGTTTATAATAAATGACGAGAAAAAACTAATCACTTGAAGTTAAGAACAAAAACGGCATATCTTTCTATTCCGTTTTTACTAGTAAAAAAAATTTGAATTGCTTTTTAAAAATCAAAATTTCCTACTTTATAATTTATTCAAATTTAAATAAATGTGTACTTGGGCTAAAATTCCTGATGTACAATATCAATAAAATTTACTATTTTTTGATTGGGATATTATAGATTCGTTAACATAATTTTTTTACTGATATTTAAAAAAGTTTCTTAAATGTAATTAATAAAAATCAATTGAACAAATAGGTTAATATCAAAATATTTCTTAAATAATTTTAAACAATACACAATTGAAGAACAAACAGAATAATTTGAAATTTGGAAATTCAATAAATAACTTATATTTATATTTGACTTCTAGATGGTAAAAAATAATAAATCTATTCCCTAACAAAAATAAAAAATCTTTTCATATAATGTCGTATATATAAATCCAATAGTAAATGTCGTTTTTCGTTTCAATGCATAATTTGTAAAAAAAACAAATGATATGATATTTTGATGTAAGAAGTCACTTATGAGGTTTAATATTCGAGTAATGCGATTTTTCCCTGCAGTAATATTTATACAACTTTAAATATTGAAAGTTAAATAAATTCAATATAATATATAAAGTGTTAAAACCGAAATCGTTTATTTTGATTTCAAATTTAAATAATTAAAAAAATATTATTTATGATTATTTACTTATTTGGAAATTTAAAGTTTGTATAAAAAGTTTCTAAAAGATTTTTGTTGCATTAAATATGGAGTGGAAATTGATTACTGTCTTTTTTATTAATATTAATTTATTCTATCTCTAATGAAACTTCAAATTATTAACTTTATTAATTTTTACAAAAAGAATAAAAATTTGGAAAATTGAATAATAAATTCACTGTCAAATGCATTATAAAAGATTGAAGTTTTGGTTATGATTACAAAAATTTAGTTCAAATACGAACACAGTGTTCAGCTTACAAAAATAAAGCCTTCTTTAATAAATAAATTTTGTAAACATTTAAAAAGTATTAAATAGTATATACTATATTTTTCTATTTTTAATTTATAATAATGATTGTGATTTTTTGTAATAAACGCTTTTAATTTAATTATTTAAATAAAGAATGACAAATGCAATCTTGTAAAGTTAGCGTTTTGTAATCAATTGTATTCATTTTAAATATTAGTGCGGGCAAATATGTAAAATATTTCTAACTCGTTTTTGCAAGTAATGAAATCCTATTCCGTTTTTACTCTGACAATTTCTTATTTCATTTTTAATCGTAGAGCGTAATTTGTTTTACTTTCTCAAATATAAACTATTTTGAATCTCTTTTGCTCCCGATAATTATTTAACCCATTTTTCTATCAGCCCCTCATTTATGTCAATCAAAATTTTTGTTACAAAATGATAATAATTTTTTCAGAAAAGACAGAAATAAAACTGCATGAATTTCTTTCTTAATAATAACTTGATTACAATGTTTAACATTTTTTTCAATTTCTTAAATTTCTATTTTATAATTGTGTTTATAATTTGTACTTTATTTGAAAATTTAAAGCAGAACGCAAAACTAAAATAATGGATGAAAACATTTTCTAAATTTTTTACATTTTAAAAGATTTTTTTAGAAATTTACTTAAAAGTTGATGGATTTTGATGAAACTTGGTTCCTAGGGATTTTTGAGGTCTCTGATTACGAATTTGAAGTCATATTTTCAAAATTCAAAATGTCGGAAGAAATTTTTAAAAACTAATGGATTTTGATGAAACTTGGTATCTAGGGGTTTAGAGGTCGCTGATTACAAATCTGAAGCCAAATTTACAAAATTCAAAATGGCGGATCCATTGCCTTAAGATAAATTTCTAAAAAATCATCAATTTCCAAATAATTTTGACCGACATTTTGAATTTTGAAAATCCGACTTCAGATTCGTAATCAGCGACCTCAAAAACACCTAGATACCAAGTTTTATCAAAATCCATCAATTTAAAAAAAAATTGTATACCATCAAATATTTGACATGTTTTTTTAGGTTAAGTTAAAAATCCAGACCTGCTGGACTAAAATGGATACCAGATTCGTGTTCAGCGGCCAAAAATACATGAGAGTAGGTTATTCTGTGTCATCTTTACTGTGTTTTTTATTATTTTATTAGCAACTAGCTGTCGTACCCGTCTTCGACGGGTTTTAGTTTCTACTAATATATTTGAACAGGTGTCTACTAATTAGGAATTTAATTTGACTGGTAAAAACTAATAATTAGTTACCATTAACTATTTCATTAGCAAAATATTACCATTTGAATCAGTAAATGACTTTTTCTATCAAATACTATTTTCAACTAATTCAGATTTACAGAACAGTATTTGTCAATTTGTAGTACTTTATGCGTTCGTAGTATTTCAATTAATGCATTAATAATTGATACTAATTTTCCACCAGCTTTTGGAGTTATAAAGAGTTTAATTCGAACTAATTGTATCGCAAGTAGGCTCCACGTTACGACTGCTAAAATCTAAAATAAGACCTACATTGTAATCTGAAAGTAGGTCTTAAATTTTGACAAATAAAAATATTACATCAATAGAAATTAAAGCAAAAAGCAATTTTTTAAAAATGAATTAATATAATAAAACTTTTTTTAATTAGATAAGAAAATTCCCGATTTTTCTAGTCGAATTAAATTCCCGGCTATTTCTCGGGATACCTTTGCGATTAATAGACACTCTGTTAAATGTATTAGTAGAAATTATAACACGTTTTTGATTCCCACATGGGAAATCTACATGGGATCCACTTTTATAAAGGAAACCATATTGATTCCTATGCAAAACCGTATGGTATAATTTTTCCATATCCCTATTAAAAATTTCCACATGTGATTTTACATTTTACCCGTTTTTGCGTAATGCCCGGATAGAATTTTGGAAAGCAACAACATGCCCCAAAAAATTTCTAAAATTCAAGAAGAACAATTTTAATTCATAAATAGGAATTTGTTATTTATTTTCAAAGTCATTTCTAAAACATTTCTAGAATTCAAAAAAAAGAAAATTTTGATTCATAAATCCCAATTTGCCCTAATGGCATCTTAAGGACTTTCTGTGTCCCAGTGCCCACTGAAGTCAAATTTCAATAATATTGATACTTTTACTGTATAACCTTTATATTGAACATAAATATTTTATTTTCTACGTTAAATATGACAATACATACATACTATGAAATTTTCAATCTTAAAACCTGAAAATATCAATATAGAAATTGTTTGCAAACTATCACGTTAATTGATTTTAGAAAATTTGTAATCGACATCAAATTCATGACTCTAAACTTTTTATTAAAATAAATATAATGAATGTAATTAAAAATTTAAAAACATTAATCGATATCACTACCAACTTAATAAAAAAGTAAACAATATTCAACAAAAAAAATTAATTAAAAATTTTGTCGAAAATCAAAAATATGATTTTGGCTTAAAAATTCGGATATATTATTTATATTTCATTTTTATAGTAAAAATTAGTTGTATTTATATTAAAAGTAGCTACAGAAAGTGTCACATAAATTTGACAAAAAATTAAAAAATTTGCATTTTTTTGATTTTTTGAATATTGTGAAAAAAGCTATAACTTTCGTTCAGCTTAATATTTTTCAATCTAATATGGCTATAAATTTAAGTTAGACTAAGACCAAAGAGACTGTAAAGTTTCGTTTTAATCGGTCAAGTAGTCTTTGTGTTTATCCCGGACAAAATATTGCATACATATATACATACATACATACATACATACATACATACATACATACATACATACATACATACATACATACATACATACATACATACATACATACATACATACATACATACATACATACATACATACATACATACATACATACATACATACATACATACATACATACATACATACATACATACACACATACATACATACATATACACTACCGTCGGGAATTATCGGTACGGCTGCACGCGCAGGGCCCAAAAACATACCAATCTTCAAATCATGATTTCTTTGTAAGTACAAATGTCAGAAAATTAACAAATATACCATTCGAAAAATTATTAATAATTTATACAAAGCTTGCAGCAATCTACAAATTTGACAAAAAAAATTTTAAAATAAAATTTTTTTAGAAATTATTTCAACCCCTGCACATTTTTTAAAAATTGTAGGAAAATTTTGAAACTTATATAGGTGTAATCATTCAAGTCTCATCTTTAATTTAAGACCAAAAGAGTTAAAAAATCTTATTCTACAAAAAATTCGAAATATTCGCCCTCGAAAACCTCCAAGTATCAAATTTCAAGCTAATCCAATTAATTTTTAAATATTTCAGCTGCCATTCTGAATTTAAAACAAAAATAACATCAGATTTGTAATCAGCGACCCCAAAAACCCCTAATCAACAAATTTCAGAGAAATAAAATTAATTTTTAAAAATTTGAGCGCCATATAAGATCCGACATTTATAATTTTTGAATTATGATCGCAAATTCGTAATCAGCGACCCCAAAAACCCCTGAGTAACATGTTTTAAGAGAATCCAATTAATTTTCAAATATTTTATCCGCCATATTGTATCCGCCATTTTGACTTTAAAGAAAATAACATCAGATTTGTAATCAGCGACCCCAAAATCCCCTAGACAACAAATTTGAGAAGAATTTAATCAATTTTTACAAATTTGACCGCCATATTGGATCCGCCATTTTGAATTTTTGAATTCTGACCTTAGACTCGTAATCAGCGACCTCGAAAACCCCAGAGTAACCATTTTCAAGCAAATTCACTCATTGTATTTGCGACAAAAAATTAAACAATTATTTTACAATAAACAATTATTTTTTAAACAATAATGTTTATAAAGATCGTAACCACATATTTTAGAGTCTTACTATAGTCCTCCTCTTCTCATAGGAATAGTCATTTTAATGTTTTTGAAACTTTTTTTTTGTTTTAATTACAATTTAGAATTTGTTCTTTTTGAGAGATTCACCCATAGGGGTTTTTGGGGTCGCTGATTACAAATATAAAGTCAGTTTTTAATCATTCAAAATGGTAGATCCAATATGGATGCTGTGTCGCGCCTCTGCGTTCTCTCTAATATGTCGTGCGCCAGTCGATTTAAAGACAGATATTTCAAAAACTGGCAAGAATCTTTTACGTCTTCTAAAAGTTGACGTCTTCATGAATATTTCTCAATAAATAATATCTCGGCAGAGGTCGGCAAGATTGAGTTATAGTATTTTAAATTTTGTATTATACAAATACTGTAAATACTTACCTTCATTGGTGCTTTTTTAATATCAGAATTAAAAATAGAGGGATATGTATTACAATACCTAACAGCCAGTAAAACCAACTGCAAAATTCATTTGAACATTATTAAAATAATAACATTTATAAGGTAACTTGTCGCAAATAATTCAAGGTGTGAGTGTTACGTCAAAATCAACTATACGCGAAACTGACGAGGTTAAACCTGTGATACAGCAATAAAAACAATTTTTAATTAACTATATTAATCTTCAAGTCAATTCTGTTTGTCACAGTATGAGAGAGAAAGCATGATAAACAGAAAGAGAGGGAGGTATTGTCTCTCCTTTTAGTTTAGTGTAGGAAGGAAAGGGAGACGAATAGGTAAGATAGTAACACCTATTTCTTTGGTTTACAGAAGAGCATAATGTTTTCTCCATTCTCCGTGTTAGGTAGAAAGAGAGGAACAGAAATTGGTAGGGGAAGGAACAGTGGGGAATTTCGCTTTCAAGACAAAATACAAAAAGGGCGTCTTATTTACTTATTGGCTAATTATTTTTCTTTTCTCACTCACAGATAGATTAACAGCATGTGATTGTTACGGAAATCAATGCTAATTTTGTCGACCACTTTTCTCTTAAAATATTAAATAAATTAAGCTAGTTTTTTGTGAATAACTCTAAAATATTATAAAAAAGGACAGTGATGTGAAAAAGTTTTAATATTTTTAAAATTATTTATTAAAAAATAACTTTAAAATTATCAGTTCTCAAAATCACTTTTAATCAATTTCTCGTCTTTTCCGATTTCAAAGTATTTTTTTATAATTTATTTTAGAATTATTACAACTTTTGCACATCACTGCTCTTCTTTATTATATTTTAGAGTTATTCACAAAAAACTAGCTTAATTTATTTAATATTTTAAGAGAAAAGTGGTCGACAAAATTAACATTGATTTCCGTAACAGTCACATGCTGTTAAGGAGTGAAAGAGAGGGAGATCGAGAACGAGGTAAGAGTAAGGGGTTTAAATTTTATCGGTATTCCATAAACCAAATGGACAATTTTTCACTAATTTTTTACCCTTCTCCCCCGCCTCCAGTTGTAGACAATCGTGAACATTTGGAAAACCCTTCTCCCCTTTACACTTGTCCACGTGGACAATGCACATTTGAAAAATATGTAAGTATTTTCTTTTATGTTACACCTGCATTTTAAAAAGTAATAAAGCTCATTTTTGAACATATTTCAAAGCACAAAATTACGAAAATGATTAACGAATAAAATAATAAATAAACACTATAATTTAATTAAACATTTTATTTTTTTTAATTATTATATTGTTATATTAACATCATAGTCAGGGAAACAAAACTTTTTCAGTTAAGTCAGGGAAATGTCAATAAAAAATTTTTTTCAGGGAAAGTAAGAAAATTGAGATTTTTTTTGACTTATAAACAAATCTTTCAAATTTAGAAATATTTTTAACATTTTGAAGAAAACATTTATATTCAAAATTATTAATTAAAATTCATCAAATAATTAATCAGTTTATTTAAATTATACAAAAAATCAATTAAGAAATTTAATCCTATTTTCAAAAAATTGCATTAAATTTTTTTTAAAACTAATTCGTATAATTGTTTTATAATAATTATTTAAGATTTAATTATCTTCGAACAATGTAAATAAATTTTTTTGAATATTTACTTTTTGGACTTATTGAAATTTTTGTTTTGACAAATTATGGTCCTGTCAATAATTAAAATTCTCAAAAAATTTGATCATTTTTATTAATATTTTTTACTAATTCTATTATTTTTAAAAGATTTCACCAAATTTTAATTTTTTGAAGATCATTAAATATTAAATAATGATTATAAAACAATTATACTAATTAGTTTTTAAAAATATTTTAATGTAATTTTTCGAAAATAATTGAATTCTTTAAGAGAGTTTCTGTATAATTTAAAAAAAATTAATTAATTTTTTGATGAATTTCAATTAAAAATCTTGAATATAAATGTTTTTTTAAAAATGTTAAAAATAATTCTGAATTATTATTTTTGTATGTATTTAGATTTTTAAAAATATATGTAATTGAAAACACTGAAAATATTAAAATTTAAAAAATTAGAAGCCAATTTTCATTAATTTTTATTTTTAATTTTGCCTTTAAAGATTTTTTATTCTTCAAAAACTGATTTACAAAAATTGTAACAAAATACTTCAAATAAATTAATTATTTTTTAATTAAATTTTACAAAACTTCAACTATTCAAAAAGATTTTTAATATAAATATATTTCAAAAATTTAATTATGTCTTAAAAAATGATTCAAAAAAAATTTTTTTCTAACATTTCCCTGACTATAGTGTTAATGTAATATTATAATAATTATAAAAAAATAAAGACTTTAATCAAATTATAGTGATTATTTATTATGTTAACGATTAACTCATTAACACCTGAAAAAGGAAAATTTTTTGCGCAATTTCAACCTATACTTTTCTGAATAAAAAGGATCATATTTTATCATATTTAATTATATTGAGTGTGCTCTTTTCCATTCCAGTGTAAAAAGAAAGATTTTCTTTTAACCCAAAAATTAAATATAGCGGTTATAATTTCAAAAAGACAAAAAAATTTCATTTTTTTAAGTTTGATAATTTTTTTACCCTTTAACCCCTTCCCAGTGTATGACGTCTATAGAGGCAAAAATAATTCGTGCCACCAATGTGTATGACCGCTATAGTAGCATCTAAAAGGAAAATCTCTGTAATAAATGAAATATGAATATCAATGAATAATCTAAAGTTTTTGGGGTAGCTGAAAATTCTGATTTGGGGGATTTTGCGGTTTCTAAATCCAAATCTGTAGTCAAAATTAAAAAATTAAAAAAAGCGGCTCCAAAATGGCCAACGAAAAAATTTTAAATCCGTAAACTTTGAAATCTTTCGATCGCCATTTTGAATTTTTAAATTTAGATTACGCTGTTTACGAATTCGATTTTATTTTCTAATAAGTCAAAATGGCGTATCTATGGGACCATTCAAGTATTACGTAAGCATTTAAGGGTGAGGGGGGGTCTAGCTATTGCTTATTTTCATTAGAAAAAATGGCGCTAATGCATATAAAAAATCTTACATGGGGAGGGGGGGGTCTAAAAACCTGAAAAATATGCTTACGTAATACTTAAATGGCCCCTATGGAACAAAAATTTTACTTAACGCAATTGATCTTAATTTTGTCACTCGGTGGTTTTTAAAGTCGCTGATTACGAATATGTCAGTTTTCAAAAATTAAAAATAGCGGATCCAATATGGCGAACGAGTTTTGTAAAAATTAATTGGATTAACCTGAAACTCTCTACTCAGGGGTTCTTAAGGTCGCTGATTACGAATATAATATCAGTTTTCAAAAATGAAAAATTGCGGATTCAATATGGCGGATCAGTTTTGAAAAAAAATTTTGGATTCACCTGAAAATCTCTACTCGGGGGTTCTTAGGGTTGCTGATTACGAATATGATGTCAGTTTCTAAAAATTCAAAATGTCGGATCAAATATGGCGGACGAGTTTTGTAACAATTAATTGGATTCACCTGAAACTCTCTACTCGGGGGTTCTTGAGGTCGCTGATTACGAATATGATATCAGTTTTCAAAAATGCAAAATGTCGAATCCAATATGGCGGATCAGTTTAAAAAAAACATTTAGATTCACCTGAAAATCTCTACTCGAAAGTTCTTAGGGTTGCTGATTACAAATATGATGTCAGTTTCTAAAAATTCAAAATGTCGGATCAAATATGGCGGAGGAGTTTCGTAACAATTAATTGGATTCACCTGAAACTCTCTACTGGGTAAGAATTCCTAAAGTGGGCAACGGATTTTCCAAGGTTTGCAATTTCTATAATAAACTTTATAAAAATAAAGTACTAATAGAGGGACAAACAGTCACCAAGTTTTATTTGAAAATATTTATTTATTTATTTTTTATAAAGAATTTAATTTTAATGTAACATTTTTTACTAATAGAGGGACAAACAGTCACCAAGTTTTATTTGAAAATATTCATTTATTTATTTTTTATAAAGAATTTAATTTTAATGTAACATTTTTTTTAAACATTTATTTTTAAGAACTGGATTATCGAATTTTGATGAAAATTTTTGGACACAATTATTGAAGGTTTGAGCTTTTTAAGAAAAATTATTTTAATGTTGAAAAAAATTATTTATTGTAAAAAATAATTGTTAATAATAAACAAATGAATAATTAATTGTGTTCTGGACCTTTTTCGTAAATTTTTTTTTCAGAACCTTAAACTATATAAATCAAGGATTAAATAACTGAAAGAAAAAGTTGGTAGATCGAAATAGTTTATTAACTGTGAATTTTTTTGTGAGCGCGGTCGCGTTGTTCCATGCGTCGCGGCTTGACGTGGAGCTCCATAAGTTCATTGCACACTCACCACGAACACCAAGTATTCTTAAAAACTGAAATACAGAATAAGTATCTAAAATTTAAGATTATTAGTAGAATTATTTTACCACATTATTGCTTATATTAGTGACAATAATATGTAAAAATAATTTT
Organism: Leptopilina syphax; assembly: GCA_032872505.1. Lineage (NCBI taxonomy): Eukaryota > Metazoa > Arthropoda > Insecta > Hymenoptera > Figitidae > Leptopilina > Leptopilina syphax. The sequence continues at coordinate 40,996,221 of CM065473.1, read as the reverse complement.
TTATTCAGGTATTTTTAAGAAATGTAATTTATTTTCGATTAAATAAATTTTACTTTGTTAGTGTTTAACTAGTATTTTTGTTTTAATTTTCGCCTAAATTTGTAAGTAAATAAAAAATTTTTTTGTTTAATAAGTAAAAAGTTCAAAGTAAAAAAATGTTCTTAAGATTAAAATTTTTGTTATGGATTTTTATTGAAACTGGTAAAATTTCGTCTAAAGCAGAGAATTTAAATTTCCTTGTGTTAGATTAATAAAACAAATTATACAATATTTTTTTTAAAAAGGGAAAATTGAAAACTTTCCAAGTGTAAAATATTGTCTTCTGAGTAATAAACAGTTTTTTTTCTTTAAATTATCGCTGATGATATTAAAAAAATAAATCTAACATAAGCAAATTTCAAATCTTTGCTTTAGACGAAATTTCACCAGTTTCAATAAAATTCAATAACAAAAATTTAAATTTAAATTTTTACTTTTAACAAAAACATTTTTTATTTACTTACAAATTCAATAGAAAATTCAAACAAAAATACTAGTTAAACACCAACAAAGTGAAATTTGTTTAATTGAAAGTATATTACATTTCTTAAAAATACCTGAATAAAAAAATTATTTTTACATATTATTGTCACTAATATAAACAATAATGTGGTAAAATAATTCTACTAATAATCTTAAATTTTAGATACTTATTATGTATTTCAGTTTTTAAGAATACTTGGTGTTCGTGGTGAGTGTGCAATGAACTTATGGAGCTCCACGTCAAGCCGCGACGCACAGAACAACGCGACTGCGCTCACAAAAAAATTCACAGTTAATAAACTATTTCGATCTACCAACTTTTTCTTTCAGTTATTTAATCCTTGATTTATATAGTTTAAGGTTCTAAAAAAAAATTTTACGAAAAAGGTCCAGAACACAATTAATTATTAATTTGTTTATTATTAACAATTATTTTTTACAATAAATAATTTTTTTCAACATTGAAATAATTTTTCTTAAAAAGCTCAAATCTTCATTAATTGTGTCCAAAAATTTTTATCAAAATTTGATAATCCAGTTCTAAGATATAAATGTTTAAAAAAAATGTTACATTAAAATTTAATTGTTTATAAAAAATAAACAAATGAATATTTTCAAATAAAACTTGGTGACTGTTTGTCCCTCTATTAGTACCTTATTTTTATAAAGTTTATTATAGAAATTAAAAACCTTGAAAAATCCGTTGCCCACTTTAGGAATTCTTACCCTACTCGGGGGTTCTTGGGGACGCTGATTACGAACATGATGTTAGTTTTCAAAAATTTAAAACGTCGGATCAAATTTGGCGGATCAGTTTAAAAAAAACATTTGAATTCACCTGAAACTCTCTACTCGGGAGTTATTGGGGTCGCTGATTACGAACATGATGTTAGTTTTTAAAAATTCAAAATGTCGGATCCAATATGGCGAATCAGTTTTAAAAAGAACATTTGGATTCACCTAAAAATCTCTACTCGGAAGTTCTTAGGGTTGCTGATTACGAGTATGATGTTAGTTTTTAAAAATTCAAAATGACGGATCCTATATGGCGGATAAGTTTTGTAAAAATTAATTTGATTAACCTGAAACTCTACTTATGGGTTCTTGGGGTCGCTGATTACGAACATGATGTCAGTTTTCAAAAATGAAAAATTGCGGATTCAATATGGCGGATCAGTTTTGAAAAAAAATTTTGGATTCACCTGAAAATCTCTACTCGGGGGTTTTTGGGGTCGCTGATTACGAATATGATATCAGTTTTCAAAAATGCAAAATGGCGGATCAGTTTTGAAAAAAAATTTTGGATTCACCTGAAAATCTCTACTCAGGGGTTCTTGGGGTCGCTGATTACGAGTATGATGTCAGTTTTTAAAATGACGGATCCAATATGGCGGATAAGTTTTGTAAAAATTAATTGGATGAACCTGAAACTCTACTCGGGGGTTTTTCGTAAAAATTGAACATGTATCGCTATTGGAAGGAACATTTTGTACTTAACATTATTTTCCATGCGTGACGTTTTTCTCCCAAGTGTCTTTGTGTATTTGATAACTTTATGAAGTTGACGGCGAAAAATTTCTATGTGACTGATGTCCAGTTATCAGTTTAAAGTAATTTCAGTAGTTTAAGAAATTTTTTTGTAGTTATTAAGATTAAATGAATCATTATGAAACCTTTTTTTCTTCAAAATAGATGTACTGAGCTACATAAGATAATTTTTATAAAAGATAATATCCTATTCCAGCTTGGAGAGCACACAGTAAGGCTCCCGGGTTTCGCACACCAAGTGTGAGGTTTAAGGATGGATTCCTACACAGAAAGAAAAAACAAGGCTTTTTCCCGTGACTTCAATTCATGCCTTTTTCAGGTAGCAGTTGCACCCGATTTCCTGATGAATTTCTTGCGTTTAGCGGTTTGGCTACGCCTTAGCCCATATTGGCCTAAGCTCGTTGCAAGAATCTCACCGGGAAAAATCGTGAGCGTCCTGCATTTGTACTGTGACAATTTTCACGCGTTAAATGTATATTTTTTAGGAAAAAAACCTTGTTTTTTCTCTCCGTGTATGTGTGCGCTTTAACTGACATCATATTCGTAATCAGCGACCCCAAGAACCCCTGAGTAACAAGTTTCAGGCGTTTTTAGTGGCTTGAAAAAGTTGGAGCACTATGTTTCATATGTGAGTCATTTTTTTAGTTTTAGCCGCCATATTAGCGTCCGCATTTTGAAAAAAAATTGGTCGCTTCAGGGTTGTGTAGCTGAGGGTCCATGGACGCAATATTTTGAGCTTTTGAGAGTATCCACCTATTTTTTCAGGTGAAAATACGTCTGAAATGGAATTTTTTTTTCGAAAAATCGTGTTTTTTTGGAAAAAATGGTTTATAACTTTATAACAATTTGGTATAAACAAATTTTAACAGCAGAATCTGAAAGAGGAGTAAATTTTACATTAAAAATGGTTTGTGTCAATTTTTATATTGGGCAAAATTCCTTAACTGTCCAGGTCAAAAAATGAATTTTCTCTAAACTTTGCTAAAATGTTACTCATACACAGGTCAACAAAAAAAGACTTACTTTTTTATGAGATATCGGAATGGTTTTCGATGTATTTTTAGACGCTGAACACGATCCCGAATTCCAAAATTGCCCATCACGTCAGGATTTTGAGAAAAGTGGGGATAAAGACCCTAAAAACGCTTTTTTGAGGATTTTCAACATTTTTTTTCTCTTTAACCTGACGTGCTAGAGACTTACACAAGGTCTTAAATTAAAGCTTGTAATGTGCACTACAAGACCCATATCCATAAAATAAAAAAAATTAAAAGCTTTTTTAAAAAATGGGGTTGAAGACACCAAAAAGGTGTGTTTTTGGATTGCTTTAATAGACTTCATGCAATTGCTTGGATTCGCTTGAAAATTTTTACTCGGAGTTTTTGGGGTCGTTGATTACGAATTCGAAATTAGTTTTCAAAAATTAAAAATGGCGAAACTAAGAGGGCAGATCTAAAAATTAAGAATTGCTTGGATTCGCTTGAAAGTTTGTTACTCCAGGGTTTTTGGGGTCGCTGATTACGAATTCGCCTTTTGAATTTTTTAAAACTAATATCGGATTCGTAATCAGTGACCCCAAAAACCCTAAGTAGCCATTTTCCATCAAATCCAAGCAATTGCAAGAAGTCTATTAAAGCAATCCAAAAACACACATTTTTTTAGTGTCTTCAACCCTATTTTTTGAAAGAAATCTTAATTTTTTTTATTTTATCGATATGGGTCTTGGAGTGCACATTACAAGCTTTAATTTAAGACCTTGTGGAAGTCTTACCCCTTCTCAAGCGCCGTAAAGTTATACAAAAATGGATCCAACTGCAGTCAACGAAAACTTGTAGGATTAGGCTTATATTTTCCAAATTTTTAAACTGCGAAATTGCCCCAGCTCCTATATTAAAATAAAACGAATTTCCGTAACCATCCAAAAACATAATTTAAAAAAACCAATTTTTCAGGTTTAAACGCAAAAAATGTAAGCAAATATCTATTGTTTATGAATATTTTAAGTTTATAAATGCAGATGAAGGTTCTACTTACCTGCCAGTTGTAAAAGAGGAAAAACAATTACGGAGAAACAAGATTTTTTGCTGTTTTATAAATTTTAAGTGTAAAATTAGTATTAGCATGAAAATAGAAAACAGGATAGAAAACTTTATCTACAAAATGAAAAATCAATTATTTAAAAAAGTTTTTTTTAAATTAGATATCTTTTTCCAAACATTTAACTTTACAGATTCAACATAAGTTCATTGGAGATGAATGATACGCGATACAACTTCATAAGTCAGTTGTAGAATTGTCCTGGTTATTTAACTATGAGACATCGATAAACCATTACAAAATTTGTAAATATGTATTTATGTATGAATAAATGTACTTATGTTGAATCTGTAAGATTAAATGTTTGTGAACCAATATCCAATTTCTCAAAAAAACTTTTTTAAATAATTAAATCGTGAATTTCGAAAAGGGCTCAACTCGGTTTTTTTTAAATCTGAGGATTTTTACAAGTTTCAAATTATAACGCTAATAAAAAAAATTTAATTAAAAAATCAACAGAACCTCTTATTACAACATTAAATAAAAGGAACTAAAGCTCACACTGATTTATAAATTTTTAATTATTTATCTCTTGTAGCTGATCTCGAAAAAATAAGAAAAATTAATTTTTTTTTAAACAATATTATTGTCCTCATAATGCGTAGAAGAATCTTAGATTATAATTAGGTCCATAATTTATATCATGGTTTATCGATATATCACACCACAAAATTATAAATTCGTCCAGTATACCATCTCTGCCTGAGGAACGCAGGGTGTCCAACTTAGGCCTACGGCCAACTTGGGAACACTCTCCCCTACTTAATACAGATTAACTTTTATTTTTAAAATATTGACCCTTTTCGAAATTTACGATTCAATTGATTTTTCCTCTTGTAAATAAAGTTCTCTATACTGTTTTCTATTTTCATGCTAATACTAATTTTCCACTCAAAATTAATAAAACAGCACAAAATATTTTTTCTCCATAATTGTTTCCATAATTGTCCGAACCTAAAAGATTGGTTTTTTCAAGATTATGTTTTTACGTGTCCCAATTTCTTTAGCCTGTTCGCCTCTTCCAGGTTGGTTACTACAACCGCGAGATTCATCCCTCGGCAGTTGGGTCCTAAGACCGTCACTCTCCTGTTTCCTAGCTTTCCCAGCGCCTCAGACCACTTATTGCACCTCAGCTTCTTGGGTAAGGCAATCCAAATCACGGATCTCGAGTGTAACTCTTCGATCCAATGACTGCACCTTACCCATACTTCCAACCGCCTTGGTAACCTCAGCAATGAAAGCGTCCTTATCGGAGTCTCCTCTGAACTTAATCAGAAGGTCTCCCTTCTTGGTAGCTTTTGCTGCTACTATCCTCGTATGGCAGTCGTACGGGTTGACCTCTTTGCGAAGCTTACCCAGAACGTCAGCATACGTCAATTCTTGACCGACTCGGATTAGAACTGCGGATCTTTTTGACCCCATTCCTTCCGATTGAGGAATCTTTGGATCTGGTACTACCGTTTCCATTGGAGGAGCTTCCTCCTTCCTCTTTTCGGTTTGGGTTCGAGTCTCTTCTGGACTGTCACCCTCTCTCTTCCGTTTCTGAGCATCTCTTATTACGCTTTTGAGATAACGCCTATAGGAATGCTTTGCTTTTGCTTCTTTCAGCAGGACTTCGATGACTTTAAGTCCATCTTTTACCGTCTTCTTGACGCGCTTCTGAATGTCGCAAGACTTAATCATCTTTGCGACCTCCAACTCCATTTTGTCGAGACAAGTCGCCTCCTCCTTTCTGAGCCGCAAGCATATCTCGCGACTCTCTTCTATTGCCTCTTCGTCCACTTCCGAGTGGATAGCGCTGCGTACGGTCTTTCCGCTACTGCAACTTGACACACTCAGATAGCTCGACGCGCTTCCTTTTCTCCTTCTTTCTTTTTCCACGATGTTCTGTGGTTCTAACCTTTCTACGATCACACGTGGTACTGCAAGAAATTGAGCTATAGGTGTAATACACTCCGGAATGGGATGGACTCATTTAAAAAAGCTGTGCGCCTGTATGAATATGCCGTGCATTGATTGGAAAACATTTAAAAAATACGAGGAAGAAATTGGAAAAGCAACCGAATCCATTGCTAAAAAAACTGTGAAGAAGCAGCATCTTTGGAGAGGCAGATGACTATCCAAGATGCAAATAACATTGAGAAATCGCTGTTATTATTTTTCTCATTTTCCATTGAAAACATTTTTATAATTACTGAGAAAAATCGGGATTATTTATTTTTATTTAAAAACATTTTTACAATTTTACTTAAATTTTTTGAATTACGATTTTGACAAATCAGGGTTGCCACAGATCAGGAAAATCAAGTGATTTAATCAAAAATATTGAAAGAAATATATTAAGAATAAAATTGAATAATTGTTGTAACCATTTAAATTGTAAATTACAAATAATACACTAAAAAATTATTAAAAGTGATATTTTGTCGCTTTCCATAGTTTTGTAAAAAATTAATATGTCGATTTTTTATTTTAACAAAAAACCTTCGCAATATTTGCTCAAAAACGGATCGACATATTAATTTTCTAAAAAATTATTTTTTTGAATGATCGGTCACTTTACTATTGTCAAATAAAAATCAACTTGAATCATATAAGTTTTAATTGAATAAAATTTTTTGTATTTAAAAGAATAATTTCTATATTTTAAACAAATACCATTTAATTGACTCTAATATTTATTTGATTATATTTTAAAATATTTATTCGTTAGCGAATAATTATTAATTTAATAATAAATATTTGATTATTTAAATTAATTAAATTTTTTCGATGTAGGGTAACTGTACCAATTGTCAAGGGTTTCAGGCAACATGTGACTTTGACATTTTTTTTCTCGGAAGTAAATGCACTTTAAAATTTGATTTTTGTATAATTGGACGAAGGATCTAATAATGTTTAATATTCACACTAGCAGAGCTACGCGCGCTAAAGCGCGCGCGATAATTCTGCTTTTGTCTTATTTTATTTTTTTTAAATGACTTCAGGCTTAGCCAACTGTCAGAACACACACTCTTATATACCAACTTGTTTTTGCGTTTCTACAGAACGACTTTAAGGTTAGGAGTACTCGCATTTGCCTGGACCACCCGTCAATGGGTTTTCTCGCCAGTGGAGAGGGAAACTGTAGAAAACCTCTCCGAGTACAACCGGTTTATCGACAGTCGAATTTTAATGGTGTGTACTGGACAATAATCGACGGTGCACATCATTATACTTTGACGTCAAACCTCCCGCTCAGATTATCTCACTTGCCGGAAAAATCCCAGGCTAATGGGCGCGAACCAAGTACCCTTGGTCCGCCCACCGAGCCAGGCATTTATCCGACCGAGCTAATCTGTCGGTTGCTTTTGTCTTATGATACTTAGGACCTTATTTCATTGTTTGTATATAAGAGTGTGACTAAGACTTTAAGATGTTTTTTTCTTCTGCGAAAATATTAGAAAAGATTACAAATTTTTTTTTTTGAATATTAAAAAACATGTAACACGAAAACCAAAAATTAAATTTAACATACTGAGCAGTTTCAAGACATAAATATAATAATATTTTTTTATTTTTATAATTATTTCCTTAAATTTTCAGTTTGCTTGTAAACTGTATTATTTCAAGAATTTGTTATAAGCGAAGACAATTTGAAAGTCGGTTACAAAACATACTTTTTTAAACTCGTATAAACTATGCTATATTGTATGTTAATATATTGAACAGCTCTTTAAGCAACATTGCACATAATTTTCTACTCAAAACTAAATGTAAACAAGTGATACCAAACATTTGCAACCAAGCAAGTCAAATCACAAAATAATGGTTTCTGTTTCGATTAGTTTAGTCAAGCGATAGAAAAACTTTTTATAAATTCATTACACATTAGAAGAATTATTTTATTGAAGTATTCTTCCTTTTTTGTCAAAAGATTGACACCGAGATTTATTAATAGTCATGATATAAGCCGCGGTATAAACTTAGGGTCCGTCCATAAACCACGAAGACAATTTTTAACCAATCTTTGACAACCCCCCATCTTATTGGAACAACAATTTTTACTTTATGTAATTGACCTTAATTTTGTCACTTGGTGGTTTCTAAGGTCGCTGATTACGAATTTGATGTAAGTTTTCATAAATTTAAAATGGCGGAATTTTCTTTTTAATTTATGCAATTGACCTTAATTTTGTTACTCGGGAGTTCTAATACCAGTCAGGTAGGTGTAAATGTCCTAGGAGCGCTCACTGACAATTGACTTCTGTTTTAGAACTTGCACCGACTCATAACCAGCGAGCGTGCATAGAAATTTTTTTTTAATTTCTCTTCTCTATATTATATTAGCCGCTTTTCTTTTATGATTTAAATTGTTTTGTTTCATTATTTGTTTTTTATCTACATTTTTCGCTTTTCTGTAATTATGTTTTCTTAATCTATCATTCTCTAGTCTTATTTTTTTCTGTTCATCTGTTTCTTCAAACCTTGCCTTCCTTTTCCTCTCTCTGTCTTTGTCCTTGTCTGATTCTTTTCTCATCAATTTTTCAAATTTAGTAATATGATTGTCATTTAACTTTTTTCCTTCAGTATTTAAAATTTTATAATCTTCATCACTTAAATTTTGTGGATCTTTTGTTTCAATTTCTATTTCTAGAGCTACTTTAATTTTTTTACCTTTTAAATTGTTTTGCTTTATTACTTTCTTTTTATCTATATTTATAGTTTTTTGGTAATTACGTTTTCTCAGTCTATCATTTTCTAGTCTGATTATTTTCTGTTCATCTGTTTCTTTGAGCCTTTCCTCCCTTTTCCTCTTCTTATCTTTTATTGCTCGATGTCTCTTTTTCTCATAGTTTTCATTTTTATTAAGCTTCTCCTCTGAATATTCTGTAGATATACCTCTATTCACATTATTATTACTAATACTGATACTAGTTTCACAAATAGAAGACGAGTTTGGTATTTCTATGAGTTTTGTAGCTCCATCCGTTAAAAGACGTTTCTAATCATACTCAACAAAAAAGGTCTAATAACATTTGTCAATTCCACGGAAGGAAATGAAATTAATCGATTATTTTCAAACATAAAAATTAGATGTCGTCTCATTTGACTATGAATAAAATTAACAGTATTTGGCAATTCATTGTAATACAAAGATGTTGCAAACGCAATTGCATATATGCCACAGTCAATTCCATTCGGCTGTAGATTAACAGTTGAAAAAACTACCGGTGTTTTGAAAGGATATAATCTAAGTTAATATTTTTTTTGATCTTCATTTATGTATCCCTTATTAAGACTGTTATAAATATATAGCCTTAATCCATCATAATAAGTACAAATCCAATGACCAGATTTGCAAGCACCACTAAAAAGTATTTGAATGTGCTTCTGATTTTTATCAATCGGAATAATGAATTCAGGCGTAATTAAATATAAAGTAATTTGCATGTTAAATGCTAAATTTGATTCTCTTCTCAACAACTTTCCAAATTCAGTAATATGATTGTCATTTAACATTTTTCCTTCAGTATGTAGAACTCTATGATCTTTATCACTTAAATAAACCTTTTCTTCTTTGTTAGACATGATTTTTTAATAAAATGAACAAATAATAGAATATTTTTCAAAAACTTATTTTTAGAAAACAGGTTTAAACTTAAAACTTCTAAATCATAACTAAATAAATGAAAATAATGAATGAATATAAATAAATTTTTATAATTTATTTTATATTTTATTTTTTATTGATACCGGTCACATGTATGTGAAAATTCCGCGAAAGAAAAACACCACTGCACAAGTTGAGAACCCTTCTTTTTGAAGGTCTCAACTTTGTGAAAATGTGGTATCTTCCCTTGGGTTGACTTTTTCGACATCGACATGTAGAAAAAATTAGTCTAGCTGGGCCTTACTCGTCGATTTCCCTGACCGCGCGCCTTTCTCTGTCTTTTCTATCTCTGTCTCTCTCTACTCTACGTTTCCGCTTTTCCTCTTTCGCATCCCTCCCCAGCAAAGATTCAAAGGGCCCAGCAGCCACTATATATATATATATATATATATGCTTCGAGTTAAAATTCGTTTCAACAATTTTGAAATTAACAGGATATATTGTAATAATGATTTATTAATCATTTATACTTATACTTATATTGTTTTACTAAGAATTAGTTTAACAATATTTGACTGATTAAGTATAAATATTATTATTCCTATTATTATAATTATTATTATATTAGTGTTGGTATTATTAATACTGTTAATATTATTAACATTATTATGTTTTATTGAATTGTTGTTCACTTTTATTAACAAGTTAATGTTAATTATTTTTTGCTTTGAGAAATAATTCTTTTAATGTTTAAAAATAATAATTTTATTAGTAATACGTTTATATTATCTTGAGTATTAATTTCGATTATTGTTTAATTGTTTAATTAATAAATAAATTAGTATTAATTAAATAATTAATAAATCAATATTAAATTAAATAAAGAGATAGATATATTCTTTTATTTATAATATAATTATACAACGTTATGCAAATTATATGCATTATTATGTCTCAATTAGGGTAAAATGAATGTAAAATTAGATTTTTAAGTTTAATTAAGTTTATTTTATATTTTAATATTAAGTTAGTTATATGTAAACTGACTATAGCAAGTTCGTCTCTTGTTATCCCTCTTACATGTATAAAAAATCTTCCCCTTCCGAGAGGCAGATTTTTTATGCATAGAGTTATTGGGTATAAAAGGCGACGAAAATGCCCAGTCAGAGAGTCACTTCGCCGCCAACCCTTGTAACGGAACTACTTCCGTAGTCTTCTCCTAAATCAAATTTTAAATAAAATTTTGAAAGTTTAACTTAAAACTGTTGTCTCTTTTTCTTTTACCTACTCTACTACACCCGCTCTCGCACTATTACTGTACACACTGGCAATACGGGTCTTATTTCCTGATTTGCGCGTGAGTCGGTACTACACTACTCTACACAAGTCACAAGTACTATTACCGTACACACTGGCAATACGGGATTTATTTCCTGATTTTGTGCGTGAGTCGGTACTATAGTACTCACTTCACCCCGTACGAGAGTTACGCACAATCATACGTCACTGAGAGTTGCCACTTTTGACAGGCTTTGCGGGAATTTTCCTGTTCTGAGCTCTGTGCAGGAGGCAAACTCTCGACGAAACCCTTACACCCACAAGCTATTTAACCCCAATTTACTACCACACTGAGTACAGCACTACGGGAAGAAATTCCTTGCTCTGCTGAATACGTGAGGTGGTCGAACGGGACGACGGCTTTTGGGGTTAATGGGTCTGACGTCACTGAGAAAAATTACCACCTTTTGACAGAGCTTTGCGGGATTTTATCCTGTTCTGAGCTCCGTGCGGGAGGTAAATTCTCTAGACGACAGCAGTATGACTATTGTGTAAATTCTCTTCCTTCCCACTTTATTTACAACTTTTTTCTAAATTTTATGATTAATAACAATTAATTATTATCTTTCAGACTTTGGCTTAATTTTGAACTTCTCTCATAAGTGAACCATTAACCAGCATCTAATTACAAATTTATTAATTAATTACTTGTAATTGCACATTTCCAACACCAGAAATGTAAACAAACCATCCTAACCTTCAAGTTTGTTTACGTTTATGTGTTTAAATTCCACCTCGACTTGACGCTCGCATTTGTTTTGACAGAAAAGCTAACCTCTAAATTCGGTCTGCTTCTGAGCCTTTAAATCTCGAAGTGCCCAGTCGATTATCGATATCGAACTTCGAGAGATCGATTCTCGATTATCGAACATCGAGAGATCGATATATCGCTGACGTCACTGTTTAACGCCGGCTACGGAGAAGCTGCCTTTCCCTAAGGCCCAGCTACTCTGACGTCACTGCCAAGGTGCTACGAAAATAGCAATCCGCTCTTTGCCCGGTCCCTTCCCTTCACACGGTGACCGGTAACATTATATAAACATTTTTTTACATTTAAATTTATTTTATTTATTATATATTTTAATTTTAATAATAAATAGTCATCTAACTTCTTATAAATCTCATATTTATCTCATAAATCATAAATTCGCATAAATAACATAAGTCACATAAATCTCATTTTTGTCCCATATAAATCAAATAATTTTCATAATTACTGTAAAAAGAATGGTTCTAATTTAGTACAAATTTTGGAACTGAATCTTCAATTGGTTCTATTTTAATACCAAAAATCAGCTCTAATTTAGAACCATTTATTTACAGTGAAGTCACATAAGCACATATAACTCATGAATCTCAAATGAATCATAAACACATACAATTCATAAAGCTGATATAAATCATTAGCACATAATCTCATATAAATCATAGGCACATAAGTACAAATAAATATATTAAAAATTGCAATACCTTACCTATTATAATTTCAAAACATTTTAATCAAAACTTATCCAAAACAAAATTAACAAAAATAAATTAATGTATTTACTCAATAACAAAATTATTTAATTCAAAATTTTTTTTAAAAGTAGATTTATTTTCAAAAACATATACCTCGTTCTTAATCGCCCTCTTTTTCACTCATTAATCTATCTGTGAGTGAGAAAAGAAAAATAATTAGCCAATAAGGAAATAAGACGCCCATTTCGTATTTTGGCTTGAAAGTAAAATTCCCCACTTTTCCTTCCTCCATCAAATTCTGTTCCTCTCTTTCTACCTGACCCGAAAAATGGAGAAAACATGATACCCCCTTCTAAACCCAAAAAGTAGGCATTACTTTCTTAACTATTCGTCTCTCTTTCGCTCCTACTCTAAACTAAAAGGAGAGACAATACCTCCCTCCCTCTCTTTCTCTCTCACTGTAAACAGAATATATAAGAAAAGACTAACTTAATATATATAGATATAATAATAATATTCGCCTCTCTTTCACTCCTACTCTAAACTAAAAGGAGAGGCGATACTTCCCTCTCTTTCTCTCTATCAAACTTTCTCTCTCACTGTGGACAGAATGTACACGATCTGGACAGACTGAATGAATGAATACGAAGTTTATTATAGTTAATTTATTATTTTAATATAAACTAAATTGTTAAGCAAAAAATATATTTAAAAGTCAATGGAGCAAAAGCACCATTTGTCGATGGTCTTGTGCTAATTCCTCGAGGGTCTGTTCCAGTTGTCGAGGGTATTACATTTTTAAACATATAACCTAATATAACCTAACAATTAACCTGTACAGATATTAGAAAATCGAGTAGATATTTATTTTTTCGATAAAAATATTATAGAACATTACCAGAAAACAAATATATTTATTTAACTATAATTGAATAATTAATAATATCGATATAAAACATTTTTATAGTAGATGATACAGGACAGAAAATTAGTTAACTGTTTTTTAAACTTTTATAAATAAGTTAATTAAATTTAATCAATTTTTTTAATAAGACATTAATTGAAAAAATAAATTAATTTAAGTCACATTAAATTTGTAAACGAATAAAATAAACTTTTATTACTTTTATTTTTTTTATTAATTTTTTTTCCGTCTTTCTCGTTTTTTTGGTTGATTATTTTCTGTTTGTTGTAAATTTTTGGAGCATTGTTTTTCTTTTTCTCTGTACCTATAAATGTTTGGCATTTATGTTTTTTGATTTGCTTTTAAAAAATATTAAATATTTTTTTTAACAAAAAAACATGCATACAAAATTAATTTAGTTCGTGTACAAAATTATAATAATAATTTTGTACACAAAAAGTCATTATAAATTCGTTTAATTTGCATTTCTAAAAATCTGTTTTAATCAACCTGAAGTATTAAGAAAATGGAGATTCGTTTAAATTTCACAGCAGTGAATTATAATATTAATTAAATAATTATTTTAGTAGAATCGCTACGAAATTTGTATATATAAATATACAGTTGAAAATACGAAGATTATTTAGAAATTTTTTTTGTTCCTAAATATTATATATTATACTATTTATCTAAAAAAGAAAATTATTATCCTCGACAATTGGAGCACCCTCAGCAATTGGTGCAGTTACCCTATGCAACGAATTTTCATATTATGTCATTGTAGTTATCGAGCAATTTTTATACTCAAAATAAACTGAGGATTAATAAATTGTTCCACCTTCATATGAAATTATATTTTACAACTACAGATTGTAGTTAATATCACAATTGTATATTATAAAAAAATCAATTTTAAAATTATATTAACCCTTTCAGTCCCAGTGGTCGATATATCGACCACCTTCTAAGCCACCGATTTTTTTAACATAACTTAAAGGAAAACTTTAAATAATTGCATATTTCTTATTTTTATGTTTCTACAGATAGGGTTTAGTAGTTTTTTAACAAATTAATTTATATTATTTATGTTTTTTTGTTATTAACAAACTTATACACAGCAACGCATTATTTCAGGTTAAACTTAACTGTTATAAAATTTAATCAGTAACATATATACTTTAAATTATGGTTGTTTTCAAAATTCTCAGGGTTTGCTGAATATTGATCTAAAATCAGATATGCAAATTCAAAATGGTGGATCCAATATGGCGGACAAAAATTAAAAATTAAACTTTGCTTGAAAATGGTCTCTCGGGGGTTTTTGGGGTCGCTGATTACGAATCTAAAGTTAGTTTTAAAAAAATTTTAAATGGCGGATCCAACATGTCGGACAAAAAATTAAATAAATTTGCTTTAAATTTGTTTCTCGGGGGTTTTTGGGGTCTCTTTTCTTTTAATTTTTTTTGTTTTTTTAAAATGTTTTAAATGTTTTTTTTTAATTTTTAAATACTTTTATTAATTTTGTTTTCTTAAAATATTTTTATATTTGTCGTAACAAACGACAAAAGACAAGTGACGAAACATAAAAGACGAATGACAAAAAACAAAAGAAAATCAAGAGAAAAAAAGGGAAAATGTCAAACGACAAAAAAACAGTACTACTCTCCTATTTTTAATAATGTTATTGTAATAGTCGTAACATTAGATTCGCCATTTAAAAATTTTGTAAGAATGATTCGAGATTTGTATTTACACACCCCGCAAACTTCCAAGAAGCAGCATTCAGTCCTATATTGTCAATTTTTAATTTTTGACTATCATATTGTATCCATTATTTTAAAGTTAGAGAAACTGACTTCAGATTCCTTATAAGTGACCTAGAAAAACCTAAGCGATAATTTTCAAACAAATTTGATGGATTTTTTATTTCTTTGTCCAACATATTGAATCCTCTATTTTTAATATTAATAAACTGACTTTAGATTCAGCATCAGCGACTTTAAAAACCTCCGAATGCCAACTTATAATCAAATTTGTTTCATTTTTAAATTTTGTCTGACATATTGGATCCGCCATTTTGAATTTTGACATACTGACTCCAGATTTGAAATGAGCGACCCCAAAAACCACCGAAATACTACTTTCATGTAAATTTGATTAATTTTTTAATCTATCGTCCGCCATATTGAATCCGCCATTCTGAATTTTGAAAAACTGACTTCAAATTCGTAATCAGCGACCCCAATAACCCCCAAGAAACAATTTTCAAGCAAAATTGTTTCATTTTTAAATTTTGTTTGCCATATTTGATCCGCCATTTTGAATTTTGAAAAACTGACTTCAGATTTGTAATCAGCTACCCCAAATCCCCCGAGTGACAACTTTCAAGTAAATTTGTTTAATTTTTAATTTTTGTCCGCCATATTATATCCGCTATTTTGAATTTTAAGAAACTGACACCAGATTCGTAATCAGCGACCCTGAAAACCCCTGAGTGACAACTTTCAAGTATATTTGATTAATTTTTTACTTTATCGTCCGCCATTTTATATTTTCAAAATTTTGAAAATCTGATGCCAATTTCGTAATCAGCGACTCCGAAAACCATAGGTACTATACCTATTGCAGATATTTTTTAATTGCTCTAATTATGGGACTGAAAGGGTTAAAAAATGACCCAATTTACTCGAAACATGTGACTCGGGGGTTTTTGGGGTCGCTGATTTTAAATCTGAACTCAGTTTACAAAAATACTAAATGGCAGATCCAATATGGCTGACTATTTTTTTTTAAAATGACCCAATTTACTCGAAACATGTGACTCGGGGATTTTTTGGGTTGCTGATTGCAAATATGAACTCAGTTTACAAAAATACTAAATGGCAGATTTAATATGACTGAATATTTTTTTTAAATGACCCAATTTACTCGAAACATGTGACTCGGGGATTTTTTGGGTCGCTGATTGAAAATATAAACTTAGTTTTTTATTATTTAAAAGTCTCTCTACGTTTACAGGGTTCAGACTGTCTTCAAGAATGTGGTTTGAAGCCCGCATTACTTTTTTTTATTTTTAATTTTTTTTGTTTTTTTATAATTTTTTAAGAGAACAAATAACAATAAATTTAATACTGAACCAGCGAAAGATTGTCTAGTGCGCTAGAATACCGTTTCACTTCTAACTGTTTGTTGTTAGTGGGAATGAATGCATGTCCATTCTGGATTTTTGTTACACTTGGAGCCAAGGAAAATCTTCTCGAAAGCTTTTTGTGCATTTTGGAATGCATTTCTTTGCTGTAGAAAAGTATTTTCATTTGCGTAAATTTATCTTTTGCCCATTTGAACAAATCTAGCGATGATAAAATTGCTTCTGATGGTTGAGCTTGGAGGCTTGCACGAGTGGCCTCTCTTTTCAATATAGCGCCAACTCCATCGCATGCACCCTTACCATGCGCGGTTGCATGAAAATGCCATTCCGTGTTAATGCCAAAGTTATCGGCAAAATGCATCAAATTTTTCATTTGGAAACGATTTTTGTAAGTTTGTTTAGCGCCATCAGTTACATGAATAACTTTTTTAACTTTTTGACAGATTTTTTTAATTTCTGGAATTATCATTTCTTGCATTATATACACAGCAGTAGTATCATGCGTTGTGCAGTCGGACAACAGCACAAAACTACGGTGTTCGATTTTTTCACCACATCTGTAGTAGATTAGTAAAGGATGAACTGTAGATCGGTCATTGTTGTAATGAAAAGCTTGTGCCGCGTTCTGAACAACATAAGCATAATTTTCCGAAAAGTCTGAGTGTAATATTACTTCTTCTTCAGTTAAGTTATTCTTTCGGTTAAATATATATTCAGACTGACTTCTAGCAATAAAGTGGTGAGGCAATAATTTCCTTACCTAAGTACCCAATTCTTCGACGAAATTTTCAGCGGAAAGACATTCTTTTTTTAGAGTGCATCTGTCGGTGGATTGCCATCCACTGTAAATTATTTGGTCTATCTCGTTTTCTTTTAAGATGTTGAGAACGTAATCAGAAAAATTGTCGATTCCAGGACACAAATTACATTCATTCAAGCAACAAGCTGGTTTTGCGTTTTCACATGTGATAAACTTGAGGCAGTCAGTATAGTTTTGAATTTGATTCGGTAATTGATTTGTCAAATTCTTAAAATCAACAGCATCGATCATTAATTTAAAATTCTCGTGGATTACACATACACAAACACTATGTGTTCCACTTGAGCCAGCTAGTACACACCATTTTGGCCGTAATTCTGCGAATTTACTCAAACCTACTCAAATTTCAGGATGTTGCTCCTTAAACTGTTCGTGCAGAATTTTGACATCAGTTAACAACAACCGTTTTTGCATATTTTGTTTTTCACCCTCTATTCTCACGCTTACAACGTCCTTTTTATTTGGCATTACCCTACTATTTAAATCATTTTCGTAAAATTCTTTAACTAATTCGACTGTACTCTCGGATAAATTTTTGCCCTTCTTTGGAATCGGACTTCCCAAGACTCCTGCATCTCTTTTCAATTTTTTAGACTTTTGAGCCATTCTATAAGAAGTGTTAAATTCACTTTGAATTTTACGAACCGACCAGCAATCAGGAGCTGTTGTCAAAATGGACAATCGAAGAGGATAATTTTCCGGTAAACTAGAAAATAGTTTCTTCAGTCCAGTAAGAAGTTCCTCTAATTCATCTTCCCTAGATACGCACTTCATTTTCTTCGGACGTGATTCTGCTTCCACTTTTGAATATTCAAATTCTTGAGACGACGTTGTTTCTGAACTCTGAGAATTATTTTCTTTGAAACACATGTCTACACATTTTTTGCAAACTTTAGCATTGATAGGTAAGTGTGGAAATTTTTCTAGTAACTTTTTTAAAATTGGTCTCAAAGCTTTACCAATGTGACCGTCAACTTCTAGAGGATTTACACATCTATCGGATCGAGCTTTCTCAGTAGAAGAGTCACTGTTCTTTTCACGGACGGATATAATATAAATTACAATGAAAAGCAGGTTAAATACAATTAATATTAACTTTGTTAATCATTTGTTTAATAGCGCTATCTCACTCTCATATTTTTTTCAAACAAATGAATGAAATGGACGTTTGCTTATAATATTTGTATCTCAAATATGTTCTATGAAAAAAGATAAAATTGTAAAAGTGATACTCTAGATGACCAATTAACAAAATACTGGCTAATAATAATTATATTTAACCTATACTTGATTCCAATCTAATTTATTTTTCAGACATAATTAAAAATTACATGAATGCCCATATAAAAAGATTGTTGACTTTTCTAGAGACAATCTCGATTCAATGGATGTCTAATTTCTTTATAAATTGATAATCATACTGGTATAGGTTAAAAAAAATTTTCAAAAAATGCTGCAAATATTTCCACACTTATATACCAACAATGAAATAGTATGAGAAGATAGTGTAGACATCTGATTTGCAAAAAATAATTCTCAAATTTCGATTATTTTATTGCAAAATTGAATATTTTTAAACGTTAAAAAAGCAGTTTTGGGATTTCCACTTCCGAAAGGGAAAAAATTTAATTGAGAGTATAGTAAACTTAGTTAGAGTATTATAAAGTGACATATTAAGTAAAATAATTGTCAAATAATAATATTCTAGGCCTAAGAATGGATGGTCAGAAACAGATTATTTAGAAAAGATTTTTATTACATTTAAACCTTCTTAACCCCTTCGCTGTGAGGAGAAAAATTTATAAAGTGGGTCCAAAATGTTAAGAAATTTTTGGCGACTAAAATTTTTGAGATTGGGTACAGTTAGGTTTTAGGGGTCGCTGATGACGAATCTGATGTCATATTTTCAAAATTCAAAATGGCGGATCCAACATGGCGGACAACATTTTCAAAAATTCATTGGATTTACTTGAAACTTGTTACTCAGGGATTTTTGGGGTCGCTGATGACGAATCTGAAGTCAGATTTTCAAAATTCAAAATGGCGGATCCAAAATGGCGGACGTATTTTTTTGAATTTATCAGATTTGCTTGAAACTTATTACTTGGGTGTTTTCGAGGTCGTTGATTCCAAATATGAAGTTAGATTTTTAAAATTCAAAATGGCGGATCCAAAATGGCGGACGTATTTTTTTTAATTCATTGGATTCGCTTAAAACTTGTTACTCGGGGGTTTTAGAAGTCGCTGATTTAGATCCGCCATTTTGAATGTTTAAAAATGCACTTCAGATTCGTTATCAGCGACCCTGAAAACCCCCGAGTAAGAAGTTTTAAGCGAATACGATGAATTCAAAAAAATACGTCCGCCA
This sequence comes from Leptopilina syphax, assembly GCA_032872505.1. NCBI lineage: Eukaryota > Metazoa > Arthropoda > Insecta > Hymenoptera > Figitidae > Leptopilina > Leptopilina syphax. The sequence continues at coordinate 40,976,422 of CM065473.1, read as the reverse complement.
TTTTGGACCCGCCATTTTGAATTTCGAAAATCTAACTTCATATTCCGAATCAGCGACCTCGAAAACCCCCGAGTAACAAGTTTTAAGCAAATCTAATGAAATCAAAAAAATATGTCCGCCATTTTAGATCCGCCATTTTGAATTTAGAAAATCTAACTTCATATTCGGAATCAGCGACCTAGAAAACCCCTGAGTAACAAGTTTAAAGCGAATTCAATGAATTAAAAAAAATTAGTGCGTCATCGAAATTCAAAATGGCGGATTCAAATCCGCCATTTTGAATTTCGAAAGTAGATAGATAGATAGATAGATATAATTTATTTGTTTTAGTACAATTACTGTTACAAAGGTTCGAGTCTTCTCTTGGTTTACATTATATTATTCATTTATAATAAATGACCTAATTTTCAACGCATTCCCAACAAAGTTATACAAATCATTTACATGTTCAGAACTATTTACGCATAAAATATTCTGTAACACCTGGATCTCATCAAGCTCAAGGTCGCTTTGAATGTATTTTTGTAAAAATTTAAATCTACTAGCTACATATATAGGGCAGTCCATTAAAAAATGAGAAAGGGTTTCCATCATATTAAGATTACATAAAGTACATAACTGTGTAGTATCAATAATATAAGTATTATTTTGGAAAAATATTTTTATTCTATTATCACATGCCACTCTCAACTGGCTGACAATTCAAGTCTTATGTATGGAAATTCTAAAATTTAAATACTCCTCTGTAAAATTTAATTGGCTTATGTGCCTATATATATTACTATAGCTTGTATTTATACTTTTCTCTATAAGCATACTTTTAAGATTGTTTTGCCAGGTGAGAATGAGTTTGTTACATTCTATTCGTAATTCTATGGTACTAAGTGAGTTCTGTTTCTTCCAAGTTTCAAGAAAACCTGCTTGTTCAAAGAGAGCTTTTACTTGTGAGACCCAGTTATAGTCGTAACCCAATTTATTCGCTTTGTCCAAATTGAACAGCTTTTTATAACAGCGTTTCGGAAGTCGGTCATTTGACATTTCCATTATTCGAAGCCACCATTGCACTGCACGCTTTACAATATAATATTTTAAAGGGAGCGAACCAGTTTCCAACCAAACAATATAATTGGGTGTATTTTTGGGCCAGCGGTACAATAATTTTAAAAATTTAGTTTGCACAGTTTCAATTTCACCAGTATAGCGTAGGGCCCAAATTTCTGAGTTATATAGAGCTACGGTCTTGTCGGTTGTACCAAACAATTTTTTAGCGGATTCTATAGATTCATTTTTTGCTTTGTATAGTATTTTACGTAAGTTTGATGCTGCCACATTGCCGCATTTCCCAAAATGTTCCGCAGCTACAACAAATTTTCCTGAGGTGGAAAACGGAGTGCCAAGGTATATAAATGAATTTACATAATCGAGAGGTTCTTTACCGTAAAAAAGTGGTTTGAGATTTCGGCATCCTCCAGTTTTTCTAAAAGGAACTACTTTAGTTTTTTTGACATTTAATTTTAAGTAATTGGTTTCACAATATTTTTTTTAAATATTTAACTTATTTTGTGCATCATGCCATGAATATGCCAATATAGCAATATCATCGGCAAATAAGAGCATACTTAATTCATCAGATGACGTTATAGGCAATCCCTGCACTCCGCTTTCCCCAAAGAAATCGACAATATCGCTCAGCATTAAAATAAAAAGAAGTGGACTTAAACTGTCTCCCTGCAGTACACCCTCCGTTATGTCAAACATACGTGAGTATTGACCGCCACATCTTATTGTAAGTCTAGCATCATTATAAAAGGCACTCAAAATTCTAATCATCTTTCCACTGACACCCAACGTAAACAATTTTTCCCACAATAATTTGACGAAAATAACATAAGCACAATTTCTCTTTGAACCCACACACATACTAATCATCGCAGTAAGAGCAAACAAATGGTCTTGACAACCACGCTTGCATCTAAAACCTGCCTGCTCTTCCGGGATCAGCGAGTTTGCTTCCGCCCATTTAGATAGCCTCCCCGACAAAATAGTTGTAAAAATTTTTGTGACAGTATTAATCAGAGCTATACCTCTATAATTTAAAGGATCCATTTTGTCACCCTTTTTGTACAACATGCACATCTCTGCGACAGACCAGCCTTCCGGAATTTTTTCTGATTTTAGAATAGAATTAAATAAATTTAATAAATAATGCTCCCAATTAGGGGGTAGATTTTTTAAGATATTATTAGTTATTTTATCCAAGCCTGGTGCTTTACCACGTTTACATTTTTTAATAGCATTCTGTAATTCGTCAATTGAAAAGTCAGCGTCTAGATACGGGTGTGTCACAGAGAAAAAATTGTTAGTCATTCTACGCCTCAATGGGTAGACACTTGAATAAAAAACTGACCACGCTTCGAGATTAATTTCGTTAGTAAAATCTTTATTATTATTAAATAATTTAACAGTTTTCCAAAAGTCTACACTTTTCTTGGTATTAGCAAATCTATTTAATATGTCTGTGAAGTAAGACTTTTTAGCCTGCTGTAATATAATATTATAATTTTTACGTAACTGCAAATAATTGCGAAGGGCTGTTGGGTCATTATTACTTTTTTTATATATCCTGCAAGCAAGTCGTGCATCTTTACGATGTCTCCCGCATGCAGAATTAAACCAAGGGTTATTCGGTACATTAAATTGTTTACAATCAATACCAACATGTCTCACACACATATACATTTTGATATAATTGTGTGAGATATTATTTTGATATGATAATGTATGCTGCCTGAGATTTAATATAATAAAAGTATTATTCAAAACAGTCTACTTTTAAGCAGCCATATTGGATTTTGGTTTTCGAATTTTCAAAATTTGACTTCAGATTCAGATTTAGCGTCGAAAATGTGTGACGTAAATTCACTTGTTTTTTCTGCCTTTTATCAATTTTTTTGTATGTACGTCTATAGACGTACCTCACACTAGAAGCCCACTTTCAAATGTACGTCTATAGACGTACCCTCACAGTCAAGGGGTTAATGAACAGTTTAAGCATAAAAATTCACAAATTAAAATTAATTCATAAAAATTCACAGAATTACAATCAAAATAATATGTATGTTTAATCAACGAAAATCTCAAATAGATGAAAAAAATATTCGTTCTAAATTTTTACAAAACAAATACAGAATTTAATTAAGTATAAAAATGACTACTACAAACTTATTGTGTGTAAAATATCATAACAAGTTTGTATTGAATAAGTGCATGAGATAATATAACGTAATGCTAAGATTTAAATAAACATGTTAAAACAGTAATAATCCTTAAAGCACAGAGAAAATAATATAAAAATTAATTTCTAAAGATTGTACTTTGAAAAACTGAGTTCATATTTGCAATCAGCGACCCAAAAAATCCTCGAGTCACATGTTTCGAGTAAATTGGGTCATTGAAAAAAATAGTCAGCCATATTGGATCCGCTATTTAGTATTTTTGTAAACTGAGTTCAGATTTGAAATCAGCGACCCCAAAAACCCCCGAGTCACATGTTTCGAGTGAATTGGGTCATTATTTAAAAAAAGTCTGCCATATTGGATCCGCCATTTTGTATTATTGTAAACTGAGTTCAGATTTGAAATCAGCGACCCCAAAAACCCCCGAGTCACATGTTTCGAGTGAATTGGGTCATTATTTAAAAAAAGTCTGCCATATTGGATCCGCCATTTTGTATTTTTGTAAACTGAGTTCAGATTTGAAATCAGCGACCCCAAAAACCCCCGAGTCATATGTTTCGAGTAAATTGGGTCATTTTTTAAGAAAATAGTCCGCCATATTGGATCCGCTATTTTGTATTTTTGTAAACTGAGATCAGATTTGAAATCAGAGACCCCAAAAACCCCCGAGTCACATGTTTCGAGTAAATTAGGTCATTTTTAAGAAAAATGGTCTGCCATATTGGATCCGCCATTTTGTATTTGGTAAAATTGTGAAAAATCTCAACAAATTTTGATTTTGTGAACCTCCCGCACTGTTGGGAATCAATGTAATGGCAATTCGAACATTTTTTTTTTCTTAAATGATGTTTTAATTGGATATTTTCTACTTTTCAGCCATACAATGTGTCATAACTTGGCCGCCATTTTGGATTTTTGAAAAGGCCACATTGTAAATGTTAGAGTATTTCAAGATGAACATTTTAAGACGTTAAACGTTAAAATTGGTCCCATAGAATTATGTACAGAGCACTGATCCGCTTGACATGGAAGGGACGTTCCACGTCAACAGAAACAGAGCTGTGGCCAAAAATTGTCACAATGAAAAAAAACGTTAAAGGGCTTAAAAAATTCTTACACTCGTGTACTTTCAATAACAGGTGGGCGTTTTTGAAAATCCAAAATGGCGGCCTAATTACAAGCGAAGAAAGTCAACAAAATCACAAACCGACAAATAATATCATAAATAAAAATGACAAAATCCATGGAAAAAAATTGAACGAAATTTTTTTTAACGTTTTTGGGGTCGCTTAATACAAATCTTAACTCAGATTTTGATTAGAGTTAAAAGATTAAAAATGGCGGAAGCAAAATGGTGGACAAATTTTAAAACTCCTTAAAATCGCTCAAAATTTGTTACTCGGGGATTTTCGGGATCGCTGATTACGAATATGACATCCGATTTCAAAAATTCAAAATGGCGGATCCAATATGGCCGAAATTTTTCTTCAAATTCATTGTATTCGCTCAAAACATGTTACTCTGGGGTTTTCGGGGTCGCTGATTACAAATATGCCATCAGATTTAAAAAATTCAAAATGTCGGATCCAACATGGTCTACATTCTGTTCTTAACCCTTTCAGTCCCATAATTAAGGCAATTAAAAAATATCTACAATAGGTATAGTACCTATGGTTTTCGGGGTCGCTGATTACAAAACTGGAATCAGATTTTAAAAATTTTGAAAATTCAAAATGGCGGAGTCAATATGGCGGACGATAAAGTAAAAAATTAATCAAATTTACTTGAAAGTTGTCAGTAGGGAATTTTTGGGGTCGCTGATTACAAATCTGGAGTCAGTTTTTCAAAATTCAAAATGGCAGAACCAATATGGCGGTCAAAAATTAAAAATTTAACTAATTTGCTTAAAAGTTGGCATTTGGAGGTTTTTTAAGTCGCTGATTCTGAATCTGAAGTTATGGATTTGTGGATCCACTATTTTGAATTTTTTTAAACTGACTTTAGATTCGTAATCAGCAACCCCAAAAACCCCCGAGAGACCATTTTCAAGCAATTTTGTTTAATTTTTAATTTTTGTCCGCCATATTGAATTCACCATTTTGAAGTTGCATATCTGATTTAAGATTAATATTCAGTAAACCCCGAGAATTCAGAAAACAACCATAATTTTAAGTATATGTTACTGATTTAATTTTATTACAGTTAAGTTTAACCCGAAATAATGCGTTGCCGTGTATAAGTTTGTTGATAAACAAAAAAACATTAATAATATAGATTAATTTGTTAAAAAACTACTAAACCCTATTTGTAGAAACATAAAAATAAGAAATGTGCAATTATTTAAATTTTCCCTTTAAGTTATGTTAAAAAAATCGGTGGCCTTAAAGGTGGTCAATATATCGACCACTGGGACTGAAAGGGTTAACTTCATCGTATTCGCTCAAAACTTGTTACTCGGGGGTTTTCGGGGTCGCTGTTTACAAGTATTACCTTAGTTTTTAAAATTCAAAATGTCAGATTCAATATAATCGGTATTCCAATTTAATATTTTTTTATAAGAAATAAAAAGCTGTTTGTAGAGAGTTAAACTTTGGCCTTTCTAGTAGCTGAAGCAAATTCTAGTAGCGTTTGAGTATCGTAATATTTTAACCGTTTTATTTGGTTCAATTATAAATCCGTGACAGGATCAGAGATAAAAACCAATTGTGATATGGGGTAGTTTTTTTGTTCTGGTTCTGTCAAAGAATTGTGTTCATTCTTGACTATTGTGTTTTTAGGGTTTCGTGGCCACCCGTGTAGAAATTGACATATTTAGGCCATAACATGGCATGAAACACCTCCCCAGATCGGGCCCAAGTCTGGCCAGACTTGGGCCCGATCTGGGAAGGTGTTTCTTGCCATGTTATGGCCTAGATATGGCAATTTCTAGACGGGTTATAGCGAAACTCTGGTGTCCGTCTGCAGTTTTCCCTAACAACCGTTGCCATGGAAACCGTTACTATCGTACTGGTTGTTATGGTAATGGTTGCTATGGTAATGGTTGCTATGGTAATGGTTGCTTTGTTTACAGTTGCTATGGCAATGATTGTCATAGCAACGCTTGTTATTGAAATCATTATGTGGAGCTCCTGATTGATTTTATGATTTTTTCTTTGTCTTTTAGACCACGAAACCCTAAGAGGTAGGCGCAATGCGCCTGCTTCTCTCACTGATTTTTTATCAGGCTTCGTTACATCAATGAACAACCAATTGTAACATGAGATAGTGTTTTTGCTATGGTTCTGTCAAATATTTTTGTTTGTTATATATGATATTTTTTTCGATTGCCTTTAGCACGGATTTATAATTAAACCAAATAAAACGGTTAAAATATTACGATACTTAAACGCTACTAGAATTTGCTTCAGCTACTAGAAAGAACAAAACTTCAACTCTCTACAAACAGCTTTTTATTGCTTCTAAAAAAATATTAAATTCGAATGTCGGCTATGTTGGATCCGCGATTTTGAATTTTTAAAAACTAAGGCCATATTAGTAATCAGCGACCCCGAAAACCCCTGAGTAACAAATTTCAAGCGAAATCGATGAATTTTTCAACAAAATGTCGGCCATGTTGGATCCGCCATTTTTAATTTTTTAACTCTGATAGCATATTCGTAATCAGCGACCCCGAAAACCCCCGAGAAACAAGTTTTGAGCGATTTTAAAGAGTTTTAAAAATTGTCCACCATTTTGGTTCCGCCATTTTGAATTTTCAGACTCTAATCAAAATCTGAGTTAAGATTTGTATTAAGCGACCCCAAAAACGTTAAAAAAAATATCGTTCAATTTTTTTCCATGGATTTTGTCATTTTTATTTATGATATTATTTGTCGGTTTGTGATTTTGTTGAATTTCTTCGCTTGTAATTAGGCCGCCATTTTGGATTTTCAAAAACGCCCACCTGTTATTGAAAGTACACGAGTGTAAGAATTTTTTAAGCCCTTATCGTTTTTTTTCATTGCGCCAATTTTTGGCCACAGCTCTGTTTCTGTTGACGTGGAACGTCCCATATATATTAGGGTGTCCGTTATTTCCCAAGTTAGCTATTTTTATTTGGGTATCGTCAAAATCGTTTCTTTTTGACCTAAAAACAATTCTAGAAACTAAAAAAAATTTTAACGATGCCGTTTAACCCTGCCTAAATAACAATACTTTTACTATTTAATTAACATGGGATTTTTGTACTTTTTAGAAAATAATTTTTATTTCGTTTATAATACTCTTTGACTAACCAATAGTGCTTGATTTTACTTCTATTATGATTCCTTTAGATAGAGAAATTTTCATATTGTCGCGAAAAATTTATTACACAAGTTTTAAAAAGGTCAATTTCATTTTTATTGATTTTTCTGACTATTTTGCTAAATCTACTTATTAATTAATTTTTATTTGGTATTTCATTGAAAGTTTCTTGTTTTATGCATTTAATTAGACCATAACAATAATTTCAATTTATAAACTATCCAAGAATCACACAGTAGACTGAATCCATTTCAAATCATTCATGTCGACTAACTTCATGTTGTAGAAAAATAATTGTTTTGCTTGTCATTTTTTGAGTATAATTTAATTTTCTTTCTTGGGTCTTGTATCTTGTCCTCTTCACAACCCAGTTTGAAATTTGAAAAAATATTTAAAATGATAAAAATAGGGGATTATTTTCTGAAAATAAATAAGATCAATTTTCTCAAAAACACTACCTTTTTGTTATCAAGTTTTTACTACAAATTCTTAAAATAATTATGAACATTTCCTATGATTTTCAAGCAGGCTAAACCATTCTGTCAATCAAGAGAATTTTTTTTAAATATTTATTTTTGCAAATTTTCAAATTGTTAAGTTGCATTTTTTAAAACAAATGAATCGTTATAACATTGTTGACGTGAACGTTAACAATTTGAAAATTTGTAAAAATAAATTTTTCAAAAAAAATAGTTCCTGCACGGAAAAAAAAAGTACGTGAATCCTTCCTTGAAAGTGCTTGACTTTTGGATAGAACACAAAGTACAAGGCTGTATCATATACTTTTTATTAGAAAATATAGAAAAGTCCTAGAGTTATTTTAGTACTAGTATAGGCAACAGTGTTTTTTAAATTTTAACGAAAAGTCATTTGTTCAGTTTTATAAAGTACGTGAAAGATTAGTTGACTGCGCTTGAAAATTCTGTAGAGCATGCGCAGTGTGCGTTGCGCGTTTCTACCCAAGGTAAATGCCAGCTGATCGTCTGTTTCCGTTTGTGTTAATTTCAGATGTGAATATACTATTATTTTATGAAAAACAAATAGTGTTAATATATATTTGTCTTCAAGAATTGACTTTCAAAAAAATATTTTTTGTTTTGTGTTTCTCACAAAACAGAATGTTATGTAAGTCTCAGTTTTCAGTGAAATAGCATGTCTCAGAAGTCGTGAAAAATTTCACCATGTGGTATATAAGAACAATTCGATACGTACTTTTAAGTGTTAAGTGTGTGTTCATTTTTAAGTTATACGCGAATATATGTGTGTGTTATAGGTTAGTTCATAAGTGTTGACGAACGTCGAAAAGTGATACAATAATTGTTCTTTGTTTGTGTGATTAATTATCCAAATATGTGAATGAATGAGTGAATTTCAGAAAAACGGTGCGAACAAGTGGAAATTATTTTTTTATTTTAGTTTTTTGAAAGTCAATGAAATTCTCAAGCAAGGTACTAGAAATTTTCATTGACTGCTTTTGAAACTCTCATGCAAAAGTACTAGACTGTTTTTAGTATTTTGTGTCGTATCCAAAAGTCAAGTACCGAGTCAATGAAAAATTCACGTACTTTTTTTTCCGTGTGATTGCCAGAATGGTTTAGCCCGCTTGAAATTCATAGGAAATGTTTATATAAACAAAAAACTTTTAATGAATTACCGAATAAAAATTAATTAATAAGTAGATTTAGCAAAATAATCAGAAAAATCAATAAAAATGAAATTGACCTTTTTAAAACTTGTGTAATAAATTTTTCGCGATAATATGAAAATTTTTCTATCTAAATTTTTCTATAATAGAAGCAAAATCAAGCATTGTTGGTTAGTCAAAGAGTATTATAAACAAAATAAAAATTATTTTCTAAAAAGTGCAAAAATCTAATGTTAATTCAATGGGAAAAGTATTGTTATTTAGGCAGGGTTAAACGGCATCGTAAAATTTTTTCTAGTTTCTAGAATTGTTTTTAGGTCAAGAAGAAACGATTTTGACGATACCTAAATGAAAATAGCTAACTTGGGAAATAACGGACACCCTAATATATATATATCTGTGTTGACATTCCACGTCAACACAGACAGAGCTCTAAACAAAAATTGCTTTGATGGATTTAAACGTTCTAGGGCTTAAAAGATTTCTACGTTCATGTACTTTAAGATGCCGATGGGCGTTTTTTGAGAAATTCCATTTCCGATGCCAATAGAACTGTCAAAAGTCAAAAGGTCCAAAAATCTCAAAATACTTTTATGAATTAAAAGCAAAAAACGAGGTAATTAATTCTGTAACTCATTCTTTATCAGTTTTTAGGGTTCCCAAATATAAATCTAAAGTTTTTTTTTTAAAATCCAAAATGGCGAATTCAATATGGCAGACAAAATTCAAATTTGATCAGATTCGATTAAAACTTGTTACTCGGGGGTTTTTAGGGTCGCTGATTACGAATCTGAAGTCACTTTTTAAAAATTCAAAATGGCGGATCCAATATGGCAGAAAAAATTTTCAAATTTGATCCGATTCCCTTAGAACGTGTTACTCGGGGGCTTTTGGGGTCGCAGATTATGAATATGAAGTTACTTTGTAGAAATTCAAAATGTCGGATCAAATTTTTTAATTTGATCAGATTTAATTAAAAAGTGTTACTCGGTGGTTTTTAGCGTATCTGATTATGAATTTAAAGTCTTAAACACAAAGTAACTTCATATTCATAATCTGCGACCTCAAAAGCTCCCGAGTAACACGTTTTAAGGGAATCGGATCAAATTTGAAAACTTTTTTCCGTTATATTGGATCCGCCATTTTGAATTTTTAAAAAGTGACTTTAGATTCGTAATCAGCGACCCTAAAAACCCCAGAGTAACAAGTTTTAATCGAATCTGATCAAATTTGAATTTTGTCCGCCATATTGAATTCGACATTTTGGATTTTAAAAAAAAAAACTTTAGATTTATATTCGGGAACCTTAAAAACTAATAAACAATGAGTTACAGAATAATTTACCTCGTTTTTTGCTTTTAATTCATAAAAGTATTTTGAGATTTTTGGACCTTTTGACTTTTGACAGTTCTATTGGCATCGGAAATGGAATTTCTTAAAAAACGCCCATCGGCATCTTAAAGTACATGAACGTAGAAATCTTTTAAGCCCTAGAACGTTTAAATCCATCAAAGAAATTTTTGTTTGGAGCTCTGTCTGTGTTGACGTTAAATAAGTTATTAACCTAGAGGAAAAGTTAGAACTAACAATTTACAAATTACCACCATTTTCGCAACTTTTGAATCAGATAGTTCAAGATTATTTAAAATACGGTATACTTGATGCATACGGAAATTTCAGAGGACTGAAACATTTTTGAATTTACTTTTTAATAATTTATTAATTTATTTTTATTTAATTTATTTAACCCTTAAACCGCACACTGCCGAATCCATCCTTAAACTGCACACTGGGTGTGCGACACCCGGGGACTTTTAAGTGTGTTCTCCGAGCTGGAATAGGATATTATCTTTTGGAAAAATTATCTTATATAGCTCAGTACATCTATTTTGAAGGAAAATAGGTTTCATAATGATTTATTTAATTTTAATAATTAAAAAAGAGTTTTTTAAAACTACTGAAATTACCTTAAACCAAAAACTGGGTGTCAGACAAGCAGAAATTTTTTGTTGACAACTTCATAAAGTTATCAAATACACAAAGACAGTTGGCAGACTAATGTCACTCACGAAACATAAATTTAAGTACAAAATGTATCGTGCAATATCAACACATGTTCAATTTTTACGAATTTAACCGAAGTATTGGAGTAAAAAGCTAGAATATGGGTGTCGCAGACCCAGGGTGCGGTTTAAGGGTTAACTAACTAATAATTAATAATAATAATAATAAATTGTAATTAATTAATTAATTATGATTATTAAAAATTATTTAAAATTTATTTATTTATTTTTATACATCTATGAACTATAAATATAGTAGTAGAACTAAAAACATAATTAAATTGTTTAAACAAATTGTAAAAACAATGGTTAATTTGAAAAAAGTTGACCTCGGATTGGTAATAAGCGAAACAGAAAATCACCGAGTAACGATTTTCAGACGAATATGTTAAGTTTCTCCAAAATCGTCGGCCATATTGGATCCGCCATTTTGAATTTGAAAAATTTTAAAAACTGACATTAGGTTCTTAATCAGCAACCCCGAAAACCCCCGAGTAACGATTTTTACGAGGATCAATAAAAGTCATCGGTTTAATTAATTTTTGTTGTAATTTAATTAATAATTGTTTTTAACATATTACGGATGGTCTATTTGTTTCTATAAGCACAATTTCACAAATCATAGAATTGTAAAAGTAAGTTCAAGTGTCTAATAATAAAGAACTACTTTGATTTTAGTGGGCTAAACTTTATTCATATAAAAAATACTTATTCCATTTGTTTGTTTATGTCAATATAATTATTTATGCGAAATGGAAATTGAAAATTCAGTTATAGCAATTTCTTGTAAATTTAATTAGGATTATTTTAAGACCAGAAAATCGAACAATAGTTGAAAATTGTTAGTTTTACGCTATTTTTAGCGATATAGTGTACATCCTATCTCAAAAGTGCCAGACGAATGAGAACCAGACGAATGAGAATTTGGCATTTTTTGTTTAAAAAATAGAAAAATAACATTAAATGAAAAAATCCTTCAGTTCTATCTTATAGAGAATAATAATCTACAAAATATAAGTCTATAGAATAACCAAAAAATAAAATATTTTTTAAAAAAATGTATGCCAGACGAATGAGAATTTGTCTGGTCACAACACAATCTCCGTCACAAATTGAGAAATCTTGGTTAATAGATTAGAAGATTCAATAAAACCCGATTCGTATTACATTTAGTTTAGTTTAATTAACAACTACAACGAACAGTAACTTCTTTAGAATGTTGATTTTTAATAATTTTTACATTTTTTTGCACTGCCAGACGAATAATAACAAATTCAGGGGACAAACTTCGCGAAGATATTTTATAAATAAGATATAGAGAAACGTCATGATTATTTCCATATTAGTAATCTACAACTATTCAAAATTACTAATTCAGTATGAATTTTCCGCAAAACATTTGAAATGTGATATTTATTCTCAATATGAACTGTCATTCTCCCAAAGGGACATGCCAGACGAATGAGAATTGAGCACTATAATGTGTATTTTTTGCATTAAGATTTACAATTTCCATTAAAAGTAAAATTATTCTTTCCAAAATTAATATACAAAACATGCTTCAGACATCAAAATTTTCTCTTTTGTAGAATCACCCATATATATATATTTATACAGAAAAAATTCTCTTAGAGATAGTCATCCTGGGATTTCAACTGATTTAGTAATCTTTTCATTACATTTAAGTGGGGTGTATCAAATTCAGTATACATATTCAGGTAGACTTTTGAACTATAATTCCAACCATCCTTTACAACATAAAATTGCAATTATTAAAAATTTAGTTGATACAGCATTAAAACTTTCTAATAAAACTTTTCATAATGAAAATAATTATTTAATTAAATTAGATTTAAAACTAAACAATTATCCTGATAAATTTATAAATCAACATGTACAAAAACGGATTTCAGAAATTAACAATAGAAACCTCCTAAATAATAACCAAATTAGTGATATTAAAGATAATTATAAAAATAATGATGATAAAAAGATAGTTTTTCTATATTATGGATCAATTTCAGAAAACATAAAAAGATTACTTAAAACATTTAATATTCAAACCATTTTTAGTGTTAATTCAAAACTAGACAGTTTTATTAAATTAGGGAAAGATAAACTTGAGAGACATAATCAATGCAACTGGGTATATAAATTTAAATGTAATTGTGGGAAATCTTATATAGGACAAACAAAAAGACCATTACATATTCGCAATAAGGAACATAAGAGTAATATTGATTAAAATGTAAAATATCATTATGTTAGTAGTAATCACTTAACGAATTTCAAAAATGATTCTATTCCAAATTTTATAAAATGGGACGAATTTGAAGTGCTAGATATTGAACCTACTCTTAGTAAAAGACTTTTTTCAGAAATGTTTTTTATAAAAAAGGAGGGATGTAATAGTTTAAATAAAGTAACTGATTTAGATAATTTTTATAGTTCATACGAAATGATTTTAAATTATTTCCATTAATTAATTCTATTGATTGCTTATTTGTCTACTCTTTGTTTCTCATTTGTTATTATTTTATTTAACAATTGATGTACAGGATCGATAGTGTTTGGAGTTCAGTTTTAATTTTGACTTCACACGCAGAGTCTTAATTTATTTAAGTATTTTTTTTTAATTTTTGTGTTGTGTTATTATAAATGTGTGTCATCATAATGTCCATGTTTATTAGTGTTAATTTATTAATTTAACTTGATGTTAATGTTTATTTATTTATTTATTACAAAATTGGTTTTATAATCTTTTATAGGTATGTTATTCTCAACTTAATTTTTTTTTATTTTATTTATTATTTTAATTAAGTAACTAATTATAAAATTTTTTATTTATTTATTAATTTATTTTTTTATTTAAAATTAATATATTTTTATTTTCTTTTTATTTTACTTTATTTGTTCTAAATTCTTTATTATGATTTCGATTCTTATTTATTTTAGTTATAACTCCAAACTCTATGAATTCTCTGACGTTTGATGGGTGAATTTATTTTTATTTTTTGCTGACGAATGTCTATTTATTAATTTTTATTTTTGGTAAGATATTTTTATAACATTTTTATAACCTTTTTATTATTTATAAATGAATGTTAGATTAATTTATTATAATTTTTTTTGAAATTTATATATTTTTAAATTTTATAATTTTCTGTTTGACGAATTAGTATATATTTTTTATAATTTTTTGATTGACGAATGCTAAGTATATTTTTTATTTTTTTTTATTTTTTGTTTTTGATTGACAAATGTTATGTATATATTTTTTGTATATTATTTTATATATTATTTTTTTATATATTATTGTTATTTTTTGTTGTATATTATTTTTATATTTTGTTGTATATTGTTTATTTTTTTAATATTATTTTATATTTTTTGTATATTATTTTATATTTTTATAGACTCCCTTAAGAGGAAATCATTTAGATTTTGAAACGTTGGAGTAAACTAATTTTTAAAATCGCTTTAGAAGAACTCGAGATATCACTCTTACCAGATCAAAAAAAAACATTTTGAGAAAAACGCATTTTAAGTTTTTGTTCATAAGTTTCAAAATTAAAAAAAATCATTGGATTTGCTTGAAAATCGTTACTCGGGGGTTTTCGAGGTCGCTAATTACGAATATTGAATCAGATTTTTAAAATTCAAAATGGCGGATCCAATATGGCGGACATTCTTTTTTTAAATCATTGGATTGGGTTGAAAATCGTTATGGGGGGATTTTAGGGTCGTTGATTACAAATGTGACATAATTTTTTTAAAATTAAAAATGGCGGATGCAATATGGTGGACGAAAAAAAAATTAAAATAAAAAAATTTTCTTTTCCGCCATTTTGGATCCGCCATTTTTAATTTTGAAAATTTGATATCTAATTTGTGATCAGCAACACCAAATACATTTTTATTTGTCTTTTTTAAAAAATGCAAATGAGAAAACATTTAAATCATTCGATTGCTAATCCGCATACAAAAACATCTTTGACATGGCGAAGAATAAGGATGTATAACTTTTGTTTTACTTCGAATTTTGCAATAATATTTTGGGAGAGTATTCTTGACACTATAGGAAATCCGAAAATAAAAACAAAAAAAATCGATTTTTTACATTTTTAACTGGAATGTCCCCTTAAATAAAATATAGGCAAAATTGGGGAATTGTAGGCCATCTCCATTATTAACCCCTTGGCTGTCAACGAGATTTCCACTGTTTGAGCTAAAAGTGTGTTGAAAAAATTTTTAATAGATTTTTATGAAACTTGGTACCCTAAGGTTTCTGGGGTCGCTGATTACGAATCTGACATCAGTTTTTTTTAATTTAAAATGTCGGAAATTTTTTCAAAATTCGTCGAATTTGCTTGAAACTTGTTACTCGGGGGTTTTAAGGGTCGCTGATTACGAATCGAACATTAGTTTTCAAAAATTCAAAATGGCGGATCCAATATGGCGGATAACGAAATGAAAAATTGATTAGATTGGCTTGAAACTGAATACTTGGGGTTCAGGGTCGCTGATTACGAATCTGAAATCAGTTTTTCAAAATTCAAAATATCTGGTTCAATATGGCGGAAAATTTTTTAAAATTTATTGAATTTGTTTGAAACTGGTTAATCTGACATCAGTATGGTAATTTTTGGTAAAATCAAATTTCGATAAATACCCTGAAAAAATAATGACAGATTCGTAATCAGCGACCCTTAAAACCCCGGAGTAACAAATTTCAAGCAAATTCGACGAATTTTGAAAAAATTCCGCCATCTTGAATCCGCCATTTTGAATTTTGAAAAACTGATGTCAGATTCGTAATCAGCGACCCCAAAAACCTCCGAGTACTACGTTTCAAGTCAATTTAATCAATTTTTTATTTTGTTGTCCGCCATATTGGATCCGCTATTTTGAATTTTGGAAAACGAATGTCATATTCGTAATCAGCGACCTCGAAAACCCCCGAGTAACCGGTTTCAGGAACATTTAGTAAGTTTTTTATCAACTTTTTTAAGTTGCGCATATATGCGTCATGAACCACTTTTGGCCAGTTTAGTTTTGCGCATATATGCGTCAGCGACAGTCAACGGGTTAATAATCAAAAGCCTGCAAAAAAAATTTTCCGCTTTTTGAGATCGTAAAGTCATTTCCGACAGTCATTGGTGGGCTGAATCCAAATCAGGCAACGAAAACCTCCCATCACGTCAGGATTTTGAGAAAAGTGTGAGTAAAAGTCCCAAAAAACACGTTTTTGTCAGATTTTAAAAATTTCTCCTGGGTAAATGCGATTTGCTAGAGATTTGTCATAGGAGTCAAATTAACAAGTATGGGTTACAGGTTGATGCTCCCGTTTTGAATTATCCCAAGCCTCGTAACGTTAAACAGTTACGCAGATTCTTAGGAATGTCGTCTTGGTATAGACGCTTCATACCAAATAATGCCACAATAGCTTCACCAATTACTTCCCTCCTAAAGAAAGGAAATGTGTGGGTTTGGAATAACGAGCAGCAAATAGCATTTGATGAGTTAAAGAAGTGTCTGACCGAAGCCCCAATATTATCTTGTCCGAATTTTGACGAAGAATTCACATTGCAAACTGATGCTAGTGATACTGGCATAGGCGCCGTACTATCGCAGAACATTGACAATATCGAATACGTTATTTCATACGCGAGCAGAATCTTGACTAGTCTGGAAAGGAATTATTCAGTAACAGAGAAAGAGTGCTTAGCAGTAATATAGGCCATCCAAAAATATCGCGGATACTTATTAATCCAAAAGACTTCTGGTACGTGAGAAGATTCATTGCTGTGACTAATATTCCCAGTAGATTTCCATGTTGGCGAATTATTGACAAGAAATTGTATCACTATCACCCAAATCTGTATCTCGACGCGTTAGATTTGGATCCGAACGTATGGAAATTGGTCCCTAGAGATGATCAGAGAGGAACTATAATTTCTGAAGCACACGACGACACGCAATCAGGCCATTTAAGAATCCAAAAGACCTATGTTAGGACCGCGCGTGATTATTTTTGGCCAAATTGTTTTCGAGAAGTCATTGCTTACGTCCGCGAATGGCTACTTTGTCCAACTTGCAAAGTCGAACAAGCCGCCCCTCCTGGAATGATGAATCGAAGAACCATGGACCGTAGTTGCAGCCGACATAATAGGACCATTACCGAAAAGTAAAGCACAGTTTCAATACCTTCTCGTGATGCAAGACCTGTTCAGAAAGTGGATCGAGCTCAAACGCAATGAATGTTTGCGCAAAAGAGAAGAAGGTTCACATGAAATCGAACCTATCAGCCATGAATTATGGGATAGTCGTATGAAAAGATTAAGTCTCGTTCGAGATTGGGTTGTCCATAATCTCGATGAAGCGTTTATGCAGCAATCAAAGTGCTATAATCTTCGTCGGCGCGAGTTAAGATATCATCTCAGAGACCTAGTTCAATCGCGAAATCGGCAACTTTCCAATAAGGATAAATATATTACAGCAAAATTATGCGCAAAATTCACTGGTCCCTTTAAAATTAGTAAAGTTCTTTCCCCCGTAGTCTATAAGATAAGTAAGATAAGATAAGATAAGATAAGATAAGATAAGCAAGATTTACATCGAGGATCTCAAACCTCACAAACGCTAAATTGTTTGACACATTATTTATTTTACTCTTTGCAGATCATTTTGATATAATCCACTCATCTACAAAAGACTTACAATACCACACCACACCATCATGTCTGAACAGGATCACACTGACAATCATGTCCCCGAAACCGCCACCGATATGAAGGACACTATCAAAAGGGCCCAAGAAGAACTCGTGTACTTATTTAGTATGACCACTGCTGTAGAAAATCAAAACACCCGTTTGCTGACAACCCTCGAACGTACTAAAGAAACCCTAGATGAGAAAATAAATGAGATTACGAGATTATCTTGTGAGTTAGAAGTTCGCCAGACCCTATTGAACAAAATTGAATCAAAGTTCCCAGGTCTACAAGCAAACTTAGACGAAACCCCAGATTCACCAATAGACTTAGCTAAGAAGAAAGTTAAATACACCCGCACTCTCGATGGTTACTGACAAACGGACAAGGACGAGTCAGAACCAATAGGAGCATGTGCTTTACCATTCGACTGCTATGCTAAGAACGTTAACAAAGTTCCTACGCCCCCAGCCCCACCTTCAACTAGTTCGGAAGAGAGATTCAGAAAACCTGAGTTTACCAAAGAGGATATTTATCACGCGTTTATCACTCACCCTCGCGAATATAAGTACGGAATTGTCTTTCCAGAATAACCCACAAGTCAACATAGTCCCTACAGCATCTAGGAAACGCGCAGGTTGTTGGAATTGCGGAAATTCATGCCATTGCGGTTTATAAGGAGTTAAATTAACTGAGTGCCCATATTGTACTGCAAACACGCGACGCGACTAAGATCACTCATTGAGGGAATTCGATTATATGTGAATCGCATAAACTGTTTTTTGTATCGCTGAAACTTTTAAACACACATATCAATCGCCTTTATTTTGTTAATTTCGAAAATCCTAATTTTTTTAAAGATTATTTTGTTTCCTTTTGCCTTATTTACGATTAAGATTAGTATGAAGTAGAACTATCGAACCAAAGATGATTCAGATAAGTTTAAATACTACTCATACCAAAGTACAATTGCTGATATTACTATTGTTTCGCCGATAATTGCTTATCAACTTAATTGATGATAAATACTCTTATAACTGACTTGTGTTTACCTATTGTTCTTTTATTTGTTATTAACCACAAAATTAAAGATTTTTATTTTTCTTTATTCATAAGTCGAGTTATATGTTATGATTATTTAAAATCGTTGGTCACCTAAGAAAGGTTAATGAAAGTTTATTTTTGTTTATATCGACCATTAGTCGAGTTACTAACGTCAGTATTATAGTTCCAAAAAGAATAAAGTTATTTAGTTATGTCAAATTATTTCTAAAAATAAACATGGTCAATACTCGTAACTTGTATTAACTAGTCGTTAATAATTGAAGAAATTAGTTAAGCCAATTTCACGTATTGTCTTTATTATTTTACCTGTTTCTTGGATCAGTTACCTTGGTTAAGATATTTAAGTGATTTAGTTATAAAAATGATATAATTTTCTCTTGCTATCTGTCATGGAGTGGAGTATTCCCGATCAATTGAGAGGAATTAGTTTGATGGAGCTTTCTCAAAGTGAGGGCTATCGGAATCCCACTCTTTCAATTACACAGCCACACAAAATAAAAAAAGTGTCAGGGTTGGAAGATCAGAGTACCCTATCCCCATATATTTTGGACCGCTGAACACGAATCCGGTGTCCGTTTTGGTTCAGCACATGTACGTTTTTTCCTAACCTCAAAAAACATGTCAAATTTTTTGTGGTATACAAATTTTTTTAAAAATTGATGGATTTTGATAAAACTTGGTAGCTAGACGTTTTTGAGGTCTTTGATTACGAATATGAAGTCGGATTTTTAAAATTCAAAATGGCAAAAGAATTTTTTTTAAGTTGATGGATTTTGATGAAACATGTTATCTAGGGATTTTTGAGGTCGCTGATTACGAATATGAAGTCAGATTTTTGAAAATCGAATTGGATGATAAGAATTTGAAAATCCGTTGCATTTTTATTATTTTTTTTTATTTTTTATTAATCTTGGTATCTGGTAGCTGCTCAGGTTGCTGATAGCAAATCTGAAGTGGGGTTTTCAAGATTCAACTGGCAGTCGTATTTTATTATACCTTACCTGTGTCTGCATCTAGGGCACCTCCACGCGGTGACGGTGGGCAACGGAGATTGTCCGCTATCCGGCTAAGTCCCTGGATAATGGCTTTGATGCCGTCATGGCAGACACACGTAGAAAACGTATTACGATGCAGCGGCTCGGAACCGCAGTATCGGCGTCTGGTCAGGGTGAGAAAGCGGGCCCGCAGTCGTCGTCATCATACAATCGCAGCTCTACTTTAGTTGGTGATTTTGCTGATATAGAGTACAATACTACAAGAAAACAACCTGAGATTGACATACAATCTTATAATTGTAGCGAAAATCGCCATTTTGAATTTTGAAAATCTGACTTCATATTCGTAATCAGAGACATCAAAAACCCCTAGGTACCAAGTTTTATTAAAATCCATCAACTTTTACGAAAATTTCTAAAAAAAATCATCAATATCTAAATAATTTCATCCGCCATTTTGGATCCGCCATTTTGATTTTCGAAAATCTAACTTTATATTCGTAATCAGCGACCTCAAAAATCCCTAGATAACATGTTTCATCAAAATCCATCAATTTTAAAAAAAATTCGTCCGCCATTTTTAATCCGACATTTTGAATTTTGAAAATATGACTTTATATTCGTAATCAGAGACCTCAAAAACTCTTAGGTTCCAATTTTCATCAAAATCGATCAACTTTTACGAAAATTTATAAAAAATCATCAATTTCTAAATAATTTCATCCGCCATTTTGGATCCGACAGATTGAATTTTAAAAATCTAACTTTATATTCGTAATCAGCAACCTCAAAAACCCCTAGCTACCAAGTTTTATCAAAATCCATCAATCTTTAAAAAAATTTGTATACTACAAAAAATTTGACATGTTTTTTGAGGTTAGGAAAAAACTTACACGTGCTGGACCAAAACGGACACCGGATTCTCGTTCAGGGGTCTAAAATACATAGGGGTAAGGTACTTTGATCTACCAACCCAGACACTTTTTTTATTTTGTGTGGCTGTGTTATTAAATTTTGTTATTTGCTGTTGTTAACTTGCTACGCTTCCAGAGAACTAGCTCGATATCGGGGTAGCGCATTATGTCGAGTAGTTTATAATAGTTGTTTCCATTTATAGTGTATTTAAAATTTGATTAATTAAAATTTCAGTCAGTTATGTCCCGATTTTAGAAGCATAATTTAATATCTAAAACTAAATAACGTAAAATCCATAGTCCTTTCTTTAAAATCTATCGTGTGTAACACAAGAACAAGTTGATTCAAAAATTCAGTTTAGTTATGAATATTTTAGTGCAAATCGGATAAGTTTATGGTTAAAGGCCTAATTCGGCCTTCTATAAGTTATGACATTGCTGCAAACCGGAGAACGAGATTCGCACTGCTGATCGAATGAATTCTACGAACAGCAATATTTCGTTATGCTAAAATATAATGTTGTAGTCGACGACAACGATATCACCTGCTCTTTAATTAACTACACTAAAAGAATTTTGGGCACTCTACTGCCATCTCACTATTGTGAAAGCGGCTCGGCATTAAAAGAGCTGCAGCAGAGCCACCTTTAGGTTAGATTATTGTCATTCACTGGATGATCACTTTCTGTCAATTCAAAAGGGCAGCTGCTGCCCCTGTAAAAAGCAAGCAGGTTTATACAGTAAGAACACAGAACTTTGAATCAGTCCACGAGTGCGAAGAGGACACTCTTATGTGGCGTTCAATGAGCGCTCATTCGCACTTACACTTATAGTAGTAATTCGTATTATAGTTAGGTGTTCTTACTGTATACTCTATTAGTATTATGTATTATTATAATTCAAAGTGTTTAATAATTATTAAGCTTAAATTTATTATATTGTAACACAGTGAAAGTAATTATAAAATTCTCCTGGTATATAATTTCCTATTAACATAACCTAAAATTTGTTAATTATTTTACATTGTCAATAATTGTGTATAGTATTAATACCATATTATAAAAATGACAAATTTTAATAATTGGAAATATTTGAAAAATTCACTTACATTTATTTTTGTTTACAGATAGTTATATTTTTTTTTAATTGTTTATACTCCTGCCCTATTGGCCTTACGCACTTCGACAAGAGTCCCCGAGAAATACTTTTTTTTGGATTAAGCATAACCATACTACTTAGAAATTTTCTATATATTAACCTAATTTGCGTCTACAGGTTTTTCTTCATTATTTTGAAAACGGTTATAAATAGTAATATTCAGAGTAAGAATAATTTTTTTTCAACAAGAAAGTAAATGTTTACATATTTATCAATTTTACTTATTTTTGAACATGAACAGTTTTTAATTTAATTACTTATATTTCTAATACTTTAACAGGGAGGTCACATGTCACTAAAGTCAGGGAAATGTCAGAAAAAAAATTTTTTGTCAGGGAAATTTAGAAAATTGGGACTTTTTCTACTTATTTTTAAAAATTGCAACTTACCTGACTTTTCTTCCAAATATTGCAACAAAATATTTTTTTTTCTATTAAATGTAACTTAATTCGATTTTTATAGTGCGAAAAATGACTACAAACAAATCTTTCAAATCTTATTTTTTAATCAATTTTCTATTTAAATTTTCTATATATATATGAGGCATTCTTTTTCAAGTGGGCCACCCCTTCTCTCCATTTCAAATTTGATCCAAAACTCTTTTATAATAGCTCAAATTAAAGGTAAGAATGTCAGCTTTTCAATGCCGTTTGGCCTTTTTTAAAATATTAATTTTCAAATGAACTATACAGAATTTAATGACAGAAAGCACTATAACCAATTCTTTTTCATGGTAAAAAACGAACAAAAACACAATTTTCAAAATTCTAGAGGTCCTATAAGATAAAATTATATGAGAAACTTACAAAATTTCATATTGTTTCCTAAAATTAAAGATGGCGAATCCAATATGGTGCCCAAAATTGAAAAAATTTATAATTTTTGTTCAAACTCACCATAAAGGGGTTTTGATATCGCTGATGACGAATTTGGTGTTAGTTTTTCAAAATTCAAAGCGGCAAATCCAAAATGGCGGATTAAAAATTAAAGATCAATCGGATAAGCCTAAAATTTGTTATTTGAAGGTTTTTGAGATCGCTGATGACGAATTTGATGTCTATAATTAGAAATTTGATGTCAGCTTTTGAGAATTCAATATAACGGATGTAATATAGTTGACGTAAAATAAAAAATTAATTAGATTTGCTAAAAGTTCATTACTGTTATATTTGTGGGATCTCCGATTCTATATTGAGTGTTAGAAATTCAAAATTTTGAGTCCAACAACGCTGAGAAATTGATTGCCAGCTATGTGATTGCTGCTGATTTGTATGTTTTGTTTAAAAATTATTATGAATAAAGCGATACTTAAATGACCCTAAAGAAGTTAGATTTTTAAAAAAATAAATAAATATAATTCGACCAATTTGTATTTAATTCTAAAAAGCAGACATCAAATTCCTAATTATAGACATCAAATTTGTAATTAAAGACCCTAAAAACCCCGAAATGACGAATTATAAACAAAGCCGTTTAATTTTAATTTTGAGGTCCGCAATTTTGAATTTACCATTTTAAATTTTAAGTATCTGACATCAACTTTGTTATCAGCGATCTCAAAAACCCCCAAATGACAAATTTTAGGCTTTTCCGATTGATTTTTAATTTTTTAAGTTCGCCAGTTTAGATTCGCCATTTTGAATTTTAAAAATATGATATCAAATTCGTCGTCAGCGTTCTCAAAAACCTTCAAATAACAAATTTTAGGCTAATCCGATTGATCTTTAATTTTTAAATCCGCCATTTTGGATTTGCCATTTTGATTTTTAAAAAACGAACACCAAATTCGTCATCAGCGATCTCAAAAACCCCCAAATAACAAATTTTAGGCAAATCCGATTGATTTTTAATTTTTAAGTCCGCCATTTTGCATTCGCCATTTTGAATTTTGAAAAACTAACACCAAATTCGTCATCAGCGATATCAAAATCCCCTTTATGGTAAGTTTGAATAAAAATTATAAATTTTTAATTTTGGGCGCCATATTGGATTCGACATCTTTAATTTTAGGAAACAATATGAAATTTTGTAAGTTTCTCATATAATTTAATGTTGTAGGCCCCCTAGAATTTTGAAAATTGTGTTTTTCTTCGTCTTTTACCATGAAAAAGAATTGGTTATAGTGCTAAATTCATTATAGTTCATTTGAAAATTAATATTTCAAAAAGGGCCCAACGGCATTAAAAAGCTGACATTTTTACCTTTAATTTGAGCTATTATAAAAGATTGTTGGATCAAATTTGAAATGGAGAGGAGGGGTGGCCCACTTGAGAATGAATGCCTCATATATGGGGGATTTCACAGGAAGTGATCCGGCCTCATGCGTTTACACGTCATACTTTGATGACTTGTAGTTTGCTTTAAAAAAAAGATGTAAATTAGATAAAATATGTTTTGGAAAGGGGTTTTCGTGTACTTTTAAATAAAGATGTTAGTTTTTTTAAAAAAAAATTTTTGACCTTGAAAATTAAAAATTTAAATTTAATTTTCATTTTTTTGTACAATCGGTATTTTTAAAAAAATTTTTTTATTTAGAATGAAAGCTGAGCTCTTTTTCTATCAAAAACATATCTGCCCAAAATGGGACTAGAATTATGAATTCTAGTTAATTAATTTTACAAAAAAATGAAAATTAAATGTTAATTTTTAATTTTCAAGGTCAAAAAAATTTTTTTTTTTAAACTAAAATCTTTATTTAAAAGTACACAAAAACCCCTTTCCAAAACATATTTTATCTAATTGACATCTTTTTTTTAAGCAACTACAAGTTATCAAAGTATGACGTGTAAACGCATGAGGCTTGTACCACATGTTGCACAGGACTCATGCGTTTACACGTTATACTTTGATAACTTGTAGTTTGGTTAAAAAAAAGATGTAAATTAGATAAAATATGTTTTGGAAAGGGGTTTTCGTGTACTTTTAAATAAAGATTTTAGTTTAAAAAAAAAAATTTTTGACCTTGAAAATTGAAAATTAAAATTAAATTTTCATTTTTTTGTAAAATTAATTAACTAAAATTCATAATTCTAGTCCCATTTTGGGCAGATATGTTTTTGATAGAAAAAGAGCTCAGCTTTCATTCTAAATAAAAAAAAATTTTTAAAATACCGATTGTACAAAGAAATGAAAATTAAATTTAAATTAAATTAAATTTTCCATTTGCAGTGCACAAACGTCCTATAAAAAATTAATTAAAAACAATAATAATGATAATGATAATGATAATAATAATAATAATAATAATAATAATAATAATAATAATAATAATAATAATAATAATAATAATTTCTCCTGATAGTGAAAAAGGGTGGAGAGACCTTAGAATTTGCGAAAAGTCTGTCCTTGGCCCTGCATGGCAGGGCCGAGGTGATACCTCTTGTAAATAAGAGGTCTCTAGAAATCAGAGACCTGGATGAAGCCACTACAGAGAGTGAGGTGACTTCAGCATTGGAAGAAAAGCTGGGCAAGTCCGACCTGCCTATAGAGTGCAAATTACTGCCGTGCTACAAAGGAACTAAGGTTGCTCTAATCCGCTTGGCAGAAGCAGAAAGTGACATTCTGCTTAA
This sequence comes from Leptopilina syphax, assembly GCA_032872505.1. Lineage (NCBI taxonomy): Eukaryota > Metazoa > Arthropoda > Insecta > Hymenoptera > Figitidae > Leptopilina > Leptopilina syphax. Next base: position 40,950,780 of record CM065473.1, on the reverse strand, counting down.
ACTTGGCCGAATCAAAATCGGCTGGATAAATGCTCAAATTCGCGAGCAGGTTGAAGTAGCTAGGTGCCAAAAGTGCCTAGCCTATGGACACTCTACCCGAACCTGCAAAGGCCCCGACAGAAGTAAAAACTGTCGGAGATGCGGCGGAGAGGGACACCTCGCGAAGAGCTGTAAAGTTAAGCCGAAGTGCCTTACGTGCTTGGACCTGGGGAAGCCAGCAGATCTTTTGGCGAGGGAAAGGGAAGAAATGTTTCTCTTTTCTAAAGAAAGCAGTTCCTTGAATGAGGAATTAAGACCAAGCAAGGGCCTGATCCGCAAAGAAGCGAGGCACAGGCTCATAGAAAGATGGCAAGAAAGATGGGATGGTGAGGAAAAAGGTCGATGGACTTATCGCCTTATCCCGGCACTCGCCACCTGGATAAATAGGAAACACGGTCAGGTTTCCTATTACTTGACTCAGGCGTTCACAGGTCACGGGTGATTTAACTCGTACCTGTGTCGCTTTAAATTACGCGAGAACGAGGTGTGTGCATATTGCCAGTTCCCTGAGGACAACGCGGAGCACACCCTCTTCTCATGCAAGAAATGGGACTTGGAGAGGCAGGCCATGTTCGAAGGTGTAAACAGTCAAGTTACACCGGAGAACATGGTATCGCTGATGACCCAGTCAGAGGAGAATTGGCGGCAAGTAGAGAACTTCATAATCTCGGTTATGTCGAGGAAGGATCTCGACGGCCGCCAGAAAGCGTAATTTAAACAGCTTTTTATTTATTCGTTTGTTTTTTATTAATTTATTTTGTAATTTATTTGTCCTCATACAATTTTAATTTATTCCGTTTTATGTTTTTAATATTATATACGCGTTTATTATTATTATTATTATTTTTTTTTTTTTTATTATTTATATATCCGTTTGCAATTTTATCTTTTGACTGTTTACACTTGATTAAACATTTTTTTATTTTATTATTGTTGTGCTGTTAATTCCGCTTTTATATTGAAATAGTTTTAAATTTTTAACTATTAACGCAGGATAACCGCAGAGAAAAGCAGAAGGTCGCATTAGCGACAGAGTCGGAGCGCCACCCTCGAAGGCTAAAGTCTTACGACAGTTCCGAGGGAGGGTAAAGGGCTCCAGAAGAAGGGTTACGGATTTTAGTGGGTCAGGCTGGCAGTAGGCCGCCAGTTTATTAAATTTACTATTTTATATATTTATTTTTCTTTTTTTATCTTTATTTTGTTTTATCACACCAACCCCACATAACCTTGGAGTGCGGAATCCAAGGTATCTGTAGGCAGATTTCCTAAAAGTCCCTAAGCAAAAAAAAAAAAAAAAAATAATAATAATAATAATAATAATAATAATAATAATAATAATAATAATAATAATAATAATAATAATAATAATAATAATAATAATTCCACTCAGAAGTAGTCGACGAGGCGATAGAAGAGACTCGCGAGATATGCTTGCGGCTCAGAAAGGAGGAGGCGACTTGTCTCGAAAAAATGGAGTTGGAGGTCGCAAAGATGATAAAATCTTGCGACATTCAGAAGACCGTCAATAGGACGGTAAAGGATGGACTCAAGGTCATCGACGTCCTGCTAAAGGAGGCAAGGGCAAAGCATGCCGCGGCCGATGAGTCGGACTTCGATTTGGCATGCGTTCTGAGCGGTGCGGAATGCAACCGCAAGGACCGTAAGAAAGAGAGAGAGCGTTTCTATAGGCGTAATCTCAAAAGCGTCTTAAGAGATGCTCAGAAACGGAAGAGAGAGGGTGACAGTCCAGAAGAGACTCGAACCAAAACCGATAAGAGGAAGAAGGAGGAAGCTCCTCCAATGGAAACGGAAGTACCAGATCCAAAGATTCCTCAATTGAAAAGAATTGGGTCAAAAAGATCCACAGTTCTAATCCGAGTCGGTGAAGGATTGACGTATGCTGACGTTCTGGGTAAGCTTCGCAAAGAGGTCAACCGAGAGGACAGCCATACGAGAATAGTAGCAGCAAAAGCTACAAACAAGGGGGACCTTCTGATTAAGTTCAGAGGAGACTCCGATAAGGACGCTTTCACCGCTGAGGTCACCAAGGCGGTTGGAAGCATGGGTAAGGTGCAGTCATTGGATCGAAGAGTTACACTCGAGATCCGTGATTTGGATTGCCTTACCCAAGAAGCTGAGGTGCAACAAGTGTTGTCTGAAGCAATGGGTAAGCCAGTAAACAGGAGAGTGACGGTCTTAGGACCCAACCGCCGAGGGATGAAGCTCGCGGTTGTAGTCACCAACCTGGAAGAGGCGAACAGGCTGGAGAAATTGGGACACGTAAAAATTGGTTTTATGTGTTGCCCAATCAAAAGAAGAGTAATGGTCGTCCGGTGTCATCGATGCCTGGGATACGGCCATATTGGAGCCAAATGCCAGAAGGAGGACAGATCGGCTGCGTGCTTTAAGTGCGGTGAGGCCGGTCACAGGTTCTCCAACTGTAAAAACAACTCAAGTTGCTTTTTGTGCAAAGAAAAGATTGGCAATAAGGTGTCAACCACCCATATTGCAGGCAGCGGAGGATGCGGAGTCTTCAGGACGGCCCTTGAGGAGGCGAAGAAGACTCTCGCAAGAACTAAAAGCAAATAAGAAGTATTAAAAGAAGCCAAAAAGCGTGATTTAAACAGCTTTTAATTTGTTTGTTTTTTATTAATTTATTTTGTGATTTATTTGTCCTTATACATTTTTTTGTTTAATTTGTTTTGTGTTTTTTATTCGTCTTTAAACAGTTTTATCTTTTCAACATTATATACGTGTTTACTTTTTTTTTCTTTTCTTTTTTATATCCGTTTACAATTTTATCTTTTGACTTTTTACACTTCTTAAAATATTTGTTTTTTTTATTATTTTTGTGCTGTGAATTCCGCTTGGACTTTGTAATAGTTTTAATCATTTTTTTAACTACGGACGCAGGAGGACCGCAGAGAAAGGGAGAAGGTCGCATTAGCGACAGAGTTGGAGCGCCACCCTCGAAGGCTAAAGTCTTACGACAGTTCCGAGGGAGGGTAAAGGGCTCCAGAAGAAGGGTTACGGGTTTTGGTGGGTCGGGCTGGTAGTAGGTCGCCAGTTTATTAAATTTATTATAACATTTATGTATTTATCTTTTTTTTATATTTCCTTTTGTTTCATTGTACCAACCCCACATAACCTTGGAGTGCGGAATCCAAGGTATCTGTAGGCAGATTTCCCAAAAGTCCCTAAGCAAAAAAAAAAAAAAAAAAAAAAAAAATAATAATAATAATAATAATAATAATCCCGTAGAAGAACCTCAAGAAATTGAAGTTACGGCAGAGATTCACCCAATACCTTCCGTAAATAAGGAAGATGGAAATAGTGTCATAGATGCTGCCTCCAAAGTACAGGAGAAATCAAGAGCTATGAATAAAAGGAGAAGTTCCTTTCCACCTCTATGGAAGACAGCTATGAAAATCCATCTGGAGGTAGTGGAGGAGCAAAAAAAGCAGACTGAAGCTTTAGAGAAGGCCATCCTGGCGATCAAAGGGGCGTATATAAAAAATACTCCTAATGAGCTCAAAATTCGAGTCAATTTCGCTAAGGAGGTCTTCGGGACTGTACGTAGTTCGGGTCTTGCCCTTCGAGCATCAGCGGATAAGCTCCATAAAACACTGGAGTCGCTAGCGGTAACACGAACGGCTAGCTCAGGGAAAGGAGTAAATGTTCCAAAAGCTCAGCCGCAAACACCCCAGTCCAAATTAAGCAGACAGTCCGCTTATGCTCAAGCTCTTAAAAGAGAAGCTTCCACTTCTCCAGAAGAAAAAGCATCCAAGAAAAAGCAGCCTGAGGAAATCCTGGTAAAAGCAACGGCCTTACCTGTCAGTGGATCTCAGGCAAATGTGGAAAATCCCAAAGAAGAGTGGAAAAAGGTTTCCAAAAAACAAAAGAACAAAAAAAAGGTTAAGGAGAATAAAAAAGAAAAGGAAAAAGCATCCTCAAAAAAAAGGAGAAATACGGAGGCTATTCGAATAAAAGTATTCAACGAAGATACTTATAAAGATACCTTCAGGCAGGTGAAGAAGTCAGTCGACCCCTCTGAAACCGGGACAGAAATTCTGTCAATCAGAAGATCAAGAAAGCAGGAGATGCTCGTTATTCTTCGACGGAATCAGGGTGTTTCTAGTTTCAGTAGTAAACTGGCTGAAGCCCTTAAAGATAAGGCAGATGTCTGCCCTATTGTGACTAAAAGGTCTCTAGAGATTAAAGACCTAGACGAAACAACGGAGGTCGATGAAGTCAATGAGGCGGTGAGCCAAACTTTGGGCAGGACCGACTTAGAAATGTCATGTCGACTCATCCCGTTAAGCCGAGGAGAAAAAATTGCAGTTGCGCAACTTCCGGAAGCAGACGCGGATTCTCTGCTAAAGACGGCTAAGGTAAAGATCGGTTGGATAAATTGTAGAATCCGACCAAGGGTAGAGGTGGACAGATGCTTTAGGTGTCTTTGTTATGGACATCTGTCGAAAGCCTGTCAGAAGCCGGACCGGAGTAAGGTTTGCTGGAAATGTGGCTCTCCTGATCATTCCCACAAGGATTGTAAAAACAAACCTGTTTGTTTAACTTGTGTGGACAAAGGGGAGAAGGAGATCAACCACAATCCAGGAACTGGGTCTTGCCCAATTTATAAGGAGGAACTCAGAAAGCTAAGGGCAAGGAATTAAGGTTCCTTCAGGTCAACCTCGGCAGAGGACGCGTCGCTCAAGATCTCCTGATGCAGACTGCCAGGGAGAGAGGAGCTGATGTACTGCTTATAAATGAGCAGTATAAGAAGCATATATACTCAAACTGGTTTCAGGATGCATCAAGGAGATCAGGCATAATGATATGCAACCCCGGGCTTGCCATCGGGAAATTTTTGGAGACAGGTGACGGTTTCGTTTGGGTAGAGGTTGCGGGTGTTCGAATTTACAGCTGCTACTTCTCCCCAAATGATCCCCTTGCAAAATTCGATACCGAGATCCTCTCTCTTGAGGAAAGTCTAAAGACTTGCGTCGGGGATGTCCTCATTGCGGGTGATTTCAATAGTAAGTCACCGGAGTGGGGAGAGAGTCGTCTTGACAGGAGGGGGATCTTGGTCACCGACATGATCTCCGCAAATGGCCTGGTGGTTTTGAACCGGGGCAAGGAGTTCACGTTTAGGAGAGGAGTATCAAGATCTATTCTTGATTTAACAATTGCGACTCCCCGACTAGCCCGCAGAACAAGTGAATAGAGGGTACTGGACGAGGAAACAATGAGTGACCACCAGTACATAGAGTTCTTAGTCTCCGAGGAGAATTCCAGAGGACGCGTCGCTCCTAAATATGGTAGCAAGAGCCCCTCTTGGAACCTCAGGAGGCTAAACAGGGAGAAGCTGGTGGAATCCCTGGAAGAGTCGCGATTTATTCGAGAACTAAACTGGGTGAGGAAACCGGCTTCTTTAAAGGGTATAGTGCGAGAGGCAAGGCGAGTGATTGTACAAGCTTGCAATCACTCTATGCCTCGCCGGCAGAAAAGAAAAACTGGAAAGGGATCTATGTACTGGTGGAATGAAGAACTAGCCTGTCTTAAGAGAGACTGCCACGCAGCTAGGAGGAAGTTTACCCATTCTAAGGGAAACCTCCAGCTGCGGGAAACATGGCATAAAGCCAGGCGGACTTTTAAGCAGGCTGTGAAAAGTAGCCAACGCCGTTGCTGGAAGGACCTGATCGGAGATTCCGAGAAGGATCCGTAAGGTTTGGCCTTTAAGATTGTCGCTAAGAAATTAACGACAAGGCATAAAATCCCTGGTTTGGATGATCCGATTTGGGTCCTAGAAATCATAAAGGCACTGTTTCCCTATGTGGAACCTAGCCCCAGAGAGGACTATACTCACTGCGTAGTACGAGACGAGGAGCTCTTCACGATTGAAGAATTAAAAAAAGTGGCAAAGACGTTAAGAAACGGCAAAGCGCCGGGCAATGATGGCATCCCGAGCGAAATCTTAAAAGAGGTTGTCGCAGTGGATCCACAGTTGCTTTTTGACGTATTTAATACGTGCTTGAAAGCTGGAGAGTTCTTCGATGACTGGAAAACGCAAAAGTTGGTCCTTCTCAGGAAAGGCGATAAACCTCTGGATAAGGTAACATCGTTCAGACCAATTTGTTTATTGGATACGATGGGAAAATTTCTAGATGGAATGGTTCTACAGAGACTTCAGGAAATCCTGATAGGCGAAAATAGCCTATCGGAGAATTAATTTGGCTTTTGGAAAGGCCGGTCAACAGTCGATGCAATACTCACTGTTGTAAACCAGGCAAAGAAAGTCAAAGAGGACAAGAAGAAAGGATTCTGCGCGCTTGTCTCCATCGACATACGTAATGCGTTTAATTCCGCAAGGTGGGACAATTGCATCGAGGCGATGCGTCGTAAAGGGGTACCAACCTATCTGTTGCGAATGATAGACAACTATCTTAGCAGCAGATGGGTTGAATACAAGAGCGATGCATGTCATCTCAAACATGAAATGACATGCGGAGCTCCCCAAGGATCAAAGGTGGGTCCATTCATATGGAACGTCATGTACGATGACTTCCTTAGAATGGATTTACCTGAAGATACGATAATGGTTGGCTTTGCGGACGACGTTATTATAGTGTGTGGCGCGGCGAGTCCTGAGATTCTGGAAATAAGGATCAACGACAGTCTGAGACGAGCGAAGTTCTGGTTAGATCTCAACGGCCTGCAAATGGCTATAGAGAAGACAGAAGCTTTGCTCGTGACGGGTAAGAGATCCTTTACAGTCCCAAAGATTCGTATAGGACAAACTTAAGTCTCCTGGGGAAACAGTCTGAAGTACCTGGGAGTGATGTTGGATCGAAAATTAAAGTTCGACCAACATGCTAAGATCACGTCACTGAATGCCGCCGACTGTATGGGAAACCTATCTAGGATGATGCCCAATGTCGGTGGCCCCAGAGAAAAGAAACGCCGATTAGTGGCGACCGTGGTTCAGGCAAAGCAGCTTTACGCTGCACCTGCATGGGCTGAGTCCCTAAAGAACCGCGGCATCTCTGATGAGCTACTCTCTGCGCAGGGTGGTTGTGCGCGGAGAGTAGTTTCAGCCTACAGAACAGTTTCAACGAGCGCTGCTTTGGTTCTTGCGAGCCTTCCGCTAGTAGATTTACTGGCGAGGGAAAGACAGGAAGTCTTCCAACTCAATAAACATCGAGCTTCCTCGCAAGAACAACAGAGTAGAAATCTCCTCAAAGCGGTTATCCGAAAAGAGGCAAGATGTAGACTCGTTGAAAGATGGCAAAAGAGATGGAATGGGGATCCTAAAGGAAGGTGGACATACCGCCTGATCCCCAACCTCGCCGCTTGGCTCGACAGAAAGCACGGAGAAGTTGGCTACTACCTGACCCAAGTGTTGTCAGGTCACGGATGTTTCCGACAGTACCTTCATAGGTTCAAGATTAAGAGAGAAGCAAAATGCGCCTACTGTGACGCTTCAGTAGATGACGCGGAGCATACTCTTTTTCATTGCGGGCATTGGAACCATGATAGAATGGCTATGTTCACGGCAGTTGGCTTTGAAATCAACATCGATAACATGGTGTCTACCATGGTTCAAAACGTGGACTCCTGGAGGCATATTGAAACTTTCATTATTAAAATAATGGGGGAAAAAGATAGAGACGGAAGACGAGGTTGACCGGAGGAATCCAATGCTCATCGGTGTGGGAGCGTGGGGGGAGGAAAGCAACTAGTTTTTCCTCCCACCCACGCTCCCACATTGTATGGGCGGATTAAAAGCACGCTAAGGAGTAGGACAAGGGGACAACCACTTGCGAAGTTCAAGGCCTGACGGTAGTACCGCATGTGGATCAAATGTCCCAAAACAAGACGGGAGTGGTTTTTAGTGGGTCGACCAAAACAAGAGCGGTCATCCCCACATAACCTGAAATTCATTGCTCAGGTATCTGAATTCACAGATTTTCCACTTCCGACTACAAAAAAAAATAATAATAATAATAGGGTAAGACTCCACCAGAAAAAAAGCGATTTGCAAGTGGTCTTCCGATTTCTTTGAAAGCTTGGGAAATAGAAGTCTTATATGAGTTAAATTTAACCCTAGAAGGATTTTAAAAAATTTTCAAAATGGCGGCCGCTACGCCATATTAAAAATGAGTGTTGCGCTTTTTTCAAAAATTAATAACTCTGAAACTTTTTGATCGATTTTAATAAAATTTACAGGCGGTATAGTTAAAAATACGTAGTTTAATTTTATATTATGACCAAAAAAAAATTTCCAAAATTTGTCAAAAAAAAAGTCAAAAAAATTTTTTGAATTAGTTTTTAGTTCAGTTGGTCTAATTTTTGAATTTTCTAATAAGTAGATATCGATTCCTTGTAATTTCACCTTTCATTTCATAAAAAAAAATTTATGGAGACTCTAATAGTTCTCGAGATATTGCGACTTTAGTGGGAGCACGTACCGCGGAATTAAACTACGTAGCGAGGCGGAATATGAAGCGAGCGTACAAACGTGCACAATAGGGTATCCGTAACAATGCGACTTTCGAATTTTGTTTACGCCACCCCCCAGTTTCGTTCCAATAAAATAAAAAAAAATTTCCTAAAATTTGAAGCCGATTGATTAATATTAACACGTGCCAGTGATCGATCGAAATTTTTAATTAAAAATACACAGGAAAACTGCACTTTTTAAAAAAAATTCATAAGTTTTTTAATTCTTATGCAAAAAATTCTCCAGGTCACATTTGCCTTCATTTTTAGCTGCACTATAAGATAGCACTTTGCCAAAAATTCAATTTTCAAAAAAATTTTAAATTGCGGATGTTTAAAGTGGGTCATAAAAATGCACCACAATATATCCAAGGTTTTAACACATAAATGTTGTTAAAAATTCAAAAAATGTCTCACTCGGGGCTATTTACGATCGTTTATCATGAATCTGATATCAGAAATTAATTTTTGAAAATTTTCGATCCAATATGGCGGGTTTAAAATTTTGATTTTCTACATTTTTGAAGTAAATATTCTAAAGCAACGTCAAGGGCGAATTTTGGATGCGCTATCTACGAATCTAATGTTAAAATTTTATTTTTTAAATTATCCGATCCAATATGTCGGATTCAAAATTATGATTTTCTACATTTTTGAAGTAAATAGTCTAAATATTAATTTATAGATTAATAGTTACAAAAAATAATTATTGGGATGTTTTAGAAACTATTTTTTAGAAATTTAACTTTTTATACCTCTGCTCTTAAAATTGATTATTAAAGGAATATTTTTAAAAAAATTTGAATACACCTTGCCATATTAAAAATATGTAGTTTAGATTTATATTATGAACAAAAAAAAATTTCCAAAATTTGTCAAAAAAAAAGTCAGAAAAATTTTTTGAATTAGTTTTTAGTTCAGTTGGCCTAATTTTTGAATTTTCTAATAAGTAGATATCGATTCCTTGTAATTTCACCTTTCATTTCATAAAAAAAAATTTATGAAGACTCTAATAGTTCTCGAGATATTGCGACTTTAGTGGGAGCGCGTACCGCGGAATTAAACTACGTAGCGAGGCGGAATATGAAGCGAGCGTACAAACGTGCACAATAGGGTATCCGTAACAATGCGACTTTCGAATTTTGTTTACGCCACCCCCCAGTTTCGTTCCAATAAAATAAAAAAAAATTTCCTAAAATTTGAAGCCCTTGACGTTGTTTTAGAATATTTACTTCAAAAATGTAGAAAATCAAAATTTTAAACCCGCCATATTGGATCGAAAATTTTCAAAAATTAATTTCTGATATCAGATTCATGATAAACGATCGTAAATAGCCCCGAGTGAGAAATTTTTTGAATTTTTAACAACATTTATGTGTTAAAACCTAGGATATATTGTGGTGCATTTTTATGACCCACTTTAAACATCCGCAATTTAAAATTTTTTTGAAAATTGAATTTTTGGCAAAGTGCTATCTTATAGTGCAGCTAAAAATGAAGGCAAATGTGACCTGGAGAATTTTTTGCATAAGAATTAAAAAACTTATGAATTTTTTTTAAAAAGTGCAGTTTTCCTGTGTATTTTTAATTGAAAATTTCGATCGATCACTGGCACGTGTTAATATTAATCAATCGGCTTCAAATTTTAGGAAATTTTTTTTTTATTTTATTGGAACGAAACTGAGGGGTGGCGTAAACAAAATTCGAAAGTCGCATTGTTACGGATACCCTATTGTGCACGTTTGTACGCTCGCTTCATATTCCGCCTCGCTACGTAGTTTAATTCCGCGGTACGCGCTCCCACTAAAGTCGCAATATCTCGAGAACTATTAAAGTCTCCATAAATTTTTTTTTATGAAATGAAAGGTGAAATTACAAGGAATCGATATCTACTTATTAGAAAATTCAAAAATTAGGCCAACTGAACTAAAAACTAATTCAAAAAATTTTTTTGACTTTTTTTTGGACAAATTTTGGAAATTTTTTTTTGGTCATAATATAAAATTAAACTACGTATTTTTAACTATACCGCCTGTAAATTTTATTAAAATCGATCAAAAAGTTTCAGAGTTATTAATTTTTGAAAAAAACGCAACACTCATTTTCAATATGGCGTAGCGGCCGCCATTTTGAAAATTTTTCAAAATCCTTTTAGGGTTAAATTTAACTCATATAAGACTTCTATTTCCCAAGCTTTTAAAGAAATCGGAAGACCACTTGCAAATCGCTTTTTTTCTGACGGAGTCTTACCCAATAATAATAATAATAATAATAATAATAATAATAATAATAATAATAATAATAATAATAATAATAATAATAATAATGACGTGCCCTTGGATATCATAGACGTCGCATCAATGCTCCGGCAATGCTATAACGTTTATGTAACTAACGGAGGCGGTTCAGGGCCCATCCTGGCCAGATGGTAGTACCCTGTTAAGGCCCGATTGTCCCTCGACACGGGACAAAGAAATAAAAAAATGAATGAAATGGACAAAATTTTTAATGAAATACTCCAAGTGGGTACCTCGAAAGAGGGTAATCCCATCACCGATTCTGATCGGGTGCAAGCCCCGATAGTCGGTGCAGATGGCTTCAAGGATTTTGGAGGGAGCCAAATAGATAGCCAGCTGACATGCTACGAATCAAATGTCGCAAATCAGTTCCTGGCTATTCCCGGGATTTTTAAGAGCGTGCACCAGGCATTCAAGCGCCAAAAGAACGTTAGTCGCGACATCCAGGATGGCGTGGCGGTTTTGGAGAGTGCGTTCTTAACAATTTGTAGGAATCTGCGTTTTATCCCTGAACCGTTCAGAGATCAGGAGCCACGGATTTCAACTGTGGGAACTCCAAGGCAAAAGAGGAGTGCTGCTGCAACTCTTGATAGTGCAGCAGCTACAGATTCTAATAAGGAAAAGAAGGTGAGTAAGCGCCCCAGAGAAGGTGTAAGCCCGGATAAGAGTCCTCAACAAGTAACTCGGAGCGGAAAGAGGATTAAGCGAAAGGATGCTCCACAGCTTAATTCTGGGTCGCTAGTTGGAGCAAAAGAGGCGCCCTCAAGTAGTCCCAGCAAGACGTATGCTGATACCGTATTAAAAGACGGAACGGACAATGAGGACGGCTTTAAGGTTGTTGGAAAGAGAAGGGAACGGGCTCCAAGAAAAAAGCCCCCAGGCGAGAAAAAAGAGCTCCCAAAACACCCTTTGAAGCTTAGAACCACGGAAGCGGTAAAGATCACGGCAAGAGACCCAAAATCTTATGAGGGTATCTTGCCGCTGATAAAAGCAAAGGTTAAACCAGAAGACACTGGTACCGTAATTCATAAAATCAGGAGAACCTTTAAACAGGAGGTTCTTGTGATAGTGAAAAAGGGTGGAGATACCTTGAAGTTTGCGGAAGCACTGTCCTCGGCTCTGCATGGCGCCTTTCCATGCGACGTCACTGCTCTCGTAAATAAAAGGTCTCTTGAGATCAAGGAGCTGGATGAAACCACGACGGAGGATGAGGTGATTTCAGTTCTGAGAGATAAGCTGGGCAAACCTGATCTGAAGATAGAGTGCCACCTTTTGACGCGCTTTAGAAGTACTATGGTGGCTCTAATCCGCTTAGCAGAAGCAGAAAGTGACATTCTGCTTAAACTTGGCCGAATCAAAATCGGCTGGATAAACGCTCCAATTCGTGAGCATGTTAAAGTAATTAGGTGCCAAAAGGGCCTAGGTTACGGACACAGAACCCTATTCTGCAAAGGCCCCGACAGAAGTAAAAACTGTCGGAGATGCGGCGGAGAGGGACACCTCGCGAAGAGCTGTAACGTTAAGCCGAAGTGCCTTACATGCTTGGACCTGGGAAAGCCAGAAACAAATCATGAGTCCGGAAAGAGAGCCTGCCCGGTTTACTGGGAAGAACTGCAAAAGATTAAAAAGGCAAATCCTTAAAATTTTTGCAGGTTAACCTGCATACAAGTAAGGATGCACAGTTGCTCCTAATGCAAACGGCAAGGGAAAATGAGGTCGATGTCCTGTTCTGCAGTGAGCAGTATCAAGGAAGCGACCTCGCCCCTTGGTATCAGGATAAGGCGAAGAGAGCCGCCATAAAGCTGTGCAACCCAGAATGGCGGGTTGACAAGTTTCTGGAGACGAGCAGTGGGTTCGTGTGGATAGAGGTAGCTAATATACGTATGTATAGCTGCTACTTCTCACCCAACGACCCACTGACAAACTTCGAAGCCAATATCGAAGACCTAGAAGCGAGCCTCACAGAATCCAGGCTGGATGTCATCATCACTGGCGATTTTAACGCAAAGTCGCCAGAGTGGGGTGAGACGAGACTCGACAAGAGAGGAATTCGTATTGGAGAAATGATCTCCAGAAACGACTTATTAGCTGTGAACCGAGGCAATACATGGACTTTTAGACGAGGTGCGATCGGATCAATTATAGATCTAACGATCGCATCGTCTAAACTATTTAGCCGCATAAGCGACTGGCGGGTCTCTGAGGAATATACTGCAAGTGACCACCAGTACATTGAGTTCTCAGTCTCAATGGGAGACACACGAGGAGGAAAGAGACAGGAAGCTCCTAGTCGCAAAACCTTCTCGTGGAACATTAAGAAACTCGACAAGGAGAAGTTCAGCCGGTCCCTAAAAGAATCTATCTTAATTGAGGATTCTGGTTGGGTGAGGAGGCCGAAAAGTCTAAATGGAGAGGTGCGAGCGGTGCGAAATATAATCGTCACCGCTTGCAATGCGTCGATGCCACGTCGCAAAGGCGCCTTTCCAAGGAAAAAATCCTTGCACTGGTGGTCAGAAAAACTGTCCTCCTTGAGAAAGGAATGCCTCAAAGCAAGAAGGACATATACCCGTTCTAAGGGAGATCCCTTGCTGAAAGAGGCTTTCAAGGAGGCGAAAAAGGACCTCAAGAAAGACATCCGCAAGTCGCGACGCCGTAGCTGGAAGGACCTAATCGAGGAGGTCGATAAGGACCCATGGGGTCTGGCTTTTAAAATCGTAACTAAGAAATTAGTGACGAGGCAAAAGACCCCCGGCCTGGACAATCCCGATTGGGTCAGAAAGATAATAAGTTCTTTGTTTCCTCCTGCAGAACCATACCTTAGAAGGGACTGGAGTTTTTGCAAAGTCGAAGAGGAAGAACTCTTCACACTTAGTGAACTGAAAAAAGCAGGCAAAAGATTAAAAACAGGCAAGGCGCCTGGAATCGATAGGATAAGTAACGAGATCCTAAAGTTGGTAATCGACACTTCACCCCAGATTCTGCTTCGATGCTTCAATCTTTGCCTTGAGAGAGGAGAGTTCTTCCGCGACTGGAAGCGACAGAGGTTAGTCCTCCTAAGGAAAGGTGAAAAACCTCTAGATAAGGTTTCATCGTACAGGCCTATATGCCTGCTAGATACGATGGGTAAACTTCTAGAGGATATGGTTCTCCAGAGAATGCAGGGCCACTTGACCGAAGAGAATCGTCTATCCGATTACCAATTTGGTTTCCGTAAAGGCAAGTCCACAGTTGATGCCATCCAGGCAGTTGTGGACATAGCCAAAGCAGGAAAAAACAAATTGGGACCTGGGAAAAAGAAGAGCTTCTGCGCGTTGGTAGCAATTGACATACGCAACGCGTTTAATTCCGCAAGATGGAAAGATCTCATCGAGTCGATGGAAAAGAAAAACATGCCGCCCTACTTGTTGCGGATAATGGATAATTATCTTAGCGACAGGTGGGTTATATATGAGGGAGACACCTGCACTCTCAGGGAAGAGATGCAGCGAGGGGCTCCTCAAGGCTCGAGGGTGGGTCCATTTGTATGGAATGTATCTTACGATGATTTTCTGCGAATGGATCTGCCCGAAGGTGCGATGATCATCGGCTTTGCGGACGACGCGTTGTTCGTGTGCACTGCCGAGAGTGAGGAGGCTCTTGGGACATTGGTGAACGAATGTCTGCGACTAGCAAAAAGCTGACTGGATACCAGAGGTCTTGAAATGGCCCTGGAAAAGACCGAGGCACTGCTAGTCACAGACAGACGTGGTTATGAGCTCCCACGAATCGTGATAGACGGATTCGAGGTCAAGTGGAGTAAACAAATTAAATATCTTGGTGTGGAGTTGGATGGAAGGTTAAACTTTCACCACCACATGGCTACGGCGTCAAATAAGGCGATCGAGTGTGCGGCTAATCTTTCACGGTTAATGCCAAACGTAGGCGGACCCCGTGAACAAAAAAGAAGACTGGTGGCGAGTGCCGCCCATTCTAAAATGCTTTACGCAGCATCAGCATGGGCCCCATCCCTGAGGAGTAAAAGATGTGTGACCATCTGTGAGAAGATACTGTCGGCGCAGAGATCGATAACAACGCGTATCATCTCTGCATATAAGACGGTATCTACGAGTGCTGTGCAGGTCCTTGCAAGTGTCCCGCCAGCAGATCTCTTGGCGAGGGCAAGGGAAGAAATGTTTCTCTTTTCTAAAGAAAGCAGTTCCTGGGATGAGGAACTAAGACCAAGCAAGGGCCTGATCCGCAAAGAAGCGAGGCACAGGCTCATAGAAAGATGGCAGGAAAGATGGGATGGTGAGGAAAAAGGTCGATGGACTTATCGCCTTATCCCGGCACTCGCCACCTGGATAAATAGGAAACACGGTCAGGTTTCCTATTATTTGACTCAGGCGTTCACAGGTCACGGGTGTTTTAACTCGTACCTGTGTCGCTTTAAATTACGCGAGAACGAGGTGTGTGCATATTGCCAGTTCCCTGAGGACAACGCGGAGCACACCCTCTTCTCATGCAAGAAATGGGACTTGGAGAGGCGGGCCATGTTCGAAGGTGTAAACAGTCAAGTTACACCGGAGAACATGGTATCGCTGATGACCCAGTCAGAGGAGAATTGGCGGCAAGTCGAGAACTTCATAATCTCGGTTATGTCGAGGAAAGATCTCGACGGCCGCCAAAAAGCGTAATTTAAACAGCTTTTAATTTGTTTGTTTGTTTTTTTTATTAATTTATTTTGTGATTTATTTGTCCTTATACATTTTTTAATTTGTTTGTGTTTTTTATTCAGCTTTGTACAGTTTTATGTTTTCAATATTTTATACGCGTTTATTTTTTCTTTTTTTTATATATCCGTTTATAATTTTATCTTTTGACTTTTTACACTTAATTACACATTTGTTATTTTTAATTATTGTTGTGCTGTTAATTCCGCTTTTATATTGAAATAGTTTCAAAATTTTTAACTATTAACGCAGGATAACCGCAGAGAAAAGCAGAAAGTCGCAATAGCGACAGAGTTGGAGCGCCACCCTCGAAGGCTAAAGTCTTACGACAGTTCCGAGGGAGGGTAAAGGGCTCCAGAAGAAGGGTTACGGGTTTTAGTGGGTCGGGCTGGTAGTAGGTCGCCAGTTTATTAAATTTATTATAACATTTATTTATTTATCCTTTTTTTTAAATTCCCTTTTTTTTTATTTTACCAACCCCACATAACCTTGGAGTGCGGAATCCAAGGTATCTGTAAACAGATTTCCCAAAATTCCCTAAGCAAAAAAAAAAAAAAAAAATAATAATAATAATAATAATAATAATAATAATAATAATAATAATAATAATAATAATAATAATAATAATAATAATAATAATAATAATAATAATAATAATAATAATAATAATAATAATAATAATAATAATAATAATAATAATAATAATAATAATAATAATAATAATAATAATAATAATAATAATAATAATAATAATAATAATAATAATAATAATAATAATAATAATAATAATAATAATAATAATAATAATAATAATAATAATAATAATAATAATAATAATAATAATAATAATTTGGCTTTCGTAAAGGTCGGTCAACAGTTGACGCAATACTCACTGTTGTAAACCATGCGAGGAAAGTCAAAGAGGACAAGAAGAAGGGATTCTGCGCGCTTATTTCCATCGACATACGTAATGCATTTAACTCCGCAAAGTGGGACAATTGCATCAAGGCGATGCGTCGTAAAGGGGTACCAACCTATCTGTTGCGAATGATAGACAACTATCTTAGCGACAGATGGGTTGAATACAAGAGCGATGCATGTCATCTCAAACATGAAATGACATGCGGAGCTCCCCAAGGATCAAAGGTAGGTCCATTCATATGGAACATCATGTACGATGACTTCCTTAGAATTGAGTTACCTGAAGATACGATAATGGTCGGCTTTGCGGATGACGTCATTATAGTGTGTGGCGCGCGGACTTCTCGGATTCTAGAAATAAGGGTCAACGAAAGCTTGAGACGAGCAAAGCTCTGGTTAGATCTCAACGGCCTACAAATGGCTACAGAGAAGACAGAAGCTTTGCTTGTCACAGGTAAAAGATCCTTTGAGGTCCCGAAGATTCGAATAGGACAGACTGAAGTCTCCTGGGGAAACAGTTTAAAGTACCTGGGAGTGACGTTGGATCGAAAATTAAAGTTCGACCAACATTCTAAGATCACGTCACTGAATGCCGCCGACTGTATGGGAAACCTTTCTAGGATGATGCCCAATGTCGGTGGCCCCAGGGAAAAGAAACGCCGATTAGTGGCGACCGTGGTTCAAGCAAAGCAGCTCTATGCTGCCCCTGCATGGGCTGAGTCCCTAAAGAACCGCGGCATCTCTGACGAGCTACTCTCCGCACAGGGTGGTTGTGCGCGGAGAGTAGTTTCAGCCTACAGAACAGTTTCAACGAGCGCTGCTTTAGTTCTTGCGAGTCTCCCGCCAGTGGACTTACTGGCGAGGGAAAGACAGGAAGTCTTTCAGCGTAACAAAGATCTAGTTACCTCGCAAGAGCAGAGTAGAAATCTCGCCAAAGCGGTTATCCGCAAAGAGGCGAGATGTAGACTCCTTGAACAATGGCAAGAGAGATGGGATGGGGATCTTAAAGGAAGGTGGACATATCGCCTGATCCCCAACCTCGCCACTTGGCTAGGAAGAAAGCACGGTGAAGTTGGCTACTACCTGACACAA
The DNA here is from genome assembly GCA_032872505.1 of Leptopilina syphax. Classification (NCBI taxonomy): domain Eukaryota; kingdom Metazoa; phylum Arthropoda; class Insecta; order Hymenoptera; family Figitidae; genus Leptopilina; species Leptopilina syphax. The sequence continues at coordinate 40,933,220 of CM065473.1, read as the reverse complement.
GTGTTGTCAGGTCACGGATGTTTCCGACAGTACCTTCATAGGTTTAAGATTAAGAGAGTAGCAAAATGCGCCTACTGTGACGCTGCAGTAGATGACGCGGAGCATACTCTCTTTTATTGCGGGCACTGGAGCCATGATAGAATGGCCATGTTTACGGCAGTTGGCTTTGAAATCAACGCCGATAACATGGTGTCTACCATGGTTTAGAACGTGGACTCGTGGAGGCATATTGAATCCTTCATTATTAAAGTAATGAAAGAAAAAGATAGAGACGGAAGACGAGGTTGACCGGAGGAATCCAGTGCTCGGCTGTGTGTGAGCGTGGGGGGGAGGGAATCATTTAGTTTTCCTCCCACCCACGTTCCCACATAGCTAGAGCGGATTAAGGCCCAGTTAAGGAGTAGGACAAGGGGACCACCACTTGCGAAGTTGAAGGCCTGACGGTAGTTCCGCAGGTGGATCAAGTGTCCCAAATTAAGACGGGAGTGGTTTTTAGTGGGTAGACCAGAACAAGAGCGGTCATCCCCACATAACCTGGAATTCATTACCCAGGTATCTGAATTCGCAGATTTTCCACTTCCGACTACAAAAAAAAAAAAAAAAAAAAAAAAAAAAAAAAATAATAATAATAATAATAATAATAATAATAATCCCCGCCGGGTTGTCCACTACCGAACATCATAGATGTCTTTGACGTGCTGGGAGAAGCGGATCCACTGCCAAACGTCATTGACTTCTTTGATGTACTGGGAGAAGTGGGTCCGCTGCCAGACACGACTGGCATCTTGGATATGTTCGGTAGACCTTGCCGTGGTGGCGGGGCTTTTCACTAAAGGACAACCAACAGGGTGGTTCCCTGACATAAAAACCAAAATACTAATGAAGATGAGTCAAAGTTCAAATGAATTACCCCAAGGAGGAACCCCGCAAGGGGACAATACTCCCGTCGATCTTTCAAAGACCGTCGCAGGCCCCACGGATTTTGGGGGGGGCCAAAACGAAAATTCTGCGGAGAAGGGACTTAACAGTTTCCAAAAAAATGTTGTAGAGCAGGTCGAACTAATGCCTAAAATACTCGACGGTATGTGGCGGGCCTGCAAAAAGCAGAAAAACATTAGTAAGGACGTCCAGGACGGAATGTTGGCGTTGGGAAGGGTGCACGAGATAATTCGCAAGAACATGCGATTTATCCCCGAGCCCTTTATAATCCCAGAGCCAACAAACGCGAACTGTGTAACACCATCACACAAGCGTGCTGCGGCGGGTCAGAGCGGTGCATTTAATGATAAGAAGCGCCCAAGAAACGGGAATAGTCCGGATGCGAGTCCACATCCTGATGGCCAGTCTGAGAAGAGGAAGTGCGAGGAAGTACCTACGCAAACCCTTCCGTTGGAGCCAGGTAGTGGAGGAGCAGCCGAGAAAATAGTCAAAGAGACTCACGCTTCAGTGGTCTCAAAGGATGACAAAGTAGATGGCGACGGCTTTGCCGCTGTCATCGATAAAAAGGCAAAGGCCAAAAAGAAGGCCTTAAAAAAGAAACAAGAGAAGGAGCTCCAAAAGTATCCTTCAAAGCCGAGAAATACAGAGGCAGTAAGGATCTCAGCGAAAAACCCAAAGGCTATCGCTGAGATCGTGACTGAAATGAAACGCACTGTGAAGCCTGAAGAGTCAAATATAGAGGTTCTCAGGATCAGGAGGGCACTTAATAAAGATGTTCTCCTGGTCGTGAAAAAGGGAGGTGACACCTTAAAATTTGCGAGGGCTCTGGCCTCGGCCTCGCATGATAGGGCCGAGGTTACGGCTCTTGTAAACAAGAGGTGTCTGGAATTGAACGGCCTCGATGAAACTACGACCGAGGAGGATGTGGTTTCGGTTTTGAGGGAGAAATTGGGGAAGCCTGACACGGACATAGTGTGCAGACTTCTGCCACGTTTTAGTGGCACAAAGGTTGCGTTGGTCCGCCTGGCAGAAACTGATAGTCAGACTCTGCTGAAGATCGGCAAGGTAAGAATAGGATGGTTAAACGTCCGAGTCCGAGAGCATCTGGAAGTTGTGAGGTGCCTAAAGTGCCTTACATATGGACACGTGACCCGATCATGCAAAGGCCCCGACAGAACTAAAAACTGTCGGAGATGCGGCGGTGAGGGTCACATGGCAAAGAACTGTTCCGTCGAACAACCTAAGTGTTTAACATGCACAGATTTAGGAAAGACAGATATTGTCCATATATCCGGGAAAAGCTCTTGTCCGGTTTACAGGGAATTGCTGCAGAGGCATAAAAAGGCAAACCCTTAAAGTTTCTGCAGGTCAACCTGCACACCTGCAGGACGGCGCAGGCCCTCCTGATGCAGACGGTCAAGGAAAAAGGGATCGACATCCTGTTCTGCAGCGAGCAACACAGGAAAAACGATCTCGCTCCCTGGTACCAGGATAAATCAGGTAGGGCCGCTGTTCAAGTGTGCAATCCTGAGCTGCGGGTTGCAAGGTATCTGGAGACGAGCAGTGGATTCGTTTGGGTAGAGGCTGCGGGCATACGTATGTACAGCTGCTACTTCTCGCCAAACGATGCACTGACGGACTTCGAAGATGACATTCAGGAACTCGAGTCGAGCCTTAGAGAATCCAAGCTGGATGTACTCGTCACCGGGGATTTTAATGCTAAGTCGCCGGAGTGGGGCGAGTCAAGGCTTGATAAAAGAGGCAGAGTGATCGGAGAAATGGTCTCCAGGAGCAATTTAACGATTGTGAACCGGGGAAGGACATGGACGTTTAGGAGGGGTGCAATTGGATCGATCATTGATCTTACGATTGCATCATCTCCTCTATTCAGACGCATTAACGAATGGCGAGTCTCTGAGGAGTATACCGCAAGTGACCACCAGTACATCGAGTTTTCAGTCTCAGTGGGAGACACAGGAAATGGTGGAAGACAGGAAGCACCGTGTCGAAAACGCCTCTCCTGGAATGTGAAGAAAATCGATAAGGAGAAATTTGTCCGATCCCTGGAAGAATCCCGCCTCATTGAGGAATTGGGTTGGGTGCAGAGGCCAAATACCCTGGATGCAGAGGTACGAGCGGTGAGGAAAACCATCACCGCTGCCTGCGATGCATCTATGCCGCGTCGCAGGTGTACCGCTTCACGAAAAAGCTCGGTGCACTGGTGGTCGGATGCTCTGGCCTCCTTGCGGAAAGCGTGCTTCAAAGCTAGAAGGAATTATACCCGTTCTAAGGGAGATCCTTTGCTAAAGGAAGTATTTAAGGAGGCCAAGAAAAGCCTGAAAAAAGAGATTCAAGCGTCACAACGCCGTTGCTGGAAAGACCTAATTGATGATGTCGAGAAGGACCCATGGGGTCTGGCTTTTAAAATCGTTACTAAGAAATTAGGAACGAGGCAAAAGACCCCCGGCCTGGACAATCCCGATTGGGTCAGAAGGATTATAAAAGCTCTATTTCCTCCTGCAGAACCGTGGGTTAGGAAGGACTGGAGTACCTGCGAAGTCGGTGAGGAGGAACTCTTCACTCTTACAGAATTGAGAAATGCAGGTAGAAGATTGAAAACAGGCAAGGCGCCTGGAATCGATGGGATAAGTAACGAGATCCTAAAATTGGTTATCGACACTTCACCCCAGATTCTGCTCCGATGTTTCAATCTTTGCCTTGAGAAAGGAGAGTTCTTCCGCGACTGGAAGCGGCAGAGGCTAGTCCTCCTAAGAAAAGGCGAAAAACCTCTGGATAAAGTCTCGTCGTACAGGCCTATTTGCCTGTTAGATACGATGGGTAAACTTCTAGAGGATATGGTTCTGCAGAGAATGCAAACCCATTTGACCGGAGAGAATAGTCTATCCGATTACCAATTTGGTTTCCGCAAAGGCAGGTCCACGGTTGATGCCATTCAGGCAGTTGTGGACATAGCCAAAGCGGGAAAAAACAAATTGGGACCAAAGAAGAAGAAGGGCTTCTGCGCATTGGTGGCTATTGACATACGTAACGCGTTTAACTCCGCACGATGGAAAGATCTCATCCAGTCGATGATGGAGAAGAGAATACCGCCCTACTTGTTGCGGATAATGAATGATTATCTTAGCGACAGGTGGGTAATCTATGAGGGGGACAACTGGACTCTGAAGGAAGAGATGCAAAGTGGTGCCCCCCAAGGCTCGAGGGTGGGACCATTCGTGTGGAATGTATCCTATGATAACTTCCTGCGAATGGGTCTACCTGAAGGCGCGGTCATCATCGGCTTTGCGGACGATGCGTTGGTCGTGTGCTCAGCCGAAAGCGAGGAAGCCCTTGGGACATTGGTGAACGAATGTCTGCGGCGAGTTAAAAGCTGGTTGGATGCCAGAGGTCTTCAAATGGCCTTGGAAAAAACCGAAGCTCTGCTCGTCACAGACAGACGTGGTTATAGTTTCCCACGAATCGTGATAGATGAATTCGAGGTCAAGTGGAGTAAACATATTAAGTATTTAGGAGTGGAGCTCGATGGAAGGTTAAACTTCTATTACCATATAGCGACGGCCTTGAATAAGGCGATAAAGTGTGCGTCAGACTTGGCACGACTTATGCCAAACGTTCGCGGACCACGTGAAAGGAAAAGGAGACTGGTGGTTAGTGTTGCCCACGCTAAGCTGTTTTACGCAGCAGCAGCGTGGGCTCCCTCACTTAAAACAAGAAGCAAAACCATTTGCGATAATATGCTGTCTGCGCAGAGATGTGTTACTACCCGTATCGTTTCTGCGTATAAGACGGTCTCGACGAGCGCTGTGCAAGTCCTTGCAAGTGTCCCGCCGGCAGATCTTATGGCAAGGGAAAGGGAGGAAGTATTTCTTCTTTTTAAAAGAAGAAATAATCCCGAGTACCCAGAAGAGAAAAGACCTAGCAAGGACTACATCCGCAAATACGCGAGAAACAGACTTATCGAGACATGGCAGGACAGATGGGATAGGGAGGAAAAGGGTAGATGGACCTATCGTCTGATTCCAACACTCACCACCTGGATAAACCGAAAACATGGAGAAGTCTCCTATTATTTGACTCAGGCGCTCACAGGTCACGGGTGTTTTAACTCGTACCTGTGTCGCTTTAAATTACGCGAGGACGAGGTGTGTGCATATTGCCAGTTCCCTGAGGACAACGCGGAGCACACCCTCTTCTCATGCAAGAAATGGGACTTGGAGAGGCGGGCCATGTTCGAAGGTGTAAACAGTCAAGTTACACCGGAGAACATGGTATCGCTGATGACCCAGTCAGCAGATAATTGGCGGAAAGTCGAGAACTTCATAATCTCGGTTATGTCGAGGAAGGATCTCGACGGCCGCCAAAAAGCGTAATTTAAACAGCTTTTAATTTGTTTATTTGTTTTTTATTAATTTATTTTGTGATTTATTTGTCCATATACATTTTTTAATTGTGTGTGTTTTTTATTCATGTTTGTACAGTTTTGTTTTCAATATTTTATACGCGTTTATTTTTTCTTTTTTTTATATATCCGTTTATAATTTTATCTTTTGACTTTTTAAACTTCTTAAAAAATTTTGTTTTTTATTGTTGTTGTGCTGTTAATTCCGCTTTTATATTGAAATAGTTTTAAATTTTTTAACTATTGACGCAGGAGAACCGCAGACACAGAACAAAGTCGCAGCAGCGATAGAGTTGGAGCGCCTCCCTCGAAGGCTAAAGTCTTACGACAGTTCCGAGGGAGGGTAAAGGGCTCCAAAAGAAGGGTTACGGGTTTTAGTGGGTCGGGCTGGTAGTAGGTCGCCAGTTTATTAAATTTATTATAACATTTATTTATTTATCCTTTTTTTTTTAAATTCCCTTTTTTTTTATTTTACCAACCCCACATAACCTTGGAGTGCGGAATCCAAGGTATCTGTAAACAGATTTCCCAAAATTCCCTAAGCAAAAAAAAAAAAAAAAAAAAAAAAAAAAAAAAATAATAATAATAATAATAATAATAATAATAATAATAATAATAATAATAATAATAATAATAATAATAATAATAATAATAATAATAATAATAATAATAATAATAATAATAATAATAATAATAATAATAATAATAATAATAATAATAATAATAATAATAATAATAATAATAATAATAATAATAATAATAATAATAATAATAATAATAATAATAATAATAATAATAATAATAATAATAATAATAATAATAATAATAATAATAATAATAATAATAATAATAATAATAATAATAATAATAATAATAATAATAATAATAATAATAATAATAATAATAATAATAATAATAATAATAATAATAATAATAATAATAATAATAATAATAATAATAATAATAATAATATAATAATAATAATAATAATAATAATAATAATAATAATAATAATAATAATAATAATAATAATAATAATAATAATAATAATAATAATAATAATAATAATAATAATAATAATAATAATAATAATAATAATAATAATAATAATAATAATAATAATAATAATAATAATAATAATAATAATAATAATAATAATAATAATAATAATAATAATAATAATAATAATAATAATAATAATAATAATAATAATAATAATAATAATAATAATAATAATAATAATAATAATAATAATAATAATAATAATAATAATAATAATAATAATAATGAGGGTAAACTCTGTGAAGAGATACCGGGATGCACTCCCTTTGCGGAAACTTCCTGCTATCTTAGAGAGACACATCGACCTCCACGTCCGAACATACATGTTCACGTGCCCTTGGATATCATAGACGTCGCATCAATGCTCTGGCAATGCTATAACGTCTATGTAACTAACGGAGGCGGTTCAGGGTCCATCTTGGCCAGATGGTAGTACCCTGTTTAGGCTCGATCGTTCCCTCGACACGGGACAAAGAAATAAAAAAAAAATGTGAATGAAATGGACAAAAATTCAGATATTATACTCCAAGTGGGTACCTCAAATGAGGGTAATCCCACCACCGATTCTGATCGGGTTGAAGCCCCGATAGTCGGTGCAGACGGCTCCAAGGATTTTGGAGGGAGCCACAACGAAAATTGCGTGGATGGGGAGCTCAGCAGCTTTGAATTAAATGTTGTTGAGCAGGTAGATTTAATTCCTAAAATATTGGAGAACATGTGGCGAGCCTGCAAGAAGCAGAGAAATATTAGTAAAGACGTTCAAGATGGTATGGTGGCTTTGGGGAAGGCGCACGCCGTGATTCGCAGTAACCTGCGTTTCATCCCCGAGTTATTTAAAAAACCTGAGCCTCATGCTCTGAATATGGATACGCTAAGTCCAAACCCTGGTACGATAAAGAACAAAAATAAAGGAAACAAAACGACGGATGGTAGAAAACGGCCTAGAGAGAACGGAAGTCCAGAGGCAAGTCTTCAAAAGGGAAATCCAGTGGAAAAGAGGGTCAAGTGCAAGGAAACTCCTGCGCAAAACCCTATACTTCCGAAGGAAAATCAAAAGATAGCCTCAGTGGATAATCCGAAAACATACTGTGACGCTACTTCAGGAAAACCTGCTAGCGAAAGCGACTTTAAAGTCGTTGTGTATGGGAAACTGGATGCTGAGACTAAAACGAAGGACTCAAAAGAAAGGAAGAAAAAAGCGCCCTGAAATAGACTATTTAGAAATAGTACCACGGAGGCTGTAAAGATTAAGGCGGGAAACCCAAAGGAGTACCATGAAATTATAAACCAGATGAAGGCATTAGTCAAACCTTCAGACACAGGGACTGAAATTTTGAAAATCAGGAGGCCTTTAAATAAAGAGGTTCTCGTGATCGTAAAAAAGGGAGGAGAAACTTTAAAATTTGCCGGAGCACTAGCTGCGGCTCTGATAAATAGGGCCGAAGTGACTGCTCTTGTAAGCAAAAGGACCCTCGAAATTGACGGGCTGGATGAAACTACAACAGAGGAGGAGGTAGTTTCAGTTTTGAAAGATAAACTAGGAAAGCCCGACCTAGATCTGGAGTGCAAACTGTTGCCGCGTTTTGGTGGTACCAGGGTGGCTTTGGTCCGCCTAACAGAGTTAGATAGCGAATCGCTACTAAAAATTGGTAAAATCCAAATTGGATGGATAAATGCCCAAATTTAAAAGCATATAGAGGTGATGAGGTGTCAAAGGTGTCTTGTATATGGACACGTTACCAGAAACTGCAAGGGACCCGACAGAACAAAGGGCTGTCGCAAATGCGGTGGTGACGGTCACATAGCAAAAGACTGCACTGTTAAATCCCCGAAGTGCTTAACATGCACTGATTTAGGAAAATCCGATAACGACCATGTAACCGGAAGGAGCTCATGTCCGGTTTATAGGGAGGAGCTGCAGAGGCTGAAAAGGGCAAACCCCTAAAGTTTCTGCAGGTCAATCTGCATACCTGCAGGGAGGCACAAGCCCTCTTGATGCAATCAATTAGGGAAAAAGGAGTAGATGTTCTGTTCTGCAGTGAGCAGCATAGGAAGAACAGTCTTGCTCCTTGGTATGAAGATAAATCAGGAAGGGCTGCAGTGCAAATATGCAATCCTAACTTGCGGGTTGACGGTTTCCTGGAGACGAGCAGTGGGTTCGTGTGGGTGGAGGTGGCTAATGTACGAATGTACAGCTGTTATTTCTCCCCGAATGATCTGCTGAAGGACTTTGAATTCGACATTGCCGAACTCGAATCGAGCATTAGAAATTCCAAGTTGGATGTACTCGTCACGGGTGATTTTAACGCAAAGTCACCTGAATGGGCCGAAATAAGGCTCGATAAAAGGGGAAAAATAATCGGGGAAATGGTCTCAAGGAACAACCTCATTGTTGTAAACCGGGGCAGTGCATGGACATTTAGAAGAGGCGCCATTAGATCCATTATAGATCTCACTATCGCCTCCACCCGACTATTTAGTAGCATAAGCGACTGGCGGGTCTCCGAGGACTTTACCGCGAGCGACCACCAGTACATCGAGTTTTCAGCCTCAGTGGGAGACACAGGAAACGGCGAAAGGCAGGAAGCACAGTGTCGAAAACGCCTCTCCTGGAATGTGAAGAAAATCGATAAGGAGAAATTTGTCCGATCCCTGGAAGAATCCCGCCTCATTGAGGAATTGGGTTGGGTGCAGAGGCCAAATACCCTAGATGCAGAGGTACGAGCGGTGAGGAAAACCATCACCGCTGCCTGCGATGCATCAATGCCGCGTCGCAGGAGTACCGCTTCACGTAAAAGCTCGGTGCACTGGTGGTCGGATGCTCTGGCCTCCTTGCGGAAAGCGTGCTTCAAAGCTAGAAGGAATTATACCCGTTCTAAGGGAGATCCTTTGCTAAAGGAAGTATTTAAGGAGGCCAAGAAAAGCCTGAAAAAAGAGATTCGAGCGTCACAACGCCGTTGCTAGAAAGACCTAATTGATGATGTCGAGAAGGACCCATGGGGTCTGGCTTTTAAAATCGTTACTAAGAAATTAGGAACGAGGCAAAAGACCCCCGGCCTGGACAATCCCGATTGGGTCAGAAGGATTATAAAAGCTCTATTCCCTCCTGCAGAACCATGGGTTAGGAAGGACTGGAGTACCTGCGAAGTCGGTGAGGAGGAACTCTTCACTTTAACAGAATTGATGATGAAAAAAAAAAAAAAAAAAAAAAAAAAATTTTATTGAGAAATGCAGGTAGAAGATTGAAAACAGGCAAGGCGCCCGGAATCGATGGGATAAGTAACGAGATCCTAAAATTGGTTATCGACACTTCACCCCAGATTTTGCTCCGATGTTTCAATCTTTGCCTTGAGAAAGGAGAGTTCTTCCGCGACTGGAAGCGGCAGAGGCTAGTCCTCCTAAGAAAAGGCGAATGGGTCTACCTGAAGGCGCGGTCATCATCGGCTTTGCGAACGATGCGTTGGTCGTGTGCTCAGCCGAAAGCGAGGAAGCCCTTAGGACATTGGTGAACGAATGTCTGCGGCGAGTTAAAAGCTGGGGGATGCCAGAGGTCTTTAAATGGCCTTGGAAAAAACCGAAGCTCTACTCGTCACAGACAGACGTGGTTATAGTTTCCCACGAATCGTGATAGACGAATTCGAGGTCAAGTGGAGTAAACATATTAAGTATTTAGGAGTAGAGCTCGATGGAAAGTTAAACTTCCATTACCATATAGCGACGGCCTTGAATAAGGCGATAAAGTGTGAGTCAGACTTGGCACGACTTATGCCAAACGTTCGCGGACCACGTGAAAGAAAAAGGAGACTGGTGGTTAGTGTTGCCCACGCTAAGCTGTTTTACGCAGCAGCAGCGTGAGCTCCTTCACTTAAAACAAGAAGCAAAACTATTTGTGATAATATGCTGTCTGCGCAGAGATGTGTTACTACCCGTATCGTCTCTGCGTATAAGACGGTCTCGACGAGCGCTGTGCAAGTCCTTGCAAGTGTCCCGCCGGCAGATCTTATGGCAAGGGAAAGGGAGGAAGTATTTCTTCTTTTTAAAAGAAGAAATAATCCCGAGTACCCAGAGGAAGAAAGACCTAGCAAGGACCGCATCCACAAATACGCGAGAAACAGACTTATCGAGACATGGCAGGACAGATGGGATAGGGAAGAAAAGGGCAGATGGACCTATCGTCTGATTCCAACACTCACCACCTGGATGAACCGAAAGCATGGAGAAGTCTCCTATTATTTGACTCAGGCGTTCACAGGTCACGGGTGTTTTAACTCGTACCTGTGTCGCTTTAAATTACGCGAGGACGAGGTGTGTGCATATTGCCAGTTCCCTGAGGACAACGCGGAGCACACCCTCTTCTCATGCAAGAAATGGGACTTGGAGAGGCGGGCCATGTTCGAATGTGTAAACAGTCAAGTTACACCGGAGAACATGGTTTCGCTGATGACCCAGTCAGAAAAGAATTGGCGGCAAGTCGAGAACTTCATAATCTCGGTTATGTCGAGGAAAGATCTCGACGGCCGCCAAAAAGCGTAATTTAAACAGCTTTTAATTTGTTTTGTTTGTTTTTCATTAATTTATTTTGTGATTTATTTGTCCTTATACATTTTTTAATTGTTTGTGTTTTTTATTCATCTTTGTACAGTTTTATGTTTTCAATATTTTATACGCGTATATTTTTTCTTTTTTTTTATATATCCGTTTATAATTTTATCTTTTGACTTTTTACGCTTAATTACACATTTGTTATTTTTAATTATTGTTGTGCTGTTAATTCCGCTTTTATATTGAAATAGTTTCAAAAAATTTTAACTAGTAACGCAGGATAACCGCAGAGAAAAGCAGAAAGTCGCAATAGCGACAGAGTTGGAGCGCCACCCTCGAAGGCTTAAGTCTTACGACAGTTCCGAGGGAGGGTAAAGGGCTCCAGAAGAAGGGTTACGGGTATTAGTGGGTCGGGCTGGCAGTAGGTCGCCAGTTTATTAAATTTACATTTATTTTTCTTTTTTTTTAATTTTCATACCAACCCCACATAACCTTGGAGTGCGGAATCCAAGGTATCTGTAAGCAGATTTCCCAAAAGTCCCTAAGCAAAAAAAAAAAAAATAAAATAATAATAATAATAATAATAATAATAATAATAATAATAATAATAATAATAATAATAATAATAATAATAATAATAATAATGGAAAGGAAAGAAATGTTTCTCTTTTCTAAAGAAAGCAGTTCCTTGAATGAGAAATTAAGACCAAGCAAGGGCCTGATCCGCAAAGAAGCGAGGCACAGGCTCATAGAAAGATGGCAAGAAAGATGGGATGGTGAGGAAAAAGGTCGATGGACTTATCGCCTTATCCCGGCAATCGCCACCTGGATAAATAGGAAACACGCTCAGGTTTCCTATTACTTGACTCAGACGTTCACAGGTCACGGGTGTTTTAACTCGTACCTGTGTCGCTTTAAATTACGCGAGAACGAGGTGTGTGCATATTGCCAGTTCCCTGAGGACAACGCGGAGCACACCCTCTTCTCATGCAAGAAATGGGACTTGGAGAGGCGGGCCATGTTCGAAGGTGTAAACAGTCAAGTTACACCGGAGAACATGGTATCGCTGATGACCCAGTCAGAGGAGAATTGGCGGCAAGTCGAGAACTTTATAATCTCGGTTATGTCGAGGAAGGATCTCGACGGCCGCCAAAAAGCGTAATTTAAACAGCTTTTAATTTGTTTTGTTTGTTTTTCATTAATTTATTTTGTGATTTATTTGTCCTTATACAATTTTAATTTATTCCGTTTAATGTTTTTAATATTATATACGCGTTTATTATTTTTTTTTCTTTTTTTTTTATATATCCGTTTGCAATTTTATCTTTTGACTGTTTACACTTGATTAAACATTTTTTTTTATTATTGTTGTGCTGTTAATTCCGCTTTTATATTCAAATAGTTTTAAATTTTTAACTATTAACGCAGGATTACCGCAGAGAAAAGCAGAAGGTCGCATTAGCGACAGAGTCGGAGCGCCACCCTCGAAGGCTAAAGTCTTACGACAGTTCCGAGGGAGGGTAAAGGGCTCCAAAAGAAGGGTTACGGGTTTTAGTGGGTCGGGCTGGTAGTAGGTCGCCAGTTTGTTAAATTTATTATAACATTTATTTATTTTTCTTTTTTTATATTTCTTTTTGTTTTTTTATCATACCAACCCCACATAACCTTGGAGTGCGGAATCCAAGGTATCTGTAGGCAGATTTCCCAAAAGTCCCTAAGCAAAAAAATAATAATAATAATAATAATAATAATAATAATCCCCGCCGATGGTTGTCCACTACCGAACATCATCGATGTCTTCGACGTGCTTGGAGAAGCGGATCCACTGCCAAATGTCATTGATTTCTTTGATGTGCTGGGAGAAGTGGATCCACTGCTCAACATCATTGATTTCTTTGATGGGCTGGGAGAGGTGGGTCCACTGCCATACATGATTGATTTCTTTGATGAGTTGGGAGAGGTGGGTCCGCTGCCAGACACAACTGGCATCTTGGATATGTTCGGTAGACCTTGCCGTGGTGGCGGGGTTTTTCACTAAAGGACAACGAACAGGGTGGTTCCCTGATATAAAAAACCAAAAATTAATGAATATGAGTCAAGGTGTTAATGAATTACCCCAAGGAGGAACCCCGCAAGGGGACAATACTCCCGTCGGTCTTTCTAAGACCGTCGCAGGCCCCACGGATTTTGGAGGGGGCCAAAACCTAAATTGCTTGGATAGGGAGCTCAGCAGCTTCGAAAGAAATGTTGTTGAGCAAGTCGACATGATTCCAAAAATACTAGAAAGCATGTGGCGTGCCTGCAAGAAGCAAAAGAACATAAGTAAAGATGTTCAGGATGGTATGGTGGCTATAGGGAGGGCGCACGAGGTGATTTGCAGCAACTTGCGTTTTATCCCTGAGCCGTTTAAAAATCCTGAGCCTCATACTCTAAGTATGGATACGTCAAACTCGAATCCTGGTACGCCAAAGAAAGGAACTCAAGAGTTTGTTAAGGGAAGCGATATAACTGATAGAAAACGCCCCAGAGAGAACGAAAGTCCGGAGGCAAGTCTTCAGAAGGAAACTCCAGTGGAAAAAAAGGTTAAGTGCAAGGAAGCTCCAGCGCAAAACCCTATACTTCCAAAGGGAAGTGAAAAGATGGCCTCAGGGGAGACTTATGGTTCAGTCACCTCAAGGAATGCATCGGCAGAATCTGACAAATTTAAAGTAGTCAGCAGAGGAAACAAAGGACCTCAAAAGAAGAAGCTTGCAGGAAAGAAAAATGAGCTCCTCAAACATCATTTGAAGCTTAGGACAACGGAAGCAATTAAGATTTCAGCGAAAGACCCAAAGGCTTACAACGAAATTCTAAAAAAGGCGTTTGCAGCCGTAAAACCAGAAGAATCTGGAAATGAGGTCCTTCAGATCAGGAGAACTTTTAATCAGGAGGCCCTGATCGTGTTAAAAAAAGGAGGAGAGATCTTGAAATTTGCAGGAGCTCTTGCTTCAGTTTTAAAAACTGAAGCCGAGGTTATGCCTCTTGTGAATAAAAGAACTCTCGAGATAAAAGGACTTGACGAAACAGCGACAAGTGAAGACGTTGTTTCTGCCGTGAGGACAAAGATGGAAAAGCCTGACCTGGACATAGAGTGCAGACTTTTGCCACGTTTTAGTGGCACAAAAGTGGCGTTGGTCCGCCTGACTGAAGCAGAGAGCGATTCTCTGCTAAAAGTGGGCAAAATAAAAGTAGGATGGATAAATGCTGCAGTCAGAAAGCATTTAGAGGTAGCAAGATGCCAAAAGTGTCTTGTTTACGGACACGTGACTCGAAATTGCAAAGGCCCCGACAGAACTAAAAGCTGTCGGAGATGCGGCGGTGAGGGTCATATCGCAAAGAATTGCTCTGTCAAACAGCCTAAGTGTTTGACGTGCTCTGACTTGGCTAAGACAGACGTACTTCATGTCGCCGGAAAAGGTTCTTGTCCGGTTTACAGAGAGGAGTTGCAGAGACTAAAAAAGGCAAATCCTTAAAACTTCTGCAGGTCAACCTGCACACGTGCAGAGAGGCACAGGCCCTTCTGACGCAGACGGCCAGGGAAAAGGGTATCGACATTCTGTTCTGCAGCGAGCAATACAGAAAAATCGACCTAGGTTCCTGGTATCAAGATAAGTCGGGTAGGGCAGCTGTCCAGGTGTGCAATCCCGAACTGAGGGTTGACAGATACCTGGAGACGAGCAGTGGATTTGTCTGGGTGGAAGTTGGAGACATACGAATGTATAGCTGCTACTTTTCGCCTAATGATCCACTGACGGACTTCGAAGCCGACATGGAAGAACTCGAATCGAGCCTTAGAGAATCCAGGTTGGATGTACTTGTCACTGGCGATTTTAATGCTAAGTCGCTGGAGTGGGGCGAGTCAAGGTTCGATAAGAGAGGCAAAGTGATCGGAGAAATGGTCTCCAGAAACAGTTTAATTACTGTGAACCTGGGAGGAGCTTGGACGTTCAGGAGGGGTGCAATCGGATCCATCATTGATCTTACGATAGCATCAACTCCCTTATTCAAACGCATAAGCGACTGGCGAGTCTCTGAGGAGTATACCGCAAGTGACCATCAGTATATCGAGTTTTTGGTCTCAGTGGGAGACACAGGAGAAGGCAAAAGACAGGAAGTTCCGTGTCGAAAGTGCCCCTCATGGAATGTGAAGAAAATCGATAAGGAGAAATTTGTCCGTTCCCTAGAAGAAGCCCGCCTTATTAAGGAATCGGGATGGGTGAAGAGGCCGAATACCCTGGATGCAGAGGTGCGAGCGGTAAGGAAAGTCATCACCACAGCTTGCGATGCATCTATGCCGCGTCGTAAGCGAACCCCTTCACGGAAAAACTCGGTGCACTGGTGGTCTGATGCGCTGGCCTCCTTGCAAAAAGCGTGCTTCAAAGCTAGAAGGAATTATACCCGTTCTAAGGGAGATCCTTTGCTAAAGGAAGTATTTAAGGAGGCCAAGAAAAGCCTGAAAAAAGAGATTCGAGCGTCACAACGCCGTTGCTGGAAAGACCTAATTGATGAAGTCGAGAAGGACCCATGGGGTCTGGCTTTTAAAATCGTTACTAAGAAATTAGGAACGAGGCAAAAGACCCCCGGCCTGGACAATCCCGATTGGGTCAGAAGGATTATAAGAGCTCTATTTCCTCCTGCAGAACAGTAGGTTAGGAAGGACTGGAGTACCTGCGAAGTCGGTGAGGAGGAACTCTTCACTCTTACAGAATTGAAAGATGCAGGTAGAAGATTGAAAACAGGCAAGGCGCCTGGAATCGATGGGATAAGTAACGAGATCCTAAAATTGGTTATCGACACTTCACTCCAGATTCTGCTCCGATGTTTCAATCTTTGCCTTGAAAAAGGGGAGTTCTTCCGCGACTGGAAGCGGCAGAGGCTAGTCCTCCTAAGAAAAGGTGAAAAACCTCTGGATAAAGTCTCGTCGTACAGGCCTATTTGCCTGTTAAATACGATGGGTAAACTTCTAGAGGATATGGTTCTGCAGAGAATGCAAACCCATTTGACCGGAGAGAATAGTCTATTCGATTACCAATTTGGTTTCCGCAAAGGCAGGTCCACGGTTAATGCCATTCAGGCAGTTGTGGACATAGCCAAAGCGGGAAAAAACAAATTGGGACCAAAGAAGAAGAAGGGCTTCTGTGCATTGGTGGCTATTCACATACGCAACGCGTTTAACTCCGCACGATGGAAAGATCTCATCCAGTCGATGATGGAGAAGAGAATACCGCCCTACTTGTTGCTGATAATGAATGATTATCTTAGCGACAGGTGGGTAATATATGAGGGGGACAACTGGACTCTGAAGGAAGGGATGCAAAGTGGTGCCCCCCAAGGCTCGAGGGTGGGACCATTCGTGTGGAATGTATCCTATGATAACTTCCTGCGAGTGGGTCTACCTGAAGGCGCGGTCATCATCGGCTTTGCGGACGATGCGTTGGTCGTGTGCTCAGCCGAAAGCGAGAAAGCCCTTGGAACATTGGTGAACGAATGTCTTCGGCGAGTTAAAAGCTGGTTGGATGCCAGAGGTCTTCAAATGGCCTTGGAAAAAACCGAAGCTCTGCTCGTCACAGACAGACGTGGTTATAGTTTCCCACGAATCGTGATAGACGAATTCGAGGTCAAGTGGAGTAAACATATTAAGTATTTAGGAGTGGAGCTCGATGGAAGGTTAAACTTCCATTACCATATAGCGACGGCCTTGAATAAGGCGATAAAGTGTGCGTCAGACTTGGCACGACTTATGCCAAACGTTCGCGGACCACGTGAAAGGAAAAGGAGACTGGTGGTTAGTGTTGCCCACGCTAAGCTGTTTTACGCAGCAGCAGTGTGGGCTCCCTCACTTAAAACAAGAAGCAAAACCATTTGCGATAATATGCTGTCTGCGCAGAGATGTGTTACTACCCGTATCGTCTCTGCGTATAAGACGGTCTCGACGAGTGCTGTGCAAGTCCTTGCAAGTGTCCCGCCGGCAAATCTTATAGCAAGGAAAAGGGAGGAAGTATTTCTTCTTTTTAAAAGAAGAAATAATCCCGAGTACCCAGAGGAAGAAAGACCTAGCAAGGACCGCATCCGCAAATACGCGAGAAACAGACTTATCGAGACATGGCAGGACAGATGGGATAGGGAGCAAAAGGGCAGATGGACCTATCGTCTGATTCCAACACTCACCACCTGGATAAACCGAAAGCATGGAGAAGTCTCCTATTATCTGACTCAGGCGCTCACAGGCCACGGGTGTTTTAACTCGTACCTGTGCCGCTTTAAATTACGCGAGGACGAGGTGTGTGCATATTGCCAGTTCCCGGAGGACAACGCGGAGCACACCCTCTTCTCATGCAAAAAATGGGACTTGGAGAGGCAGGCCATGTTCGAAGGTGTAAACAGTCAAGTTACACCGAAGAACATGGTATCGCTGATGACCCAGTCAGAGGAGAATTGGCGGCAAGTCGAGAACTTCATAATCTCGGTTATGTCGAGGAAGGATCTCGACGGCCGCCAGAAAGCGTAATTTAAACAGCTTTTAATTTTGTTCGTTTGTTTTTTATTAATTTATTTTGTGATTTATTTGTCCTTATACATTTTTTAATTGTTTGAGTTTTTTATTCATCTTTGTACAGTTTTATGTTTTCAATTTTACATAAAAGAGTATATAAAAGGTAAAAATGAGCCCCGAGAGTATAAAAAAATATGAAAATTGCGCAATTTTATAGAAGAAAATACAAAAAAGTAATTTTTTTGATAAAATCTTAAAATATTCGTAAAAAGTGCAAACAGAATCCTATTCAAAATTTAAAAAATACGCATTTTATTATTTTTTGAGTAGGATAACATATGTCATAGCGAAAATAATTCGCAATTTATATCGTCGGAATGCCTGCATGATTTGATATGGATCCTTTCATAATAATTTTGCCGTAAAAGTACTAAAATCTAAAAATTTACACAGTGTTGAACTTTAACTTTAAATAACTCTTAAAGGAGATAATTTATCAAAAAATCATATAAAAACTTTTTTTTGGAGCGTTAAATTTCCTATAAGAATATATATTTTTCATTAATGTAAAATGAAATATTTAATGAAAAAAAAATTAATTTGTAAAAAGTAGCAAAATCCCATGTATTTTAAATGGGAAATGTAACGTCTTTGGGGCAAGGTTTATTATGAATATTAAGGGTTTATTTTGGTTTGACATTTTGCTTTAGATGGTAAACTAATAATTAAGGGGGCGTCGTAAAAAATATTAACAACTTGGTAAATAACGGACACCCTAATATATATATATATATATATATATATATATATATAAAATATGGGGCAAAATTCCTCAACTGTCCAGGTCGAAAAATGAATTTTCTCTAAACTTTGCTCAAATGTTACTATTATTAGTAGAAGTGTAAATATAGTTTTTTTTAATTTGATAAAATATTTTTTGAGTTATGGAGTTTCAAAATTTTGATTTTTTAAAAAAAATCTTTTTTTCAATGTAATACATTGATAAGTAAAATTAATCAAATTTGAAGTATAAATAGTAATTTTTCAAAGGGTTTTTACGGGCTATAAGCTGGTGATGAAAAAAAAGTTGTTTTCTTTCAATTTGACCTTGAAATTCAAGGTCGAATTCTTAATTTCAATATCTCAAAATCGATGTTTTTTATTTTTTTCTAACCTATCCCAATCGAAAGCTTACCTTTTTTCCTATGAGCCATGTAAAAATCAGAGTAGGACCATAGAAATTTTTGAGGAAAATAATAATTTATCATTATTTTACATAGAAAATGATGATTTATAATTAATTTCCTCAAAAATTTCCATGGTCCCACTCTGATTTTTACAAGGCTCATTAGAAAAAAGGTTAGCTTTTGATTGGGATAGGTTAGAAAAAAATAAAAAACATCGATTTTGAGATATATTGAAATTAAGAATTTGACCTTAAATTTCAAGGTCAAATTGTAAGAAAACAACTTTTTTTTCATTACCTGCTTATAACCCGTGAAAACCCCTTTAAAAATCACTATTCATACTTTTTTGATTAATTTTACTTATCAATATATTAAATTGAAAAAAAGATTTTTTAAAAAAATCAAAATTTTGAAACTCCATAACTCAAAAAATATTTTATCAAATTCAAAAAAAATTTATATTTACACTTCTACTTATAATAGTAACATTTAAGCAAAGTTTAGAGAAAATTCATTTTTTGACCTGGACAGTTGAGGAACTTTGCCCCATATATATATATATATATATATATATATATATATATATATATATATATGGGGCATTCTTTGTCAAATTTTACCCCCTATCTGTTCATTTTTAATTTCAACGAAAAAAATTAAAAAAGGGCTTAAATTAAAGCTTGGAACCTCTACCTCTAGATGGCGGACTTGTACGTCGCGTTAAAGTAGTCGACGAGCATAAAAAAATTCTACTTTTTGCTAAAAAAATATGAATTTCAAAGTAAAAATAGTTTATTTTTGGCACAAAACATACCTCTTTATACGTACTTTATTTATCACTAGCAGAGCTACGCGCGCTACAACGCGCGCGATAATTCTGCTTTTGTATTTTTTTTTTAATGACTTCAGGCTTAGCCAACTGTCAGAACACACACTCTTATATACCAACTTGTTTTTACGTTTCTACAGAACGACTTTAAGGTTAGAAGTACTCGCATTTGCCTGGACCACCCGTCAATGGGTTTTCTCGCCAGTGAAGAGGGAAACTGTAGAAAACCTCTCCGAGTACAACCGGTTTATCGACAGTCGAAATCTAATGGTGTGTACTGGACAATAATCGACGGTGCACATCATTATACTTCGACGTCAAACCTCCCGCTCAGATTATCTCACTTGCCGGAAAAATCCCAGGCTAATGGGCGCGAACCAAGTACCCTTGGTCCGCCCACCGAGCCAGGCATTTATCCGACCGAGCTAATCTGTCGGTTGCTTTTGTCTTATGATACTTAGGACCTTATTTCATTGTTTGTATATAAAAGTGTGACTAAGACTTTAAGATGTTTTTTTCTTCTGCGAAAATATTAGAAAAGATTACAAATTTTTTTTAAGAATATTAAAAAACATATAACACGAAAACCAAAAATTAAATTTAACATACTGAGCAGTTTCAAGACATAAATATAATAATATTTTTTTATTTTTATAATTATTTCCTTAAATTTTCAGTTTGCTTGTAAACTGTATTATTTCAAGAATTCGTTATAAGCGAAGAAAATTTGAAAGTCGGTTACAAAACATACTTTTTTAAACTCGTATAAACTATGCTATATTGTATGTTAATATATTGAACAGCTCTTTAAACGTCTAACAACATTGCACATAATTTTCTACTCAAAACTAAATGTAAACAAGTGATACCAAACATTTGCAACCAAGCAAGTCAAATCACAAAATAATGGTTTCTGTTTCGATTAGTTTAGTCAAGCGATAGAAAAACTTTTTATAAATTCATTACACATTAGAAGAATTATTTTATTGAAGTATTCTTCCTTTTTTGTCAAAAGATTGACATTGAGATTTATTGATAGTCATGATATAAGCCGCGGTATAAACTTAGGGTCCGTCCATAAACCACGAGGACAATTTTTAACCAATCTTTGACCACCCCCCATCTAATATGAAACAACAATTTTTACTTTATGTAATTGACCTTAATTTTGTCACTTGGTGGTTTCTAAGGTCGCTGATTACGAATTTCATGTAAGTTTTCATAAATTTAAAATGGCGGAATTTTCTTTTTAATTTATGCAATTGACCTTAATTTTGTTACTCGGGAGTTCTAATACCAGTCAGGTAGGTGCAAATGTCCTAGGAGCGCTCACTGACAATTGACTTCTGTTTTAGAACTTGCACCGACTCATAACCAGCGAGCGTGCATAGAAATTTTTTTTTAATTTCTCTTCCCTATATTATATTAGCCGCTTTTCTTTTATGATTTAAATTGTTTTGTTTCATTATTTGTTTTTCATCTACATTTTTCGCTTTTCTGTAATTATGTTTTCTTAATCTATCATTCTCTAGTCTTATTTTTTTCTGTTCATCTGTTTCTTCAAACCTTGCCTTCCTTTTCCTCTCCCTGTCTTTGTCCTTGTCTGATTCTTTTCTCATCAATTTTTCAAATTTAGTAATATGATTGTCATTTAACTTTTTTCCTTCAGTATTTAAAATTTTATAATCTTCATCACTTAAATTTTGTGGATCTTTTGTTTCAATTTCTATTTCTAGAGCTACTTTAATTTTTTTACCTTTTAAATTGTTTTGCTTTATTACTTTCTCTTTATCTATATTTATAGTTTTTTGGTAATTACGTTTTCTCAGTCTATCATTTTCTAGTCTGATTATTTTCTGTTCATCTGTTTCTTTGAGCCTTTCCTCCCTTTTCCTCTCCTTATCTTTTATTGCTCGATTTCTCTTTTTCTCATAGTTTTCATTTTGTTTAAGCTTCTCCTCTGAATATTCTGTAGATATACTTCTATTCACATTATTATTACTAATACTGATACTAGTTTCACAAATAGAAGACGAGT
This sequence comes from Leptopilina syphax, assembly GCA_032872505.1. Classification (NCBI taxonomy): domain Eukaryota; kingdom Metazoa; phylum Arthropoda; class Insecta; order Hymenoptera; family Figitidae; genus Leptopilina; species Leptopilina syphax. The sequence continues at coordinate 40,911,671 of CM065473.1, read as the reverse complement.
TTGGTATTTCTATGAGTTTTGTAGCTCCATCCGTTAAAAGACGTTTCCAATCATACTCAACAAAAAAGGTCTAATAACATTTGTCAATTCCACGGAAGGAAATGAAATTAAACGATTATTTTCAAACATAAAAATTAGATGTCGTCTCATTTCACTATGAATATAATTAACAGTATTTGGCAATTCATTGTAATACAAAGATGTTGCAAACGCAATTGCATATATGCCACAGTCAATTCCATTCGGCTGTAGATTAACAGTTGAAAAAAACTACCGGTGTTTTGAAAGGATATAATCTAAGTTAATATTTTTTTTGATCTTCATTTAAGTATCCCTTATTAAGACTGTTATAAATATATAGCCTTAATCCATCATAATAAGTACAAATCCAATAACCAGATTTGCAAGCACCACTAAAAAGTATTTGAATGTGCTTCTGATTTTTATCAATCGGAATAATGAATTCAGGCGTAATTAAATATAAAGTACTTTGCATGTTAAATGCTAAATTTGATTCTCTTCTCAACAACTTTCCAAATTCAGTAATATGATTGTCATTTAACATTTTTCCTTCAGTATGTAGAACTCTATGATCTTTATCACTTAAATAAACCTTTTCTTCTTTGTTAGACATGATTTTTTAATAAAATGAACAAATAATAGAATATTTTTCAAAAACTTATTTTTAGAAAACATGTTTAAACTTAAAACTTCTAAATCATAACTAAATAAATGAAAATAACACAGCCACACAAAAAAAAAAAAGTTCTGATCTGGGGGTCTCACTATGTAGACTTTATGTTTTTTGGGTCGCTGAATACGAATCCGATGTCCATTTAACCCCATCAGATCAGGATTTTGACATAACCTCAAAAAACCAATATGGCGGACACATTTTTGAAAAGTTCATCGGATTCGCTTGAAATTCGTTACTCAGGGGTTTTTGGGGTCGCTGATTACGAATTTGAAGTCTGATTTCAAAAATTCAAAATGGCGGATCCAATATGGCGGACAAGTTTTTGAAAAATTCATCGGATTCGCTTGAAATTCGTTACTCTGGGGTTTTTGGGGTCGCTGATTACGAAAATGATGTCGGTTTTTCATAATTCAAATTTTTTTTTTTTCAAAATTTTTTCAAATTCAAAATTTTGAAAAACCGACATCAATTTCGTAATCAGCGACCCCAAAAACCCCAGAGTAACGAATTTCAAGCGAATCCGATGAATTTTTCAAAAACTTGTCCGCCATATTGGATCCGCCATTTTGAATTTTTGAAATCAGACTTCAAATTCGTAATCAGCGACCCCAAAAACCCCCGAGTAACGAATTTCAAGCGAATCCGATGAACTTTTCAAAAATGTGTCCGCCATATTGGTTTTTTGAGGTTATGTCAAAATCCTGATCTGATGGGGTTAAATGGACCTCGGATTCGGATTCAGCGACCCAAAAAACATAAAGTCTACATAGTGAGACCCCCAGATCAGAACTTTTTTTTTTGTGTGGCTGTGTAATGAATGAATATAAATAAATTTTTATAATTTATTTTATATTTTATATAAACATTTGTTTACATTTAGATTTATTTTATTTATTATATATTTTAATTTTAATAATAAATAGTCATCTAACTTCTTATAAATCTCATATTTATCTCATAAATCATAAATTCGCATAAATAACATAAGTCACATAAATCTCATTTTTGTCCCATGTAAATCAAATAATTTTCATAATTACTGTAAAAAGAATGGTACTAATTAAGTACAAATTTTGGAACTGAATCTTCATTTGGTTCTATTTTAATACCAAAAATCAGCTCTAATTTAGAACCATTTATTTACAGTGAAGTCACATAAGCACATATAACTCATGAATCTCAAATGAATCATAAACACATACAATTCATAAAGCTGATATAAATCATTAGCACATAATCTCATATAAATCATAGGCACATAAGTACAAATAAATATATTAAAAATTGCAATACCTTACCTATTATAATTTCAAAATATTTTAATCAAAACTTATCAAAAACAAAATTAACAAAAATAAATTAATGTATTTACTCAATAACAAAATTATTTAATTTAAAAATTTTTTTTAAAAGTAGATTTATTTTAAAAAACATATACCTCGTTCTTAATCGCCCTCTTTTTTACTCATTAATCTATCTGTGAGTGAGAAAAGAAAAATAATTAGCCAATAAGGAAATAAGACGCCCATTTCGTATTTTGGCTTGAAAGTAAAATTCCCCACTTTTCCTTCCTCCATAAAATTCTGTTCCTCTCTTTCTACCTGACCCGAAAAATGGAGAAAACATGATACCCCCTTCTAAACCCAAAAAGTGGGCATTACTTTCTTAACTATTCGTCTCTCTTTCGCTCCCACTCTAAACTAAAAGGAGAGACAATACCTCCCTCCCTCTCTTTCTCTCTCACTGTAAACAGAATATATAAGGAAAGACTAACTTAATATATATAGATATAATAATAATATTCGCCTCTCTTTCGCTCCTACTCTAAACTAAAAGGAGAGGCGATACTTCCCTCTCTTTCTCTCTATCAAACTTTCTCTTTCACTGTGGACAGAATGTACACGATCTGGACAGACTGAATGAATGAATACGAAGTTTATTATAGTTAATTTATCATTTACTTTATTTATTTTACATTTTCGAAATTTCAAAATAGCGGATTCAATATGGCCATAAAATAAAAATTTTTGTCAATCTTTGCAAAACTTACTATTAAGGGGTTATTTGGGTCTTTAATTACGAATCTGAAGTCAGTTTTGCAAAAACAAAAGTGCGGATCCAATATGGCAAATCTATTTTTCAAAAATCGTACTTTTTGCCTGAAACTTGTTTCAGAAGTACTAATAAGAATAACTAAATATCAAGTGCAAATAAATAAAAAAAACGTAGATGGTTTCAAGCAAAAAGTACGATTTTAAAAAAATGGATCAGCCATATTGGATTCGTTATTTTGTTTTTTGCAAAACTATCTTTAGATGTGTAATCAGCAACCAAATAACCCCTTAATAGTAAGTTTCGCAAAGATTGACAAATATTTATATTTTTCGGCCATATTAGATTCGCCATTTTGAATGTTGCAAAAATTGACTTTAGATTCGTAATTAGCGACATCAAAAACCCCTGAGTAACAACTTTATGCAAAAAAGTACGATTTTTAAAACATAGGTCCGCCATATTAGATCCGCCATTTTTTATTTTGCAAAACTGACTTCAGATTCTTATTCAGTGACCCAAATAACCCCTTAATAGTAAGTTTCCATTTTTAATTTCAACGAAAAAAACCATAAAGGGCTTAACCCATTAACGCCTGAATGCACTGAATTTTTAGTCTGACTTCAAACTTAAGTATTTCTTAATAAACATACTATTTTCTTTTCGGACAAAATTTTTTTTATGTATTGGAGTGTCCTCTATCCGAATATCATGTTTAAAAATTATTACAAAATTGTTTAACAATATTTTTTTGCATATAATTAAAAAATTGCACAATTTTTTAATGATTTTTTTTTTAAATCTTAAATTTAAATGTCAAAAAATTTTTTTAACGGTTCACATTTGAATAAATCGTGCACTCGATTGTTACACTTTCCAAATATATATCGTCCTTTTGTAAATAAACTTTTGATTTTTCAAAATGGCGCCTAAAAACTCAAAAATTTAAGAAAATTTAAAATTTATTGTCCGATGTATATTTTTTTTAAATTTGGCTTAAAAATGCTTACTCGCGGGTTTTTGGGGTCGCTGATTACGAATATGAAATTACTTTTTGAAAATTCAAAATGGCGGATCCAATATGGCGGACAAAATTTTCAAAAATTAGTCGGATTCTCGTCAAAATCCTTACTCGGAGGTTTTCGGGGTCGCTGATTACGAATATGAAATTACTTTTTGAAAATTCAAAATGGCGGATCCAATATGGCGGACAAAATTTTCAAAAATCAGTCGGATTCTCTTCAAAATCCTTACTCGGGGGTTTTCAGGGTCGCTGATTACGAATCTGAAATTACTTTTTAAAAATTCAAAATGGCGGATCCAATATGGCGGAAAAAATTTTCAAAAATCAGTCGGATTCACTTTAAAATCCTTACTCGGGGGTTTTTGAGGTCGCTGATTACGAATCTGATATTACTTTTTCAAAATTCAAAATGGCATATCCCATTTAACGGGTAAAGAAGGTTAAATTTTATTTAATCGTTTTGAAAATGCTTACTCAAGGGTTTTTAAGGACACTTTATTTGAATATCTTTAATTATTTTGAACATCTTTAGCCACCAGTTACTAAACTGATGTTTCCAATTCTCACCGCGTGGAGGTAGATGAACAACGAGAATCTTACTTTTTTTTTAATTTTTAAAAAAAATTTTTTTTTGCTTTTTTTAATTTTTAATTTTTTTTGGATTTAAAATTTTTTTTATTTTATAAATTAATATATTATATTAAAATTATAGTTGTCCAAATTTTTTATTCTTATTGCTTCTTTACTCTCCGTGTGCCTGTTTAAAACATTTTTCACAAAAATATTGAAGACAGGTGCGGCAAGATTTTCGTGTTCTTATTGAACATTTATTTGTTGAGCAATATTTTTGTGATTCGTTTCTTTCCACAACAGGATTTTTGCACTTTTTGTTTATCAGATAACTTTTGCTAATGCTTATAGAAAACTCTTTTATCCCAATTTTTTTCGATTCGCTGTTTACAGTGTTGTGTAAAATTACCGCATTCGTTATTGATGATTGAATTAAGCGCTCAAATATCACCCAAGTCCATTTTTTTGATCTGATGATTGGCAACACGCGACTACAATACTGGTCATAAGCAAAAAAAAAAATTAGAAACAAAATTTAAAAAGAATAAGATTCTCGTTGTTCATCTACCTCCACGAGGTGAGAATTGGAAACATCAGTTTAGCAACTGGTGGCTAAAGATGTTCAAAATAATTAAAGATATTCAAATAAAGTGTCCTTAAAAACCCTTGAGTAAGCATTTTCAAAAGGATTAAATAAAATTTAATCTTCTTTACCAGTTGTATGGGATATGCCATTTTGAATTTTAAAAAAGTAATATCAGATTCGTAATCAGCGACCTCGAAAACCCCCGAGTAAAGATTTTGAAGAGAATCCGACTGATTTTTGAAAATTTTTTCCGCCATATTGGATCCGCCATTTTGAATTTTTAAAAAGTAATTTTAGATTCGTAATCAGCGACCCCGAAAACCCCCGAGTAAGGATTTTGAAGAGAATCCGACTGATTTTTGAAATTTTTGTCTGACATATTGGATCCGCCATTTTGAATTTTCAAAAAGTAATTTCATATTCGTAATCAGCGACCCCGAAAACCCCCGAGTAAGGATTTTGAAGAGAATCCGACTAATTTTTGAAAATTTTGTCCGCCATATTGGATCCGCCATTTTGAATTTTTAAAAAGTAATTTCAGATTCGTAATTAGCGACCCCAAAAACCCGCGAGTAAGCATTTTCAAGCCAAATTTAAAAAAAATGTACATCGGACAATAAATTTTAAATTTTCATAAATTTTTGAGTTTTTAGGCGCCATTTTGAAAAATCAAAAGTTTATTTACAAAAGGACGATATATATTTGGAAAGTGTAACAATCGAGTGCACGATTTATGGAAATGTGAACCGTTAAAAAATTTTTTTTGACATTTAAATTTAAGATTTAAAAAAAATCATTAAAAAATTGTGTAATTTTTTAATTATATGCAAAAAAATATTGTTAAACAATTTTGTAATAATTTTTAAACATGATATTCAGATAGAGGACACTCCAATACATAAAAAAAATTTTGTCCGAAAAGAAAATAGTATGTTTATTAAGAAATACTTAAGTTTGAAGTCAGACTAAAAATTCAGTGCATTCAGGCGTTAATGGGTTAAATTAAAGCTTGGAACCTCTACTTTTATTTGCATGGTGGCCTTTTTAAAAATTTAAGATGGCGGACTTGTACGTCGCGTTAAAGCAGTCGACGAGCATAAAAAATTCTACTTTTGCTAAAAAAATATGAATTTCAAAGTAAAAATAGTTTATTTTTGGCACAAAACATACCTCTTTATACGTACTTTATTTATCCTTATTAACATTTTCGAAATTTCAAAATGGCGGATTCAATATGGCCAAAAAATATAAATTTTTGTCAATTTTTGCAAAACTTACTATTAAGGGGTTATTTGGGTCACTGAATAAGAATCTGAAGCCAGTTTTGCAAAATAGAAACTGGCGGATCTAATGTGGCGGGCCTATTTTTTAAAAATCGTACTTTTTTGCATGAAAGTTGTTACTCAGGGGTTTTTGATGTCGCTGATTACGAATCTAAAGTCAATTTTTGCAAAATTAAAAATGGCGGATCCAATATGGCCGAAAAATGTAAATATTTGTCAATCTTTGCAAAACTTACTATTAAGGGGTTATTTGGGTCTTTGATTACGAATCAGAAGTAAGTTTTGCAAAAACAAAAGTGCGGATCCAATATGGCAAATCCATTTTTTAAAAATCGTACTTTTTGCCTGAAACTTGTTTTAAAAGTACTAATAAGAATAACTAAATATCAAGTGCAAATAAATAAAAAAAAACGTAGATGGTTTCAAGCAAAAAGTACGATTTTAAAAAAATGGATCAGCCATATTGGATTCGCTATTTTGTTTTTTGCAAAACTGTCTTCAGATTCGTAATTAGCGACCCAAATAACCCCTTAATAGTAAGTTTCGCAAAGTTTGACAAATATTTATATTTTTCGGCCATATTGGATCCGCCATTTTGAATTTTGCAAAAATTGACTTTCGATTTGTAATCAGCGACATCAAAAACCCCTGAGTAACAACTTTCATGCAAAAAAGTAAGATTTAAAAAAAAATAGGTCCGCCATATTAGATCCGCCATTTTCTATTTTGCAAAACTGACTTCAAATTCTTCTTCAGTGACCCAAATAATCCCTTAATAGTAAGTTTCGCAAAGATTGACAAAAATTTATATTTTTTCGGCCATATTAAATCCGCCATTTTGAAATTTCGAAAATGTCAATAAGGGTAAATAAAGTACGTATAAAGAAGTATGTTTTGTGCCAAAAATAAACTATTTTTACTTTGAAATTCATATTTTTTTTGCAAAAAGTAGAATTTTTTTATGCTCCTCGACTGCTTTAACGCGACGTACAAGTCCGCCATCTTGAATTTTTCAAAAAGGCCACTATGCAAATAAAAGTAGAGGTCTTAAGCTTTAATTTAAGAGCGTTCGATGGTCTCTGAAATTTGTAGTTTATGAGCGACCTACACTTTTCGCCCTACAAAAACGGTACTGCCTGGTTTAAATGACGTGAAATTGGTAGACAATCATTTTCGAACGAGTTTTTCTCTGCACACAAGCACTTTTTGCAAAATCTGAATCTGAATCAATGACACAAATATTCTTAATTACATAAATCCAAAATATTTTTTTAATCCATGCCGAAACGCGGTTGCAAAATGGTAAATGCAAAAGCAACAAAAGTAATGTAATGACAGGCGGCAAGACGTTTGTTACAACCATTTGCCATTAGAGGGCAGAAGCATGCAGGGAGCGTAAAGGCTTAGCTGTCAAAATGATTCGCATTACATTACTCCGGCCTTTCCTATTTTGCAATCGCGTTTCTTCAAGGATTAAAAAAATATTTTGGATTTAGGTAATTAAGAAGATTTGTGTCAATGGTTCCGATTCAGATTTTGCAAAAAGTGATTGAGTGCAGAGAAACACTCGTTCGAAAATGATTGTTTACCAATTTCACGTCATTTAAACCAGGCAGTGCAGTATTTGTTGGGTGATAGCGGTTTGTCGAATGTAATCTAGAAATTTCAGAGACTGTCGAACACCGTGAAAGCAGGACTCAATCAAAGTACCATAACAATAATTCCCATTCATAAGCTATCTAAAAATCACACAGTAGACTAAATCCATTTCAAATTAGGCATGTCGACTAACTTTATGTTATAGAAAAAAAATTGTTTTGCTTTAATTTTTTTTCTCTTGAGTATAATTTAATTTTCTTTCTTGGGTCTTGTAGATGGTCTTATCCTCTTCACAATCCAGTTTGAAATTTAAAAAAAATTTTAAATTATAAAATTAAGGGATGATTTTTTTTAAATAAATAAGATCAATTTTCTCGTAAACATCACTTTTATTGTTATCAAATTTTTACTACAATTTCTTAAAATAATTATGAACATTTCCTATGAATTTCAAGTGGGTTAAACCATTCTGTCAATCAAGAGAATGTTTTTTTAGATATTTATTTTTGCAAATTTTCAAATTGTTAACTTGCATTTTTTAAAACAAATGAATCGTTATAACATTGTTGACGTGAACGTTAACAATTTGAAAATTTGTAAAAATAAATTTAAAAAAAATTGTCCTATTTGCCAGTATAATGTAGCCCACTTGAAATGCATAGGAAATGTTCATAATTATTTTAAGAATTTGTAGTAAAAATTTGATAACAAAAAAGGTACTGTTTTTGGAAAAATTGATCTTATTTATTTTCAGAAAATCATCCCCTATTTTTATCGTTTTAAATATTTTTTAAATTTCAAACTGGATTGTGAAGAGGACAAGACTGTCTACAAGACCCAAGAAAGAAAATTAAATTATACTCAAGAGAAAAAAGATTAAAGCAAAACAATTTTTTTTCTATAACATAAAGTTAGTCGACATGACTAATTTGAAATGGATTTAGTCTACTGTGTGATTCTTGGATGGCTTATGAATGGGAATTATTGTTATGGTCTAATTGGATGCATAAAACAAGAAAATTATATTGAAATACCAAATAAAAATTAATTAATAAGTAGATTTAGCAAAATAATCAGAAAAATCATTAAAAATGAAATTGACCTTTTTAAAACTTGTGTAATAAATTTTTCGCGATAATATGAAAATTTCGTTATCTAAAGGAATCATAATAGAAGCAAAATCAAGCATTGTTGGTTAGTCAAAGAGTATTATAAACGAAATAAAAATTATTTTCTAAAAAGTGCAAAAATCCCATGTTAATTAAATGGGAAAAGTATTGTTATTTAGGCAGGGTTAAACGGCATCGTAAAATATTTTTCTAGTTTCTAGAATTGTTTTTAGGTCAAGAAGAAACGATTTTGACGATACTTAAATGAAAATAGCTAACTTGGGAAATAACGGACACCCTAATATATATATCTATCCCTATAATATAAAATCATTTCGCCGCCGCCGCCGCTGATTCAGTCATTTCTAAGGGCCCCTTAGAAAAGGAACATAGTCAAGGTTGGTCCACTGTTAATATATGCCAAAATATAGGTCAATTTTGAGGCCAGTTTTGACCTAGACGTCAAAATTTGACAAAGAATTCCCGCTACCCTCAAAATTTAGGTCAATTTTGAGGGAAGTTTTGACCTAGACGTCAAAATTTGACAAACAATTTCCACTACCCTCAAAATTTAGGTCAATTTTGAGGGCAGTTGTGACCTTCGCATCAAAATTTGACAAAGAATTCCCGCTACTTTCAAAATTTAGGTCAATTTTGAGGGCAGTTGTGACCTTCGCATCAAAATTTGACAAAGAATTCCCGCTACTTTCAAAATTTAGGTCAATTTTGAAGGCAGTTTTGACCTAGACGTCAAAATTTGACAAAGAATTCCCTCTACCCTCAAAATTTAGGTCAATTTTGAAGGCAGTTTTGATCTAGACATCAAAATTTGACAAAAAATATCCGCTAACCCCAAAATTTAGGTCAATTTTAAGGGCAGTTTTGACCTAGACGTCAAAATTTGACAAACAATTTCAGCTACCCTCAAAATTTAGGTCAATTTTGAGGGCAGTTGTGACCTACGCATCAAAATTTGACAAAGAATTCCCGCTACCTTCAAAATTTAGGTCAAGCTTAAGGGCAGTTTTGACCTAGACGTCAAAATTTGTCAAACAATTTCCGCGCGCAGACTTAATGATGAGGTGAAGTTTGCCATCTGACCTAACAATGTAAGGTAATTTTTAAATTGTGTTTGCTCTTACACCTATCATTTTGACCTAATTTTGACGTTTTTTTTACTCTGTTATTTAGTTACGTGATAATCTATGTGTAATTTGACTTTTATTTAACTACAACTTAAAAAGGGAAAATAAAGGACAATAAACGTATCTAGGATACGTCAAAATCTATTTAAAATTTAACGTCTTTTTAACCTACAGTGTAAAATCGGTCAAAATATATGTCAAAGTTTAATCTAATTTTTGACATATAGATAAAAAAAGGTCCATAACGATTGTTACATTACGTCAAAATCTATGTGTATTTTGTCATATATGTATTGTATGTAATTTATTGAGATGCATTCATATTAAGAAAAAATTACTTTAAATTTATAAAAATTAAAATAAATATAAAAATAGAGGAGGGGGGTTGGCGCGCGAAGCGCGCAGGGGGGCAAAGCCCCCCTAGTATATATATATATATATATATATATATATATATATATATATATATATATATATATATGGGACGTTCCACGTCAACAGAAACAGAGCTGTGGCCAAAAATTGGCGCAATGAAAAAAAACGGTTAAGGGCTTAAAAAATTCTTACACTCGTGTACTTTCAAAAACAGGTGGGCGTTTTTGAAAATCCAAAATGGCGGCCTAATTACAAGCGAAGAAAGTCAACAAACTCACAAACCGACAAATAATATCGTTAATAGAAATTGCAAAATTAAAGAAAAAAAATTTAACGAAACTTTTTTAAACGTTTTTGGGGTCGCTTAATACAAATATTAACTCAGATTTTGATTAGAGTCTGAAAATTCAAAATGGCGGAACCAAAATGGTAGACAATTTTTAAAACTCTTTAAAATCGCTCAAAACTTGTTACTCGGGGGTTTTCGGGGTCGCTGATTACGAATATGACATCGGATTTCAAAAATTCAAAATGGCGGATGTAACATGGCCGACATTTTTCTTTAAATTTATTGTATTCGCTCAAAACTTTTTACTCGGGAGTTTTCGGGGTCGCTGATTACAAATATGCCATCAGAGTTAAAAAATTCAAAATGGCGGATCCAACATGGCCGACATTTTGTTAAAAAATTCATCGATTTCGCTTGAAACTTGCTACTCAGGGGTTTTCGAGGTCGCTGATTACGAATATGACCTTAGTTTTTAAAAATTCAAAATGGCGGATCCAACATGGCCGACATTCGAATTTAATATTTTTTAGAAGCAGTAAAAAGCTGATTGTAGAGAGTTAAAGTTTTGTTCTTTCTAGTGGCTGAAGCAAATTCTAGTAGCGTTTAAGTATCGTAATATTTTAACCGTTTTATTTGGTTCAATTGAGGCCTTGGATCCAATAACTCGCCCGACGCTCGGAGGAACGCGCAATTCCCAGTCAGTGAGCAGTAAGCGCCTCTGGGCCACTCACTGCTACCCGACTGGTATTAGCGCGTGCCTTCGAGCGTCGGGCAAGTTATTGGATCTAAGGCCTCAATTATAAATCCATGCTAAAGACAATCGAAAAAAAATATCATATATAACAAACAAAAATATTTGACAGAACCATAGCAAAAACACTATCGCATGTTACAATTGGTTGTACATTGATGTAACGAAGCCTGATAAAAAATCAGTGAGAGAAGTAGGCGCATTGCGCCTACTAAAAGACAAAGAAAAAATCATAAAATCTATCAGGAGCTTCACATAATGATTTTAATAACAAGCGTTGCTATGACAATTATTGCCATAGCAACTGTAAACAAAGCAACCATTACCATAGCAACCATTACCATAACAACCAGTACCACAGTAACGGTTTCCATGGCAACGGTTGTAAGGGAAAACTGCGGACGGACACCAGAGTTTCGCTATAAGGGATTCAGTCCTTGCCCGAGTAGAAATTTAACCATGGCCCAAATCGGGGCCAGATCTTTTGATCATTGTGTAGGCTATAACATGGCATGAAACACCTTCCCAGATCTGGCCCAAGTCTGGCCAGACTTGGGCCCGATCTGGGGAGGTGCTTCATGCCATGTTATGGCCTAAATATGGAAATTTCTACACGGGTGGCCACGAAACCCTAAAAACACAATAGTCAAGAACGAAAACAATTCTTTGACAGAACCAGAACAAAAAGAACTACCCCATATCACAATTGGTTTTTATCTCTAATCCTGTCACGGATTTATAATTAAACCAAATAAAAAGGTTAAAATATTACGATACTCAAACGCTACTAGAATTTGCTTCAGCTACTAGAAAGGCCAAAGTTTAACTCTCTACAAACAGCTTTTTATTTCTTATAAAAAAATATTAAATTGGAATACCGATTATATTGGATCTGACATTTTGAATTTTTTAAAACTAAGGTCATTTTTGTATTCAGCGACCCCGAAAACCCCTGAGTAACAAGTTTCAAACGAATTCGATGAATTTTTCAACAAAATGTCGGCCATGTTGGATCCGACATTTTGAATTTTAAAAACTAAGGTCATATTTGTAATCAGCGACCCTAAAAACCCCCAAGTAACAAGTTTTGAGCGAATACGATGAAGTTAAGAAAAGAATGTCGACCATGTTGGATCCGCCATTTTGAATTTTTTAAATCTGATGGCATATTTGTAATCAGCGACCCCAAAAACCCCAGAGTAACAAGTTTTGAGCGAATACAATGAATTTGAAGAAAAATGTCGGCCATGTTGGATCTGCCATTTTGAATTTTTAAAATCGGATGTCATATTCGTAATCAGCGACCCCGAAAACTCCCGAGTAACAAATTTTCAGCGATTTTAAAGAGTTTTAAAATTTGTCCACCATTGTGCTATCGACATTTTTAATCTTTTAACTTTAATCAAAATCTGAGTTAAGATTTGTATTAAGCGACTCAAAAAACGTTAAAAAAAATTTCGTTTAATTTTTTTCCATGCATTTTGTCATTTTTATTTATGATATTATTTCTGGGTTCCTGATTTTGTTGACTTTGTTCGCTTATAATTAAGCCGCCATTTTGGATTTTCAAAAACGCCCACCTGTTATTGAAAGTACACGAGTGTAAGAATTTTTTAAGACCTTTAACGTTTTTTTTCATTGCGCCAATTTTTGGCCACAGCTCTGTTTCTGTTGACGTGGAACGACCCATATATATATATTACAGTAATTGTCGATTATTGGGCATTGTCGACATTGCCCGGTCAATATCTAAAAATATTCATATCATTTAACTTTTCGGGCAATGTCGACATTGCCCGGTGCATCTTAGGCAATGTCGAAAATTCTATATAATAGCTTCATACGTCATGATATATACAAAACTAATCACACAATAACGTATACAAAATTTACCTCTATTGTACTGCAATCAAATTTTGACAGCTACTTACTCTGTGTAGTATAAAAACAAATAATTTTGATTAGTTTGAAACTATCTGTCGTTAATTATCGTCGCGAATTTAATATTAATTATCATGGATATATTAAATCAAATTATAGTGCATTTAAAAATTACATTTGCTTGACATTTACTACACGTTTGTTATGAATTCTAAATGTTACTTAAAATTTAAAATTTTTAGTAAAAATCCTTAATGAGTACCGGAATTCTAACTTTAGTCAAACTAAAATCAGTAACTAGTTAAGAAAATTTAATAAAATGTAACTGAAAATTTGGAAATAGTTTCAAAAAGTATTTTAATAATAACTGAAAATTACGAAACTGTAACAAAATTTTCAGTTTTAAACTATTTTTTGAATTATTTATAAAATTTAATTACTAATAAATGAATAATTAATATTATTTGATTGAATAAATACTTTTGTGTAAAAAAAGTAAGAAATAAATATTATTAATATTACTTATCAGTTATTTTTTGACTGAACTTATTTATAAACCGTAAGTAAATAATTTTTAAACATTAGCATTATTATTATATATTTTTAAGTCTAAATAATTTTTTTACTGAAAATCTAGTGCAATAGAGAAAATTTTAAGGCAAACTTAGAAATAATTATTTAAATAAATAAAACTTCCGTTGCTTGTTTCTAAAAAATCCTACAAAAATTTCTAACACTGTATAAAAGATGCACCTGCAAGACAGGATAACTGAATCGTCTTTTTTCATTCGTAAATAACATTGCCCAAAAGTAAGTGGGCAATGACGACATTGCCCGGGCATTACTGACTATGCCCGGGCACTGTCACATTTTACTAAATTTTGTTAAAAATACTCGGGCAATGTCGACAATGCTCAGTGGCCGTGGGCATTGTCGACAATGCCCAATAATCAACAATGACTGTAACATATATATATAGAAAATTAAAAATTTTGAATAATTTAAATTTTGTAAAACTTAATTGACAATAATTATTATTTCAAAATTATTTTGTTAGAATTTTTTAACATCAATTTTTGAAGAATTTTAATTGTAATTTTTTAAAATAATTAAATTATCAAAAATTTTAATGAAAAGTCTTAAACGTAAATTTAAAAATAAAAATTAATTAAAGTTAACTTCTAATTTTTTAAAATTTAGTATTTTCAGTACTTTCAATTACATATTTCCGAATTCAAATACATAGAAAAAATAATAACACTTAGAATTAATTTTAACATTTTTGAGAAAAAATCATGTTTAAAATCCTTTATTAAAATTCATCAAGAAATCACACAGGTCTCCTCAGAGGTAGGCAGGTTATTCTAAAATGTAACGCTACAAACTTGGTGGGGAGTTGTTCCAAATGACTTCCAGATTTCAAATTTTCAATTCGATAAATCGTACCTGATCCTCTTTTCGAATTATCTCTTATACAGATAGTTGGAAACTTGAAAAATTTATTATCATAATGTAAAAGCTTTGATTCAAAAGACTGCTGATTTTTGGTTACTAACAATTTTTTAGACAAAGATTTTATAGATAATTATGGATCCGAATTGTCTCTTCTTCAATAGACTTTTTGATTTTTTAAATTTGGACACGTCTGTCACATGTTAAAGTGCTATATATATATATATATATATATATATATATATATATAATTTTAGAAGCCTGCAAAAAAATAAAATTTTCCGTTGTCTAAGATCAAGAAGTCATTTACCGTAGCTTTTTGTGCGCTAAATATGAATTAACATTTAACTAAAACCTCCCATCACGTCAGGATTTTGAGAAAATTGGGGGTAAAATATCCAAAAATCATTTTATATAATACGTGCATATAAAGTGTCGTTTACGACGCACGGAAAGAGTGCCGTGAATCGCGTATTATAGCAGCCGATGCTATAAATAAGCGATAATGGCCAGGAAGCATGCGCAATTAATGCTAGTTACTTTATATCACACTTTTATAACAGGATAGTTACATTATGACACACTTGTTAGAACTTTTATAACACACTAGTGACATTATACTACACTATTTGACTCGTGTATTTTACACATTGCTTCCGACGCGCAATCTGCCGAGAGGAATCTATTTCTCAAACTGTTCTGCAGATTAGGTTTCTTGTCTATGTTTATTGTTCATTTCTTATTAAATAATACAGTATTTTTTATTTTAACATATATACGCAATTTTGTTGCGGGGGGCTTCGCCCCCCTAAGCGTCCTGTGGCTTCATAACATGTCCTTCTTAAAAATCTTAGTTAATTTAATTATTATTTTGAGTTTGGTTTTTTGTGGTCGGGGGCTTCGCCCCCGAACCCCCCCCACCGGGGCGCTGCCCCTGGACCCCGTCGGGGGAAACCCCCCCGAACCCCCCTGCGCGACAAAACGTTTTAGTACGTTTGAATGTATATCGGTTCGGATCGTCTGTGACAAAGTGTCTCCCCCCTCTCAGATAACCTCTAAATTACACTTTTTGCTCAGTTTTTGTAAAAACTATGCACTTATTATATAAAATAGTGTATGATACAAGTTCGAAAAAGCGGAGTTTATAGAAAGGCGACGTTAGCGCCACGAATCGAAAGCGAGTGCAACAGTCACCACTCGTTTTTAATGTACTATTTTGGTAGTTTTTGAAAATTTCTACTGGGTAAATCCGACGTGCTAGAGACTTGTCATATGAGTTAAATTAAAGCTTGAACCATCTACTTTACGAAAATATAGCGATATTGCCAACAACAAACTAAATTAACTTTCAAAATTGATTTTTCAACAGTTGTCCTGCATACAAATTGACCTAATTACAACTATTTAAAAAAATGATTGGATTCGCTAAGAATCTGTTACCTGGGGGTTTTCGGGATCGCTGATTACGAATATGACGTCAGATTTTCAAAACTCAAAATATTGGATCCAATATGGCGATCGACTTCTAAAAATCGATTCAATTTGCCTGAAACTCGTTACTTAAGAAGTTTCGGGGTCGCTGATTAGGAATCTATCCACAGATTTTTGATTTTAAAATCATATTCGCCATCAGCGACCCCGAAACCCCTAAGTAACAAATTTTAAACCAATCTAATCATTTTTTAAAACAGTTGTATTTACAAAAACTAAAAAGTGATTTTTGGAACTTATAGGGGAGAGTGGGGCAAGACGGGGTACCGGCCCTATTTAACAAACGAATTAACCAATCGCGATTATATTTTACATAATACTGCACCGAGACGATAGTTTCCTGTTTACAAAACTTAAAAGCCATGAAAACAAATCTTTTATCTGTTTTACTAAAAAAAACTGTTTTCGATAATTTTCTTGTGAATTTTTCACTTTCTTTAGGAGGTGTTTATTTATTTAAGAATAACAGTTAATAAACTATATAAAATTTTTTATAACTGGCAAGGGTTACAGAAGAAGAAAAGCATATGTTTTTATCTTTGTTGAATCGTAAATTGTAGTAATTGATCATTTTATTCAATTTCGTAGGTGCGGGCAAGATAGGGTAGGTAAAGGGAAATTCTTTATAGATATGTTTTTGACAAGCATACAGTATTTTCATTATTTAAATTTAATTAAAAAATTTGTGATTAAAGTTAAAATTTCAATATTGTAAAAGATAAATTTTTGTTACATTTGGCGCCCGAACAGGGACCAAGAGTGTGTGTCCTTCAAATTTTAATTGTCTGCATGTTTATTATTGTACGAAAGTAAAAGTGTTATCTATTTTATGACCGAGAGATCGCCTATATGAACAAGGTCTTATAATAAACGATTATTGTCTAGCGCGTCAAAATCTGAAAGAAAAGTAAAACGTGTTCGTCTTAGTAGAAATAGAAGTATGACTTCTGAGGGTAAAAAAAATGAGAATCTTTTGGCGGCGGCTGAAAAGAAAATATCGGATTCATCTGTCGAATTGGCGAGTTTACGTAGAACATTTCAGTCTCAAATTGAGCAATATGATTTAGAAATGCAAAATTTTAAAAAATTGAATAGTGCACAGAATGAACAGCTAATTTATTTGAGAGGAAAAGTTCGGGAAGGGTCGGACAATAATGCTCAGCAGATAGTGCAATCACTTGTGGATGGTTTTCGTGCTACCCATGTTGATTTTAAATTACCTATGTTCGATGATTAATGGAATCCCCAAATTTTTTTGGAAAAATTGGATACATTTTTTAAAGTGAAACAAATACCAAATGAAAATCGTTTGTTTTATTTAGACAGAGTTTTTTGCGGTCGGGCTAAGCTGTGGTACGACACTCAAACATTAGATAATTATGACACATTTAAACGCGAATTCATTAAAGAATTTTATTCAATTCCGGTGCGAGTGCGTATTAAAACGGCTTGGTTATCGAAAAGGTTCGATCCCAATAGAGATAATTTAAATTCATATTTTCTAAACCAAGTAAGAGATGCACAGTATTTTTCGCCTCCTTTGGAAAGTTACAAACTTCATTATACAATTATTCAGCAGCTTCCTCATCGCGCTAGGGATCAGTATGGGGGGGAGTATTCCTGCCCTGTCCCTCACCGCTTTGATGAATCGAGACTCTCTATTCAGTTGCCGAATTTAACTATTCCCCCACCGTCTTATTCACAATATCGTGACCATTTAACTTCAAATAGTCGGAACAATTTAAACTTGTAAAGGGCGCGGTGTCAAACGTGGAAACATTGCGCCCATACGATTACGAAGATTTCACTAATTTGGGCATAGATATGAATGATAGAAAAGAAAGAATGCATGATAAAGCATCGCGCTTTCCACCGTGTTCAAGAATCACTGTTTTAATATTTTCCGTTCCAGTTTAGGTTTTGATTGACACCGGAAGTCAGATAACCGCAATTTCGGAAGCGTTTTATAAATATTTAGTATTGCATGGGAAGTTTAATGAATTGCCTGTATCAAATATAACGTTACTGACGGCGATTGGAAAAAAACCTACAACGATAAAAAAACAGGTGTCTTGTGCATTGAACATTGACGATCGGTTTATTAATAACAATTTTTTGGTTTTCCTAATTTATCAAATCCGATAATTCTCGGAAATGACTGGTTGTTTGAGTATAAAGGAATTATTAATTATGACAAACATGAAATTTTGATTGATGGGATTCGTGTCGCATGTCGATTTGTAAATTTTGGAAAAATAATTTATAACGAATAAAAATATATACGTGATTCTGATAATGTTCAATACATTCAACTGAATAATAATATCGATTTAATTGAAGATAGTGATAGTATAGTTAAGGGGGAGAACTTTATTTCAGAGGATTGTATCGCATTTACTGAATATGAAAAGGGGTATTTGATCGCGGATAACGAAGTTCCGTTATCCATGACGAGTATTCCCAGTTCATCTGTCGCGTATAATGAGAAAATAAATAAAGATGACTCATTTGAAATTGTAAATAAAAATTTTCATGAATGTCCACAAAATTATTTGGTAACGAGAAACATTCTTTATGAAAAAGAGTTGAATAGGTTGTCAATAGAACATTCGCGAATTTTAGATGAATTCATGGGACGGAATTTATGAACGATCTTAAAAAAGTTGCTAATGAAATTATTGATATAAATAATAAAGAGAGGTTTGAATTTATTAAAGTCATGTCTTAATTTAAAAGATTATTTACAAAAAAGTTGTAAATCCAGATGTTCATTACATGAACATTTTACTTCCTCTTTACGATCAGCAAAAAAATTTGCTTCCTCGTGAAGGAAGCATTAACGATAAATATATTTCATTTTTAAATAATTTTTAATACAATTTAACATTTATAAAATAAAGTTCATTCGTCTTAATAGAAAGAAGAAAATTTTCCTATACAGTAATATGAATCTAAATAAACAAAAAATTTTTAGTAAAAAAGTAAATTTTTCAAATTTGGTTTCTAAGGTCGCTGATTACGAATTTCATGTAAGTTTTCATAAATTTAAAATGGCGGAATTTTCTTTTTAATTTATGCAATTGACCTTAATTTTGTTACTCGGGAGTTCTAATACCAGTCAGGTAGGTGCAAATGTCCTAGGAGCGCTCACTGACAATTGACTTCTGTTTTAGAACTTGCACCGACTCATAACCAGCGAGCGTGCATAGAAATTTTTTTTTAATTTCTCTTCCCTATATTATATTAGCCGCTTTTCTTTTATGATTTAAATTGTTTTGTTTCATTATTTGTTTTTCATCTACATTTTTCGCTTTTCTGTAATTATGTTTTCTTAATCTATCATTCTCTAGTCTTATTTTTTTCTGTTCATCTGTTTCTTCAAACCTTGCCTTCCTTTTCCTCTCCCTGTCTTTGTCCTTGTCTGATTCTTTTCTCATCAATTTTTCAAATTTAGTAATATGATTGTCATTTAACTTTTTTCCTTCAGTATTTAAAATTTTATAATCTTCATCACTTAAATTTTGTGGATCTTTTGTTTCAATTTCTATTTCTAGAGCTACTTTAATTTTTTTACCTTTTAAATTGTTTTGCTTTATTACTTTCTCTTTATCTATATTTATAGTTTTTTGGTAATTACGTTTTCTCAGTCTATCATTTTCTAGTCTGATTATTTTCTGTTCATCTGTTTCTTTGAGCCTTTCCTCCCTTTTCCTCTCCTTATCTTTTATTGCTCGATTTCTCTTTTTCTCATAGTTTTCATTTTGTTTAAGCTTCTCCTCTGAATATTCTGTAGATATACTTCTATTCACATTATTATTACTAATACTGATACTAGTTTCACAAATAGAAGACGAGTTTGGTATTTCTATGAGTTTTGTAGCTCCATCCGTTAAAAGACGTTTCCAATCATACTCAACAAAAAAGGTCTAATAACATTTGTCAATTCCACGGAAGGAAATGAAATTAAACGATTATTTTCAAACATAAAAATTAGATGTCGTCTCATTTCACTATGAATATAATTAACAGTATTTGGCAATTCATTGTAATACAAAGATGTTGCAAACGCAATTGCATATATGCCACAGTCAATTCCATTCGGCTGTAGATTAACAGTTGAAAAAACTACCGGTGTTTTGAAAGGATATAATCTAAGTTAATATTTTTTTTGATCTTCATTTAAGTATCCCTTATTAAGACTGTTATAAATATATAGCCTTAATCCATCATAATAAGTACAAATCCAATAACCAGATTTGCAAGCACCACTAAAAAGTATTTGAATGTGCTTCTGATTTTTATCAATCGGAATAATGAATTCAGGCGTAATTAAATATAAAGTACTTTGCATGTTAAATGCTAAATTTGATTCTCTTCTCAACAACTTTCCAAATTCAGTAATATGATTGTCATTTAACATTTTTCCTTCAGTATGTAGAACTCTATGATCTTTATCACTTAAATAAACCTTTTCTTCTTTGTTAGACATGATTTTTTAATAAAATGAACAAATAATAGAATATTTTTCAAAAACTTATTTTTAGAAAACATGTTTAAACTTAAAACTTCTAAATCATAACTAAATAAATGAAAATAACACAGCCACACAAAAAAAAAAAAGTTCTGATCTGGGGGTCTCACTATGTAGACTTTATGTTTTTTGGGTCGCTGAATACGAATCCGATGTCCATTTAACCCCATCAGATCAGGATTTTGACATAACCTCAAAAAACCAATATGGCGGACACATTTTTGAAAAGTTCATCGGATTCGCTTGAAATTCGTTACTCAGGGGTTTTTGGGGTCGCTGATTACGAATTTGAAGTCTGATTTCAAAAATTCAAAATGGCGGATCCAATATGGCGGACAAGTTTTTGAAAAATTCATCGGATTCGCTTGAAATTCGTTACTCTGGGGTTTTTGGGGTCGCTGATTACGAAAATGATGTCGGTTTTTCATAATTCAAATTTTTTTTTTTTCAAAATTTTTTCAAATTCAAAATTTTGAAAAACCGACATCAATTTCGTAATCAGCGACCCCAAAAACCCCAGAGTAACGAATTTCAAGCGAATCCGATGAATTTTTCAAAAACTTGTCCGCCATATTGGATCCGCCATTTTGAATTTTTGAAATCAGACTTCAAATTCGTAATCAGCGACCCCAAAAACCCCCGAGTAACGAATTTCAAGCGAATCCGATGAACTTTTCAAAAATGTGTCCGCCATATTGGTTTTTTGAGGTTATGTCAAAATCCTGATCTGATGGGGTTAAATGGACCTCGGATTCGGATTCAGCGACCCAAAAAACATAAAGTCTACATAGTGAGACCCCCAGATCAGAACTTTTTTTTTTGTGTGGCTGTGTAATGAATGAATATAAATAAATTTTTATAATTTATTTTATATTTTATATAAACATTTGTTTACATTTAGATTTATTTTATTTATTATATATTTTAATTTTAATAATAAATAGTCATCTAACTTCTTATAAATCTCATATTTATCTCATAAATCATAAATTCGCATAAATAACATAAGTCACATAAATCTCATTTTTGTCCCATGTAAATCAAATAATTTTCATAATTACTGTAAAAAGAATGGTACTAATTAAGTACAAATTTTGGAACTGAATCTTCATTTGGTTCTATTTTAATACCAAAAATCAGCTCTAATTTAGAACCATTTATTTACAGTGAAGTCACATAAGCACATATAACTCATGAATCTCAAATGAATCATAAACACATACAATTCATAAAGCTGATATAAATCATTAGCACATAATCTCATATAAATCATAGGCACATAAGTACAAATAAATATATTAAAAATTGCAATACCTTACCTATTATAATTTCAAAATATTTTAATCAAAACTTATCAAAAACAAAATTAACAAAAATAAATTAATGTATTTACTCAATAACAAAATTATTTAATTTAAAAATTTTTTTTAAAAGTAGATTTATTTTAAAAAACATATACCTCGTTCTTAATCGCCCTCTTTTTTACTCATTAATCTATCTGTGAGTGAGAAAAGAAAAATAATTAGCCAATAAGGAAATAAGACGCCCATTTCGTATTTTGGCTTGAAAGTAAAATTCCCCACTTTTCCTTCCTCCATAAAATTCTGTTCCTCTCTTTCTACCTGACCCGAAAAATGGAGAAAACATGATACCCCCTTCTAAACCCAAAAAGTGGGCATTACTTTCTTAACTATTCGTCTCTCTTTCGCTCCCACTCTAAACTAAAAGGAGAGACAATACCTCCCTCCCTCTCTTTCTCTCTCACTGTAAACAGAATATATAAGGAAAGACTAACTTAATATATATAGATATAATAATAATATTCGCCTCTCTTTCGCTCCTACTCTAAACTAAAAGGAGAGGCGATACTTCCCTCTCTTTCTCTCTATCAAACTTTCTCTTTCACTGTGGACAGAATGTACACGATCTGGACAGACTGAATGAATGAATACGAAGTTTATTATAGTTAATTTATCATTTACTTTATTTATTTTACATTTTCGAAATTTCAAAATAGCGGATTCAATATGGCCATAAAATAAAAATTTTTGTCAATCTTTGCAAAACTTACTATTAAGGGGTTATTTGGGTCTTTAATTACGAATCTGAAGTCAGTTTTGCAAAAACAAAAGTGCGGATCCAATATGGCAAATCTATTTTTCAAAAATCGTACTTTTTGCCTGAAACTTGTTTCAGAAGTACTAATAAGAATAACTAAATATCAAGTGCAAATAAATAAAAAAAACGTAGATGGTTTCAAGCAAAAAGTACGATTTTAAAAAAATGGATCAGCCATATTGGATTCGTTATTTTGTTTTTTGCAAAACTATCTTTAGATGTGTAATCAGCAACCAAATAACCCCTTAATAGTAAGTTTCGCAAAGATTGACAAATATTTATATTTTTCGGCCATATTAGATTCGCCATTTTGAATGTTGCAAAAATTGACTTTAGATTCGTAATTAGCGACATCAAAAACCCCTGAGTAACAACTTTATGCAAAAAAGTACGATTTTTAAAACATAGGTCCGCCATATTAGATCCGCCATTTTTTATTTTGCAAAACTGACTTCAGATTCTTATTCAGTGACCCAAATAACCCCTTAATAGTAAGTTTCCATTTTTAATTTCAACGAAAAAAACCATAAAGGGCTTAACCCATTAACGCCTGAATGCACTGAATTTTTAGTCTGACTTCAAACTTAAGTATTTCTTAATAAACATACTATTTTCTTTTCGGACAAAATTTTTTTTATGTATTGGAGTGTCCTCTATCCGAATATCATGTTTAAAAATTATTACAAAATTGTTTAACAATATTTTTTTGCATATAATTAAAAAATTGCACAATTTTTTAATGATTTTTTTTTTAAATCTTAAATTTAAATGTCAAAAAATTTTTTTAACGGTTCACATTTGAATAAATCGTGCACTCGATTGTTACACTTTCCAAATATATATCGTCCTTTTGTAAATAAACTTTTGATTTTTCAAAATGGCGCCTAAAAACTCAAAAATTTAAGAAAATTTAAAATTTATTGTCCGATGTATATTTTTTTTAAATTTGGCTTAAAAATGCTTACTCGCGGGTTTTTGGGGTCGCTGATTACGAATATGAAATTACTTTTTGAAAATTCAAAATGGCGGATCCAATATGGCGGACAAAATTTTCAAAAATTAGTCGGATTCTCGTCAAAATCCTTACTCGGAGGTTTTCGGGGTCGCTGATTACGAATATGAAATTACTTTTTGAAAATTCAAAATGGCGGATCCAATATGGCGGACAAAATTTTCAAAAATCAGTCGGATTCTCTTCAAAATCCTTACTCGGGGGTTTTCAGGGTCGCTGATTACGAATCTGAAATTACTTTTTAAAAATTCAAAATGGCGGATCCAATATGGCGGAAAAAATTTTCAAAAATCAGTCGGATTCACTTTAAAATCCTTACTCGGGGGTTTTTGAGGTCGCTGATTACGAATCTGATATTACTTTTTCAAAATTCAAAATGGCATATCCCATTTAACGGGTAAAGAAGGTTAAATTTTATTTAATCGTTTTGAAAATGCTTACTCAAGGGTTTTTAAGGACACTTTATTTGAATATCTTTAATTATTTTGAACATCTTTAGCCACCAGTTACTAAACTGATGTTTCCAATTCTCACCGCGTGGAGGTAGATGAACAACGAGAATCTTACTTTTTTTTTAATTTTTAAAAAAAATTTTTTTTTGCTTTTTTTAATTTTTAATTTTTTTTGGATTTAAAATTTTTTTTATTTTATAAATTAATATATTATATTAAAATTATAGTTGTCCAAATTTTTTATTCTTATTGCTTCTTTACTCTCCGTGTGCCTGTTTAAAACATTTTTCACAAAAATATTGAAGACAGGTGCGGCAAGATTTTCGTGTTCTTATTGAACATTTATTTGTTGAGCAATATTTTTGTGATTCGTTTCTTTCCACAACAGGATTTTTGCACTTTTTGTTTATCAGATAACTTTTGCTAATGCTTATAGAAAACTCTTTTATCCCAATTTTTTTCGATTCGCTGTTTACAGTGTTGTGTAAAATTACCGCATTCGTTATTGATGATTGAATTAAGCGCTCAAATATCACCCAAGTCCATTTTTTTGATCTGATGATTGGCAACACGCGACTACAATACTGGTCATAAGCAAAAAAAAAAATTAGAAACAAAATTTAAAAAGAATAAGATTCTCGTTGTTCATCTACCTCCACGAGGTGAGAATTGGAAACATCAGTTTAGCAACTGGTGGCTAAAGATGTTCAAAATAATTAAAGATATTCAAATAAAGTGTCCTTAAAAACCCTTGAGTAAGCATTTTCAAAAGGATTAAATAAAATTTAATCTTCTTTACCAGTTGTATGGGATATGCCATTTTGAATTTTAAAAAAGTAATATCAGATTCGTAATCAGCGACCTCGAAAACCCCCGAGTAAAGATTTTGAAGAGAATCCGACTGATTTTTGAAAATTTTTTCCGCCATATTGGATCCGCCATTTTGAATTTTTAAAAAGTAATTTTAGATTCGTAATCAGCGACCCCGAAAACCCCCGAGTAAGGATTTTGAAGAGAATCCGACTGATTTTTGAAATTTTTGTCTGACATATTGGATCCGCCATTTTGAATTTTCAAAAAGTAATTTCATATTCGTAATCAGCGACCCCGAAAACCCCCGAGTAAGGATTTTGAAGAGAATCCGACTAATTTTTGAAAATTTTGTCCGCCATATTGGATCCGCCATTTTGAATTTTTAAAAAGTAATTTCAGATTCGTAATTAGCGACCCCAAAAACCCGCGAGTAAGCATTTTCAAGCCAAATTTAAAAAAAATGTACATCGGACAATAAATTTTAAATTTTCATAAATTTTTGAGTTTTTAGGCGCCATTTTGAAAAATCAAAAGTTTATTTACAAAAGGACGATATATATTTGGAAAGTGTAACAATCGAGTGCACGATTTATGGAAATGTGAACCGTTAAAAAATTTTTTTTGACATTTAAATTTAAGATTTAAAAAAAATCATTAAAAAATTGTGTAATTTTTTAATTATATGCAAAAAAATATTGTTAAACAATTTTGTAATAATTTTTAAACATGATATTCAGATAGAGGACACTCCAATACATAAAAAAAATTTTGTCCGAAAAGAAAATAGTATGTTTATTAAGAAATACTTAAGTTTGAAGTCAGACTAAAAATTCAGTGCATTCAGGCGTTAATGGGTTAAATTAAAGCTTGGAACCTCTACTTTTATTTGCATGGTGGCCTTTTTAAAAATTTAAGATGGCGGACTTGTACGTCGCGTTAAAGCAGTCGACGAGCATAAAAAATTCTACTTTTGCTAAAAAAATATGAATTTCAAAGTAAAAATAGTTTATTTTTGGCACAAAACATACCTCTTTATACGTACTTTATTTATCCTTATTAACATTTTCGAAATTTCAAAATGGCGGATTCAATATGGCCAAAAAATATAAATTTTTGTCAATTTTTGCAAAACTTACTATTAAGGGGTTATTTGGGTCACTGAATAAGAATCTGAAGCCAGTTTTGCAAAATAGAAACTGGCGGATCTAATGTGGCGGGCCTATTTTTTAAAAATCGTACTTTTTTGCATGAAAGTTGTTACTCAGGGGTTTTTGATGTCGCTGATTACGAATCTAAAGTCAATTTTTGCAAAATTAAAAATGGCGGATCCAATATGGCCGAAAAATGTAAATATTTGTCAATCTTTGCAAAACTTACTATTAAGGGGTTATTTGGGTCTTTGATTACGAATCAGAAGTAAGTTTTGCAAAAACAAAAGTGCGGATCCAATATGGCAAATCCATTTTTTAAAAATCGTACTTTTTGCCTGAAACTTGTTTTAAAAGTACTAATAAGAATAACTAAATATCAAGTGCAAATAAATAAAAAAAAACGTAGATGGTTTCAAGCAAAAAGTACGATTTTAAAAAAATGGATCAGCCATATTGGATTCGCTATTTTGTTTTTTGCAAAACTGTCTTCAGATTCGTAATTAGCGACCCAAATAACCCCTTAATAGTAAGTTTCGCAAAGTTTGACAAATATTTATATTTTTCGGCCATATTGGATCCGCCATTTTGAATTTTGCAAAAATTGACTTTCGATTTGTAATCAGCGACATCAAAAACCCCTGAGTAACAACTTTCATGCAAAAAAGTAAGATTTAAAAAAAAATAGGTCCGCCATATTAGATCCGCCATTTTCTATTTTGCAAAACTGACTTCAAATTCTTCTTCAGTGACCCAAATAATCCCTTAATAGTAAGTTTCGCAAAGATTGACAAAAATTTATATTTTTTCGGCCATATTAAATCCGCCATTTTGAAATTTCGAAAATGTCAATAAGGGTAAATAAAGTACGTATAAAGAAGTATGTTTTGTGCCAAAAATAAACTATTTTTACTTTGAAATTCATATTTTTTTTGCAAAAAGTAGAATTTTTTTATGCTCCTCGACTGCTTTAACGCGACGTACAAGTCCGCCATCTTGAATTTTTCAAAAAGGCCACTATGCAAATAAAAGTAGAGGTCTTAAGCTTTAATTTAAGAGCGTTCGATGGTCTCTGAAATTTGTAGTTTATGAGCGACCTACACTTTTCGCCCTACAAAAACGGTACTGCCTGGTTTAAATGACGTGAAATTGGTAGACAATCATTTTCGAACGAGTTTTTCTCTGCACACAAGCACTTTTTGCAAAATCTGAATCTGAATCAATGACACAAATATTCTTAATTACATAAATCCAAAATATTTTTTTAATCCATGCCGAAACGCGGTTGCAAAATGGTAAATGCAAAAGCAACAAAAGTAATGTAATGACAGGCGGCAAGACGTTTGTTACAACCATTTGCCATTAGAGGGCAGAAGCATGCAGGGAGCGTAAAGGCTTAGCTGTCAAAATGATTCGCATTACATTACTCCGGCCTTTCCTATTTTGCAATCGCGTTTCTTCAAGGATTAAAAAAATATTTTGGATTTAGGTAATTAAGAAGATTTGTGTCAATGGTTCCGATTCAGATTTTGCAAAAAGTGATTGAGTGCAGAGAAACACTCGTTCGAAAATGATTGTTTACCAATTTCACGTCATTTAAACCAGGCAGTGCAGTATTTGTTGGGTGATAGCGGTTTGTCGAATGTAATCTAGAAATTTCAGAGACTGTCGAACACCGTGAAAGCAGGACTCAATCAAAGTACCATAACAATAATTCCCATTCATAAGCTATCTAAAAATCACACAGTAGACTAAATCCATTTCAAATTAGGCATGTCGACTAACTTTATGTTATAGAAAAAAAATTGTTTTGCTTTAATTTTTTTTCTCTTGAGTATAATTTAATTTTCTTTCTTGGGTCTTGTAGATGGTCTTATCCTCTTCACAATCCAGTTTGAAATTTAAAAAAAATTTTAAATTATAAAATTAAGGGATGATTTTTTTTAAATAAATAAGATCAATTTTCTCGTAAACATCACTTTTATTGTTATCAAATTTTTACTACAATTTCTTAAAATAATTATGAACATTTCCTATGAATTTCAAGTGGGTTAAACCATTCTGTCAATCAAGAGAATGTTTTTTTAGATATTTATTTTTGCAAATTTTCAAATTGTTAACTTGCATTTTTTAAAACAAATGAATCGTTATAACATTGTTGACGTGAACGTTAACAATTTGAAAATTTGTAAAAATAAATTTAAAAAAAATTGTCCTATTTGCCAGTATAATGTAGCCCACTTGAAATGCATAGGAAATGTTCATAATTATTTTAAGAATTTGTAGTAAAAATTTGATAACAAAAAAGGTACTGTTTTTGGAAAAATTGATCTTATTTATTTTCAGAAAATCATCCCCTATTTTTATCGTTTTAAATATTTTTTAAATTTCAAACTGGATTGTGAAGAGGACAAGACTGTCTACAAGACCCAAGAAAGAAAATTAAATTATACTCAAGAGAAAAAAGATTAAAGCAAAACAATTTTTTTTCTATAACATAAAGTTAGTCGACATGACTAATTTGAAATGGATTTAGTCTACTGTGTGATTCTTGGATGGCTTATGAATGGGAATTATTGTTATGGTCTAATTGGATGCATAAAACAAGAAAATTATATTGAAATACCAAATAAAAATTAATTAATAAGTAGATTTAGCAAAATAATCAGAAAAATCATTAAAAATGAAATTGACCTTTTTAAAACTTGTGTAATAAATTTTTCGCGATAATATGAAAATTTCGTTATCTAAAGGAATCATAATAGAAGCAAAATCAAGCATTGTTGGTTAGTCAAAGAGTATTATAAACGAAATAAAAATTATTTTCTAAAAAGTGCAAAAATCCCATGTTAATTAAATGGGAAAAGTATTGTTATTTAGGCAGGGTTAAACGGCATCGTAAAATATTTTTCTAGTTTCTAGAATTGTTTTTAGGTCAAGAAGAAACGATTTTGACGATACTTAAATGAAAATAGCTAACTTGGGAAATAACGGACACCCTAATATATATATCTATCCCTATAATATAAAATCATTTCGCCGCCGCCGCCGCTGATTCAGTCATTTCTAAGGGCCCCTTAGAAAAGGAACATAGTCAAGGTTGGTCCACTGTTAATATATGCCAAAATATAGGTCAATTTTGAGGCCAGTTTTGACCTAGACGTCAAAATTTGACAAAGAATTCCCGCTACCCTCAAAATTTAGGTCAATTTTGAGGGAAGTTTTGACCTAGACGTCAAAATTTGACAAACAATTTCCACTACCCTCAAAATTTAGGTCAATTTTGAGGGCAGTTGTGACCTTCGCATCAAAATTTGACAAAGAATTCCCGCTACTTTCAAAATTTAGGTCAATTTTGAGGGCAGTTGTGACCTTCGCATCAAAATTTGACAAAGAATTCCCGCTACTTTCAAAATTTAGGTCAATTTTGAAGGCAGTTTTGACCTAGACGTCAAAATTTGACAAAGAATTCCCTCTACCCTCAAAATTTAGGTCAATTTTGAAGGCAGTTTTGATCTAGACATCAAAATTTGACAAAAAATATCCGCTAACCCCAAAATTTAGGTCAATTTTAAGGGCAGTTTTGACCTAGACGTCAAAATTTGACAAACAATTTCAGCTACCCTCAAAATTTAGGTCAATTTTGAGGGCAGTTGTGACCTACGCATCAAAATTTGACAAAGAATTCCCGCTACCTTCAAAATTTAGGTCAAGCTTAAGGGCAGTTTTGACCTAGACGTCAAAATTTGTCAAACAATTTCCGCGCGCAGACTTAATGATGAGGTGAAGTTTGCCATCTGACCTAACAATGTAAGGTAATTTTTAAATTGTGTTTGCTCTTACACCTATCATTTTGACCTAATTTTGACGTTTTTTTTTACTCTGTTATTTAGTTACGTGATAATCTATGTGTAATTTGACTTTTATTTAACTACAACTTAAAAAGGGAAAATAAAGGACAATAAACGTATCTAGGATACGTCAAAATCTATTTAAAATTTAACGTCTTTTTAACCTACAGTGTAAAATCGGTCAAAATATATGTCAAAGTTTAATCTAATTTTTGACATATAGATAAAAAAAGGTCCATAACGATTGTTACATTACGTCAAAATCTATGTGTATTTTGTCATATATGTATTGTATGTAATTTATTGAGATGCATTCATATTAAGAAAAAATTACTTTAAATTTATAAAAATTAAAATAAATATAAAAATAGAGGAGGGGGGTTGGCGCGCGAAGCGCGCAGGGGGGCAAAGCCCCCCTAGTATATATATATATATATATATATATATATATATATATATATATATATATATATATATATATATATATATATATATATATATATATATATATATATATATATATATATATATATATATGGGACGTTCCACGTCAACAGAAACAGAGCTGTGGCCAAAAATTGGCGCAATGAAAAAAAACGGTTAAGGGCTTAAAAAATTCTTACACTCGTGTACTTTCAAAAACAGGTGGGCGTTTTTGAAAATCCAAAATGGCGGCCTAATTACAAGCGAAGAAAGTCAACAAACTCACAAACCGACAAATAATATCGTTAATAGAAATTGCAAAATTAAAGAAAAAAAATTTAACGAAACTTTTTTAAACGTTTTTGGGGTCGCTTAATACAAATATTAACTCAGATTTTGATTAGAGTCTGAAAATTCAAAATGGCGGAACCAAAATGGTAGACAATTTTTAAAACTCTTTAAAATCGCTCAAAACTTGTTACTCGGGGGTTTTCGGGGTCGCTGATTACGAATATGACATCGGATTTCAAAAATTCAAAATGGCGGATGTAACATGGCCGACATTTTTCTTTAAATTTATTGTATTCGCTCAAAACTTTTTACTCGGGAGTTTTCGGGGTCGCTGATTACAAATATGCCATCAGAGTTAAAAAATTCAAAATGGCGGATCCAACATGGCCGACATTTTGTTAAAAAATTCATCGATTTCGCTTGAAACTTGCTACTCAGGGGTTTTCGAGGTCGCTGATTACGAATATGACCTTAGTTTTTAAAAATTCAAAATGGCGGATCCAACATGGCCGACATTCGAATTTAATATTTTTTAGAAGCAGTAAAAAGCTGATTGTAGAGAGTTAAAGTTTTGTTCTTTCTAGTGGCTGAAGCAAATTCTAGTAGCGTTTAAGTATCGTAATATTTTAACCGTTTTATTTGGTTCAATTGAGGCCTTGGATCCAATAACTCGCCCGACGCTCGGAGGAACGCGCAATTCCCAGTCAGTGAGCAGTAAGCGCCTCTGGGCCACTCACTGCTACCCGACTGGTATTAGCGCGTGCCTTCGAGCGTCGGGCAAGTTATTGGATCTAAGGCCTCAATTATAAATCCATGCTAAAGACAATCGAAAAAAAATATCATATATAACAAACAAAAATATTTGACAGAACCATAGCAAAAACACTATCGCATGTTACAATTGGTTGTACATTGATGTAACGAAGCCTGATAAAAAATCAGTGAGAGAAGTAGGCGCATTGCGCCTACTAAAAGACAAAGAAAAAATCATAAAATCTATCAGGAGCTTCACATAATGATTTTAATAACAAGCGTTGCTATGACAATTATTGCCATAGCAACTGTAAACAAAGCAACCATTACCATAGCAACCATTACCATAACAACCAGTACCACAGTAACGGTTTCCATGGCAACGGTTGTAAGGGAAAACTGCGGACGGACACCAGAGTTTCGCTATAAGGGATTCAGTCCTTGCCCGAGTAGAAATTTAACCATGGCCCAAATCGGGGCCAGATCTTTTGATCATTGTGTAGGCTATAACATGGCATGAAACACCTTCCCAGATCTGGCCCAAGTCTGGCCAGACTTGGGCCCGATCTGGGGAGGTGCTTCATGCCATGTTATGGCCTAAATATGGAAATTTCTACACGGGTGGCCACGAAACCCTAAAAACACAATAGTCAAGAACGAAAACAATTCTTTGACAGAACCAGAACAAAAAGAACTACCCCATATCACAATTGGTTTTTATCTCTAATCCTGTCACGGATTTATAATTAAACCAAATAAAAAGGTTAAAATATTACGATACTCAAACGCTACTAGAATTTGCTTCAGCTACTAGAAAGGCCAAAGTTTAACTCTCTACAAACAGCTTTTTATTTCTTATAAAAAAATATTAAATTGGAATACCGATTATATTGGATCTGACATTTTGAATTTTTTAAAACTAAGGTCATTTTTGTATTCAGCGACCCCGAAAACCCCTGAGTAACAAGTTTCAAACGAATTCGATGAATTTTTCAACAAAATGTCGGCCATGTTGGATCCGACATTTTGAATTTTAAAAACTAAGGTCATATTTGTAATCAGCGACCCTAAAAACCCCCAAGTAACAAGTTTTGAGCGAATACGATGAAGTTAAGAAAAGAATGTCGACCATGTTGGATCCGCCATTTTGAATTTTTTAAATCTGATGGCATATTTGTAATCAGCGACCCCAAAAACCCCAGAGTAACAAGTTTTGAGCGAATACAATGAATTTGAAGAAAAATGTCGGCCATGTTGGATCTGCCATTTTGAATTTTTAAAATCGGATGTCATATTCGTAATCAGCGACCCCGAAAACTCCCGAGTAACAAATTTTCAGCGATTTTAAAGAGTTTTAAAATTTGTCCACCATTGTGCTATCGACATTTTTAATCTTTTAACTTTAATCAAAATCTGAGTTAAGATTTGTATTAAGCGACTCAAAAAACGTTAAAAAAAATTTCGTTTAATTTTTTTCCATGCATTTTGTCATTTTTATTTATGATATTATTTCTGGGTTCCTGATTTTGTTGACTTTGTTCGCTTATAATTAAGCCGCCATTTTGGATTTTCAAAAACGCCCACCTGTTATTGAAAGTACACGAGTGTAAGAATTTTTTAAGACCTTTAACGTTTTTTTTCATTGCGCCAATTTTTGGCCACAGCTCTGTTTCTGTTGACGTGGAACGACCCATATATATATATTACAGTAATTGTCGATTATTGGGCATTGTCGACATTGCCCGGTCAATATCTAAAAATATTCATATCATTTAACTTTTCGGGCAATGTCGACATTGCCCGGTGCATCTTAGGCAATGTCGAAAATTCTATATAA
The DNA here is from genome assembly GCA_032872505.1 of Leptopilina syphax. Classification (NCBI taxonomy): domain Eukaryota; kingdom Metazoa; phylum Arthropoda; class Insecta; order Hymenoptera; family Figitidae; genus Leptopilina; species Leptopilina syphax. The sequence goes on along the minus strand of CM065473.1, from coordinate 40,878,138 downwards.
TAGCTTCATACGTCATGATATATACAAAACTAATCACACAATAACGTATACAAAATTTACCTCTATTGTACTGCAATCAAATTTTGACAGCTACTTACTCTGTGTAGTATAAAAACAAATAATTTTGATTAGTTTGAAACTATCTGTCGTTAATTATCGTCGCGAATTTAATATTAATTATCATGGATATATTAAATCAAATTATAGTGCATTTAAAAATTACATTTGCTTGACATTTACTACACGTTTGTTATGAATTCTAAATGTTACTTAAAATTTAAAATTTTTAGTAAAAATCCTTAATGAGTACCGGAATTCTAACTTTAGTCAAACTAAAATCAGTAACTAGTTAAGAAAATTTAATAAAATGTAACTGAAAATTTGGAAATAGTTTCAAAAAGTATTTTAATAATAACTGAAAATTACGAAACTGTAACAAAATTTTCAGTTTTAAACTATTTTTTGAATTATTTATAAAATTTAATTACTAATAAATGAATAATTAATATTATTTGATTGAATAAATACTTTTGTGTAAAAAAAGTAAGAAATAAATATTATTAATATTACTTATCAGTTATTTTTTGACTGAACTTATTTATAAACCGTAAGTAAATAATTTTTAAACATTAGCATTATTATTATATATTTTTAAGTCTAAATAATTTTTTTACTGAAAATCTAGTGCAATAGAGAAAATTTTAAGGCAAACTTAGAAATAATTATTTAAATAAATAAAACTTCCGTTGCTTGTTTCTAAAAAATCCTACAAAAATTTCTAACACTGTATAAAAGATGCACCTGCAAGACAGGATAACTGAATCGTCTTTTTTCATTCGTAAATAACATTGCCCAAAAGTAAGTGGGCAATGACGACATTGCCCGGGCATTACTGACTATGCCCGGGCACTGTCACATTTTACTAAATTTTGTTAAAAATACTCGGGCAATGTCGACAATGCTCAGTGGCCGTGGGCATTGTCGACAATGCCCAATAATCAACAATGACTGTAACATATATATATAGAAAATTAAAAATTTTGAATAATTTAAATTTTGTAAAACTTAATTGACAATAATTATTATTTCAAAATTATTTTGTTAGAATTTTTTAACATCAATTTTTGAAGAATTTTAATTGTAATTTTTTAAAATAATTAAATTATCAAAAATTTTAATGAAAAGTCTTAAACGTAAATTTAAAAATAAAAATTAATTAAAGTTAACTTCTAATTTTTTAAAATTTAGTATTTTCAGTACTTTCAATTACATATTTCCGAATTCAAATACATAGAAAAAATAATAACACTTAGAATTAATTTTAACATTTTTGAGAAAAAATCATGTTTAAAATCCTTTATTAAAATTCATCAAGAAATCACACAGGTCTCCTCAGAGGTAGGCAGGTTATTCTAAAATGTAACGCTACAAACTTGGTGGGGAGTTGTTCCAAATGACTTCCAGATTTCAAATTTTCAATTCGATAAATCGTACCTGATCCTCTTTTCGAATTATCTCTTATACAGATAGTTGGAAACTTGAAAAATTTATTATCATAATGTAAAAGCTTTGATTCAAAAGACTGCTGATTTTTGGTTACTAACAATTTTTTAGACAAAGATTTTATAGATAATTATGGATCCGAATTGTCTCTTCTTCAATAGACTTTTTGATTTTTTAAATTTGGACACGTCTGTCACATGTTAAAGTGCTATATATATATATATATATATATATATATATATATAATTTTAGAAGCCTGCAAAAAAATAAAATTTTCCGTTGTCTAAGATCAAGAAGTCATTTACCGTAGCTTTTTGTGCGCTAAATATGAATTAACATTTAACTAAAACCTCCCATCACGTCAGGATTTTGAGAAAATTGGGGGTAAAATATCCAAAAATCATTTTATATAATACGTGCATATAAAGTGTCGTTTACGACGCACGGAAAGAGTGCCGTGAATCGCGTATTATAGCAGCCGATGCTATAAATAAGCGATAATGGCCAGGAAGCATGCGCAATTAATGCTAGTTACTTTATATCACACTTTTATAACAGGATAGTTACATTATGACACACTTGTTAGAACTTTTATAACACACTAGTGACATTATACTACACTATTTGACTCGTGTATTTTACACATTGCTTCCGACGCGCAATCTGCCGAGAGGAATCTATTTCTCAAACTGTTCTGCAGATTAGGTTTCTTGTCTATGTTTATTGTTCATTTCTTATTAAATAATACAGTATTTTTTATTTTAACATATATACGCAATTTTGTTGCGGGGGGCTTCGCCCCCCTAAGCGTCCTGTGGCTTCATAACATGTCCTTCTTAAAAATCTTAGTTAATTTAATTATTATTTTGAGTTTGGTTTTTTGTGGTCGGGGGCTTCGCCCCCGAACCCCCCCCACCGGGGCGCTGCCCCTGGACCCCGTCGGGGGAAACCCCCCCGAACCCCCCTGCGCGACAAAACGTTTTAGTACGTTTGAATGTATATCGGTTCGGATCGTCTGTGACAAAGTGTCTCCCCCCTCTCAGATAACCTCTAAATTACACTTTTTGCTCAGTTTTTGTAAAAACTATGCACTTATTATATAAAATAGTGTATGATACAAGTTCGAAAAAGCGGAGTTTATAGAAAGGCGACGTTAGCGCCACGAATCGAAAGCGAGTGCAACAGTCACCACTCGTTTTTAATGTACTATTTTGGTAGTTTTTGAAAATTTCTACTGGGTAAATCCGACGTGCTAGAGACTTGTCATATGAGTTAAATTAAAGCTTGAACCATCTACTTTACGAAAATATAGCGATATTGCCAACAACAAACTAAATTAACTTTCAAAATTGATTTTTCAACAGTTGTCCTGCATACAAATTGACCTAATTACAACTATTTAAAAAAATGATTGGATTCGCTAAGAATCTGTTACCTGGGGGTTTTCGGGATCGCTGATTACGAATATGACGTCAGATTTTCAAAACTCAAAATATTGGATCCAATATGGCGATCGACTTCTAAAAATCGATTCAATTTGCCTGAAACTCGTTACTTAAGAAGTTTCGGGGTCGCTGATTAGGAATCTATCCACAGATTTTTGATTTTAAAATCATATTCGCCATCAGCGACCCCGAAACCCCTAAGTAACAAATTTTAAACCAATCTAATCATTTTTTAAAACAGTTGTATTTACAAAAACTAAAAAGTGATTTTTGGAACTTATAGGGGAGAGTGGGGCAAGACGGGGTACCGGCCCTATTTAACAAACGAATTAACCAATCGCGATTATATTTTACATAATACTGCACCGAGACGATAGTTTCCTGTTTACAAAACTTAAAAGCCATGAAAACAAATCTTTTATCTGTTTTACTAAAAAAACTGTTTTCGATAATTTTCTTGTGAATTTTTCACTTTCTTTAGGAGGTGTTTATTTATTTAAGAATAACAGTTAATAAACTATATAAAATTTTTTATAACTGGCAAGGGTTACAGAAGAAGAAAAGCATATGTTTTTATCTTTGTTGAATCGTAAATTGTAGTAATTGATCATTTTATTCAATTTCGTAGGTGCGGGCAAGATAGGGTAGGTAAAGGGAAATTCTTTATAGATATGTTTTTGACAAGCATACAGTATTTTCATTATTTAAATTTAATTAAAAAATTTGTGATTAAAGTTAAAATTTCAATATTGTAAAAGATAAATTTTTGTTACATTTGGCGCCCGAACAGGGACCAAGAGTGTGTGTCCTTCAAATTTTAATTGTCTGCATGTTTATTATTGTACGAAAGTAAAAGTGTTATCTATTTTATGACCGAGAGATCGCCTATATGAACAAGGTCTTATAATAAACGATTATTGTCTAGCGCGTCAAAATCTGAAAGAAAAGTAAAACGTGTTCGTCTTAGTAGAAATAGAAGTATGACTTCTGAGGGTAAAAAAAATGAGAATCTTTTGGCGGCGGCTGAAAAGAAAATATCGGATTCATCTGTCGAATTGGCGAGTTTACGTAGAACATTTCAGTCTCAAATTGAGCAATATGATTTAGAAATGCAAAATTTTAAAAAATTGAATAGTGCACAGAATGAACAGCTAATTTATTTGAGAGGAAAAGTTCGGGAAGGGTCGGACAATAATGCTCAGCAGATAGTGCAATCACTTGTGGATGGTTTTCGTGCTACCCATGTTGATTTTAAATTACCTATGTTCGATGATTAATGGAATCCCCAAATTTTTTTGGAAAAATTGGATACATTTTTTAAAGTGAAACAAATACCAAATGAAAATCGTTTGTTTTATTTAGACAGAGTTTTTTGCGGTCGGGCTAAGCTGTGGTACGACACTCAAACATTAGATAATTATGACACATTTAAACGCGAATTCATTAAAGAATTTTATTCAATTCCGGTGCGAGTGCGTATTAAAACGGCTTGGTTATCGAAAAGGTTCGATCCCAATAGAGATAATTTAAATTCATATTTTCTAAACCAAGTAAGAGATGCACAGTATTTTTCGCCTCCTTTGGAAAGTTACAAACTTCATTATACAATTATTCAGCAGCTTCCTCATCGCGCTAGGGATCAGTATGGGGGGGAGTATTCCTGCCCTGTCCCTCACCGCTTTGATGAATCGAGACTCTCTATTCAGTTGCCGAATTTAACTATTCCCCCACCGTCTTATTCACAATATCGTGACCATTTAACTTCAAATAGTCGGAACAATTTAAACTTGTAAAGGGCGCGGTGTCAAACGTGGAAACATTGCGCCCATACGATTACGAAGATTTCACTAATTTGGGCATAGATATGAATGATAGAAAAGAAAGAATGCATGATAAAGCATCGCGCTTTCCACCGTGTTCAAGAATCACTGTTTTAATATTTTCCGTTCCAGTTTAGGTTTTGATTGACACCGGAAGTCAGATAACCGCAATTTCGGAAGCGTTTTATAAATATTTAGTATTGCATGGGAAGTTTAATGAATTGCCTGTATCAAATATAACGTTACTGACGGCGATTGGAAAAAAACCTACAACGATAAAAAAACAGGTGTCTTGTGCATTGAACATTGACGATCGGTTTATTAATAACAATTTTTTGGTTTTCCTAATTTATCAAATCCGATAATTCTCGGAAATGACTGGTTGTTTGAGTATAAAGGAATTATTAATTATGACAAACATGAAATTTTGATTGATGGGATTCGTGTCGCATGTCGATTTGTAAATTTTGGAAAAATAATTTATAACGAATAAAAATATATACGTGATTCTGATAATGTTCAATACATTCAACTGAATAATAATATCGATTTAATTGAAGATAGTGATAGTATAGTTAAGGGGGAGAACTTTATTTCAGAGGATTGTATCGCATTTACTGAATATGAAAAGGGGTATTTGATCGCGGATAACGAAGTTCCGTTATCCATGACGAGTATTCCCAGTTCATCTGTCGCGTATAATGAGAAAATAAATAAAGATGACTCATTTGAAATTGTAAATAAAAATTTTCATGAATGTCCACAAAATTATTTGGTAACGAGAAACATTCTTTATGAAAAAGAGTTGAATAGGTTGTCAATAGAACATTCGCGAATTTTAGATGAATTCATGGGACGGAATTTATGAACGATCTTAAAAAAGTTGCTAATGAAATTATTGATATAAATAATAAAGAGAGGTTTGAATTTATTAAAGTCATGTCTTAATTTAAAAGATTATTTACAAAAAAGTTGTAAATCCAGATGTTCATTACATGAACATTTTACTTCCTCTTTACGATCAGCAAAAAAATTTGCTTCCTCGTGAAGGAAGCATTAACGATAAATATATTTCATTTTTAAATAATTTTTAATACAATTTAACATTTATAAAATAAAGTTCATTCGTCTTAATAGAAAGAAGAAAATTTTCCTATACAGTAATATGAATCTAAATAAACAAAAAATTTTTAGTAAAAAAGTAAATTTTTCAAATTTGATTGTAATTTATTCTATAATTTTCAATAGAATATATACTTTACATACATCAATCGATTCGTCTTGATGCAAAGATTAATATTTTTAATTTATTTTTCAATAAATAATAACATTTTATTGTACAGCAACATGATTTTTAAGAAAAATAAATTTTTATTAAAAGTGCAAATTTTTTGTCTATAATTAGTTTTAATTCTATAAATTTAAATACAATATATACTTTATATATACCAATCGATCTGTCTTGGTGCAAAGAATAAGATTTTAAAAACAAATGAGTAAGATTTTCTTATATGGCAACATAATTTTGCGGAAAGAACTCATTTTTTTATAAAAACGCGAAGTTTTCAGCTTTAATTGTGATTAACTCTGTAAATTCTCATACAATTTATACTTCTTATATACTAATCGATTCGTCTTGATGCAAAGAATAAGATTTTATTATATGTTAACTTCAATAAACAACTTAAAAGAAATTTTTTGAAAAAAAAAATTTTTTAGAAAAAAGTAAAAAAAAAAAATTTTTTTGAGAATTTTTAAAGTCTATCAATCCATTTCGAGATATTTTTATGATAAATATACCTGGTAAATTTTAGCCAAATTCGTTAAAACCTCTTCGAGTTATCGTGTTCACAAAAATCGGGATCCACACACACACATACACACATACATCCGGACAATTGTTCAGGGTCTTTTATAACATAGTCCTATATAGAAGAAAATTTGTTAAAAGGATTTTTAAAAATTTTGTAAATTAAACGACTACAAAGCTTCCTCACGAGGAAGCAAAAAAGTAGTCCGGCTAATGTTGAACCCTATCGTATAAAAAATCAAATCGCAGGAAACAATAATTCGTAAAACGTACCCGGTTCCTTTTAAACATAGAGATAAGGTTGATGTGGCAATGGCAGAAATGGAAAAAAGAAAAATTATTGGGTAAGACTCCGTCAAAAAAAAGCGATTTGCAAGTGGTCTTCCGATTTCTTTGAAAGCTTGGGAAATAGAAGTCTTATATGAGTTAAATTTAACCCTAAAAGGATTTTGAAAAATTTTTAAAATGGCGGCCGCTACGCCATATTGAAAATGAGTGTTGCGTTTTTCTCAAAAATTAATAACTCTAAAACTTTTTAATCGATTTTAATAAAATTTACAGGCGGTATAGTTAAAAATACGTAGTTTAATTTTATATTATGACCAAAAAAAAATTTCCAAAATTTGTCAAAAAAAAGTCAAAAAAATTTTTTGAATTAGTTTTTAGTTCAGTTGGCCTAATTTTTGAATTTTCTAATAAGTAGATATCGATTCCTTGTAATTTCACCTTTCATTTCATAAAAAAAAATTTATGGAGACTCTAATAGTTCTCGAGATATTGCGACTTTAGTGGGAGCGCGTACCGCGGAATTAAACTACGTAGCGAGGCGGAATATGAAGCGAGCGTACAAACGTGCACAATAGGGTATCCGTAACAATGCGACTTTTGAATTTTGTTTACGCCACCCCCCAGTTTCGTTCCAATAAAATAAAAAAAAAATTTCCTAAAATTTGAAGCCGATTGATTAATATTAACACGTGCCAGTGATCGATCGAAATTTTCAATTAAAAATACACAGGAAAACTGCACTTTTTAAAAAAAATTCATAAGTTTTTTAATTCTCATGCAAAAAATTCTCCAGGTCACATTTGCCTTCATTTTTAGCTGCACTATAAGATAGCACTTTGCCAAAAATTCAATTTTCAAAAAAATTTTAAATTGCGGATGTTTAAAGTGGGTCATAAAAATGCACCACAATATATCCAAGGTTTTAACACATAAATGTTGTTAAAAATTCAAAAAATTTCTCACTCGGGGCTATTTACGATCGTTTATCATGAATCTGATATCAGAAATTAATTTTTGAAAATTTTCAATCCAATATGGCGGGTTTAAAATTTTGATTTTCTACATTTTTGAAGTAAATATTCTAAAGCAACGTCAAGGGCGATTTTTGGATGCGCTATCTACGAATCTAATGTTAAAATTTTATTTTTTAAATTATCCGATCCAATATGTCGGATTCAAAATTATGATTTTCTACATTTTTGAAGTAAATAGTCTAAATATTAATTTATAGATTAATAGTTACAAAAAATAATTATTGGGATGTTTTAGAAACTCTTTTCTAGAAATTTAACTTTTTATACCTCTGCTCTTAAAATCGATTATTGAAGGAATATTTTTAAAAAAATTTGAATACACCTTGCCATATTAAAAATACGTAGTTTAATTTTATATTATGAACAAAAAAAAATTTCCAAAATTTGTCAAAAAAAAGTCAAAAAAATTTTTTGAATTAGTTTTTAGTTCAGTTGGCCTAATTTTTGAATTTTCTAATAAGTAGATATCGATTCCTTGTAATTTCACCTTTCATTTCATAAAAAAAAATTTATGGAGACTCTAATAGTTCTCGAGATATTGCGACTTTAGTGGGAGCGCGTACCGCGGAATTAAACTACGTAGCGAGGCGGAATATGAAGCGAGCGTACAAACGTGCACAATAGGGTATCCGTAACAATGCGACTTTTGAATTTTGTTTACGCCACCCCCCAGTTTCGTTCCAATAAAATAAAAAAAAAATTTCCTAAAATTTGAAGCCGATTGATTAATATTAACACGTGCCAGTGATCGATCGAAATTTTCAATTAAAAATACACAGGAAAACTGCACTTTTTAAAAAAAATTCATAAGTTTTTTAATTCTCATGCAAAAAATTCTCCAGGTCACATTTGCCTTCATTTTTAGCTGCACTATAAGATAGCACTTTGCCAAAAATTCAATTTTCAAAAAAATTTTAAATTGCGGATGTTTAAAGTGGGTCATAAAAATGCACCACAATATATCCAAGGTTTTAACACATAAATGTTGTTAAAAATTCAAAAAATTTCTCACTCGGGGCTATTTACGATCGTTTATCATGAATCTGATATCAGAAATTAATTTTTGAAAATTTTCGATCCAATATGGCGGGTTTAAAATTTTGATTTTCTACATTTTTGAAGTAAATATTCTAAAGCAACGTCAAGGGCGATTTTTGGATGCGCTATCTACGAATCTAATGTTAAAATTTTATTTTTTAAATTATCCGATCCAATATGTCGGATTCAAAATTATGATTTTCTACATTTTTGAAGTAAATAGTCTAAATATTAATTTATAGATTAATAGTTACAAAAAATAATTATTGGGATGTTTTAGAAACTCTTTTTTAGAAATTTAACTTTTTATACCTCTGCTCTTAAAATCGATTATTGAAGGAATATTTTTAAAAAAATTTGAATACACCTTGCCATATTAAAAATACGTAGTTTAATTTTATATTATGAACAAAAAAAAATTTCCAAAATTTGTCCAAAAAAAAATCAGAAAAATTTTTTGAATTAGTTTTTAGTTCAGTTGGCCTAATTTTTGAATTTTCTAATAAGTAGATATCGATTCCTTGTAATTTCACCTTTCATTTCATAAAAAAAAATTTATGGAGACTCTAATAGTTCTCGAGATATTGCGACTTTAGTGGGAGCGCGTACCGCGAATTAAACTACGTAGCGAGGCAGAATATGAAGCGAGCGTACAAACGTGCACAATAGGGTATCCGTAACAATGCGACTTTCGAATTTTGTTTACGCCACCCCCCAGTTTCGTTCCAATAAAATAAAAAAAAATTTCCTCAAATTTGAAGCCCTTGACGTTGTTTTAGAATATTTACTTCAAAAATGTAGAAAATCAAAATTTTAAACCCGCCATATTGGATCGAAAATTTTCAAAAATTAATTTCTGATATCAGATTCATGATAAACGATCGTAAATAGCCCCGAGTGAGAAATTTTTTGAATTTTTAACAACATTTATGTGTTAAAACCTTGGATATATTGTGGTGCATTTTTATGACCCACTTTAAACATCCGCAATTTAAAATTTTTTTGAAAATTGAATTTTTGGCAAAGTGCTATCTTATAGTGCAGCTAAAAATGAAGGCAAATGTGACCTGGAGAATTTTTTGCATGAGAATTAAAAAACTTGTGAATTTTTTTTAAAAAGTGCAGTTTTCCTGTGTATTTTTAATTGAAAATTTCGATCGATCACTGGCACGTGTTAATATTAATCAATCGGCTTCAAATTTTAGGAAATTTTTTTTTTATTTTATTGGAACGAAACTGGGGGGTGGCGTAAACAAAATTCGAAAGTCGCATTGTTACGGATACCCTATTGTGCACGTTTGTACGCTCGCTTCATATTCCGCCTCGCTACGTAGTTTAATTCCGCGGTACGCGCTCCCACTAAAGTCGCAATATCTCGAGAACAATTAGAGTCTCCATAAATTTTTTTTTATGAAATGAAAGGTAAAATTACAAGGAATCGATATCTACTTATTAGAAAATTCAAAAATTAGTCCAACTGAACTAAAAACTAATTCAAAAAATTTTTTTGACTTTTTTTTGACAAATTTTGGAAATTTTTTTTTGGTCATAATATAAAATTAAACTACGTATTTTTAACTATACCGCCTGTAAATTTCATTAAAATCGATCAAAAAGTTTCAGAGTTATTAATTTTTGAAAAAAACGCAACACTCATTTTCAATATGGCGTAGCGGCCGCCATTTTGAAAATTTTTCAAAATCCTTTTAGGGTTAAATTTAACTCATATAAGACTTCTATTTCCCAAGCTTTCAAAGAAATCGGAAGACCACTTGCAAATCGCTTTTTTTCTGACGGTGTCTTACCCATGTCTTTGAAATCCTCATTGATCTAGTAAGATTCCAAACTTTAACCAGCCACGAAAAAATAAATATAATTACTTAAGTAGGAATAATTAATGCGACCAATAAAGGTAAAATGTATTATAACCAACAAACAAAGGGGATACGCAATAAAAATCCTATTATGGTACTCATTTTACTTTCATTAATAACTGAAGAGATAAAATTGTCGTTTAGAGAATAAACATCCAGCAACGTTCAGATTAGATTTAATTTAATCAGTTTCCCACTAGTTGCTAATGTGCACCGCAACAGTTCCTTTCTTTGCTTCAATTATTATTACTAGCGCTAAAATGACGTGGTATGAAATAAATATACTGTTTCTTGTGGCTCTAACAAATCGCATGTACTCTGTATTGTATGCTTCTCCTGGATCCTCAAATTGTTCTCCGATAAAACCTGCAATTGTTTCTTGGTTTTTTTGTTCACAGGATATTATTTTTTTATAACCACAAATTTCTTGTCGCGGCTGCAGGCGATGTGATCACAATACTGATAATTATTTTCAGTCTTTATTGCATAATCAGTACTGTGTACAGTTGCTTTACTGAATAAACTGATCCTAGTATGACGCCCTATTCTGACTCCTGCATTGCTTAGAATGTAAATTTCTTCTAGATTTGCACGCCGAGTTCGCATTGGTTTTTCTTTTCCAACAAAAAAATGTCCTTCTGGCATTCCTGGTAAGACCTGCACAGTTTTTTTTCCAAAAGATCTTCTATTGTCTTACGTGTTTTGGCGCATATTTCTTCCTCTTTTGCAGTACGGAGAATGGATTTCTTCATGAAGAAACGCGTTACAATTTGTTCGGCTTGATGATTTGGGCTATTAGCTGACTCTGCAAATGGTCTGTTCATCTATTTAAAAGGTAAAGTTGAGAATACCCACTCAGGTCCCCAATTTTCCGTTGATGTAGCTGCATGCTTGTTTAGGTGAACATTGAATTGCATGTTGACTTCTCCGTAGTGTGTTTCATTTTCTGTGACAAATTCATCCAAGTCTGTTTTTGCTTCAGCCAAGTCTTCAGTAGTAATGGATGCACTGTTTAAGATGAAAATCGCTTCGGCGTACATAGCCATATGGCTGAAGAAAGGTTCGGACAAGATGTCATCAAGACAAGGCAACATGAAATAGAGAAGATAATTTCGCCATTCCGAAGCTTTCCAGGTTTGTTATCTATTTATACTGCGAGGTTTTCGTAAGATTCTTGGGGGGGGTTTTAATTTCTGTCAAAATGTTGTCCACTTTTTTCTTATACTCTTTTTTGACGATATACCAAGATTTTCCAAAATTTGTTATGTGCATCTCACTAAATTCCTAAGTGTTTTCTAAGTAATCTTTGTGGGCAATGTCGACGACTTGATTTTTAATGAGATCAAATTGCCAAAGACTTACTAATAGCAAACAGTCAAGGACACCTCTAGATTCTACACCAGTTCTCATAACATTTCTTATGTTACATTCCAATGATTCCATCGTACGCTGCTGGCTCAACGTTGAAAATCCATCGTTTGTTGATGCTCTTTCCTTTTAGAAAACATAATGGTCAACAGAATTCTCCGTTATACAATTTCACCCTCAAGACCATTGGCTTGCAAGCTGAGTCAGCTGTAAAGATAAGTACAATGAACTTGAAGATTATCTCTTGTCCTGCAGTTGGTTGCCAACGAATCCCGATATCGTACAGTTCATTTAACCTTTTAATAGCCAGTGGTACACATACGTACCAACTACTTCAATAAATTATAACTTTCTTTAAACTTAACAGAACAACTCCGCTAAGGTCTCATTTTAAAAGGGTGAGCGAGAGTAACAAATACATATGAATGCCATTTTACAAAATACTACTTTTTGTTAAATACACCCCTTTAAAAAACGCAAAATATGTCAAAAATTTAAAAAATGGTATAAATTCAAGAAAAAAATTTTCTTCGGCTTTCAAAGTAACATATGTTTTAAAATATTATAAACTTTGTAAAAAAATTAACAAAATTTTACTTTAGGGTAAAAAATATAAATAAAAACTACCAAAAAAAACGAAACAATTAAAAAATCTGCCAAATTCGCCAAAAATTTCTTCTTAACGTCCCAGATAACAAAATGTCCGCTAATAGGGTGCGTATTTGCCGGACCTCGGGCCGATTAATCGGACCGAAATGCCGGCACATAAGCAGCTGAATGTGCGCGCCATAGCTAGCGATATTGCCAGCCCGTCAGTCTGGCACAGTCGTGCCAGAAATGGTCCGGCACGAACGTGCCTGCTATTTGTAAACCGATAAAATTATATTTTTATTAATTTTAATTATTATTTTATTAATTATAAGGAATTAATTAACTATATTAATCTCTGTGATTTTTCATTCGTTCTGTTCGCAGTGTGAAGTTAGTTGTTGTTTCCTAACATTTTTCATAATTTTCTTTTTCAATATTTTTAATTTTCATTAAAATTAATATATTGAAAATCATTGAATTCTTACAAAAAATTTGAGAATAATTGAATTCCTTCAAAAAATCTCTTTAATTTATTGAATATAATAGATTTTCTTAATAATTTTCATAAATAATTTTACTATTAAACTTTTATTAAAAATTATTCATTGAAAATTAAATTCTTTTATAAAATTTTATTAGAATTTTTCTATTAATTAAATTTTTTTGAAGTATTTCTATATATTCTTTTATAAAAAAATGTAATTTTTCTAAAATAATTTGAAATTAAAATTTTCAAATAATTGAATTAAACAAAAAATTCTTTTCAGCTTTTTAAAAATGTCAATGAATTTTATTGAAAATTTTAAAAAGTTGAATTGTTTCAAAGGATTTATTGAAATTTTAAAAACAAATTCTATTTTTTTCGAAAAATATTATAAAAGTTTTTAAAAAACTTGAATTCTTTCAAGAAATTTCATTAAAAAGTATTGCGAACTTTTGCAAACAATTTTATTATTTCCCGTGCAGAAAAATGGTGAGGGCCCCCGGCGGGGCCCTCGTGGATTGCCCTCTTGCCATGTGGAATCCGCAGGGGCAATCCACGCGGAGCCCTCGGAGGCGTGACATGCTTTCCCTCGTGGGTGCCCTCGAGGAAAATCCTCATGGATTCCATATGGATTTTCCACGCGGTGCCCTCGTGGATTTCATAAAATGCCCTCAACTTTATTTTCAATTAAATTAATAAATTAATTATTTATTAATAACAAATTAGTCCAATTATTGATAAATAACATTCTTATTTAACAATTTTTACTTTTTTTAATTAAATCGTGACCAAAAAAAAAAAAAAAAAATCTGACGCACGTGGGAATTGAGCCTACGACCTACTGACTACCAGACAACACTCTTACCACTATGCTAGGACCTACTTGAAAATTATTGCTTTAATGTAGGTGACTTGCTGACTTGCTTTTGATGATTCAATAAATTATTTATTAACACTAATACACCATGAAAAATAATTCAATAGTTTAATAATAATAATAACAATATCAATAATATAATAATAGACCATAAATATTCATAAAATAATATTTTTATAATTTCAAAAAAAAAAAAAATGTCAAAACATTTGTGTTAAAAACGCGTTTTTCATAGTTTAAAATCATTATAAACATTAATTTTTTTATGTAAAAAAAAATTTTTTTTGGACTTAGAAATTTTTTCTAGTTAATGATGTGGGCAATCCATGAGGGCCCTCGCGTGGGCCCTCATGGATTTGCCCTTAGGTAAGTTCAATATTTTCAAAAAAAGTAACATTAAATATTTGTTAAAAACGTGTTTTTCATTGTTTAAAATCATTATAAACATTAATTTATTGATGAAAAAAAAATTTTTTTTTTTGGACTTAGAAATTTTTTCTAGTTAATGATGTGGGCAATCCATGAGGGCCCTCGCGTGGGCCCTCATGGATTTGCCCTTAGGTAAGTTCAATATTTTCAAAAAAACTAACATTAAATATTTGTTAAAAACGTGTTTTTCATTGTTTAAAATGATAGTAAACAATAATTTTTTGTTGTAAAAAAATTTTTCGTTTGGACTTAGAAAAATTGTTGAGCAGGGCATTCATAATGGCTAAGAGCAGAGGCCCTGCTGGTGCCCTCGTAAATTTCCATAACTTTGTGATAGGATTTCTGGAAAAATGTCACTTAATGTTTATTTCAGGTGCTTTGAAACGTAATTTAATGCATTCTGAACTAAAGTTTTTCAACAAAAAAATTTTTTTTTAAAACTTAGATAAATTTTTGAGCAGGGCAACCGTAAGGGCAAAGAACGGGGCCCCTGCTGGTGCCCTCGTGGATTTCTCCTCATGGATCTTCCACGAGGGCCCCCGACGGGGGCCCCGGAGCTGTGGGGCTCGAACGTGGCTTTTTCCACACGGGTTATAGAAATAATTAAAATTTATTAAAATTTGAGAAAAAAATTTGATTATTTCGAAAAATTTTATTAAAACGCAAAATAATTAATTTTTCTTTTTTAATATTTTTAATTTTAAAATTAATGTATTGAAAATCATTGAATTCTTGCAAAAAATTTTAGAATAATTGAATTCCTTTAATCAAAGAATTTTATTATTTATGAAAATAATTAAATTCTCGCTAAGAATTATTAAAAAATATTTCAAAACCCTAATTAAATTTTTTTTAAGAATTATTTTCAATTTTTTTTAAATAATTCAATTCCTGTGAAAACATTAACTAATTTTTATAAATAATTGAATTCCTGAGAAGAATTTTACAGATTTTAGAAAAATAATTGAATTTCTGTGAAGAATTTTTATGATTTAAGCAAATATTTGAATTCCTACGAATAATTTTACTAATTTTAGAAAATAATTGAAGTCTTTCAAAAAATTGGAATAATTTTTTATTTTTGAAATTAATTGAATTTCTGTGAAGATTTTACTAATTTTTTTTATTCAAGAATTCAATTACATTTTCACAAATATAATAAATTTCCTGGAAAGAATGCAATTATTTTCAACAATTAATAAAATTCCTCACAAAAATGCAATTATTTTCTAAAATTGGTAATTTTTGCGCAAAATTTTATTATTTCTAAAAATAAGTGAATTTAATTTTTGAAATATTTTATTTATAAAAATAATTTAATTCATACAAAGAATATTGTTCTTTATGAAAATAATTGAATTTTTGCGGAAAGAATTTTATTGAAAATTTAGGAATTAATAAACAAGAATAATTAATTAGTATATTAGTTAAAAATTTAATTCTTTGAAAGTTTGAATCTGAAACTTTTCAAAAATTCATATTTGAAAATAAAATGTTTTGTAATTTGCATAATAATAATAATAAATTCAACAAAATATTTCGCGCGTACCATTTACTGGTACATATATTAATTATAAGGATTCAATTTTTATAAAAAAAAATATTTTTATTATTCGTAATAATACAAAATTATTATTATTATTATTTTAATAATCTCTAATAATTTTTTATATTATATAATTTTATATATTATATATAAATATAAATTTTTAAGAAGAATGACATTCATTTTTTTAATTAATATATTATACCAGAGCAGATAATATAATAATTCAACATTAATTCAAAAGGAACAATGCAACTATTCATTCTGTTAATAATTATTTTAAGTTATAATAATTAAAATATATTAAATGTAATTAGGGGAGACTGGGGCGAAAAGTTAAACTACCAAAACCGTTAATATTCATTATCTTTCGAACGAAAATAGTTAGAGCATTGCAATTTTAATTATAGAAGGGTGCTATCACCCTTAATAAATGTCCGGAGTTGTGTGCAATTCTGTTTATTTTTGTGGTGTCAATATTAAAAGTTTTTTTTCAACCTACTTTTAAAAATTTTTTCGAAAAAGAAAATATCAACTTTTAAGTATATTTTTTGCATTTTTTCTCACCGCGATTTTTTTACTTCATTATTTGGGTCCCCTGAAGAGATACCTACATGTATTTTCTAAATATCTTTAGTTAGATTTTTTATATTTGTTGTTAAAGCCAAAAACGCACCCTGGGGCGAAAAGTTAAATAATGGGTGGGGCGAAAAGTTTATTTTTCGTTTTTTTGGGTTTATTTGTTTAAACATTATTTATTTGACATTTGGCAAGTACTCTGTCAAAAAATAAGCCGGTTCACGTGAAATAAACCAAAAAATTTTTTTTTTTTTTTGAAATTTCAATTTTTTAACTTTACAACTATTCTAAAGCTTTTGACAAATAAACAAAGATCTTTTATTTACTAAATTACTTGTTTACGTATACTTTAACTTATCTACTATTTATCACCTATCAGAAAATAGTTTTAGTAGGCTAAAAATAGAATTTAACTTTTCGCCCCAGCATGGGGCGAAAAGTTAAAAAAAAAAATTTTTTGAAAAAGGACAAAACATGTATTTTTTGCGAAAATATCAGGAACTTTTTTTGAAAGTTGTAGAGGACAAGTTGCCCTACAATATTGATATACAAATATTTGCATCTAAGCGGCTTATATAGCCAAAAAAATCATTTATGCAAAATTTAACTTTTCGCGCCAGTCTCCCCTACTAAATAACAAAAAAAAAATAATTAATAAATAGCAAATTATAGAGTGTTGAAAACATTCCGGCATATTGCAGGCACACTTGGTCTTGAAAATAATGAACGGCAAGAACGGTGCGTAATAGCCGGCACGCGGTCCGCCGCCCATCGTGCCTGTGACGTGCCAGGCACGTTTGTTATCTGGGCGTCTTCCATTAACCCTTTAACGCCCAAATGTACAAAATTTTGGCATGAAGTTTAAGGACTTATTTCGGTGCTTAAAAATCAATAGAAAAATTCATCAATCATCATTTCTTATGTTCTCATATGCGCTCTATCGAATGACGTTATAAAAAAATCAAAAATTTATAAACAAAAAAGTTATTGATGTTTTTTTATAAAAAAAAGTCCGATTTTTTTCAAATTTTTGTTTCATTTTCAATTTTTTATACTACGAAATAGCTAAAAATAATTCTAAATGTTAGAGTAATGTCACCTTGAGTGGAACACTTGAGCTTTTAAGTTATCTGACAGCGGAAAAGTGAAATAAATAGTGCGAATAGCGGCACCGCACCTAGAAACCGTAAAAAATTAAGTTCCGTGATAATCATATACGTTATCGTTTGATGTAACGCATTTTTAAGAACACAAACCAAAAAAGAAGTCGCTCTTACAATGAGTAAAGTGATTTGGAAGTGTAAAAGTAGTGTAAAATTTAAGTTTTAAAAGGTAACTTATTTTTTTCCTACTACTTTAGACATTGAAATTGATTGTCTTAGTTTAATTAAGTGATAATTTTGACTCACAAAAAATTATGGTGGCTGCCATAAAAAGTTGCATGTCACCATGAGTGGACCACTGTTTGTAACTATGATGAAACATTCGTATATTGGTTAACAGACCGAGGGAAGTGTATATCTATTATAACGGGTGTCTTACTATTTTAATAATTATTTGAGAAATTACTCTTAATTTTGTTACTCTAAATGAAGTTATTTTATTTCAAGAATTTATTTATGTTTACTTCAGGATCAACTAATTAAATAAAACACACGTTACTTTGTTGTTTTGAATTTATGCCCGAACGCCAGAGATATTTTATGGAAAAATATTCAAACCTATTATTTTAATTAATTTTATGCTAGCTCAATCTTTTCAAGGAGAGCGCGGGGTAAGAGAAATCACCAGTTAGTTTGTTTTAGTTTTTGATTTAATCACAAGAAATTACAGGTCCAGACGGGACCTGTTTAAAATTTACAAAAATGACATGTCGTGAAACAAAGAAAATTGACACACTTTAAATTTAAATCGATTGTTCGTCAGGAGACAACACATTCAATTATTCAGAGACTCACCGGAGATACGCCGACGTCCCCTCATTGTCCCACGGCTCATCCTCTCAGCAAAAAGCACAAACAAATCTCTAATTTTATTAATTTTTAATTCTTAAGTGGTCTACTGCGACCTGTCAATCTCAAACGCCAAAACGAGAATCATTAAATGGCCGACGGGGACGCCGAAGTCGACGCGCATCTCCACTTCGTGGTGAGTCCCACGCGCACTTGTTAAATAGATTTTCCGATGGTAATCGATGCGCGCTAGTCAGTAATTAGGTAAATTACCGACTGTCGAGAAGAGTTCATAATGTTCGTTTAGTCTCCGCGAGAGGCACTGCACGACGACGACTGGTTCGCAAGATGGCTGCAGGTAGTGTTATGACAGCTGATGTCCCCACCGATGGATATTAGTTTTACTGCCAATTAATATGACCGGCATTTATTTCCAGTAATAAGTAAGGAAACATTTCCCATGTTGGACGAATACAGAGCAATATCTCGGCAGTAATCCGGGCGTTGAGAAGTCAAGAACTAGCGGTGTTAAGTTTTACATGAAAGAATATCGAAGTATCAGTTTTCTTATGTTTATAATAATTGTGTTGACCAGCGATCTGACGGTTCGCTATTTTACAGGTTTGAAACTATGCATTTTGCGAAAGTGGATAAATAAGAGAATAATTCTCGGAAGGAGAAAATAAATGTCGATTCTCGATTTGACGTGAATAAGAAAAAAGTTAAGAGTCAATTATTGACAAGAATTTTTAATTTGTACGCGGCAAATAAAATGCCGCGTTACACTATATATTTTTCCTTTATTTTGATTAAATAGCCCACTGCACGGTGATATTTTGTAACCCACGTGTTTCAAAACATGAAAACTATCTCACACATACGTATTCGATAATTCTCATTCTTATATCATATAAATGATATAATAGAAAGAATGTTACTGTTAAATTTAAAAGGACATTGTTTTCTAAATTTAAAGATCCTCTAACAATGAGGCACGCGTCAAACTATATCAACTGATAAGATTTGTTTTGACAACATATAGTAATATATTTAATGAATGAAATTATGTAATCTATATTTCTCTTTAATTTAATATTATATTTTATTTTTGAGAAAATTTGTCGCTTTGTAACCAAATTAGAGGAATCTGCTCTAATAATTATTCGGTAATTCAGCTTTTTATTCTTTCTAATTTATCTACTACTAAATAAGATAATTTTTATCTTCTGTTCGTAGGAAAAATATATAAAATAATAAATTAATAAATTAAAGTTAAATTATAATAATTAACACAATTATTTAACTATAAAGAAATCTTTTCTTATGATATAGTTTTTATTCATAAATAATTTTGTAAGTTCGGTTGCTATTTTCCATATAAATTGACTCAAAATCATCAAAACAAAACAAAATAAATAATAAAGTTCATTCACCTTTGAATGTATTCCCTTCTCTCACCTATGTACGGTAATTTCTCAATTCTTTCCTTATAACAATTTTATAAACAAAAATTCAAACAAAACTCAATAATAAAAATTTATAAATTCTGCCTACAATTACAAGGACAAGTTTTTCCTATTCCCTAAATTAACTATTTTCTAACTAAATAAATATTCTTCATAAATATAAATTATGCAATTATTGATTTATTTAGGACATTATAAATTATAATATCAAAAAATGCTCAACATTACTTTAATTTACTTAAAGAAATCTATTTATTTCTCTGAAAAATTAACTAAATAATTAATTTAAATGAATTAATTATTTCCTATTATAAGTAATAACTTGGGTGTATTAGGATCAATATTTATTGAATCTGTTACGTCCGTAACCTATTACTCTATAAATTATATTACTAATGTATGTGTGTTCTTATAATATATTATATTTACCTTATATATATTTTCTAACCCTTATAATCTATATTTTAAGTATTGAATTATATTCAGTATATTTCTCTATTAAAATATTGTAATTATCATTTATACACATTTTTATTTTAGTATTATATTTAATACATTTTTCTATTTTAATATTGTATTCTATTGTCATATATTATTTGCATATTTATTACTGTATGTATTTTACTATATATTTTGAAACTGTAACAATCCAAGAAAGGAAAGTAATATTATTACTCATGTAAAAAGAATAACGATGAAGCGACAATTCGACAACCTTCTAAAAACGTAAGCCGGACGAAAGAAAGGAAAAGCAGCAAACCCCGAGAAGTTTAGGTGAACAACAAACGCCGAGCAACTTAACGAAAGGGCGATACGTACAATCTCCCGGAGGAAATATCAACAACACATAGAGAAATTCTTTCGCTAATTAACTAGCACAAGAAGAAACAAATTTTAGCACGTGTACAATTTTTCGGCATCATTACAGTTATATAAATCTAATATAAAAAGGGCAAGCAGTTTCATTCAGCAGAGAGTAATAATTTGAAAGCCAACCTCATAACATCTTCAGTACAGAGAGTAATAATTTGAAACCCAACCTCATAACATCTTCAGTACAGAGAGTAATAATTTGAAATCCAACCTTATAACATCTTCAGTACAGAGAGTAATAATTTGAAAGCCAACCTCATAACATCTTCAGTACAGAGAGTAATAATTTGAAAGCCAACCTCATTACATCTTCAGTACAGAGAGTAATTTTTTGGGAATCAACCTGTACACATCGTAAACCATCGCTCTAGTATAAAGAGTATATCATCAAAGAGTGAATTACATCTTCAAGTTTTATTTTTGAAACGAAGTTCGAATCAGTGATTTAAAGTACAACTTAATAATTTCCAAAAATATATTAAATTGGAAATAAACCCAAGTATCAATGAAAGTCTAATATTGAAACGCAGTTCCAAGTTCAACAAATCTTATATCGAAGTATAACAAATTTCGAAGCATCGAAATTTGTTCAAGAGGCGATAACTGTCTGGAAGAAAGCAGATATTTTCAAAATACAATACACTATCTCATTAGTGTAAACAAGAGGATTAACACTCAACCATTAAGGACAACTGTCACAGGCCCCATTGCGTCTAGCCCTCAACACCATTGGAGATCGGACAACCAGATATAACCACCAGTTCATACAACACCAGTAATCGTTATTCTTTAAAAGTAAGATTTTCTAAACTCAATTATACTCATTGTATTTTGTCAATTCTTTTCTTTCTTGTTGGTTTTTAAATAAATTATTCTCTCAGTACATTTAGTAGGCTCATTGACTTACCCTCATCCCAAATTAGATTCATTTATGAAACTAATTTAAAACGAGGAACGTTAGGAATATTTAAAAAGGTTTCTTGTTGTTTTTGACGTAACAAATCTTTCAAACTGCCACATCGATATAGCCTATTACTATATGAACACAGCTCATAAGAATTTTCAATAAACTTACGATTTACTTTTTATACCATTTAAGGATTTAGATTATGAGGTGGAACAAAGATTTCTCAATAGCCCCTCAACACTTTCACCATCGCTTGACTTTGTAGAATTTTTAAAATATAATTAATAATTTAATGATTAATAATTATATTATTTATTAGGAAAAACTAATTGTATATCGTTTTTATAGTACAGGTGAAACAAAGATTTCTCAATAGACCCTGTACTAATTATGTTATGTGTATAAATGTAGTATAAAAATTATAATCCAGGTGGAACAAAGATTTCTCAATAGCCCCTGAATTATAATTTAAGTGTATTACCTTTGTTAATTGCTTTCAAAATGAGAGAGCGACGCTTCTATTTTCAGGGTTTATATAGTCGTGATCAACCCCCAGATTTACAATTCTTGTATAAAATTCAAAAACTATATTAGTGTACGTAAAACGCTTTCCTTTTATTGACTGAAATTCAAAACTTTCCCCTACCCGTTAGGGACGCTCAGTTTTGCCATGCATTTCTTACCGCTAATTCTGTCCCACTTTTCACTTTTCAGAAAGCGTCTATTTCTTTTCGCCAATAATATTCAAATTTTCAAATAAGAATAGAGATATATTTTCTCTCTTTCTGGTCGTCAACGTGTCTAACGTTTCCCCAAAAACAATACCATTGTATAGCTGTCAATCACTTTTCTCTATAAATTTATTTTATTTCTTTAAACTTAAATAATTCTTTAAATAATAATATTTTCATCATTTTATATTTTGCTAACAATATCCATTAATTTTTATCTATTTATTAACATAAATTTTACCATTACTTTATTTATTCTTACAAATTATAATTAAACAAATAATAAAATTAATACTATTTATAAAAAACAAAATATACATTTTAAATAGAAAATTAACATTGTATTAATTTTTAATAATTTATTTTTTTAATATTTATTCAAATTTCTAATTAATTTTATAAATTTGAAATATCAAATTTTCTTTTCTCTTTCCTAACCTTGGCCTTGAGTCAGCTAAGCCTTTTTCATACTTAGGTATTTATCTCAGTACATTTGTACTCAATTATCCTTATTTTGAATTTCCTATACTTTTAAATTTATAAGAATTATATTTATTTTATCTACAAAATTTAATTATATTAATTTATTTATAATTATTAAATTTTTAATTTTGACTATTGAAATACCGTTTAAATGAGTAGACTGCCTGTTTTTTTCATTTTTAATGTCAGTTTACCATTTTTAAGATATAAATTTACAATAAATTAGTTTGAAACTATGATTTATGTTCTTTATTAATTTTTTTGTGATATTGATGTGATATGTGCCAAAATTATTAACAATGGTTTCACTTGCCAACATTGCGACACATAGATGGTCTGAAGCTGCATAAGCATAAATTTTGTTTTAATATATCAGAAATATTAAATACATTAAAGAATTTACTTGGGTTGGGTGAAGAGGCCGAGCAGTCTGGATGCGGAGGTGCGAGCGGTGAGGAACATGATAGTCACCGCTTGCAATGCGTCAATGCCACGCAAAGGCGCCACTCCCGTAAGAAAATCCTTGCACTGGTAGTCAGAGGAGCAAGCCTCCTTGAGAAAGGAATGCCTCAAAGCAAGAAGGACATATACCCGATCTAAGGGAGATCCCTTGCTGAAAGAGGCTTTCAAGGAGGCGAAAAAGAACCTCAAGAAAGAGATCCGGAAGTCGCGACGCCATAGCTGGAAGGACCTAATCGAGGAAGTCGATAAGGACCCATGGGGTCTGGCTTTTAAAATCGTAACTAAGAAATTAGTGACGAGGCAAAAGACCCCCGGTCTGGACAATCCCGATTGGGTCAGAAAGATAATAAGTTCTTTGTTTCCTCTTGCGGAGCCATACCTTAGAAGGGACTGGAGTTTTTGCAAAGTCGAAGAGGAAGAACTCTTCACACTCAGTGAACTGCAAAAAGCAGGCAAAAGATTGAAAACAGGCAAGGCGCCTGGAATCGATGGGATAAGTAACGAGATCCTAAAGTTGGTAATCGACACTTCACCCCAGATTCTGCTTCGATGCTTTAATCTTTGCCTTGAGAGAGGAGAGTTCTTTTGCGACTGGAAGCGACAGAGGTTAGTCCTCCTAAGGAAAGGTGAAAAACCTCTAGATAAGGTTTCATCGTACAGGCCTATTGTATGCCTGCTAGATACGATGGGTAAACTTCTAGAGGATATGGTTCTGCAGAGAATGCAAAGCCACTTGACCGAAGAGAATCGTCTATCCGATCACCAATTTGGTTTCCGTAAAGGCAAGTCCACGGTTGATGCCATCCAGGCAGTTGTGGACATAGCCAAAGCAGGAAAAAACAAATTGGGACCTGGGAAAAAGAAGAGCTTCTGCGCGTTGGTAGCAATTGACATACGCAACGCGTTTAATTCCGCAAGATGGAAAGATCTCATCGAGTCGATGGAAAAGAAAAACATGCCACCCTACTTGTTGCGGATAATGGATAATTATCTTAGCGACAGGTGGGTTATATATGAGGGAGACACCTGCACTCTCAAGGAAGAGATGCAGCGTGGGGCTCTTCAAGGCTCGAGGGTGGGTCCATTTGTATGGAATGTATCTTACGATGATTTTCTGCGAATGGATCTGCCCGAAGGTGCGGTGATCATCGGCTTTGCGGACGACGCGTTATTCGTGTGCACTGCCGAAAGTGAGGAGGCTCAAATAAGGCGATCGAGTGTGCGGCTAATCTTTCACGGCTAATGCCAAATGTTGGCGGACCCCGTGAACAAAAAAGAAGACTGGTGGCGAGTGTCGCCCACGCTAAAATGCTCTATGCAGCACCAGCGTGGGCCCCATCCCTGAGGAGTAAAAGATGTGTGACCATCTGTGAAAAGATACTGTCTGCGCAGAGATCGATAACAACGCGTATCATCTCTGCATATAAGACGGTATCTACGAGTGCTGTGCAGGTCCTTGCAAGTGTCCCGCCAGCAGATCTTTTGGCGAGGGAAAGGGAAGAAATGTTTCTCTTTTCTAAAGAAAGCAGTTCCTTGAATGAGGATTTAAGACCAAGCAAGGGCCTGATCCGCAAAGAAGCGAGGCACAGGCTCATAGAAAGATGGCAAGAAAGATGGGATGGTGAGGAAAAAGGTCGATGGACTTATCGCCTTATCCCGGCACTCGCCACCTGGATAAATAGGAAACACGGTCAGGTTTCCTATTACTTGACTCAGGCGTTCACAGGTCACGGGTGTTTTAACTCGTACCTGTGTCGCTTTAAATTACGCGAGAACGAGGTGTGTGCATATTGCCAGTTCCCTGAGGACAACGCGGAGCACACCCTCTTCTCATGCAAGAAATGGGACTTGGAGAGGCGGGCCATGTTCGAAGGTGTAAACAGTCAAGTTACACCGGAGAACATGGTATCGCTGATGACCCAGTCAGAGGAGAATTGGCGGCAAGTCGAGAACTTCATAATCTCGGTTATGTCGAGGAAGGATCTCGACGGCCGCCAAAAAGCGTAATTTAAACAGCTTTTAATTTATTCGTTTGTTTTTTATTAATTTATTTTGTGATTTATTTGTCCTTATACAATTTTAATTT
This sequence comes from Leptopilina syphax, assembly GCA_032872505.1. Lineage (NCBI taxonomy): Eukaryota > Metazoa > Arthropoda > Insecta > Hymenoptera > Figitidae > Leptopilina > Leptopilina syphax. The sequence goes on along the minus strand of CM065473.1, from coordinate 40,852,492 downwards.
ATTCCGTTTTATGTTTTTAATATTATATACGCGTTTATTATTTTTTTTCTTTTTTTTTTTATATATCCGTTTGCAATTTTATCTTTTGACTGTTTACACTTGATTTAACATTTTTTTTTATTATTGTTGTGCTGTTAATTCCGCTTTTATATTGAAATAGTTTTAAATTTTTAACTATTAACGCAGTATAACCGCAGAGAAAAGCAGAAGGTCGCATTAGCGACAGAGTCGGAGCGCCACCCTCGAAGGCTAAAGTCTTACGACAGTTCCGAAGGAGGGTAAAGGGCTCCAAAAGAAGGGTTACGGGTTTTAGTGGGTCGGGCTGGTAGTAGGTCGCCAGTTTGTTAAATTTATTATAACATTTATTTATTTTTCTTTTTTTTATATTTCTTTTTGTTTTTTTATCATACCAACCCCACATAACCTTGGAGTGCGGAATCCAAGGTATCTGTAGGCAGATTTCCCAAAAGTCCCTAAGCAAAAAAAAAAAAAAATACATTAAAGAATTTAGAATAGCTTTTGCAATTTTGTAGGATTGGTCCACTCAAGGTTACACTTTTTTCATTCCTTAAAAATTCGCTTTTTTCAAAAGTCGATTTTTTCTTTCAAATAAATAATAATCAAAGCTATTATGGGATAAACTTTTATCTAGAGATCTAAACTACAGCTTGTAATAGAAACCTCCGATTAATTTGCTTTCATAAAGAATTTTTTCGAAAAAAAGCTTAGGCGGTTTACTCAAGGTGACATTACCCTACAAATTACGTGACATAAATATAAATGCTACAAGATAGGACTATAGAGAAAATTAAAACTTAAAATGGCGGCTCAAAAATGGAGTTTAAAGTTCAAATTTTTTTTGCAAAATTTACCCGAGTGGACGCAATCTGAAGTCCAATTTTAAACATTCAAAATGACAGATCCAATATGGCAGACAATTTTTCTAAAAACTCATTAGATTCACTTGAAATTTATTACTCGGGGGTTTTTGAGGTCGCTAATTATGAATCAAAAATTCAATTTTCAAAATTTAAAATGGCGGATTCAATATGGCGGACAAATTTCCAGAAACTCATTAGATTCGATTGAAACCTGTTAGTCGCGGGTTTTTGGGGTCGCCGATCACGAATCTGAAGTCCAATTTTTAAAATTCATAATAGCGGATTCAATATGGCATATAATTTTTCTAAAACACTTTATTTTTAATTTCTTTTCTGTATTTTTTTCTTCTTTTTATTTATATTTAAATTTGAAGTTTGAAAATTCTAATTTTAAATGCTTTGTTTTAATCATTAGTTATGTTTGTTAGCAAAACTCTGTTTGCAGAAAAAGGAGTTGCACATTTTACAAACTAAATGTGTTCTGATTTCATAAATTTCCGAAGAGCAATATTTTCTGTTGTTGAATTCGAACACATTTTATTTTGTAAAATGTGCAATGCCTATTTTTGCAAACAGCATTTTGCAGACAAACATAATTAAAGGTTAAAAAAGCATTTGAATTTGCTTTTTTTTAAATTTAAATCTAAATATTGTAAATAAGAAAAAGTAAAGAATAATTTAAAAAAGACTGTCCAGTTCACGTTCACCTCTACATGGTGAAAAGGGTCAACATTAAAAAGAATTAAAGCATTTTAATAGCTAAAGAACGTGATTAACGAATTTCTACTTCTTAATGTGTACGTTGAGGTGAAGTTGAAGTTTTGTATTAGTCGCTCGCTGTAGCTTGAGTTTATTTTCAGTGCTTTTAAACTGTAATTATCAAATTTCTTTGAGGAACTTCATATACATTCCTTAGTAGCTGGATACGTAACAATATTGTATAGAATAACAAGTCTTGATTTTTCTTTGTAGTACTGACATAATGAAACGACAAAAAAGTCATAGTGAATGTATATAAAGTTCCTCAAAGAAATTTAATAATTACAGTTTAAAAGCACTGAAAATAAACTCAAGCTACAACAAGCGACTAATTAATGGTCAAAAACTCCAATCTAAAAACAATGTTATTTTTAACTTATTCAAGAAGTGAAAGTTTTTAGTCATCTGTATTAGCCATAGAAAATGATAACTTTTTTGTAGGGAAAAAGTCAAGCTTTCGATATATTATATTTAAAAAAAATCAAAATGGGCCCATGGGGAGAAAAACACAAAAATATTATTAAATATTATTAAAATTAAAAAAAAATTAGTTAAACTTTTTATTTAAAAAAAACTAATATCATTTTTAAAAAGCTGGTAAAAAATGCTTTAAAAGCACCCATCAAAAATTAAAATCGACTAATTGTAATTAAAGTTATAATTAATTAAAATTCACCGTGCGCAATAAAAGCAGATAAATTCGGGCCCCTGTAACTTGGCAATATTTTTGGATGGGTATATTTATCCAAATATATTTTAGTGTTTAGTATTAAGGAAATTGCATTTGGATATCTTGTGATATCCTGTATAATTTTAGTTCGGATATCTTGGGGTTTACCCTGAAATATCCCGGGATATTTCGTATATTTTAGTGTTTAATATTATAGAAATTACGTGCAGGATATCCTGAGATATCCCGTATATTTTAATTTAAATATTATGGAAATTGTTTGTGGATATCCTTGGATATCCTATATTTTGTTGTTTTAATTATCATGGAAACTTCTTGCGGGTGACCTCGGATGTCTCATATATTTTGGTTTTAAATGTAATAGAAATTACATGTGGAGGTCCTGAGATATCCTACATACCTCAGTTTAAAAGGTAATAAGAATTATATGAGGATGTCTTTGGATGTCTCATACATTTCAGCTTCTAATATTATAGGAATTGTTCTAGGATGTTTTGCATATTATTGAAACAGTTTACATATATAATAAAATTGTAATCACCGAAATATGAGATGATTGGATATCCGGGGATATCCGAAATATTTGCGCGAGTATGAGTACGTATGAAAGTATGTATATTTAAAATTCGCATTATTATTATTAAGTTTAAAGGGAACCTTTTTTTTGCAAATCTTAATACCAATTAATAGAAAGAAAATAATCATCTTATTATACATCGCCTTCGAACCCATACACTTTTGGATGGCTGTGGCAACGCACACGCATACATACGACTCATACAAAACAGTATTAGCATGGCAGCATGCATACAGGCATAGCGGCACGCATACAGGCATACTATGTATAGCACGGGCCACTCACACATGGTTGGTCTCTATTCGTTGCTTCTTCTTCTTCGTTGCATCCTTCCCTCCTCCCCTGAGCCCCACGTGCTCGAAAACCAAATGCACGTGCATGATTCAAGCTGACATTATTTCTTTAAAGCCCAAAGAAATAATAAAGGAATTATTTTATCTCTAAACTATTTAATTTAAAATTGTTGCACCCCTTAGAATTACGTTGTGTTTCTAAGGTTATTAAACAATTATAACCAGAGCACCAGCACTAATTATTAGTGCAATTTTGTTAATAAATAATTTTAATTATTTATTAATAAAATTAATAATCAATTTTTTTCTTAATTTCATTTTTGATTTCTTTTATTATTGATTTTTCTTTATTATTGAATTTCACTGGAATTATTAAAAGAGAAAAAAAATAATAATTCTAGAAAAATATCAAATGTCACTTTTCTCGCCTGCTAAACAAACGCACGTGCGATGAGTTGGATTGAATATTATTTCTTTTCCAGCGCAACCAAATTAAATGGATATTATTTTATTTAAATTTTACTTTATATACACTTTAAAATTATATGGTGTTTCTTAGTTATTGAACAATTATAACTAGAACACTAGCACTAATTTTAGTGCAAATTATTTATAATTATAAATAATTTTAATTAATTTTTTTTTGAAATAATTAATAAAATTAATAAACAATTTAATTTTTTTTATTTATTTTTTTATTTTTTTTATACTTTTTGGAATTATTTAAAAATAATAATTCCAGAAAAATATCAAATTTTTCCTGACGGCTTTCCGTTCTCACGCTAAGCGTGAGATTCGCAAGTCAGCAAAAATCTTCTTGACCAATGGGCCTTAAGTTCCAACCCTATTTCTACTCCCACAACTACCTCTTCTAATCCAAATCTTCCCCCAGATTTAGAAGCAGGGACTAGAGGAGCAATTAACATTTTCAAAATTCGCAGTACAACTTTCGCTCTCTAAGTAAGCTCCTCACGGAGGCATCAACGGATTGTGAAACGCCGGGACGCGCCTGTCAGTTAATCGGCCCCTAATTTACGGACCACTACGAGATAGTGTCCAAATTCAGGACAGACGAAAATAAATAAATAGGAAAAAACTTCACTTAGTGAAGTCCGACCAAATTAATTATTTTCGTCATCTTGAAATTTTAAAATTTCGAATTGCGCTAATAATTAAAGTTCACGTAAAGCAAAACAAATTTAATTTACAGACTAAAATTTGAGGAATGGTTAAACTCAGTGCATAAGTGCGTGCCCAGTTTAAAATTTTCTTCCCTTAAATCGTGGATTCATTTGTTCGTGTGTGGTGCTTAGGCCATCCAAATAGGAGGGGCCTAGCAGAAAGGAAATTTTCGCCCGTCGAGCATCTCAAAACTCAGGCGGTAGTGATAAGGAAATTTAAGTTTAAGGAGATCGAGTAAGTAAATGTATCGTTCCGTATCATAATTTTCTCTTGTATCTTTCTGTAATCTCTTCTGTTTAAAGTTATAATAAATTTTAAATTTTCATTTCAAAATTTTCTGTTTTCTTATTGTCTATTAACTTTCCTTTTTCATATTAAATTCTTAAAATTTTAATTCAAAATTTCAAAATGATGTCGCTTGGCGAACTCTTTTAAAAGAGATAAACGGACCCCATAAATAAAAACAGGACCATCCGGCCCTGGCAGCTTGATTTCCTCCAGCGAACCTCCGCAGGCGCGCGGTAAACTAAATTTCATCGCTCAACACTTAAATTTTTATTATTTAAATTTTTTGATTTCTGAACTATTTTCTTGACTTTAATAATTTAAACTAATAATAATCTTTGGTTCGTAACAAGCTGATGGTGGCAGCGGTGAGATCTTTCTCACGTGTTTTCCCGGCCCCATTTTGAATTTTTCAAAAAAAAATTTTAGAAAAATAATTTTTTTTATTTTTTTTTTCAAAAAAAAAAAAATTTTTTTGGTTTCTTTCTTGTTTTATCTTATTCAATTCTAAATAATTTCGAAGTTACAATTTTTTCTCTGTATAGTGTTAATGAAGAAAGAATCTTTTTAGTGTCAGTTTAAGTTTTAAAGAAAATACAAGAAAATATCTTTATTTAGATTTTCTTGTATTTTCATTATTTAACTGGTAGTGAGTAGTATGTGATGACCCTATTTTAATTAGTGGGGGCTCCAGAACCTCATTTAAGGTTATTCTGAATTTCTACTAACAAGAGAAGAATTTTCTTTTCTTCATTTTCAGGAAAATTTAAAAATAATTTGTATTTTGTTCCTCTTTCAAAGTGTTAAAATTTCATTATACTATTTTCAGGGGCATTGAATTTTTTTTTTGGTAACAGAAAATTAATTCTCTTTGTTGTCAACTTGAATTAAAAAGAAACTGAAAACGAAAATTTTTATCAAGAATAAAATTTTTCTCTTTCAGTTTCATAATTGAATTGGTAGTGAGTAGTATGTGATGATCCTATTTTAATTAGTGGGGGCTCCAGAACCTCATGTAAGGTTTAATTTGGTTTCTTGTTGACGGAAGAAATTTTTTTTCTTATTAATTTACTATTAAATTTTTTTTTTCTCAATTAATTTTTCTCAATTTCTTTACATTGTCTTAAACCCGTGTAAAAAAAAGTTAATTATAAAAGAAATTTTATTAATTAATTTTATTGCAATAACTGGTAGTGAGTAGTATGTGACGACCCTATTTTAATTAGTGGGGGCTCCAGAACCTCATTTAAGGTTGACGCAAAGTTTTGGCCAATTGCGGAGAAATAATTTGTTACTAATTTAAATTCCTTTATTTTATCAAAAGAATAGAAGAAGAATTTTCTTTAAGGTCAGTTCAAAGTTAAGTTTCTGAAATTGAGAGAAAAATTTTATATAAATTTTCTTTCTCAATTTCACTTTTGGACTAGAAGTGGAAAGTATGTGATGATCCTATTTTAATTGGTGGGGGCTCCAGAAATTCATTAAAAGCCAAATAAAATTTTCTACTGACGGAAGAAGAGTTTTCTTGTTTTAATTCGATTAATAATTATAACAAACAAAATGTTTTACAATGCCGAATAAAAATAAACACCGTGGAGGACGAACAAAAATAAAGAAATCTTTAAAAATCAAGAATCTCGATAAGCTAGAGCAAAGGAATTTGAGCGACAAGAATTTAGGTAGAAACGTAGCTTCAACTAGCGAACACGCTAACAAAACCGAAACGCAACCAGAGAATTCGGGAAACTCTCTGAATTCTTGGAAAGAATTTTCTGAGTTCTTTGAGACTTTATTAAACAAAGCCGAAGCCGATATTGCTGCTGCAAAACGAGAGAGAAAAAGGAAGGAAATCGAACAGCTCGTTAAATTAGCCCTAGAAGATAGAAAAAGGGGAGATTAAACTAAAACTCGTCTTTTTTTGGTTTCCTTCCCTTTCTCTCTAACAAGTCCTATAATGGCAACACCAACGAAAAATGACAATTCCCATTGAAGACGAACGTGACTTCCTACATTTGCCACCCTACGTAACTATAGAGACAAATAAAGTTTTAAACGGAAAATTGAACATCCCTATTGACTTACTGACTAAGTACAATTACATCCCAGAATATAATCTCGACGATAATTGCACTTTTTACAAAGATTTGGACGACGACTGTATCAATAACACACTGGTCCAAATTTTGGGTTTTGTCTATTTGCCGATAAACGGTGAAGAAATTTGTTTCAGGGTAGTAGAATCGATAGACGCTACCCTAAGTTGTTTAGGACAAGGAATCTTTGGTTTCGAAGGGTTATTAGAAGCAGGGTTTATTTCTAATTCCGCCCTTTAAATCCCATCCGCATTCAAGACAAACTTTCGATGCTACTGAGAATTTAAGGTACGAAACTCTTTTAAAATAATTAATTTATTTTAAAAGAACAGTAACTCTCTCGCGCTGGTTGCAAGTACAAAGCCGCACGACCAGAAAATTCCTCGGCTGCATCTGAGTAATTTTCCGAAAGGAAAACTGAGATCGGAAGAGAATTAAAAATTTTCTTCCTATCTCTCTCTGCTCGGAAGCGCTGGTTAAAGTACTGGTCACCCGTTTTGGAAAGCCCCTCGGCTGCGGTTGTAAACCTTACTTTTTCAAAAAGAGGGAGGTGTTACCTTCCTTCGGAATTGAGTCAAAAAGCTCTCTTTTCTTCCTGTAATTAAATCCAATTTCCTTTTCCTCGTACAGATAATTTTGTTTTGTTTTGAATTCTTTTAATATGTCAAAATAAAAATGTCTTCTGGTCCATCGAAACCAAAGAGAGGCAAGAAAGCCGGATTTAAACACTCCCAAAAATCGGGAATCAAACCAGGCTCTGAGATCTTTTATAAACTCACACACCCGATAATCAAAATTCGACCAGTGTGTTCTGTTAAACCTACTCCTAGAATAGTTCCGGATGTTATCCCACCTGCTCCTGCTGTAATTCCAATTGTGTTTGAGGTTATAGACGTTGACATTGAAGAAGCCCTAGCACTCAGACGGACAGCGTATGCTCAGGAAAATCACATTCGACCGGGACCTAGTAACGAACACCTAGAACAGCTATACGATTCTGACACGACTGTAGATTATGACAGTGACATTATGATTTTGGACTAAAACCTCTAATGTGTGACCAGAAATCAATCCCCGACGTAGTCCCTAAATTTGAGCTCCAACATCCCGTGTTTAAAGACGAGATACCTCCACCCCCAGGAGTTATCCCTATAGAAGTAGTTAAAATACGGAGAGCCATAGAGGAAATCTGGGATTTAAAACGGAGAGAAATCGACGACGAGATTCCTCCACCCCCAGGAATTATCCGCATAGAAGTAGTTAAAATACGGAGAGCCATAGAGGAAATCTGGGACTTAAAACGTCTTAGACCTTAAAGTTTGATTTTTGCGAATGACGGAAATATATTATTTTGTCCAGTATAGCGATAAATTTCCCATATCGGATCCAAAGTTGCTGACTCAACGCGAATTAAGCAGTATTTCCATTTCTTTCCTTGCATCCGCCCGGATAGTTTCAATAGTGCCGAAAAATAAATTAAGAATCCGTAGCATAGAAACTACGAAATGCTCTCATGTTTCCTCGTTTAGCCTTGGTAGCGCCCGGTTTCTCCCCGGATCAGTGGTCCGAACTAAATGAGCGATTAGAAAATTTGGAGGTCTACTATCAACAATTATTCGTACACCATCTTGCCTTGCGGTGCAGGGTCAAGCGCTTAGAGAAACGAAACAGGTTTGCCACGCAGCTACAAACCTCAATCGCGCAACTAGAAATAGAAATGAGGAATCTAAGTCTAACAGAAAAATGAATGATAATACGCCATCTCCTTACTATTCAACTAATACCAAAATTACGAGGAGAATAAATAATCGGATTATCATTGATTTTTCAAAATTAAACAAGACTTTTGTTAGCAGGCAAACTTTGAAAAATAGGATTAGGAACTTTTTTTCTCGATTACTTCGAAGCATCAATTAGCAGGAATAATTCGCGGTGGCGACACAGCTCGCGAATTTCGACAATTGCCAAGCAACATCCTTTCTACACCTTGATTAAGACTATTGTATATACTATTATATATATTGTGTTAAGACTAATTATACAAAAATGTCTACCGGTGGTGGTAACGGGATCCAAAACCCTAACGCGACCTTACATTTGCAAGGAGAAGTGCCAAACGTAGGACCCCCTCTTCTACAATTAGATCACACTAACAATGTTGTCTCTGTACTCGAGCAGATGTCCGTACAACCTAACTCGCAAAACATACCTCTTTTTGACGGCCGCCAGCCCCCTCTCAAAGACTTTCTGCAAGAAATAGAAAACAGTGCCGCGTTTATAGCTGAAGTGTCGGAGCCGGGCTTTCTCAAAGCCGTTCTGAGTAGACTAAGAGGCTCAGCGCGAGATAGTGTTCGTGGGCTCCGCTTCAACGGAATAAATGAACTTACGGAGCACTTAAGAAAACGGTTCGCATCCTCGAAAAAGTACCAATGGTACCTAGACAATATAATGACGATTAAACTAAAACAAACTGAGACGGTAAGCGACTACCATGACAGATTAAGAGGACTCATAAGCGGTGCGAGACACGCGCTAGAACTCAAATATAACAAAACTTATCTCGAAGTAGTTCGAAATGAAGTCGGTGCTAACGAACGCGGACTCGAAATATCCGAAAGCGAGATAATCATACAGCCTGTAGTGGAGAACGCATTCCACGCTTTCGTTAGGGGTCTGCCCGATGAAATGTCTACATTTGTCGACACGCGCAACCCCCGAAACCTCGATAAGGCTCTCGAACATGCCCTTTACGCGGAAGAACGCCGTAACTATAACGAAAGAGTTAGGTCGTCCTCCTACCACATCACTCGAGCAGACGATAGAGCTCGATCCCCTATCCCGTACAGTCGTCAGGTAGAAGGGCAAGTGTCAATGGAAAAAAGGAAAAGTGATAGTGATAGGGAGAATAGTGGCCCTAGACCCAGCCGAAGCCAACCCAGCGGGGTGATGCAATTCACTCCAGAGCAATTGGCGGCATTCTACAAATCGATGATGCCGCCGTTTGGCCAACCAATGACTTATGCGCCACCTATCCAACCCATGCCGTATCAGCAGCCCTCGACATATGCTGCACCTTACGCGCCGGTACAGCCCTAACAACAGTACCAACAATACAGGGCACCAACACAAGGTTATAGGCCGAGTACTACCCCACCTCGCTCAGCCTCGCCAGGTCCACAAGTAAATCCGAGTTTTCAGAAACCGGATTTAAACTTCCAGCAGACTCGACGCTCCGACGCGGCCCCGAGTCCAACTCCCCAGCGTCAGAGGACCGTCCACTTTGCCCCGGACCAAGTTGGATCCGTAGAGCAAAGTCCAGGGGAGAGGACTCCCCAGTAGTTCAACTAGATGCACCTGAGTTCAAAGAATCAAAGGTGAACTTCTTAGTTGATCCCGGCTCTGACACGAATTTAATTAAATCCAATATTTTAAAACCCGAACTCACACTTGATCGAAGCAAGTGCACTGAGATTACGGGCATTACTAATCATTCGGTCCAAACATTGGGAACTGTCGAAGTTACAGTCCTCAATGTTCCGATCGAATTTCAAGTTGTAAAAAGTAGCTTTCCGATCTCTACATCTGGAATTCTGGGAAGACCGTTCTTGCGTCAGGAACAGGCTCAACTTTCCTTTAGACATAATGCTCTTGTAACCATTACAAATCCGGTGACTCCTATTCCGTTTGTGGACCGCGAATCACTGGAAGCTAGAGAAAAGTTGAGACCTCAAATTAAACCATTCGCGAGAATACTAAGAATTCAAGCTCGAACCAGAAAACCAATAGCGATCGATGTGCTTAACCAGGAATTAAAAGAAGGCTATCTACCGCGCGTGCAGGCCCCAGGAGGTGTTTACCTGGGAGAAGCCCTAGTTTCGAGTAAAGATGGTGTATGCCATGCGATGGCTATTAACACTACTGAGGATGACATTGACTTACGACTAGATCCACAGAAGCTCATTCCATTTGACTTCTGCAAATTCCCCGGAGAAGAATTTTCTGATTCTGACTCCGAGAAATTGCAAAAGATCACGGACATGGGAACTTCTGATAGGGTTCGTAAAGTCAAGGAGTCCTTACATACCTCTCATTTGACTCCGGAGTGTAAAGAGATGGTAAATCGATGGGCGGAAGACTTTTCTGACATATTCCATCTTAATGGAGAAATGCTCACTTGTACGCACTTGGTACAGCATAGAATTCCGACCATCGATGACCAAGTGATCCGAAAAAAACAATATAGGTCTCCTAACGAGGCCTTGGAGCAAATAGATGCGCAGCTCCTAAAGCAATTCAATAGCGGGATAATAGGTCATTCTAATTCCGATTATAATTCTCCACTACTAATTGTGCCGAAAAAACTCGACGCTTCAGGAGAAAAGAAGTGGAGGGTTGTAATCGATTATAGGGCCCTAAATGAGAAGGTAATCGGAGACGCATTCCCATTGCCAAATATTAGTGGAATTTTCGATCGCTTGGGAAAAGCCAGGTTCTTTACCGTATTTGATCTAGCAAGTGGATTTCACCAAGTTGAAACACACCCCGATGACCGACACAAAACAGCATTCTCTTCTAGAAACGGTCACTATGAGTATTACAGGATGCCCATGGGCATAAAGAACGCCCCTCCCACTTTTCAACGATTACTTAATAGTGTACTAAGTAGCATGCTCGATACTGAGGCATTTGTCTATTTAGATGACATTATTATCTATTCGGACACACTTGAAGAGCATGATGTTAGAGCCCGGCGGCTTTTTGCTAAGCTTCGGGAAGCAAATCTAAAACTTCAACCTGACAAGTGTGAGTTTTTGAAAACGGAAGTGGCGTACCTTGGGCACATTATTAGCGGAAATGGCGTCAAACCTAACCCCAACAAAATTGAAGCCATTAAAAATTTCCCTAAACCTAAGACGCAAAAAGACATTAGAAGTTTCTTAGGGCTATCCGGATATTATCGTCGTTTTATTAAGGACTACGCTAAATTAGCTAAACCTCTATCGGAATTGTTAAAGAAGGACGTAAAGTGGGAATGGGGTGAATCACAGTGTAAAAGCTTTTTAAGACTAAGAAAATACTTGTGTCGCAAACCTATTCTGCAATATCCAGGCTTCTAACAAAGATTCAAGTTAACCACTGACGCCTCAGAATATGCAGTAGGGGCAATGCTAACTCAAGCAGAGTCCACAATAGAGGTTGTAAACTTCGAGGTGCGCACCGGCGTGCACCCAGCTACTGTCATTTGTTGACTTCAGTCAAATATGACGCAAGTTACGGATTTTACGCGCGTTTCGTTTCCACGGCGTTTCTTGTTCAGAAATGTCAATTGAAATGGTGGTTATCTTTTTCAAAGTCATGGATTATTACTGATTATTACTCTTCATATTTTATCTTAATAAAATAAACGTTTTTTTAGCAAAATAATAAAAATTTATTATGCAAAATATAAAATATAAATTTTTCAATAATTTCATGATTTTCAATCAATTTTCCGAAATAATTCAATGCTTTTTTAATTCGTTAGAAAATTTTAAAAAAGAATTTACTTATCTTTTAAAATCCTTCGAAACAATTTAATTATTTTCATAAATAGTACAATTCTTTGCAAAAATTCAATGATTTTAAATACAAGTACTAAAATATTTCATGATAGAATTTATTTTTTAAAAAATTTTTAATAAAAGTTCATGAAATAATTAAACTATTTTCTATACTTCAATAAAAAATTTTTAGTGAAATTAATTATTTCAGAATATTGTGATAAAATTCTGAGAAGAAATTAAGTATTTTCTAAAAATTTTAATAAAATTCAATAATTTAATTTCAATTATTAAGAAACATGATTATTTTAAAAACTTGAGAGAAATTGTCAATAAAATTCCATTACTGTAAATTTTTTCAATTAAAATTATTAAAAAAAACTCCATTATTTAAAAAAAATTGAAATAAATTCTTCACGAGAATTTATTTGCAAAATTTCAATAAAATTCATTGCAAGAATTAAATTATTTTCATAAATAATAAAAATCTTCGTGCAAAGTCGATTATTATCAAATTTTTCAATAAATTATTATGTTGATTTTAAAATTGAAAAATTAAAAAAGAAACTTTTTTTAAAAAGTTAGGAAACTAAAAAGCAAACAACAACTAACACAAAAATGTAAAGAGATTACCAAAATATAACGATTATTAATATATATTATATTATTATCGTTGAGAAGATCATTAAATTTATATTTTTTTATTTTCCAAGAAACAAAAAAAATAAAAGTCAGTCAGTTATTGAAAAAAAAATTATGAATATTATAAACATTATGAATTTAAATATTTATATAAAATGTGTGAACTATATTTGAGTATTATTTTATAAAAAGTTAATTATGCTAAAGAAAAGTGTGTGCTGAATTCAATTAATATTTTTTGGAATTACATGAAACAAGTTTTCTATAATGATGCTTATTTGATTTATATATTTTTCATTTTATGAAAAAAATGTAAAGCACTTATAAACTAAAATTTCTTACATCTTTTAACCTTTGGAAATAAATAATTATTTTAAAAAATTCTTTTCTAATCAATAACAAATTTTAAACAAATTTTTTCTAGTACTTATTAAATTATTCTGAAAAAAAGAACAACAAAACAGAATCCTACTGTCACAAAATTCAATCTACAAAAAATTTGCTTTCCAAAAACTTGAACTTTATTCTTTGAAAAAGTAACATAGGTACGCAAAAAAAGGTACATGGCCGAGACATTTGCAGGTTCGAATTAATAATTAAGAAATTAACAAAAATTAATAAAAATATAATATTTTACGAACAAATTCTGTTACAGAATAAGTGTTAGGTGATTCTTATAGCTTTTTTGACGTAGAATACGAATCGGATTTCAAAAATGGCCCATCACGTCAGGTTTTCTTATAATATTGCCTTAAATAGCTAAAAATGGCTATTTTCGACATTTTTCGGAATTTTTTTTGGTTAATTAAAAATTTCTTTTCAATTTTCGAAATTGCATCATATAGTACTATGTCTAAGCTTTAAACACCATTTTTGAAAATTGCTTTACGATTTTTTAAAAAAATGTTATGTAGATTTGAAATTTTTTTATTTACTAGGAAAATTTAGTTATAAAAAAAAGTTCAAAGTGGCATTTAATTTCAAATCTACATAACTTTTTCTTGAAAATCGTAAAACAATTTTGAAAAATGGGTTTTAAAGTTTAGACATAGTACTATACGATGTAATTTCGAAAATTGAAAAAAATTTTGGTTTACCAAAAAAAATTCCGAAAAATGTTCAAAATAGCCATTTTTTGCTATTTAAGGCAATATTACAAGAAATCCTGACATGATGGGCTATTTTTGAAATCGGATTCGTATTCTACGTCAAAAAAGCTATAAGAATAACCTAACACTTTTTCTGTAACAGAACTAAGCCAAAATTTACAGGCCTGTGTTATTTATGCGGTATTTGATCATTATTACAATGAAAGGAAATACATAACTAAAACCCAATTATTTTTTTTGTTGCATTATTGCTAAAATTGCATTAAAACAATCAACTTTTTTGTTTTCTGGAACGTTCATCCAAGATTCTTTTAAAATTTGTATGTAATTGTCGGATTTCTTTTCTTTCGTTTCTTTTTCTCCTTCTTCTTGGCGATTACTCGAATCTGAAAATATATAATTTCCTAATTGCGTAATTGATTTTTGAACAAAAGCTGTTTTATTTGAACAGTTTTAAAATATAATTTAAAGCAATTATTAATAGATAAAATTAAATAAATCTAGTAAATCTTAACTAATTTTTCTCAATTTTTTTGTCGGATGACGAATGATAAAAGGAAGAATTCTGTTAAGTTTATTCAATATTTTTTATATATTTATAGAATTTAAGCAAACACAACTAAAAAATAGATAGGTACTTTTTAGCATTTAGACTAACGTAGAGCCAAAACTTCTAAACACATTCGTTAAATATACTGGAATATTATAAATTAGAGTATAAAATTTAATTAGAAAAATTATAAAATAAAATCTCGATATACATTTCAGGAAATTTCAATAAATTTCGTATTTTTGAAAATATTTGAATTTTTTTTTTAAAGAATTGAAAAAGAAGATATTTATAACTAATTTCCGATTTATTATTAATCATCTCTTTTTCAGAAACATCTTTGATACAAAAAGTGTCGCCAAGTAAAAGTTTTTGCAACTGTCCTAATAATTAGTGAAATTAAAGTTTACCAAGTAAAATTTGTAACTAAAGTTTTAATATTGTTTGATTTTATTAACATTTACGAATGAAATCAATGTTTCACGTTATATTTTGAATTGCATCAAATTTAAAAAATTTTATGAATTATAAACATAAAAAGATATATAATTAATTAAAAACTTTTACTTTGGCGGAACTTTATGTATTAAAGATGTTTTCGTTAGGATTTTTCACTCGTAAAATACACCAGGAAAATTTAGCAAATGTAATTAGAGATGATGGTCATACCTTTTTAAAGAAATTTTAGCTCTTTTTAAATAAAAATTATATATTGTATGTACAGATTGTACCTTCTTGAAAGATGTCTTCGATGTCCGAATCGAGTGAATCTTCATCTTTATCACTTTCTTCCTCGCTACTCTCATTAGTTCCTTTCACGAGTTTGAAGTTACTTATCGTTCTAAATATTAATATTTCAAATTAAAATAAAATTTTTATCAATTCTATGGTCTACCTATTATTTATATTATCTATATAAATAAAATTAGATTTTTGTCTAAATATTACTTAAAATTCGTGAGATAACGTGTATCTATGTTAATTCCTGTACTTCTAGCCGGGTGAATCGATTTAGGAGGAGTTTTGATTATTTTATTAAAGGAATTTCTAAGAAATTTTTCATAATTTATTGTCAGTAGAAATAAAAAAAGTTTATTTGCAATTTTGTTTAATTAAGATTTTTGTTAAATAAAAATATTTAAAAATAAGTGTGTAGAGAAAAAGTCCAACTCAAAAAATCGGGATTAAATGAAATCCAAAAATATTGAGACATAAAAATTTTATTACATAGTTATAGATTAATAGTTCTATTTTAATGGTTATATAATAAATAAGATTTTAAAAACTCATTACTTTATACATATACCCTGATAATTTTATCAATTAAAATAATATTTATACTTGAGTATATATATATGAATCCTAGAGATACAATATAAAATATTTGGAGGCAAAATTTAAAATAATGTTTGTGTTAAAATTACCTTCGATGGCTCACATGTATATCCAAAAATTTAAGTTGGCTGAAGTACTTCCAATCTGATCGTAAATCTTTGGCAGCAGATCCGGACGGGACGTACTGCATCAATTGCTTCCGTTCGTGGATGAAACGCTTTTTTAAAGCAATCCATTTATTCATGACGTCTTTCACTAAGAATAGAGAATTATGGATTAGTCAATGATTTAATTTAATTAAAATTAATTATATGAGTAAGAAATTTTAAAACTTCTAAATAAATAAATAAAATTTTAAACTTAACACTTAAAACTTAAAAATATTTATTTTTTCTTAAATGTTCACTTTTCATGTATTATTTTATAAAAATAATCATCATGAAAAAGGAATTTGCAAAAAAACATTCGACTAAAATTTGAAAATCATCATTTTACATAATAATTTATAAAATATAAAAACATATTCTTCATAATTTTATAAAATTTTTTTGTTTAATTTTCAAAAATACTATGTCTAATAATTCAAATTAATTAATCAGGGTTGCCACGCTTTTGCTCATTTTAAATTCCATGACTTTTCCAGGTTAAAAAACTGAATTTTTCTAGGTTTTTAAAACTACATTTTTTTACAACAAAAATTTATTCTTTTTCCTTGACTTTCCCTTGAACTCCTGACAAAATTCTTACTTCTCCTCGACTTAAAAAATATTCTCATTCAGCGTAAAAATTATTACTTAGAAAAATGTTCTATTGCTTATTTTTTAAATAAATATTTAATCATTAGTATTTTTTCATAAGAATTAAGATTTTCAAAAATTTCAAATTCAAACCTTTTTTAAATTAAACAATTTTATAATAATTAAGGATGACCAAGTACAGTGGCGGATCCAGAATTTACTCCAGAGGAGACCTTTTTTTTATGTATATTTTTCGCCCCAGGGGGGAGTCATGACCCCCCCTGTATCCGCCACTGACCAAGTAATAAAATCATTATTTTATAATATAAGAATATTGTTACTGTAATTTATTCAAAATTACTTTCATTACTTCAATTCAAATATTGTTTTCCAGAATTTTTAACTAGAATTCTTCTTTAAATTAATTATTTTGAATAATTTTTAAAAAATTTCTTTGAAAATTTTCAAATTTTTTTATTTACAATTCAATTTTACGAAATTTTATCAATTAGATTTGAAACCTTTTAAAAATTCAATTATTTCTAAGAATTCACGTTATAATACTTTCTTTTTAAATTTCAATTAGTAAAAATGTTTACTAATTGGAATTAGTAACTGATTTTTTGCGCTTTTAAATTAGTAAATTTTACTATTAAATTAGTTTAAGCGACTATTTATTGGTAAAATCTACTAATTTAAAAGCATAAAGTCAGTCACTAATCCAAATTTAGAAAGTTGAATATTCAATTATTATCCAAAATTTTAACTGAAATGTATATTTAAATCAATTTTTAATAGAAAATTCTACGAAAATTCAATTATTTAATTACAAAAATAAATAGTTTAGGTATTAAATAATTGAATGTGACTTAAAATTGAACTCTCATAAAGAATTTTATCAACAAATTTTAAAATAATTAAAATTCTTTTGACGAATTTTAAGAAAATTTTTAAGAATAATTTTATCTCTGGAGAAATAAAATTAAAATTATATTAAAAATAATTGACTCTCTTCAAAAAATTTAATTGAATTGAGAAAAGTTTTTGAAAATAATTGAAATTTTGACAAGAAATTTTATTATAATTTTTGAAAATAATTGAATTTTAAAGAAGAATTTCATTATTTATAAAAATAGAAATTTTGACAAGAATTTATTTAAACTCTTGACCCTTTTTGAATTTCTTTGATGAATTTTAATAAAATTTTTAAGAATAATTACAATTTTCGAAAAATTTCATTTAAATTGTATTGTGTTCTTATTATTTATAAAAGTAATTAGAAAACAATATAGAGTTTTATTATTTATGAAAATAATTGAATTTTTGGTACAAAAAGCACTGGTACGAAGCAATTTATAAAAAATTTGTAAATACTAGAATTCCTGTGAAATTTTTATGATTTAATTCATTCATTCAAAATTGAAATTTTCTAAAACTTCAAATTAAAACCTTTTGAAGTTTATCTATTCATAAAAATTGTAAACGCAACTCTTTTAAAATTTAATTAATTTTGAAATATTTTAGTAAAATTAGATTACAAAAATAAGAACAATAACTTTAGAAAACAATAATAGTTTGTGTGTCAACCCTGGTTAAATATTATATATACCAGGTACAAATCGTTCCATTATTTCTGAAATTTTGTCCGAAATTTCTTTCCACGCTTCTTTCTTCATGCTAACATTCTTGTAATTAGATGAGGATTTATCGTAAATAATGCTCTTCGATTGAACGAACTCTATAACTAGCTCATCGAATACCTCCATAGAACTGCTTTTCTATAAAAAGAAATTTTTATTTTTTTAATCAAGATTGACACAAGAATATTTTTTAAAACGTTTTTATATTGAAGAAATTTCACTTACATATAGAAACTTTATTACATACATTTCGATTTAATAAATAATTAAGGAAATTTTGTTTAAAATAGTACTTTTCTTTAGAAGTCGAATTCAAAAAAAAGAATTTTTTAAACTGTTATTCAATAACAACCCAGTGGGCACAAAGACAGAAAACGTTCTTTAAACGTCTGTAGAACGTTTAATGTCTGACAATTTACGTTCAAAGAACATCCGAATATTCCGAAACAATTTTGGAACAGTCGGACGTTCTTAAAACATAAATTGGCAGACATTAAACGTTCTACAGACGTTTAAAGAACGTTTTTTGTTTTTGTGCCCACTGGGAATGTAAAAAATAAAATATAAATTTTTGTTAGGAAACTAGAAAAATTGTTACGCCTAAAAAGAATTTTTAACTTAAAATATATCGAATTTTTCCTTTTCGAAGTTTCTTCTGATAACTCTTTTTTGTGTTTATATTGATATTTTTGAAGAAATTTAACCACCTTTTTAAATTCCTTCAAATAATGAAAATTACTAGAGTGTGAAACATTTTTTTTAACTTAAAATGTACAACTTTATCAATTTGCTAGGTAATTTCATTTCAATGAAAGTGACTTTTATAAATACACAAAAAAAATGAAAAAGCCTAATAAATCTGTTGATAAAATAGGTATTTTGATTAAGGAAATATTATAACATACAATTATGAACTCAGAAATTTACATTTATGCTTATGTTCGAAATATATATGGGCAATTCCACGGGAAATTTTTCTACGACATTTTAGAATCGGTTAAACATATTTTTTTATCGTTCTTGATAGAAAAATATTAAATACGTATTTTTTTATTTTTCCATATTTGCCAAAATTTTCGAGTTATGAATTTTCGAAATTTTGGATTTTTAAAAGTAGACCTATTTTCAATAGCTTATAACTTTGAAAGTATTGAGTTAGGAAAAAAGTTGTCAAAAGAAGAAAGTTTTGGTTTTTCTTCAACTTTTAAAAGATTTAAAAAAAAAATTTTTTTTTAATTTTTAATAAAAAAAATTTTTTTTTTTATAAACAAATTAATTTTTTTTAAATTTGGGCGCGATTTTTTTTTATTTTTTTTTTATTTATTTATACCTACTAATATACAGAAAAATTTCCAAAAAGAATCGAGATGGGCCGACTCGTAGTTTTCGTTCCATAAATTTTTTATAGAACGAAAACTGTGAATTATAAGTCTAAAAGCTTGTAACTTTGAAAGTTTTGAGTTTAAAAAAAACTTGTAAGAAAAAGAAAATCTTGGTTTTTCTTTAACTTTTATGTAATTTAAAAAAAAAAATTTTTTTTAATTTTTAAGAAAATTTTTTTTTTTTTTACAAACAAATTAATTAAAAAATTTATAGAACGAAAACTATGAGTCGGCCCATCTTAAATCTTTTTGGAAATTTTTATGTATATTAGTAGGTATAAATAAATAAAAAAAAAATAAAAAAAAATCGCGCCCAAATTTGAAAAAAATTAATTTGTTTATAAAAAAAAAAATTTTTTTTATTAAAAATTGAAAAAAATTTTTTTTTTTTAAATCTTTTAAAAGTTGAAGAAAAACCAAAACTTTCTTTCTTTGACAACTTTTTTCCAAACTCAATACTTTCAAAGTTATAAGCTATTGAAAATGGGACTACTTTTAAAAATCAAAAATTTCGAAAATTCATAACTCGAAAATTTTGGCAAATATGGAACAATAAAAAAATACGTATTTAATATTTTTCTATCAAGAACGATAAAAAAATATGTTTAACCGATTCTAAAATGTCGTAGAAAAATTTCCCGTGGAATTGCCCATATGTATTTTGTATTCTAAAGAATGTTTAACCTTAATAAAAATTATATATAATTAGAAAATGAAACAAATGACAAATTTTAATGGAATCGTAATGTGAACTGTAAAATAAAATTAAAACATTTGTAAGTTAATTTGTTTTCTTTAAAAACAATACTACAAATATTTTAATCACTTATACATATACATACGTATTGAAATCTTTTAGAAATTGACTTTAATTCAAAAAATTTCTGCAAGACAAAATATTTGTGAAGGTGGAAAAACTGCGTGAAGGGAGAAGAGAAATTTCCTCATTTTTCTTATTTTAAGATAAAATCTCGCCAATTTTATATAAAAGAAAAGTACAGTGAACATAAAAATAATTGTCGTAATGTTAAAACAATTGTTAAAAAACTTACATTTAATCAATATATATATATAATATATATAAAGTTGAGGAGGCGTATCCAATATACAAGCACTATTTTATTCACTTCTCGTTCTGGACGTTCTGGTTGCGAACACACACAGCACAATTGCCAACTTGAAAATAATAACAGCCGTTCCAGATTCGAATGCGCTTGCGCCACAATGTAGAATAAAGCGCGTGTATTTGAATCGCAACATATAAGAATTATGATATATTCAAAGAATGAGTTTAATTAATTAATATTAGTTAATAATTATTATTATTAGTATTATTAAGTTTCAGAAACGGAATCGCTATAGTAAACGGGAAAAACTATTTGCGGATTCCGGTTATGTTTAAAGGTCTAAAGATGCAATTCATGCATTTCGATCGCGAATCTACTGTGCATTGGCCTTTATTTTGTTACGAAAAATTATATTGTGTATGGAGTGAAATCTTAGCGGTGCAAAAAATCATAGGTTATGTTTTTAATATATGTTAATGTGGTTAATATTAAAAATTTTTAATAAAAATGTTTTTAATATTTTTTGACAGTCTTACATCGATTAAAGGTTCTATTTCAATTTTGTAAAATCTAGCAACTTTTATTCAGTGTAAGATGTAATGATGATTTAAACATTATTAGTTTGTATCTCCTTTGTGTACATTCTAGCTTTGAATTCTACTTTTTTAAATAAATGCGGCTAAGGTATTTTATTATATTTGCACATAAATAAATCGCTTAACATTTGTTTTTTTATTCTCACTTTTACGTTACTTTTTTTTTGAGTATCACATAGAAGAGTAAAAAAACAATTGCAATAGTAATGCACGAGACATACAAATTTTGTTTTGAGAAATAAGATAAAATTATTCTATAATGTCATTCAACGATAATTCAACTTTTGAGAATAAATATCTCATTAATATTGTAAAAGTAAATGAATGGATTTACAAATCAGATATGAGATATTCTTTTAATGCATTTCAAAAAAATCAAATGTGGGCAAGTATAAGTGCACAAATTTCAAATGCTGGATTTCAAATAAAAGGTGAGATTACATACCAATTAACATATTATTTAGTATTACAGGATTTTTATTCATCTATTAAAATCTATAATTTTTTACTTTTTAACGATTTTCTACTATTTGGATAATTTTTCCAATTTTTTACCACTAAGAGCTTTATTTTTTTATAACCAAAAATTATTAAGCAATATAGTTTTAAATCTCGTAGAAATCAAATATAATATAGGATGAAATTTTTTAATAATTATAAAACTAAACAAAATTTTTCTGATTTAAAACTAGTAAAACATAAAATATATTAAAAATGAAATTTAAATACATTAACAATTTATTAAATTGCATAAAATTAAAATTAACTTAAAATAGATAAAATAGCATTGTGATATTAAGCTTAGATATAATTAAACAATCAAACTGGTATTTTTTAGAAAAACTTAAATTTCATGTAAAAATGCAAATACATTAATGTTTTGCTAAAGAAAGTGCCAGTTTCAGTATATTAAAATTTACATAAGAATAATATGAAGTTGTTAAGAACCTTTTTGTTTTAGAAAATGCAGTAAAAATTCATTCTCGATGCAAGTTATAAAATCAATTTTTAATATCTTTATTCTTCTAAATTACCATTTTTCAAAATATCTATTTTTTGACAAAAATTAATTCCCCTATTCTTATGTAGATTTTAACAAATTAAATGAAACTTTAAGTTAAAAAACGAAATTTATAGATCCCAAAGGACGCTGGCAAAATCTAAGGTCAAAATTTGTGAGCAAACATAAAGATGGAAACGAGAATTGGGTTTATTACGAAGATATGAAATTTTTATTGAATGAAATTCATCATAGAGAGCCTCCTTCCTCGGCAGCATCTATGGCAAGGTAATCTAAAGTTTATTTAACTAGGTTTATAAAAATCTTTACTACTTTGAGTAAATATTATTAAATTGACAAATTAATTTTCAGTAATTCACAAAGGTCTTGCGCAAATGGAAATTTCAATTTCTCAGCTTCACCAGCAACTTCAGTGTTAAGGTATTTTAAAACAAAATTTAGATATATTTCTCGTTCTCTTCCAAACTAAATTACTTGTTAATAAAAATTACGTTTATTATATTTTTATTTAAATTAATTTTCAGTAATTCACAAAGCTCTTGCGCAAATGGAAATTTCAATTTCTCAGCTTCACCAGCAACTTCAGTGTCAAGGTATTTTAAAACAAAATTTAGATATATTTCTCGTTCTCTTCTAAACTAAATTACTTGTTAATAAAAATTACGTTTATTATATTTTTATTTAAATTAATTTTCAGTAATTCACAAAGGTCTTGCGCAAATGGAAATTTCAATTTCTCAGCTTCACCAGCAACTTCAGTGTCAAGGTATTTTAAAACAAAATTTAGATATATTTCTCATTCTTTTCCAAACTAAATTACTTGTTAATAAAAATTACGTTTATTATATTTTTATTTAAATTAACTTTCAGTAATTCACAAAGGTCTTGCGCAACTGAAAATTTTAATTTCTCTGCTTCACCAGCAACTTCAGTGACAAGGTACTTTAAAACAATATTTAGATATGTTTCTTGTTCTGCTCTAAACCAAATTAGTAACAGGGTGTCTACTAATCGTGAAATTCGGGAAATAGCCGGGAATTTAATTTGACAGGTAAAAACCGGGAATAAACTAGGAATTTTATGCCAAACCGGGAATTTTTTCACCAAATTAATAAAAGTTTTATTATTTTAATTTATTTTTAAAAATCGCTTTTTACTTTATTTTTTATACATAGAAATAGATAAATTTTTTTGAAATTAAAATTTTTGAAAAGTTTTTTTAATAATTATAAAAAATAAGATTTTTAGAATTTTTAAATTAATTGAAATTTTTTTAGATTTTATTGAAAATAATTGAATTTCTCTTAAAGAAATTTATTAAAATTTTTTGAAAATAATCAAGGGAAGTTAGTAATTAATGTTTTGCTTCTTTAAATTGTATTATTATATTATTATTTAATAATTATAATTATTAAATTTCTCTTAAATTTGTATTACTTATTAAATAAATAATTAATTATTACTGTTTATTATTGTCAAAAATTTTAATGAAATAGTAAATAGCAAAAATTTTTGCAGAAACTTAATTATTATCAATAAAATTAAAAAATAAATATTTTTTAATTGTAATTATAAACAGATGATTGTTTTTAAAAAAATTCTAAAAATTGCTTGTTTAATTCAATTATTTTTTATGTTTTCAATTAAATTATTAAAAAAAACGTTATTCTCAAAAAAGAAACTTGTAAAAAGAATTTAATTATTCATAAAAACTAATAAAATTTTGTGAAGCCATATGTAGATTTATTTATGTTCGAAATGAAATAAATTTTAAATTGATGAGAAAAAACAATCGGGAAAAATAATGACAAAGCCGGGAAATAACCAGGAATTTTGTTAAACGAAAATAATAGACACCCTAATTTTAATTAAAATTACGTTTACTATATTTTTATTTAAATTAATTTCCAGTAATTTACAAAGGTCTTTCGCAACTGAAAATTTCAATTTCTCTGCTTCACCAGCAACTTCAGTGACAAGGTATTTTAAAACAATATTTAGATATATTTCTCGTTCTGTTCCAAACCAAATTGATTGTTAATATAAATTAAGTTTATTATATATATATATATTTATTTATTTATTTATTTCAGAATGCCTCTAAATTCCTGTAACCCTGGCAGAATAAATAATCAAGAAAATGATATTGAAATGAGTGAACCAAATTCAAATTTTATGCCTTCAAGAGACAAGTTTGCTGATCATGATTATAGTGAAACCAGGAACTCAGTAAGGTCACTGTTACATGAAGGAAACAGATTTGTAGGAAACATTATTAGTGAACCAGCTTTGACTTTCGATTCAATTGGACTCACTCTAGGAAGTGAAGTAGAATTAAATAATTCACTCATTTTGTCTCCTGAACAATCATTAAAGCAAAACTCTTTTGCAACTGCTTCTGAATTTACTGGAGGAAGAATTTTTTGTCCAGCTAATCTTTCTTCTACTGAACCTTCTACTGAACAATCGCGAACTAACTTACATCGACATTCTTTTCCTGAATTAGATTCCCGTATATCTGAAATATCTTCCACTTCAAGTATTCCATCGAGCATTTCATCACCATCGTCAATATCGCCATTACCTTCGTGTTCAAAATTTACTCATAATTCAAAAGATGATGATCTACAAATAATGGAAATGAGACCAAATTTATTAATGAATCAAGATTTACCTGGATCTTTATTTTCAGGAAATGTTTCGACGTTTCTTACAAAGCAAAATGAAAAAAAATCACGTGACACGAAGAGTAACAATAAATCAGAAGTAAAAATTAAAAAGAAAAAGATTGTACCGCCTTTTGACAAGTTTGCATTGGAAAAAAAAGCAAAGAAGATAGTAAATCGAATGCTGTTGAAGACGTAATTATTGAAACATCAAACAATCTAAAAGTAATGTCATCTGAGATTACAGAATATATACAATTAAAAAAACAATTGATGAGACGACAACTTGAAGGCAATACTAAAAATACAAGTTCTGAGCATCTTTTCAATAATTTAGAAATAGAGTGGAAAAAACTTAGCGAAAAAGAACAAGATGAGTTGTTTCCAAAAATCTTTAATGAAATGCAAACATTTATGTAGTCAATACGTTTCCTACATTTCTACCAGCATTAATATTTTTATTAATTTGCATTCCATATAACTTTACATTGACGTTACATTAATTAAGAATTAAATGTTTATCATCTTCAAAGTTTTATGAAATTCATCAATTAACTGTGTTATAAATTTTTTATTGATTTCAAGAGTTTATTCAATTTAAAGTATTTTTCAATTAACAATTACGTTTAATGTATGTTTAATGTATAATGAGAATATAGAATGTACATCTACTTTTGAAGAAATGAACTTTATTTTTATTATTAACAATAAATCATAGTAAAAATTAAATAAAATCATTATTACTCTTATAATATTAACATATTAAATGTAAAACAATACATTTTTTTATACATTCAGCTTTAAGAAAGAAATTGACTAAACTATTTATAGGGAATATTATTAAAGAACCAGTTTTAAATAATTAGAAAAATATAGTTATGTACTGTATTAAGTAATTTTTATCAGAACAATTATTATAATTAATTTTGCTGACAAAGCTAACATTTTTTACATATTTATTTATAATATTGGAGTACCTAACACTAAAAAATAACAATTATTTATATTTTGAAAAATGGTTTTTTTTAGTTTTTAGTTTTTTTATTAAAATAACTTGATAGTATTCATTGTCAACTTTATGCAAAACAAATGACAAACTATTAACACATAACCACGAATAAGAATCAGTAATTATTTTTTAAAGTACTCAATTTTTGTTGCTTTTCAAAATGATAGACATTTTGATGCCATTATTTATGATTATTTTCCAATGGTTGCAATTAGTACGTGCATATTTCCGTCTGCGAAGGAGGCAAGGTCATTTTCGACGTTGGTGGGTAAAACCACACATTCGCGACGCTATGCGAGATATATTTGGTGCTTATCAAACATTATTTTTTTACTTTCTCGAAAATGATGAAGAAGAATTTTATAAAATGGTGCGAATGACACCAGATCAGTTCAATACGTTGCACAATTTAGTAGGCCATCGACTGAGAAAAAGAAGTTTTCGACGTCCTTTACCTTCAAGACTCCGATTAGCTGTTGCTTTAAGGTAAATGGTTTAAATTTATTTTAAATTAGTTCAATTTTAATTGAAATTATCTAAATTTTGATAACATATTAATTTAATTGCTCAAATAAAAAAATTGATTTAATATTATTCTAAATTAAAAAGATTAAATTTTTTAATTTTCTTTTTGTAATATGTGATATATTTATATTTTAACAATAACAAATAAAAAAAAATAATTGCTTAAATCCGTTTAAGTAAATTAATATTTACACCCAAAAACAACAATATTAAACTATTTTAAAAAATTAATTTACATTGTTATAAAACAAAACTTAAAAAATATATGGCATTAAGTCCCCTTAATGAAATTTTCAATCAAATTAATGAAAGAAAATAAATTAAATAATTTTTTTAATCTTGCAAAAAATAAAAAAAATTTTTTTTAACTATATTCGAAAGTTTTATTAATTCAAGGGTAAAAAGGGAAACAGGGGATAGTAACGAGGATTACAGGGCTCGGATTGTGCAACTTTTTTTAACTCTTTTCGACTTTTCTAAGGAAATGTGACTTTTTTCGACTTTTTTCTGAAAAAATGCGACTAATCGACTTTTTCGAGATTTTCTTTAGTATAATACGAATAAAATAAAAAGAATGTTCTGTTATATTTATTTACAAATTTCTTTCAAATTTTTCGAAAACACCGATAACTTCTTTTTTAAATAAATATTTAATTATTATTTTTCCATAGGAATTTAAATTCTTCAAAAGATTCAAATTCAAATCTTTTTGAAATTAAAGAACTTATAAAAAATTGTTATGAAACATGAAGAAATTGATCACTCCGAGTCTTCGACTTAGAGCAATTGATGTCTTCATGTTTTATAATAATTAAAGATGACCAAGATGTTGATATTTACAAAGATAATTGAAAATTTGAAGAGTATTTAAAAAAAATTTTTGGAAATAATTGAATTTCTGTGAAGAATTTTCTT
This sequence comes from Leptopilina syphax, assembly GCA_032872505.1. NCBI lineage: Eukaryota > Metazoa > Arthropoda > Insecta > Hymenoptera > Figitidae > Leptopilina > Leptopilina syphax. The sequence continues at coordinate 40,824,997 of CM065473.1, read as the reverse complement.
ACTTTTAAAGATAATTGAATTTTGCAAAAAATTGTATCAGAACTTTTAAAAATAATTAATTTTCTAGGATGAATTTTATTATTTATAAAGATAATAAAAATTTTAACGTGGAATTTAAAAAAAAATTTTAAATAATTGAATTTCTGTAAAGAATTTTATTAATTTTGAAAATAATTGGATTTCTAGGATGAATGTTATTATTTATAAAGATAATTGAAAATTTGACAAGAATTTTATTAAAATTCTTTGCAAATAATTGAATTTCAGAGAAGAGTTATGTTACTTTTGGAAATAATTTTATTATTTATAAAATTTTGACAAAAATTTTTAAAAAATTTCGAATACAATTGAATTTCTGCGAAGAATTTTATTATTTATAAAGATAATAAAAATTTTGACAAGAATTTTATTAAAATTTTTGTTAAATAATTAAATTTCGGAGAAGAATTTCATTATTTATAAAAATAATTGACATTTTAAAGAGAATTTTTAAAAAAATGTTAAAAATACCTAATTAAAATTTTGCTATGAATTTTATTAAATTTTTTAAAATTTTATTCCTAATTGTTTGATATTAATGTATTTGTTGTTGAGAAATGTGATTTTTTTCACAATTTTGACAATTTCGTGTTTCCTTTTTGTCGTTTTTTCTAAAATTTCATGCGACTTTTTTCCGACATTTTTGGAAATTTTATGCGACTTTTCTTGACTTTTGTTGTAAATTTATGCGACTAAAGCGATTTTTTTGAGTCTTAAAGACGATCCGAGTCCTGGGATTACGAAAAAAAGGAACTTACTATGATTTTTGCAATATGTCTAATAAAAACATTTTAATTAAATGAAATAAATTTTTTGCAAATAATTTAAGAATTTTCATAATACAAAAGAAACCAAATTTAAAAAAAAGAATTTTTACTTACAGTTATCTTGGAAACGGAGACAGTGTTCCTACAAGTGCGAGATTTTTTCGAATTGGGCGGTCTACTACCTATGAGATTGTTGTGGAGGTGTGCTTAGTAATTTGGGAAGTTTTGGGTCCCCTGTATTTCACAAATAATGAAGTTGAAAATTACATCAATATTGCCAACGACTTTCAAAGAAAATGGGACTTACCTAACTGTGTGGGAGCTATTGACGGAAAGGAAATTCGAATTAAAAGACCGCCAAAATCCGGTAGTTTATTTTTTAATTATAAAAAATACTACAGTTTCAAATTATTGGCAATTGCTGATGCAAACTACCGGTTCTCGTGGATAGACGTAGGCGACTATGGTTAGTAAAAATAAAATATATTCTGTAACTGGGCAAATAATTTTTTAAATAAAAATTATATGAATTTTTTCCTAAAGATATTTAAAATTTTCTAAAATTTTTTTTTATAAATATAGGTACTAATTGTGGAAATTGTAAAATCTATATAATAATCTTGCAAATTATTAATTTTAAAAAATTTTAAAATTTGGTTAAAAATTATAATTAGAAATTGGAATTTTGCAACATATTTTCTTCTTATTTGAAAAGAAATTCTAAATTTTGTGAAAAGAATAATTGTTATTGAGAAACATAAACAGGGCCTACATATTTCTCCTTATAAAATTCCAGGCGATAAATGATAAAATTTCCATGACACATTAAAACAAAATTTTTCGTCAGTTAAGTCACGTAAATTTATGAACATTCATGTCATAAAAAATTTTTTTTGTCAGAGAAATTAAGAAAATTCTGATTTTTTCGACTTATTTTCAAAAATTGTGACTTTTTTTACTTTTCTTCAAAACATTGCAACAAAATACCACAATTTTTAGTAAAAAAAGTACAACTTATTTGGGTTTTATAATGCGAAAAATAAATATAAACAAATCTTTCAAAAATTGTTTTTGAATATTTTAAATTTTCTAAAATCTTATACAGAACATATTTAATTCATTTAAAGTATTTTGTTACAATTTTTGAAAATCAACTTTTGAAGAATTTTGATTGCAAATTTTAAAAATAATTGAATTATCAAAAATTTTAAATTTTTTAAAAATAATTATTAAAAACTTTTTGTAATGATGTTTTAAGATTCAAAATTAAATATTTGGATTTATTAAAATTTTTTAAAAATCATGGTCCTGTTTATAATTAAAATTATTCAAAAATTTAATTATTTTAAAAAGATTTTAACAAATTTTAATAGTTTGAAAATTTTTTAAAATTGAAATACTGTTATGATTCAAAAATGGTTTTAAAATATTTTTTAAAAATTAATTGTAAGAATTTCTCTATGATTTTTTGAAAATTTTTTCTTAACAACTTAAAAAAACTATAAGGAAACTCACAATTATTATAAAAAATTAGTTTTTGTATTTTAATAATTTAATTCTACAAGAACTTTTAAAAAATTATTTAAATTGATTGATTTAGAGATGAAGTTTAGTAGAAAATTGTAGAAAATAATTAAATTCAGGAAAGGTTATAATTTTTGTTTTTAGAGAATATTAAAATTCATAGATTTTATTCATTTTCCGTAAAAATTCATATTTATTTTCCTTTCTCTAAATCAAAATCCGTAGAATTCTACTGAAAATCAGTTAAAAATAACAGAAATATCAGTAATTTTACATTGATTGGCTAATTAAAAAATGACTAAAAATTTCTGTCACACATTGAAAATTTCAGTTTTTTATAATTAGTCAATCAGTGAAAAATGACTGGAATTTTAATCATTTTTATCTGATTTTCAGTGTAATTTCACTGATTCAAATCATGAGAATAGAGTCACTGAAATTCAGTAAAATTTCACTGATTCAGTGTTAGAAAGCTGTAAAGAGAATTTTGCCAGGGAAAGTAATAAAAATTTTAAAAAATTAAATAATCTGATTAGAAATTCCATGAGATTTCCATGATTCTATGAACCAAAATAAAATCCAATTTTAATTTCATGATTTTCAGGTTTTCTATGACTAGTAGAAACCCAGATAAAATATACAAAACAGTTTCATTTCCCAATCATTATTTTCTAACAATTTACTCTTCTATATCATATAATTACAGAATTTCACAAATTTTAGGAAAATAAAATTTAAAAATCATAACTTTTAAAAAAATTATTTAGGAAGTAAAGAGGAAGACGCTTTTTTAAAAGACATATTCGATTAGAAGTCGTTTTTTTATAAAAATAATTCAAAAGACGTTTTAGAAAAAGTGGCTAGGAAAAAAATATTCATTCTATAACAGCTACAAATTTCACTCGATTAGCCAAATTTGTAATTGTTTCAGTTAAGACTTTTGATATTCTAGAAAAACTTACTACTTTTCAGATAAAATTTTTTTATGTGTAGATTATTTACTATTTTATTTAATTTTGGTGCTTTTGAAATCAATCTATGGACACAAGAAATATATAATTATATATACATTAAAATATTGTAAATAATACAAATGTTAATTATTTTAATAATTGATGTAGGTATGTAGATTATTTAAAAAAATATCTCATATGTAAATATTTAAAATTTATAATCCTATCTTTATGTTTATCTTTTTTAGGTTCAGTTAGCGACATTTCAGCCTTCCAATACACTGATCTGCATGAAGCATTAGAAACAGGGAGAGCTAACCTTCCACCAAATGCTCAGTTACCAAACTCCGAAATTATGTTTCCATTCTATTTTATTGGTGATGAAAATTTCACTCAAAAGCCTTACCTTATGCGCCCATTTTCACGAAATAATGGTTTGAATGAAAAGCAACAAAATTTTAACACAAGGTAGTTTAGATTAGAATATGTATAATTTTTTAGTTACATTGTAGTAAAATTACGTTCTTTTTTCTTAGTTTCTAATATTCTTACATCCAAATTTTTTTTATTACCAATTGCGGCACAATACAATAAATAAAATACAATACAATAAAAAGGTTTCTGATTAACGATTCAAGAAAATCCATTTTTTAAATAGACTTTCGAATAATAAAATTACTGTCTTAAACCATTTTTAAAAAAAGATGCAAAAGGAAAATAATATTAATTCTTATGAATACGTTGTGAAACATGTTTACGCGTTTTTCTAGAAAACATATTTTAGAAACTAGGAAGATACTTTTTTCGAAAACTAAACAAGGGGTCATTTATATATGCCTCTTTGAAAATTTTGTTATCATTTTTAATCTCCCGCTTTTTTCTACTCAGTCCTTTTTACACTAAAATTTTTTTGAAATAATAGTAATAATTAATTTTTTAGATTGTCAAGAGCCAGAAATTGTATAGAAGATGCTTTTGGACTTATCACCACAAAATGGCGTATTTTAAAAAACAGTTTAGATTTTAAATTAGAAAATTCGATTACCATCGTTCTCGGTCTAGTGTGTCTGCATAACTTCTTGATAAACGAAGAATTGAATTTAAATGAAGAAGACAGATTGTATCAACCTGAGCGGAATAATGGTGCAGCTGAAAACCCCCGTGAAAATATAATACATGTAGATAACGATGTAAACCCGAGACTTGCAAACCAACTGAAAGAAATTTTAGCTAATTATTTATTAAATGAAGGAGCTATATAACCATAAAAATTCAAAATTTAGCTTAACTTTATTTTTATGAGTTTTATTATTTTAAATGATAATAAATATAAAAAAATAAACAAAATGCTCAATATTAAAAATAATAATTAAAACAAAGAATTTAAAAAAAGGAGAAAAAATAAACAATTTATTTTGTTTTAATCGTTTCTTCATTAAATCAGTCCATTTAGGTATTCTTGATATTTTACTCAAGGCTTTGGATTTGCATTCAGCAAAATGCAATTTTAATAATAATGCACCAAAAAAAATTGTCTTATAATTATAACAATTTAATTAATAATTAAACTTTTTTCTCTCTAAAATGATGCTGAATTATGTGTACTTTCTATACCAAAAAAATTGTCTATTCTTGTCCTTTAATTATTAATTAATTAATAAAAATACTAAAAAATTAAATATTTTACAAAACACATAAACTTTTTTTAATTAAGAGCCAATCATTGTAATAATGATCAAATACCGCATAAATAATTAGTTGTTGTTTCCTTTTTAGTTTCCTAACTTTTTAAAAAAAGTTTCTTTTTTAATTTTTCAATTTTAAAATCAACATAATAATTTATTGAAAAATTTGATAATAATCGACTTTGTACGAAGATTTTTATTATTTATGAAAATAATTTAATTCTTGCAATGAATTTTATTGAAATTTTGCAAATAAATTCTCGTGAAGAATTTATTTCAATTTTTTTTAAATAATGGAGTTTTTTTTAATAATTTTAATTGAAAAAATTTACAGTAATGGAATTTTATTGACAATTTCTCTCAAGTTTTTAAAATAATCGTGTTTCTTAATAATTGAAATTAAATTATTGAATTTTATTAAAATTTTTAGAAAATACTTAATTTCTTCTCAGAATTTTATCACAATATTCTGAAATAATTAATTTCACTAAAAATTTTTTATTGAAGTATAGAAAATAGTTTAATTATTTCATGAACTTTTATTAAAAATTTTTTAAAAAATAAATTCTATCATGAAATATTTTAGTACTTGTATTTAAAATCATTGAATTTTTGCAAAGAATTGTACTATTTATGAAAATAATTAAATTGTTTCGAAGGATTTTAAAAGATAAGTAAATTCTTTTTTAAAATTTTCTAACGAATTAAAAAAGCATTGAATTATTTGAAATAATTGAAAAATTGATAATAATTGGATAATAATTGGATAATAATTTGATAATAATTGGAAAATTGATTGAAAATCATGAAATTATTGAAAAATTTATATTTTATATTTTGCATAATAAATTTTTATTATTTTGCTAAAAAAACGTTTATTTTATTAAGATAAAATATGAAGAGTAATAATCAGTAATAATCCATGACTTTGAAAAAGATAACCACCATTTCAATTGACATTTCTGAACAAGAAACGCCGTGGAAACGAAACGCGCGTAAAATCCGTAACTTGCGTCATATTTGACTGAAGTCAACAAATGACAGTAGCTGGGTGCACGCCGGTGCGCACCTCGAAGTTTACAACCTCTATTGTGGACTCTGCTTCAAGAAGTAGACGGCATAGATTTACCTGTGAGCTACTTCTCAAAGGTCCTTAATAAAAACGAACTAAACTATCCCAAAGCTGAAAGAGAATGTTTGGCGGTACTACACGCTGTAGAACATTTCGACCCTATCTGTATGGTCGAGAATTCACACTAGCGTGTGATTTTGAACCCATACATTGGATGTCTTATATTGATAATCCGGGAGCAAGGCTCTCAAGATAAAGGCTGAGGCTTCAGGATTATCAATATAAGTTCGAGTATAAACCAGGTAAAATAAATCGAATTGTGCAGGCCCTATCAAACAATCCTGTGGAAGAGAAGGCGACTAAAAATGATCAGTGTTTTAACGCGAGTTCCGGATCGGACTGGACCGATTCGTCACTAGACAATGCTGCAGATACCGAAATCGATGTCCCTAAAAATGACTCTACTCAAAAACCCCCGCCACTCCGTGCATTGCCTATCAAGGACAGTAAAAAGGACAATAAAAAGGATAGTGCGGGAAAGGATTCTAAGAATGTTAACCCCTCCCAACCCAGTCCTTCTTCCACAAGGCCTCATACTAGATCAACTTCTCAATCAGATAAGAGGACCATTTTAAAACCTAATCCAACTTTCAAATTACCTGGAGCTCCGCCAAAGGCTCCCACAACAAAACCAGGAAAGCCAGCAGCGAGCCTCCAACCTAGAATTCCTACGCGAAGAGCGACAGCCTCTGGACCTTTGAACTTCAAACCCACATCTATCTTGAAAGGACCAAAGGGAGCTGCATCAAGCAACCGACCCATGAGGATGAATGCTGACAACTTCCAACTCCCTGGTCCATCTTCGAGATCTGAACCTCCACCCCGACGACCGGGAAGACCTAAAGGCTCCACCCAACCAAAGGAATCCGACGGAGAGGAGCCTTATCGGCCTCCGGTAGCAGTAAGCTCAATCGACCCTGATGTCAGCTGTATAGCCAAAAGATTGAGAAAAAGAACGACCTCAGCAGCCCAACCTTCAAAAGATTCAGCACTCTCTAGTTCTTCTTCGGATGAGCGACTGTCCACCAGCGAAAGTGAAGAAGATTCGGACCCTCCAGTGTTTCGAAAAGACCATAGTGCTTTCCCCAGTGTTCCGATAAGCCCAACCCCCAAACAATCTTGCGCCACCGAGAGTGATCCCAATGTTTCCGAAACTTTAGCCCTCCTGTTTCCCTTGTCGAATGAACCCTATACAGACGTTTACGTAGATGGCGCATGTGAAGATAATGGTGGAACGAGGCCCAGAGCAGGCATAGGAGTGTGGTTCGGACCCGACCATCCCCTTAACGTGTCGCGAAGATACGGAGGACGACAAACCAACAACGCCTCAGAAATCGAAGCAGCTACAGTGGCGATCCATCAGGCAAAGAAAGCTGGGATCAGAAAACTTAGAATTAAAACTGATTCCAAAGTTCTTGTCCAAGGCATAAAGGAATGGGTTCCAAAATGGCAAAAGAACGACTGGAAGACGAACGACAACAAACCCGTCAAAAACCAAAAAGCCTACGAACGATTGATAAAAGCCTTAAAACATGCTGACGTTATTTGGGAGCATGTACAAGGGCATGATGGTATTGAAGGTAATGAAAATGCAGATCGCCTCGCTAGAGATGGTGCACTCCTCGAGCCACCTTCAGAATCGAGCTCTTCTTCTGAATCATCTGCAGAAGAACCGGAAGAAGAACAAGCTCCAGAAAATATAGTGATCAGCGTTTTGCCACGTCCTATTAGCAGCGAAGAAAGTTCGGACTCCATCAACGATGAAGAGCAATGGAAACAGAATCACCCCTGCATTGACCTCGACAAATCAGTCCAAAAATTTGAGGAATTTCTGGCCAAAAGAAGTGTCAACCCATCGGACCTCACCAATCAAACCTTGGCTTGGGATCATGAAGGAATGGACACGACACGTCGGAAGCCACAAGTCTCAGAAGGTGAGAGCGATGAGGAATATTTGGAGCTCCTGAAAGATTTAGATCCTTGTCAAGACTACAACGACAATGCTTTTGGAAAAAGAGTCAACGATTTTCTGAAGAACTACAACCAAAGTAGACAAGAGAAAAGAGAGGAAGAAGTAGAACAACCTGTCGCCGAAGCAGATGTAACATCCCCTGGTCCTGAGGCAACCACAGAAGTGTTCCCTTCTAGCCCAAGTAGACCACCATCTCGAAGAAGTGTTGTGCGATTTAAAGAAATTCCTGAAATCTTTGAAGACCCTGAGGAAGATGTATCTTTTTCAAAAAGTCCATCAATCTCAACCCCAGGATTTCTGTCCGCTCCAGATGCACAGTCAACTCCATACACTCACCATCAAGAATGAGAAACCCCCGTTTTGGAAAAACTAACAAGAGGAAAAAAAGAAAACATTGTGCCACGTCGATTACAATCGCGAAATTCCAACAATGAAAGTACAGTGAAGTGCGCGGCACCGATGAGCCCCTTTTTGAACTTAAAAATCCCCTACTGTGACCCCCGACCCCATCCTCGGCGTCTGAAACGTCCGATGATGAAAAATCCGCAAGTAGAGGACAACAACTAACAAACATTGATAATTAATGGACAGAACCACTGACTTATAAACGAGACAATTATGCCCATTTTATCTCGGAAGACTGTGAGCCTATCGATTTCATTTCGAAACTATTAATAGCAACGGAAAAGATAGACATGCAGGACATTCGAGACAGTAAACCCTTAAAAGGACAAGTTCATCTTACTCTTTGTGGGAAATATAGGGTAAATTCAATCGTAATTAAAAAGCGGTATTCGGACGAGTTAGATTGGAGGGATGTCACCGAAGGTTTGAAAAATTTAAAGTACGCCCTCACGCTGGACAATCAAAATCACTGCCGTATGGCAAATTCTGGAGACCTTTTAGGTCCTCTCCCACAAAACAAAATGGCGGAACTAGTAGCAGGAATATTCTGCGGTGGCGATATAAAAATCACCTTGTGCCACGGAAGAATCCCAGTTCCTCCCTTAGAATTGCGACCCAAGATAATATCAGAATTCCACAGTAGCCTTGTAGGAGGTCATAAAGGCATTACGAAAACGTACCGTAGAATACGCGAACGATTCTACTGGCCGAGACTGCGAGACGAAGTTACAGAGTTTATTCGACAATGTAAAAGTTGTTTCGAGAATAAACTGGCCAGGGCGCGTACGAGAGAGCCTATGATCATAACGGACACACCGGCTATGCCTTTCGACAAAGTGTCTTTAGATACTGTAGGAAAACTTAGAACTACCCCCAATGGGAATCGGCACATTCTCACAATGCAAGATAACTTTAGTAAATATTGCATTGCCGTTCCCATTCCAGACATAAAAACCACCACTATCGCTCACGCAGTAGCGACAAACCTTTTTGCCACGTTTGGAGCACCCAGATGTGTACTCACAGACAGAGGCGGAAGTTTTGTGAGTTCCCTAATGCGGAAGCTTGAAGGAATATTTGGTGTCAAACAGCTTACAACTTCTGGCTATCGACCCCAAACCAATGGAGCTCTAGAAAGAAGCCACATTGAGTTGACAGACTACATTAAACACTACGCAAGGGATTTCGACGATTGGGATCGTCTGCTCCTATTTGCGATGTTTAATTATAACACGTCAATTCACGAGGCGACTGACTTCACTCCGTACGAGTTGGTTTTTGGTCATATAGCAAGAATCCCAAGTTCTTTTCGACAAGGGCCAGAACTTGAAACCTATGGGTCATACCTGAGAGATCTTGTCACCCGAATGACCGAGCTGCAAAATTTGGCGGCTGGAAGTCTAAGAAGGGCAAAATGTCGTTCTAAAGAATTCTATGATCGCAAGGCTCGACCATCGAATGTTAAGGTTGGAGACCAGGTATACACCTACAAGGAGGTAAGAACAAACAAATTTGACAACAAAGCAAGCGGTCCGTATACGGTTGTAGACATTACCCAGAATAATAATGTTATTCTGGAAAACGAGAATGGCGATAGGTTCGCCAAACATAAAGAGAAGGTATTGGTTACCCATTTGTAACCAATACTTCGCTAACGTCAATATTAACATTTAATTCATTTTAGGAAAAAGGAAAATTATGTTGAAAGGACCAACCGTTTTCCTCCTGACAGGCCTAACCTCTGTCCTAGTTCCAGTG